>OY856414.1:632028303-632665803 GCA_963693085.1 Alisma plantago-aquatica | reverse complement strand
ATATTTAGAAAAGGAAAAGATCACTCCTATAAATAGGAGGAGGCAGTCAGGGAAGCAAATAGAAAAACCCTAATGGGCCTCTTATAAAAAGGCCCATGTTACAGGATACATAAGTAAGAAAGTCATAAAACAGGAAATGAAAGACAGCAATATATCTCAATACTCCCCCTCAAGTTGGAGCATAGATGTTAATCATGCCCAACTTGCAGCACAGTTCCTCAACTCTCTTGCGAGAGAGATGCTTCGTAAATATATCTGCAGTTTGCTCATGTGATGGCAGAAAGGAGTAGTAACATTCTTATTCAGTACAGCATCTCGGAGAAAATGACAATAGATTTCAATATGCTTGGTCCTTTCATGAAATACAGGGTTACCAAAATACATTGGGATAACATAACTGATAGGAAATTCAAAGTCTGCAAGAATGGATTTAATCCATAACAGCTCACAAGTAGTATGTACCATTGCACGATACTCAGACTCTGCACTAGATCTGGCAACAATATTTTATTTCTTACTTCACCCAGTAACTAGATTACCTCCTACAAAGGTACAGTAACCAGAAGTAGATTTCCTGTCAGACTTACACCCTGCATAATCAGCAACAGAGTATCCAATTTCATCAACATGTCGATTTCTTTTATAAAACAGTCCCTGTCCTGGTGCGTTCTTCAAATATTTTAAGACATGACATGATGTCTCCCAGTGATACTGCCTAGGGCAATCCATAAACTGACTAAGAACTCCCACAGCAACGCAAATATTAGGTCAAGTAACAGTGAGATACAGAAGTTTACCAACCAGTCGCTCGTAGCAATTATGACAAAAATTCACAAACTATTCACTTGTAGCAATTAAGAAGATCAGAAGATGTCGACGGTTTATTCTCCAATTATGACATTCAGGAAACACAGGGTTGCTTGCTTTATGGATCGTATCTTAATTATCACATTTAAGGATGGTTAGGACACAAGAATGCCGAAGTTCATGAATAATTGATGTCACCCATTGGATCTCATAGCATGGGCCACAGGCCCACAGCTCGTTTCTGCTTTAGTGTTGGAATGGGCAACAACTTATTGTTTCTTACTTCGCCAACTAATTGGATGATTTCCCAAGAGAACACAATAGCCAGATGTGGTTTCATGTCATTGACACCCCCTGCCTAATTGGTATCAACAAAATAGGTTAGGGAAATGTTGCAGGAGGCTTTTATAAAAAAGACCCCATCATGGTGCACCTTTCAGATATGGTAGAATCCTTTGTACTTGGCTCCAGTGACTAATGAGAGGCTTAGCCACGTGTTAACTACACTGAGTGCAAAGGTGATGTCTGTGCGGGTGATGGTGAGGTAAATCAGATTCCCAACTATGTGTAGTATTGTTTAGGATTATGAAATGACTCCCCCTTAAACGTGCATTGGTGTGATACTCTTGTGTTGAGAGGAGGTGGGCTTAGAGTCGAGCATTTCTAAATCAGCGAGGAGATCTAGGACATATCTTTGTTGAGGGAGGTAGATGACACTTTTGGAACATAGAATTTCAATTGCCAAGAAGTAGCTGATGTAGGATGAGTGTAGCTTTTTAAATGGTCTTTTTTAGTAGTTTTATAATGTTTTATAATGTTTTTTAGTAGCTGATATTTTCCTAGTTTGTCTTGTAAAGCCTATGGTTTAGTCCCACATTGGCTAGTTGTGTAGTGAGTTGGGTTTAAACACCTATATATTGTCTTTGTAAGGCTTTCGTCAAAGACAGACTTGATGAATGAAATCTTTTGATGATTATTATTCCTTTCGATTAGTTATTTTAGATTAGTTTAGATCTAGATAATTAGTCTTAGATTTTATTTGCTAGGATCTCCATTAATGCTCCATTAGTAGCAAAGCTCTCTCACGTCCTCAGTTTGGAAATGTGATTGGAGAGATTCCTTCAAGGCTAAAATTTAATGTAGTGTCAACTACCAATAATGATGATATCATCAACATAGACATCTACAAAATGATTCCAGAAAATGATTCCAAAAGCAGTTTTAAAGAACAAGAATTGTGGTCACTGGAAGATCTGGAAAACAAGAGAGGAAGGACGCCACATAACTTGTTGAACCATGCTTGAAGTGATTGCTTGAGGCCGTATAGGGAGCGGTTGAGACAATAAATGTGAGAAGATCGCCCTCAATAGTAAATCATAGCGGCTGCTACATATAGATATCCTGGAGCTAACCATGGAGGATGGCATTTTTATGTCATGTTCATTGTTTTAAAAAGTGTGTGAGGCGCCCGCCTGAGCAGATGACATGCCCAGCCGCCTGGTTAAGGCTTTGAGCGGGTTGGCAGGCGGCAGGCCATTAAGCGCCCGCCTAAGACCCGCCTGGCCCGCCTATGCGTCCGCCTGAAACCCTACTTTGGGCGCCCGCTTATGGCCACCTATTTTTTTAGCGCTAGATTTAGCCCATCTGTTGTAACCAGTGAATTAAAAAACGGCCGCCTGGCCGCTTAAGCGGGCAGCAAAGCCCATCCGCCTAATATCGCCCTTAAGCGCCCGCTTGAGCGGGTTTTCAAAAAACGCCCGCTTTTTTCCCGCTTCACCCGCTTTTTTTATGCTGCTGTAAGCATGTAATGTTAATTAATTATATAATCCAAGTAGTATTGAGTATAATGTATGAAGCTTGTATACATTAAATGTTCTATGATATACCTAGTCCTACTTTAGAATGCAAACTTTGTATGTAAGTTGTATATAATAGGGTACTGCTGTAATATATCCAAGTAAATATCATATTACTTTATTATACTTCTAATGGTTTTACTGATATTCTTGCAGATTTCGTTCATTAGTAATTGATACTACTGGTTAGTATTACTGATTTCCTTAGAAATATATTTTTTATATACACATACATGTAATTTTGTATATAAATATATAAGTTTTTAAGCATCCGCTTTTTTAAAAATCGCCCGCTTAATCGTCCGCCTGCCGCTTAATCGGCTACAAGGTCCCCTCTGCACGCCTCCCGCTTCCCGCTTTTTAAAACATTGGCTGTAACATAATATAAAAATATAAGTCTATAGTAGTATAATAAGTTAGTATAATATGTAACATTACTGTATAATACATTATATACTATAATATATTAATATATCCAGTTATCTGTTGCATATTATATTTCTGTAACTTTCTACCTTATATATAATAATGCATCAGTACATATTATATTCTACTGTTTATATTAATACATCCTATATATTCTATAGTTTATTGCATAATTTAAACTAATACATTATATATCTTCTACTGTTTGCTGCCTTGTAAATAATAATATATTAGTACATTATATAGACATGGTGTATTCTACTGTTTACTGAATATTAATACATTTTATATATTCTATTGTTTACTGCATAATATAACTTAGTGCATTACATATATTCTACTGTTTATATTAATACATCCTATATATTCTATAGTTTATTGCATAATTTAAACTAATACATTATATATCTTCTACTGTTTGCTGCCTTGTAAATAATAATATATTAGTACATTATATAGACATGGTGTATTCTACTGTTTACTGAATATTAATACATTTTATATATTCTATTGTTTACTGCATAATATAACTTAGTGCATTACATATATTCTACTGTTTGCTGCATATTAGTATATAAAGTAGTAATTCTATAAATTTACTACAGTAAGAGTAAGAGAAAGAGACTAAAAAGTGTATTTCTTATGTCTTAAACTTGTGTAATTGAACTGTATTTGCTTATTCATTTTTTTTAGTTGTGGTATCAACTATTTAGGTGTTTTATTTTTATGTTTAGGGTGTTTAGATAAGTATAATTTTTTTTGAAAATGTGTTTATTATATACTAATGTATAATTTTCTACAAAACTACCTAAAAATTTCCGGGCCCGCTTTTTCAAAAAGCGCCCGCCTAGCGCTCAAGCAGCCGCAAGGTGCTGTCCGCACGCCTCCCGCTTCCCGCTTTCTAAAACATTGGTCATGTTGGTATAGAGGTCATTCCTATTGAGTTGCTAATGAGATAACGAGTTGGACACTCAGATTGAGGCAATACAAGTGATTCATGAGAAGGTGCAAAGAAGTCCAAGTCATATGTCTAGGTGAAGCCTTTGGCAACCAAGCAGGTTGTGAAACATTCATCACATCTGTTGGAGTGCAATTTGACAGAGAAGATCCAGTGGCAGCCCACTATGTTCTTGTCTAGAGGTGGCGGGACAAGATCCCAGGTTCCATTCTCATGCAAAGTTGTCATTTATTCAAGCATCGCAGCTCTCTAGCCTCATGATAGTTTTCGATATTTTCATGGAGTCTAAGTGTTGGGCAATTACTTTAGCATTACGAGAAAGTTTGGAGAGACAGCAAGTACGAGAAATGGGATGACAAAGAGCACAAGAATGTATACCTTTGGAAAGCGTCAAAAGGAATCCTCACAATTGGAGGATTGAGTTGGGTCCTGGAGTCGGGGACTCGACTTTGGGCGTCGGTGATAGACATTGGCAAACTTGAGAGTCGGATTTCTTTCAAGAGGGATGTTAGGCTCCGTGACGTTTCTTTGCTTTGGGAATGGGGTTGTCCACCAAAGATATTGTGCTCACACTCCATGACAAATGGAGTTGCTAAGCACAATAATCAACATTTATTGGATAGGAAATTATGGGGGAAAATAATATTAATCTAACAACTACACTTGTTTGTGTTGTCACATTCAGAACCAATAAAGTTATATTTACACCAAAGCACAGCATCAAAATAAATTTGAGGGAACTCAAAAGGACATTATTCAATCATGAATCCTACTATAATAAAGAAGAATCTGAAATTCATCAATTAGATGAAGAGGTACCCTGACTCTATCCTCGCAGTACATTTCAACGCACGCCATGCAGTAAGAGCGGCAAAAGGGATAGCACTAGCCTCCTGCAAAAACATAGTAGTCAAGCACAAAAGTAGGATAGTAAGAAAATGTTGTTTATGATAACCCAATAAGTGACAACAATAGTTGCACAATTTGACTATTATCAACATGGCTTACACTAGTTAGAACATATGTTGAACACAAAAAAAGCAAGGCTTTTCATGCTCTGAGCACATGTTAGCCAGTGTTTCAAAAAACTAATTGCTCAGGTTTATTAGAGTAGTTGGCTCTAAAAAAAATCCAAATCAACCAACCTGACACAAAAATTAATCTTTTTCACTAGTCATTATATCTTTGCTCAACCAATCATCAGTTCCTACTATTATGTTTTGCAAGTCAATTTCTAGCTCCATATGTTTCACTGAAGATAATCAATTAGGCACATAACAAACCATGCATATCTTACTCAACAGAATATCCAAGAAAATGTCTTTTATCTAATTGAATTTGATGTCTTACACAGTCATATCATAATAATTTGGTGACCATAGTTGTTTTCTTAGGGGGTGCCTAGGTGGGTGCCTAGGCATTTCTAGGTGTTTTACTTTTTTAAATAATGATGGTATTCTGATATTTACATTCATGTTTTCATATTTGTAAATATGTTATAGTGACATTATTAACAATCCTTAGGCTATATCACACATAACATGACCTAACCTAGATCTAGTTGGTCCTAATTTGAACTAAATCTAATTTGATCAAGTTTGCCCTAGTTTGGCTTAAATCAGACCGAATTCTCTATAATATGACTTAATCAGACATAACTTCCCCAAATTTTCCCTATACTAACCTAAATGAGACATAATTTGGCAATATCAGACCTAATCTCCCCAAATTAACCTATTTCACGAAATCGGACTTGTTTTCTTTAAATCAGACATAATCCTCCCAAATTTGGCATAATATGGCCTAAAAGAAACCTAATTTTGTATAACATGACCTAATAAGACCTACATCTCCAAATTTTCCCCATTGACCTAAATGAGACCTAATTTGGTCAAACAAAACCTGATAATCGGACCTATTTCCCCTGACTCAAACGTGATTTCTCTAAATCAGAATTAATCTGCCCAAATTTGACATTATTTGGCCTAAATCAAACCTAAATTTTCCATACATGACAATCAAACCTATACCCCAAATTTTGCCTATATTGATCAAAATGAGACCTAATATGGCCAAGTTAGACCTATTTTTCCCAAATCATGCATGTTTTTCCCCCAAACAGGCCTAATTTACCCAAATTTGGTCTGATTTAGGCTAGATCATACCTGATCTAATTTCATCAAATTTGAACCTAATTTAAGCCTTTAAGTGGCTTAATTTGGGCCTAAAAGGCCTTAGGTGGCCACTTAAATCACCTTAGGGTCGGGTGCCCAGTTTGAGACGCCTCCATGCCCAACGCCCTAGCCCAATGCCTAGGGCGCCTTGATAATTATGATTCAGTCTCAGGCAACATATAACAACAGATGCTTCGTACTTTTGAGTAATCTATGCATCTAAGAGCTCTTATGGATGAACGAGTTGACGAATTCAAGTCGCTTTGCAGATCCCCAATCATCTTCAAATGTATAGCAAAAAATTAATTGCTTCTAGAAAAAAAATCAAGTTAAACTAACACGTCTACTTATCATTGTTTACCATTATTGCATCTCCTCCGTGATAGAAAAAGAATGAAATAGTTATTATCAGCTTTTACAACCATTATCCGTTCGTGAATAGTTTTGCATTTTCGAAATAGATGTGATAAGCAACAAGTTCTCCCACTTATCTCATCATCAGACCGCTTTTCAGTCCGGTGCACAAGGGGCAACCATCGAGACTCACAAACAGTTCTTATTTCTCGAATCAGAGTTCAAAATTTAGTAAGAGAGAAAAGGAATATGAAAGGACCATAACATCAAGGGCCCAAAATTCTAGAGTTAATGTTGTAAAAAGCACTTCTCCTCTAAATCCTAATGCCTTGACTCAGTAGAAGGTATTACATGTAACATTTCTTAGATACTTCACCTGAAAGAGCAAAAGATCAGCAAATTGGCAACATGTGATTTCCTTTGAAATTTTCCTAGAGAAGGCAGCTAGAAATAATTAACCAACAGTTTTCTTTACATCTATATACATCCACCACCTTCTTGGGGGATTTTCTATTCCAAAGTGATAATTCACACATGATAAAGCCTGCAGCCTAGAAAGATAGCTTATCATGTTGTTTGAAACATCCATATGTTGTAAAAAGATGTTGAAAATCTTCCAAAAATATTTTGCCCTTTGAGAGAACTATTTTACAACATCTGTTTGTTGCCAACATTCAACAGGCACCATGAAACGGACTTCAATTTATTGCGAAGAATGGAGTGCCATATTTCTTACTACAAAAGATCAATGACCCTGAAGTTTCCAATTGTTCTCATCGATTTTGGAAGCCCGGGATTTCTTAATACTGCCCACGGATTTAAATTCGTTTCTCAATGTACTCCAAGGCATAGGTCTGATGCAGCCCGCCACAAGGATGTGGTTTAGTTTGTTTATAAACTGCAATTATGAAAGATGAAAATGAGAATAAAACTCGGTGTCCATACTCCTGATACCAGCCTAGAAGAAGCCCAAAAGCATAACAGGACCATCAACAATCCATTTAACCTCCAATGACCACTCAACTACCGCCCTTGATTCTATGGCAATCCTTCCTGAATGCTCTTGCTACAACAGATGATGCCAAATGTATCAGTAGTTGTCAGCTAAGGTAAACCGAAGGCTGAGCAACAGCATAACAAATAGTTACCCACCACATTGACGGGCATTCTTTCCCATTTGTTGGGGTTTATCAAAGGTGATTGGTCTCTCCCAAGTTGTCATTCAAGGAAGCAGAGGAAGGTGACATCCTTTTTGTGTGTTGCCATTGCTATTGCTTATATAGAAGACATTATGTCTATAAAACGCAACATATACATACACACATAGGCACACACATAGCCGGCAAGGGATAGCGTGGTTGGTAGGGTTGTCAATGGGGAGGGTATGGGTAATTCCCCACTCCACCAATATCCTTACCCTCCCCTTACCCTTACCCTCTTACCCACAGGGTAAATGGGGAGGGTAAGGGTTAAGTGGGGAATTTATATGTCATCTTCAAATTTGTGGTAATATTAACAATAATGGTCTAGCTAATAGATTCATTTATTTGAGTGAAATATCAAGATGTTCCATAATGGATTTTAAATATCCAAAATGTTTCTAAGTAATATTCTACAATTGTTGTATTGAATGCATGTACAAATGGTAGTACCATAACATCGGTGTGTGAAAAAATAAATTATTCCTAGTAGATTAAGACTTCTACGTTAAAATGATATTAAAGGACAATATGTCATAGAGAGTTATTCTTAGAAACATGCATATCTTATACCCTCTAAAATGTTGTAGCATCCAAAAAAATAAAGCACAAATAAAATAGATAACACTACCTCACATATGTATTAAATGATACATTAAAGATTAAATCTTGTTATTATATACATGTTTGCCTTACACCACAAATAATTTAATGGAACATAGACTACATATATACATGTGTCTTGCACCTCCAAAACTGTGTTGCATACACAACCAAGTTAACTATATAAGAAGTAGAAAAGAATATCATGTATTATTTAAAATGATGACCCAATAAAATTAAATATTACATAGATTCAAACAACATATGACCATACATTCAATATATTATACATAAATATTGGTGGGTAGCGGGTTAGAGGGTATGGGTAATGGCTTACCCTTACCCTTACCCACTAAGGTAGCGGGTTAGGGGGTAGCGGGTAGGCGGGTAAAGGGTAAGAAAATCCTTTACCCTTACCCTTCCCCTACAGGGTATGGGTAAAGGGTAAACGGGTTTACCCTTACCCATTGATAGCCCTAGTGGTTGGCGTATTCGGGTTCCCTAATGAAGGGACCCGGTATCAAGCCACCAGACAAGTATTTTTTAATTCAATACCCCCTAGGCGTCCAGCCTCCGCTATAGGTTGTGTGAGAGGGGGGAGAAATATTTCTCTTTCAATCACATACACACACAGAGATACATACATAGATAAATACAGGCACGACAAAGGTAGAAGGATGAATATAGAGAAAAATAGATGATCGAAATAGTAAGACGAAAACATGGAACCAAATCCTTGGAGGAATAGAGATAGTTCACAATACAATCAAAGATTGTGCACTACCAGAGATAAAAGAAGCGAAGAGGTTTATCACAATTGATGAAGGAACATACACAGACACGGAGAATCATTGGAGCATACAGTGACGATATAGGTGATCGTAAGCGACCATACTAATACCATATCTTAGCTTGGATATGTAGGGTTAGGAAGCCAAAAGGACTTCTGACTTTTATTCAAAACCAGAAACTTATTTCTAGTGCAGTTCAATAATGAGGAAGACAAGAGGTCTGTCATAAACACAGGACCTATAGATGGTTTGACAATCTGCTGGTTGTAGTCAAGGAACATAGAACAGGAGATGGTTTGCAGAAGGATATGTTGAGTACTATTCTTGTGTGGATTAAGAATCTTAGTTATCAAGGAGCCCGCCTAGACTTAAGGAAGGTCGCCTCATCCTGGGCGCCTAGCCACTTAGGTGACCTAAGTGGCCACCTAAGGCCTTTTAGGCCCAAATTAAGCCACTTCAAGGCTAACATAGCATGAGGCATGTATTTGATCAAGTTGAGTCATTTTATGGTTAAAATGGGTCCAATTTATCCCAAATGAGGTCAGATTAGGCTTAAGTAGGTTCGATTTAAGGGAAACAGGCCTGATAGTGATTTGGGGGAAATAGGGGGGAATTAGGTATGATTTTGCCTCTTATTTAGATCAATATAGGAAAAAATAGGGCTAGTTAGGTTTTATTACGTCATGTTATGCAAAATTAGGTTTGCTTTTAGGCCAAATTATGTCAAATTTAAACATATTAGGTCTGATTTGGGGAAAACAAGTCTGGTTTGAGGGAAAGGGGTCTGATTTGGTGAGATTAGGCCTGATTTTGTCAAATTAGGTTTTATTTAGGTCAACATAGTGAAATTTTGGGGAATTTAGGTCTGATTGGGTAATAATATGCAAAATTAGGTTTAATTTAGGCCAAATCATGTCAATTTTGGGCACATTAGGCCTAATTTGAGGGAAATAAGTATGATTTGGGGAAAATCGTTCTAACTTGGGAAGATTCGGTCGGATTTGGCCGAATTTGGTCTGATTTAGGTCAATATATGGAAAATTTAGGGGAATTGGGTCGATTAGGTTTGGTTTAAGCAAAACTAGGGTAAACTTGGTCAAATGAGACCAAATTTGGATCAAATGAGATCAAATCAGTAACTAGTTTTAGTTTAGGTCATGTTAGGTGTGATTCAGCCTAAATTGTATGTACACTATGTAATAATGTCATTATTTAATATTTACAAATCTGAAAATATGAACGCTAATATCAAAAAATCATCATTGTATATTAAAAAAACTCATGGGCACCCACCTAGCACCCCCTCAGGAACTCCTAGCGCATGCCTGCCTTAACAACTATGATAAAGATGCCAAGTATGGGTAGGAACTGGTCACAAAAAGCAATGGGGATCTTGGCATGTGGTGTGAGAAACTTCTCATGGTTGACCTATGATCCTTCGCATAAGAATCTTTGGGTGAGGCTAAAGCACTGGTCGAGATACAGGCTAACGAAGCCCACCGAACAAGATTTGGGTGAATATTCCAAGGAAAGACCCAATTTAAATAGAGATCCAATATGAATATTTAGTATTTACCAAAAGATGTTCTCAATGTAGAGTTTTTGGACGTGATGAGGATGAATGCCCATTACATGAACACAAGATGCCTGCACGGCAACCTGTAACAAGTGGAAACAACGATGGGTGGAGATCAACCAAAAGAAGGATAACATGGCCCCTGGAAATGAATCGAACAAGAAAAAAGTACATCAGTCCAAGGGAAAGCACTCGAAACGTAAACACTTACAACAAATCAGTGATTAAAAAAGCGACTGGAGCGGCTGCTTAAGCGCCCAGCAGTAGGATTCGTAGTAATTTCACTTGAAGCGGTTGTTGGAGCGTTTTTACTGGAAGCGGCCGCTTTTATCCGCCTTGGCCCGCTTCAGCCCGCTTTATTGGACCCGCTTAAGCGGTCCACTTTGTCCGCTTCAAGCTAGAATATGTCATAATGTGTTGGTTAAGTGAAATAAATAAAACAATAGCACCTTGTCGTCCTGTTCTCCATTTTGTGTGTGAGAAGAGATGAGGAGGAGAGGAGACAAACACCGAGAGATTTGTCGGTTGCAAGGAGCGGCTTTCTTGAGAGGGCAATAGCCGTCTCTCCTTGTTTTTATATATTAGGGTAAGATACATTGTGGTACAAAGAAGAAAATAAGAGAAAAACAATAAAACAAATAATATAATAAAGATAGAACCAGGAGACGGGTCGTCGATTTCCGCCGTTGATCAACTCTCGATACCATCGACAGGACTGTCGATGGTATCGATGGAATGCTCTTCTGTTGCTGTGATAAAGTTGATACCATCGACCTCCTGTCGATAGTATCGACGGGGATGCAGGTTGTTTCACACTCCCCCTCAAGCTGGAGAGTACACATCGTGTATGCCCAGCTTGCCACAATCTCTGAAAAGCTGTTGGACCCAAAGGCTTTGTCAAGATATCCGCCAGTTGATCTTCAGACTTGACGTATGGCATCACAATAGTACCATCTTTGATTTGATCACAAATAAAATGGCAATCAACTTCTATATGCTTTGTACACTCATGAAAGATAGGATTCCTGGCCATGTGTATAGCAGACTGGTTGTCACACTTGAGCTCCATAGAAGACATAATAGTGATTTTTAACTCAGAAAGAACATATTTGACCCATTATAGTTCACAACATGCATGGGTCATAGCACGGTATTCAGCCTCAGTGCTGGATCTAGCTACTACATGCTGCTTTTTGCTTTTCCAAGTAATCAAATGATCACCTAGGAAGGTACAGTAGCTTGATGTAGACCTTCTATCAGTATGATCACCATCCCAATCTGCATCTGAATACCCTGTGAGAGTCAAAGTAGATGGAGTCACCTTGGGTTTAGAATAAGTGATCCCCTTACCAGGGGCACTCTTCAGCTATCTCAGAATCCGGCAAACTGTTGTCCAGTGTGATTGTCGCGGTGAGTGCATAAGCTGACTCACAACGCCTACACCAAAAGAAATGTCAGGTCGTGTAACAGTCAGATATATTAGCTTGCCAACTATTCTCCTGTAATATCCTGGATCTGAGTACTCAACATCATCAACCGTCTCCTTGATGTGATAATCCATAGGAGTAGATACCGGTTTAGATTCAGTCATGCCTGTCTCCTGTAGTAAGTCAAGCACATATTTCCTCTGAGATAGATTGACACCTGCATGAGATCTAAGCACCTCAATGCCCAGAAAATATCTCAGTTTACCCAGATCCTTCGTTTGGAAGTGTCTCTGCAAACCTTCCTTCACACGAGATATGCCTATAGAATCACTGCCAGTAATCACTATGTCATCAACATATACAGCAATAATGATAGAGCCACAAAAAGAGCTAGAGTAGAATAAAGAGTGATCAGTCATGGAGCGAGAAAAACCCATCTGGAGTACAACGTCACTGAACTTGTCAAACCAATCTCAAGGAGACTGTTTCAGCCCATATATGGCTTTCTTCAATTTACACACCTTCTGACACTCCCCCTGAGCAACAAACCCAGGAGGTTGCTCCATATATACGTCTTCCTGTAGGTCACCATGTAGAAAGGCATTCTTAACATCAAGCTGAAATAGGGGCCAATCAAAGGTAGTAGCCAGAGAGATAATAATCCGCACAGAATTTAGACGAGCTACTGGAGAAAAGGTCTCAAAGAAATCAACTCCATAGGTCTGTGTGTAGCCTTTTGCTACCAATCTGGCCTTCAACCTCTCAACGGATCCATCCGGATTATGTTTGATGGTGAAAACCCATCTGCAACCCACTGCTTTCTTTCCTGCAGGAAAGACAACAAGATCCCATGTACCATTATGCAAAAGAGCTGACATCTCAAGTTGCATTGTCTGTTTCCAGCCACTGCTCTTCATAGCATCATAGTGATTCCTTGGTATATCAACAGAATCAATCCCAATAGCAAATGCGCGGGCCTGCTTAGATAAGTGGGACAGACAACACACATTTGTAATAGGATGTCTAATAGTACAAGTACGAGTACCTTTCCGAACAGCAATAGGAAGATCAAGATCTGATGCTTCTGCAGGAATCTCGTGAGTAGAAGACGATGAGGAAGGCTCAGGGACTAGTGTCGCTACTACTTCTGGATCTTGTCTGCCTCGCCTATTATAAACATATGGGTACTGCTGAATAACAGGCATGTCAGCTGCCTGCTCGTCCTGAATAAAAGTATAATCAGGAATGATGGGTGGCGCTCCCTCACTCTGCACAGATGGTGCCACTCTCTCACTTTGAAAATCTGGTGGCACTCTCTCTCTCAACTGCTCCCCCTTACTCATAGCATCGGAGAAATATGGAGTGGTCTCATGGAAGGTATTAGTATATAGACTTTCCTGTGTTTTTTTACTTAGTCTATTTTTCTCTTTACTGTGTTATTCTTGTGTTTAGTTTTATCCCACATGGGTTATCTCTAAATCTTGTGGTCTCCTCTTGTCTTATAAAAGAGAACCATGTACTCCTTTTTTAATCATCTCAATAATATGATTATTAGCCACAACTTCTAGATGGTATCAGAGCCTCCTGATCCTCCCTAATCCTGATCCTTTCCCATCAACCTCAGCCGCCACCCCCTTTCCCTTTTCCCAAGCCGCCGCCCACCCTGCCCCCCCCTTCTGGTGCCGCCGACCAGCCCCCCCCAGCCGCCGTCACCCCCTCCCCTACCTTTCTCCCTTGCCGCCCACCTCCTTCCCTCCCTTCTTCTCCACCGCAGCCCCCCCCTTCTTCCTCAGTCTCCACTGCCGCCCCCCCTGCTGCCCGCCGCCACCCCACATCCACCACAACCATCTCCCGCAGCCACAACCACCCTCCCCATCCTCTCATCTCTCTTGTTTCTCCTCCCTAGTTCTTCGCTCACCATCTAGTTCGGCTACAGGCTTCCGCTCGTCTCCGTACGCTCTTCCGAAAAAGCTTACGTACAGCCTGTGTCTTTTCCAGTTCTGGCACGTTGAAGGCGTAAACCAGCCTTTCTCTTCTGCCTGCCTACGCCTCATGGTGGAGTGATCTTTTCTCCATGGTGGCGTAGGTTTCTTACATCTTTATCTACCCCGTGAGGGTCTTCTGAGGTTCATGTGGATCTCCTACTTGCTACGTCTACTAGTCCCTATGGTGGACTCCTGCTACTGACTACTACTACTGCTGATCCTTGTTGTGCCCGTACTATTGCTCTGCTCTGGTCTGATGGCGACTCCAGATCTCCTGCGCACTCTCTGTGTTACTACGGTGAAGTTGGACAGTTCCAACTATCACCTATGGGCTGCCTCCTTTGAGTTGTATGTTAAATCCCAAGGTCGCTACTCTCATCTAACTACAAAAGGCCCGTCTCTTCCTGCTCCTGATGCTGACGAGAAGACGAAACAAGCCTATGATCTCTGGTCCAAAGAGGACTATGGGGTCATGACATGGATGGTCAACAGCGCTGAAGCCAAGATCAGCCAGTCCCTGCTCCGTCTTCAGACTGCCAAAGAAATGTGGGAGCAACTCTCCCATGTTTATTCGCACCAACAGAATCCTAAGAAGGTCTTTGAGATCTTCAAGCAACTTGCCAAACAGGAGTATTCTGCTACTGACTCCGTCGAGGATTACTACATCTCCTGTTGTGCCCTCTGGGATGAGTTCCAGGTGTATCATCCTCTTTCTACTGACATTGATGAAGTTAATCGACAGCGGAACGAACTTATGTTAGTTCAGTTCCTCGCGGGCCTACCTGCTTCCTTTATTGGTGTTGTGGACCAAATTCTCTCCAGCGACCCTTTACCCACTCTCCGCGATGTGCTCAAAAGGGTCCAGCGCTTACCTTCTGTGTCCCATTCCGTGCCTGACTCTTCTGATGGGGCAGCCCTCGCTGTCTGCTCTGGTGATTCCTTTCGTGGTCGCGGTCGTGGCAGAGGTCGTGGCCGCGGAGGACGTTCTTCTGCTCCTGGCCGTGGCTCTGGAGCTGATCCTGTTGAGTCCCGCTACTGCACTCACTGCAAACGCACCAACCATACTGAAGATCGTTGCTGGATCAAATACGGCAAACCTGACTGGGCCAATAAAGTGACTTCTGACCGGACTGAACCTGCTCCACCAACAGCTGATTGGATCCGCTCGGAATTTGAAAAACTGCTTCAAGCTCGCCTGGCTTCCTCTACTGATGCTTCAACTGATGGCAGCCCCGCCCTTCTGACCAAGACTGGTAAACCTTCATGGGTGATTAACTCTGGTGCGACCTCTCATATTTCTGGCAATCCTACTTTATTCTCTAAATTGCACAAGACATCTTTTATACTGCCTGTTACTTTAGTTGATGGCTCTAAATCATCGGTTACTGGAATTGGTGATATACGTTCTACTGGTAGTCTGCCACTACAATCCACTCTTTATGTCCCTAAGTTTCCACTTAATTTACTATCTGTCAGTAAAGTTGTGAAGAGCCTTCGTTGCTCAATTACGTTTGATCCGGATGGTGTTCTGTTTCAGGATCTGCGCACGAGGATGACGATTAGTTCAGGCCATGAGGGACCGGATGGACTCTACTACTTGGACGATCCGAAGCCAGCTGCATATTTGACATCATCTGTGGACGACATTCAGTGGCATTATAGATTGGGCCATCCCTCTGTTGTAAAATTAAAAGCTTTATTACCTGATGTAGTTAGTTCTGTTTTTCATTGTGAGACATGCCAGCTTGGCAAGCAAACTCGTGCTACTTTTTCATCTAAATTTTGCATTAGTTCTAAAGCTACCTTCAATATTATACATGCTGATGTTTGGGGTCCATGTGCTGTGACGAGTACATCTGGTTTTAAATATTATCTGAGCTTCATTGATGATTTCTCTAGAGCAACCTGGCTGTTTTTACTGAAAGATAGATCTACCATTCTTGAGAAAATTACTGACTTCTTTGCTGAAATCCGTACCCAGTTTGCTAAGCCCATTAAAATTTTGCGCACTGACAATGCTTTGGAGTTTATGCAAGCCTCTGTTAGTAGTTTTTGTCGTCACCAGGGCGCCATCCACCAAACTTCCTGTACCTATACCCCGCAACAAAACGGTGTCGCTAAACGCAAAAACCGTCATCTCCTTGAAGTTGCGCGTACCCTTCTTTTTCACTATCATGTTCCTCAGTCTTTTTGGCCCGAGGCAATATCTACCGCTTGCTACCTCATTAATCGTATGCCATCCACTGTGCTCGGCAATAAGATTTCATATCAGGTCTTGTTTCCTGATGCACCTCTTTTCTCTGTGCCTCCTCGTATCTTTGGGAGCACGTGCTTTGTTAAAAATCTCCGGCCTAGCCTTACCAAATTGGATCCTAGAGCAACTAAGTGTGTTTTCTTGGGATACTCTCGCAGTCAAAAAGGGTATCGATGCTACGATCCTGTTTCTAAAAAGTGGTGTCTCTGCGGATGTAGTATTCTTTGAGCACATGCCTTTCTATTCTCCGGCTGGTTCTGCACTCACCTCGAATTTACTGGTTGATACGCCTTTACCGGTTGTGGATGATTTGACTGATAATTCTGTTGCTGCCTCCCCACCTGAAATGCCACCTCTGAAAGTGTATCACAGAAGACAGAAGCCGACAGCTCCCTCTATGGCCTCTCCATCGTCTTCATCCTCTGTGCCAGATCAAACACCTCCGTAGGTATTTTCTGACCTTGATCTCCCTATTAGCCTGAGATAGGGGACACGGACTTGTACTAAGCATCCCATTGGGAATTTTTGTTCTACTGATAATCTGGGTGCTAATTTTGCTAATTTTACTACGGCCCTTTCTGCTATATTTGTTCCTAAAACTGCTGCTCAGGCCATTAAAAATCCTGCATGGCGTCAGGCTATGGAAACCGAAATGCAGGCGCTCACTGAGCGCAATACATGGCAACTTGTTGATCCACCTGCCGATTGCTCTCCTGTTGGTTGTCGCTGGGTCTTCACGGTCAAGTATCAATCGGATGGAACTGTTGAACGACTTAAGGCGAGACTAGTAGCTAAAGGCTATACACAGACCTATGGGGTCGACTACTTTGAGACTTTCTCTCCGGTGGCACGGTTGAACTCTGTGAGAATTCTTATTTCTGTTGCTATTAACTCTGACTGGCCTCTGTATCAGCTTGATGTCAAGAATGCTTTCCTGTATGGTGACCTTCATGAAGAGGTCTAAATGTCACAACCCCCTGGTTTTGTTGCTCAGGGGGAGTCCTCTAAAGTATGCAGACTGAAAAAGGCCTATGGCTTGAAACAGAGTCCCAGAGCTTGGTTTGATAAATTAAGCACTATTCTTCAGAATTTTTCATTCAAACGCTCCCAGTCCGATCACTCAGTTTTTGTCAAGAATACTCCTGTTGGCATTATTATTCTCATTGTTTATGTTGATGATATTATCCTCTCAGGAAGTGATCCTGCTGGTATTCAGTCTACCAAGCACTATCTGGAAAAACATTTCGTCACTAAAGATCTTGGGTCTCTCCGGTATTTTCTTGGGATAGAGGTGTCCCGGTCTTCTTCTGGCCTCTGCTTATCTCAGCGCAAGTATGTTCTGGATCTACTATCTGAAACTGGTCTTCTAGGTGCTAAGCCTGCTAGCACACCTCTGGATCCAAACACCAACTGGGATGATGAGATTTCTCCTGCCTATCCTGACACTCATCAATATCGAAGAATGGTCGGTAAACTCATCTATCTTACTGTTACACGGGCTGATATTACTGCTGCTGTTGGATTGGTTAGTCGTTACCTAGATAAGCCTCGACAATGTCATTGGGACGTTGTCTGTCATATTCTGAAATATCTAAAAAGTTCTCCTGGAAAAGGCCTGCTTTACAAGAAACATGGACACTGCAAACTTCTTGGCTATTCTGATTCCGATTACGCTGGCAGCAAGGTTGACCGTCGCTCTACTTCTGGCTACTGCACGTTTGTGGGAGGCAACCTTGTCACTTGGCGAAGCAAGAAGCAGTCCGTAGTTGCTCGCTCAAGTGCTGAAGCTGAATATCGTGCCATGGCGCACACTACCTGTGAACTATTCTGGATTAGGAGCTTACTGAAGGACTTTGGTATCTCTGACTCGTCTCCTATTCCAATGTATTGTGACAACAAAGCAGCTACATTCATTGCCAGTAACCCTACTTTCCATGAGCGGACCAAGCACATTGAGGTGGATTGTCATTTTGTCCGCGAAGCTATTCTCTCTGGCCAGGTCTCTACTCCCTACATTCATACGACTGATCAGGTGGCTGACATCTTCACAAAGATTCTACCAAAGACAAGGTTCACTGCTATGACATCCAAGTTGGGCATGATAGACATCTATGCTCCAGCTTGAGGGGGAGTATTAGTATATAGACTTTCCTGTGTTTTTTTACTTAGTCTATTTTTCTCTTTACTGTGTTATTCTTGTGTTTAGTTTTATCCCACATGGGTTATCTCTAAATCCTGTGGTCTTCTCTTGTCTTATAAAAGAGAACCATGTACTCCTTTTTTAATCATCTCAATAACATGATTATTAGCCACAACTTCTAGAGAAGGTAACATCCCTAGACACAAACATGCGACGAAGACTAGGACAGTAACACTTGTATCCTTTGCTAGTACTAGAATAACCAAGGAACAAGGTTTTAATGGACCTAGGAGAAAGTTTGTCAGCCTTAGGGTCAAAATTATGGACAAAAGAAGTGCAACCAAACACTCTAAGGAAAACAGAGAAGGGCTGATTCGTGGGTCGTAACACAGAGAAAGGAGTTTGTCCTTTGAGAACAGAGGATGGTTGTCTATTAATTAAGAAGCAAGCGGTTAAAAGAGCTTCAGACCAAAATTTCTTAGGCACATTGGATTGAAACATGATCGAACGAGCAATATCAAGAAGATGGCGATTTTTCCTCTCAGCCACCCCATTTTGTTGAGGGGTGTGAGGACAAGACGTGCGATGAATCATGCCCACAGAGCTGCAAAAATCAGATATAGCCTTTTGAACATACTCTAAAGCATTATCAGATTGGAGATGTGAAGCAACCTGCATCTCGGTCGATACTATCGACACTCTGTCGATAGTATCGAGATCTGTCCAGGTTCATGTTGAAGCCAGCTGCATCTTGGTCGATACTATCGACACACATGTCGATAGTATCGAGATTGGTTCAGGCGCAAGAGAATACTCTGTCGATACCATCGACACAAGTCGATGGTATCGACACCGGCACAGTGGCGGAACGGCAAACCGGCGACTGACCTATTTTATTTATGAAATGTTGTTTTTATGCTTTTTCTCTCTTTGTACCTCATGTATTTACCCTAATATATAAATACAAGTGTGTAGGCTCAAGCACTACTCACGTTTGCTGCACCTAGCAGCCGACATGTGATTGGAGTTCCCATCTCCTTCCTCCTTCATTTCTTCTTACATGGTATCAGAGCGGAGATCGATCTAGGGTTTCTCCTCTCTCTCTCTCTCCGGAGGATCTCTCCAGGTCTCTCCTTCCTTGACGGCCGACTGCTTCCCACCCGTCTCCTTGGCGTAATCCACCTGCTGCAAAGGACCACCGTTGGCTACTCTGGGTCTGCGGTAGATATCTAACTCTACCGTAGCCACTATCACAGAGCAGTTGAGGATCTCCAGGTGATCCAACGATCATCTAAAAACACCGCCGGAGGACTAGTTTCATCTCAATCATCATCCTAGTCACACCTCCTCCATGTGTGATTAGGAATATTCTTTGGAGGCTGTGAATGCGTCAGTAACGCATTTCTTCTTTCTTTTCGTCTGTGTGTGACGTGTATCTCTCCGTCACCACATTTTCCTTGACGTGTATCAATCCGTCATATATTCCGTTCTACAATGGAGGATATCAAGACACCTATGATCTACAACGATGTGTCACCTATCGCCTCCATCAAACTCAACGGGAAAAATTATCTTCTATGGATGAACGCCATCCACACCGTCTTGGAGGCTCGTGACAGAGCAAGGCATGTTGACTCGGGTCCCAAGGCATCTACTGACGAAGGATATGCTGAATGGAAGCGACATGATAGTCTTGTGAAGACTTGGCTGTGGAATAGTATGGAATCTGCAATCGCCGCAAGGTTCATGTTCTACTCTACGGCCAAGGAAATATGGGACGCCGTGAAGCAACATTACTCTCAAGAGAAGAATGCTCTCCGTCAGTTTATGATTTATGATCGTTTGTTTGCTGAAAAACAGGGTGACCGATCTCTTGAGGAGTATTTTGGGGCTATTCAGGCTCTTTCTCAAGAGCTAAGTTATTATCACCCTGTGACTGTTGCAGAACAGATAAAGGACAGAGATGATCTTGTTACGGCCAAATTCTTATCTGGGCTTAACTCGACTTGTAGCTCCGCTCTGAGTGTTATCTTGGCTACTGATAAACTACCTAGTCTTGTGGAGGCTTATTCAAGAATCCAGCAATCACTGTTTGAGTCTGCTTCCTTTGTGCCTGATATACCTTCTGGAGAATCTCATGCTTCTGTTGCCACTGCCGCTGCAGTACGAGGAGGACGCCCTGGTATGGGTAGAGGGCGTGGGACACGTCCGAAATGTACCTTTTATGATAAACCAGGACATACAGTGGAGAGGTGTTGGAAGAAACATGGAAGACCTGCTGCACCACCTGTGGGGGCAGCACATTGTGCCACCACTACAGGATCCTCATCCTCTACAGCTGTGGGTACATCTTCTGGCACCGGCATCACTCTCACTCAAGAAGAATATGATCGGTTCATTCAGGCGACACAGCATATGAGTATGGGTTCATCGTCATCTTCTTCATCGGCAAATTTGGCATCTACAGCTGGTAATCAGGCTACATCTTTCATAGCATCTGGCTCCTCCTCATCTTGGGTGGTTGACTCTGGCGCCTCACAGCATATGACTGGTATGAGGAGATTGCTCCACACTATTGACTCATCAATTCCTCACCAATCTGTTACATTGGCAGATGGTTCAGTGAGAAGAGATTTAGCTAGTGGATCTGTCTCCCTAACACCCAAGATTGATCTTAAATCAGTTCACTTTGTGCCTGAATTTCCTTTTAATCTTCTTTCGGTTGCAAAACTGCTTGACACTTTAAAATGTTGGGTAATATTTGGACCTTCTTGTTTTATGTTACAGGATCTCAAGAGTATGAAGACGATTGGTGGGGGGCCTAGGAAGGGTGATCTCTACCTTTTCAACGGTGACAGTCTACCTCGCCAAATGCCTGCTCCTGCTCCATCCATCCTGTTGAGTGGTTCCCCCTTACTATGGCATTGCAGGTATGGACATCCTTCTTTGGAGAACCTGCGGAAGTTGGAACCAGAGTATCCCAATTATCCTCCTTAGAGTGTCAGTCATGTCAACTGGGAAAGCACCATAGGTTATCCTATCCCAGTCGGGTCAATAAGCGGGCTTCTTGTCCCTTTGAGTTAGTGCATACTGATGTGTGGGGTCCTGTAAAAGACCAAAGTTATAATGGTTTTCGTTATTTTATATCTTTTGTTGATGATTTCTCACGCATGACATGGATCTACCTTCTTAAAAGTAGAGAGTCTGTGTTGTCCATTGTGAAACATTTTCATACTGAAATTAAGGTCCAGTTTGATTGCAATATAAAAATTCTTCAGTCTGATAATGCCTTGGAGTATGTTCAAAAGGCTATGTCTGATTTTTGTAGCTCGGTTGGTATGATTCACCGCACTTCTTGTCCTCACACCCCTCAGCAAAACGGGGTGGCAGAGAGGAAGAATCGCCATCTTCTTGATATTGCTCGATCTATTATGTTTCAATCTAATGTGCCCAAGAAGTTTTGATCTGAAGCTCTTTTAACTGCTTGTTTCTTGATCAATAGACAACCTTCATCTGTTCTTCAAGGACAGACTCCCTTTTTTGTTTTACGTCCCAAGGACTCTCCCTATCCTATTCCTCTTAGAGTGTTTGGTTGCACTTCCTTTGTCCATAACTTTGACCCTAAGACCGACAAGCTGTCTCCTAGGTCCATTAAAACACTGTTCCTAGGTTACTCTACTACGAGCAAAGGATACAAGTGTTACTGTCCTAGTCTTCGCCGCATGTTTGTGTCTAGGGACGTCACTTTCCATGAGACCACTCCATATTTCTCCAATGCTATTAGCAAGGGGGAGCAGTTGAGAGAGGGAGAGCCACCAAAAATAAAAGTTAGAGACTGCCACCATCAGTGCAGAGTGAGGGAGTGCCACCTATCATTCCGGATTTTACTTCTATTCCGGATGAACAAGCAGGAGATAGACCTACCATTGAGCATTACGCACATGTATATCATAGGCGAGGCAGGCAGGATCCAGAAGAAGTAGCGGCACCAGTCCCTGAGCCCTCATCATCGCCTTCTACTCAAGAGAATCCTACAGAGACATCTGATCTCAACCTTCCTATTGCTGTTCGGAAAGGTACTAGGTCCTGTACTATTAAACACCCTATTACAAATGTATGTTGCCTGTCTCATCTGTCTAAGCAGGCTCGTGCATTCGCTATTGGGATTGATTCTGTGTCTATACCAAGAAACCATTTTGATGCAATGAAGAACAGTGGCTGGACACAGGCAATGCAACTTGAAATGTCAGCTCTCTTGAATAATGGTACTTGGGATCTGGTTGATCTTCCTGCAGGAAAGAAAGTAGTAGGTTGTAGATGGGTTTTCACTATTAAACACAATCCGGATGGATCAGCTGAAAGGTTGAAAGCCCGATTGGTTGCAAAGGGCTACACCCAAACCTATGGTGTTGACTTCTTTGAAACATTTTCTCCTGTTGCTCGCCTGAATTCTGTGCGGATCATTATTTTCTTGCTACTACCTTTGATTGGCCATTATTTCAGCTGGATGTAAAGAATGCATTTCTCCATGGTGATCTACAGGAAGAAGTATATATGGAGCAACCTCCTGGGTTTGTTGCTCAGGGGGGGTGTCAGAAAGTATGCAAATTAAAAAAGGCTATTTATGGGCTGAAACAGTCACCTAGAGCTTGGTTTGACAAGTTCAGTGAAGTTATTCTTCAGATGGGTTTTTCTCGCTCCAAGACTGATCATTCCTTATTTTACTCCAACTCTTCCCGTGGATCCATTATTCTTCTGGTATACGTTGATGACATAGTGATTACAAGCAGTGACACCATGGGAATATCTCGTGTCAAAGAGGGTTTGCAAAAACATTTCCATACAAAGGATCTGGGCAAACTAAGATACTTTCTAGGCATTGAAGTGCTTAGATCTCATGCAGGTGTCAATTTATCTCAGAGAAAGTATGTGCTTGATTTGTTACAGGAGACAGGCATGGCTGAATCTAAACCGGTAAATACTCCAATGGATCATCACATCAAAGAGGTGGTTGATGATGTTGAGTATCCAGATCCAGAATATTATAGGAGAATAGTGGGTAAGTTGATATATCTAACTGTCACCCGACCGGATATTTCATTTGTTGTGGGCGTAGTCAGCCAATATATGCATTCTCCGCAACAATCACACTGGATAGCAGTCTGCAGAATTCTGAGGTATCTAAAAAGTGCTCCCGGTAAAGGTATCACATATTCTAGACCAAAGGCACCTCCATCTACTCTGTCTCTCACAGGATATTCAGATGCTGACTGGGCGGGTGATCGTACTGATAGGAGATCTACATCAGGCTATTGTACCTTTCTAGGTGATCATCTTATCACATGGAAAAGTAAAAAGCAACATGTGGTTGCTAGATCTAGCACTGAAGCTGAGTATCGTGCTATGGCCCATGCATGCTGTGAATTAAAATGGGTCAAATCTGTTTTATCTGAATTACAAATTTCTCTTCTACCTTCTATGGAGCTCAAGTGTGACAATCAATCTGCCATGCACATCGCCAGGAATCCTATCTTTCATGAGCGTACAAAACACATAGAGGTTGATTGCCATTTTATTCGTGATCAAATAAAAGACGGCACTATTGTGACTCCATATGTTAGGTCTGAAGATCAACTGGCAGATATTCTGACAAAGCCCTTGGGTTCAGCAATTTTTCAGAAACTCTGTGGCAAGCTGGGCATCCACGATGTGTACTCTCCAGCTTGAGGGGGAGTGTGAAGCAACCTGCATCTCGGTCGATACTATCGACACTCTGTCGATAGTATCGAGATCTGTCCAGGTTCATGTTGAAGCCAGTTGCATCTTGATCGATACTATCGACACACATGTCGATAGTATCGAGATTGGTTCAGGCGCAAGAGAATACTCCGTCGATACCATCGACACAAGTCGATGGTATCGACACCGGCACAGTGGCGGAACGGCAAACCGGCGGCTGACCTATTTTATTTATGAAATGTTGTTTTTATGCTTTTTCTCTCTTTGTACCTCATGTATTTACCCTAATATATAAATACAAGTGTGTAGGCTCAAGCACTACTCACGTTTGCTGCACCTAGCAGCCGACATGTGATTGGAGTTCCCATCTTCTTCCTCCTTCATTTCTTCTTACAGGAGAGTTTTTATATTGCAGTCAAACTGAACTTTTATTTCTTTATGAAAATGTTTCACAATAGATAGCACAGACTCTCGACTTTTGAGAAGGTAGATCCATGTCATGCGGGAAAAATCATCCACAAAGGAAATAAAATAACGAAAACCATTATAACTCTGGTCTTTAACAGGACCCCATACATCACTGTGGACTAACTCAAAGGGACAAGATGCCCGCTTATTGACACGACTGGGATAAGACAACCTATGATGTTTTCCCAGCTGACATGACTGACACTCTAAAGATGACACTTGGGACAACTCAGGTTCCAACTTCTGCAGGCTCTCTAACGAGGGATGTCCATATCTGCAATGCCAAAGTAAGGGGAACCACTCAACAGAATGGATGGAGCTGGAGCAGATACTGGGCGAGGCAGACTGTCACCTTGGAAAAGGTAGAGATCATCTTTCCTAGGCCCCCCCACCAATCGTCCTCATACTCTTGAGATTCTGTAAGACAAAACAAGAAGGCCCAAATGTTACCGTACAATTTACAGTGTCAATCAATTTTGCAACAGAAAGAAGATTAAAAGGAAACTCAGGCACAAAGTGTACAGATTTAAGATCAATCTTGGGTGTTAGAGAGACAGATCCACTAGCTAACACTCTCCTCACTGAACCATCTCCCAGTGTGACAGATTGGTGAGGGATATACGAGTCAATAGATTGGAGCAATCTCTTCATACCAGTCATGTGTTGAGACGCGCAAGAGTCAACCACCCAAGATGAAGTAGAGCCATGAGTTATGAGAGATGTAGTCTGATTACCCGCAGTAGATGCCAGGTTTGCTGATGACGAAGATGAAGATCCCACACTCATGTATTGTGTAGCCTGAATGAACCGATCATACTTACTCCTGAGTAAGAGTGATGTCGGTCCCAGAATTGGTGCCCACAGGACAGCTAAAGACGGAGAGGAATCTGTATAAGTGGCACAATGTGCTGCCCCCACAGGAGGTGCAGCAGGTCTCCCATGTTTCTTCTAACACTTCTCCACTGTATGTCCCGGCTTGTCACAGAAAGTACACTTAGGACGTGTCCCACGTCCTCTGCCCATACCAGGTCATCCTCCTCTCACCGCAGCAGCTACGGATGCATGAGACTCCCCAGAAGATATAGTAGAGACAGGATTAGCAGACTCAAAAATAGATTGTTGAATTCTCGAATAGGCTTCCACAAAACTTGGCAATTTATCAGAAGCCAGAATAACGCTCCGGGCAGAACCGCATATAGGATTAAGCCCGGATAGAAATTTAGCAGTAACCAGGTTGTCTCTGTCTTTGATCTGTGCACCAACTGTCACAGGATGATAGTAGCTCAGCTCTTGAGCAAGTGCCTGAATAGCTCCAAAGTATTCCTCAAGAGATCTATCACCCTGCCTCTCAGCAAACAGACGATCATATATCATGAATTGCCGAAGAGCATTCTTCTCCTGAGAATAATGCTGCTTCATTGCGTCCCATATCTCTTTAGCTGTAGTATAGAACATAAACCTAGCCGCAATTGCAGGTTCCATACTATTCCATAACCAAGTCTTCACAAGACTGTCATGACGCTTCCATTCAGCGTATCCTTTATCAGTAGAGTCCAAGGGACCCGAGTCAACATGTCTCGCCTTGTCACGAGATTCCAAGACAGTGTGAACAGCGTTCATCCATAGTAGATAATTTTTCCCGTTGAACTTGATGGAGGGGATAGGAGACGCCTCGCTGTAGGGAGTCTTGGTGTCCTCCATTGTAGACGGGAACTTAGTGACGGATTGATACACATCACAGGAAAGGCAGAGGTGACAGAGAGATACACGTCATGGAGATAGATGAGGTGACGGAGAGATACACGTCACGACACAAAAAAAAACACGGATAAATGCGTTACTGACGCATTCACAGCCTCCAATCGATTTTCCTAATCATACATGGAGGATATGTGATTAGGAGAGCACTCTGGAAGAGACGAGTCCCTCGGATTGGGCTTTAGATAGCTGTTGGATCACCCGGAGACTCCCAAACAGTAGTTCCGACTCCCGAGAACTGGCCGAAAACTGCTGTAAATCAACCGAAAGCTTGCTAGCGGCTCTGGTCCTTGGTGGCTAGATCTACAACAGCGAGGGAAAACTGCTATCGATCCAGCGATGAAGACGGTTAGCGGATGCTAGCCCAGCAGCACCCGCGTCGACGGCAGGCTGCTGTTCCTGCCGGCCCGACAGCCGATGTGGCCGCGGCGCCTGGAGAAGTTGGGCGGCGGTGGCGGCTGAGAAGGAGAAAGGAGACGGGGAGGCTGTGGTGGCGGCTTGTTGAGGTAGCGGAACGGCGGATCAAAGCCGCTCTGATACCATGTGAGAAGATATGAGGAGAGGAGACGAACACCGAGAGATTTTTCGGCTCCAGGGAGCATCTTTCTTGAGAGGGCAATGGCCGTCTCTCCTTGTTTTTATATATTCGGGTAAGATACATTGTGGTACAAAGAAGAAAATAAGAGAAAAACAATAAAACAAATAATATAATAAAGATAGAACCAGGAGACGGGTCGTCGATTTCCGCCGCCGATCAACTCTCGATACCATCGACAGGACTGTCGATGGTATCGACGGAATGTTCTTCTGTTGCTGTGATAAAGTCGATACCATCGACCTCCTGTCGATAGTATCGACGGGGATGTAGGTTGTTTCACATTGTGTATTGTGTTATCTTATTAAACATCTACTAATTTAGTCGTTATCACCATTTCTACGTTAAGCTTACTGTTTCCTTCCAGACTTTTTATACGTTATTGTTGCACTTGCAAAAATTTATAATTGTTGTGTTACAATTAATATAGAACCATTGCTTGTCTGCTAGCATTGCATATCAAAATACATATAGGAACTGACTACTGTTACTGTTATGTTATTAAAATACATATAGAAAACGATTACATATTGAAATTCTTATCAAAACATCTTGATAGCTAGTACCTAATGGTATGGTGTAACGAGCATGTGATCCTTTTTAATACATCAATTGTAGCAGTAGGTTAAGATTTATGTCTGAATTCTTTTATTGGTTGTCGTAAATCAGTAGTCATTTAGCTAAAATTCTAAATTAGTATATTAATATTATTAAGTACCATCCATAAACACTTACTGGTATACTCAGTTTTTTGAAGGTCTGTAATTTTGTCATTTTATATTCTTTTAGCATTACTAATTGCATGGTTTGTATCAGTATTATATTGGAGTGTATCAGTTTTGTAAAGTAACGTGTTTCACTTGTATAGTAAGTAATTTGATGCTCTGTAATCCTGTCATATACTCATAATGCAAGTAAAAGAATTGCATGATATGTAATTTTTTCATATGATGATACAATATATCAATATTGCAGTACAATGTAACATGAGTTAGTGCTCACTAATATACGAAGTAATTTGATGATCTGTAATTTTCTAACATGTTACAATACCTGCCTGTTAGTTATCAGTTCTTACTGAATATAATGTGATAGTATACACGAATATCATGTTTGTTTGAAACAACTAAATTCGATGCAGTGAAATATTATTCGTAATGCTTGATTGTTGAGTAATATTTCTTTTTGTTAGTAGTATGGCAATCGCTAAATTTTTCAAAATGTTCTAAACAATGTGGGCCGCTTTTTTCAAAAAGCGTCCGCTTTAGTCCGCTTCAAAACCCGCTTCCCGCTTCAAGGGGGCAATCCGCACGCTTCCCGCTTCGCACTTTTCAAAACCTAGCAACAAATACAGTGAACTAGACAATTTTACCTTCAAAAAACTAGACAACTTAAAAAGTGATATTCTAGCAGAAGGAGAACCAACAGGTGGAAGAAACTAAACTGATAAAGGGGAAAAACCTAATGGAGTTGGAGGGACTACTAGGGTGATCGAAACACGCAAGACTAGGTCATACCGTGGGGTTAATTAATGACCTTAATGTGTTTTTATGTGGTTCATGCAAACCATGTAAAAGGATGGAGGTAAGACAAGTAATTGGGCCTATTAATACTTCTATCGTTGGTGTGTTGAAACAAAAATACAGGAATGTAGAAAAGGACAGATGGAGAAGATGTTCCCACAGGGTTGGAAATGGTTCACAAATCATAATTATGCCAACAATGGGAGAGTCTGCCTTGGGTGGAATCCAAAGTCATACGGCTTAGAACTTGTTGACATGGACGGTCAACAAATCACAGCTAGATGTGTCCACAAAGAAGGCTTGAAATTTCAAATAAAAACAGTTTATGATAGGAATTTCATGACCCAAAGACTCAAATTGCGGGATAAATTGCAAGTTCTAGCTGAACAAATGAAATCACCTTGGCTAGCATTTGAAGATTTCAATAACATTGAAAAGCGAGGAAAAGGCAGGTCGACAAAAGGTTCCGGTTTCCATATTAACCTCATTCGGTACAGCCATTGCGAAAGCTTGCTGAACTGAATTACCAACAATTGGAAAGGACTATGAAGCACGGATACTCCAAAACAAGTGTCGTACCCATATCCGATGCATATTTGATACCAATACTCCGTGGATACTCCTGGATACGTATCGGGTACTCCTAATCTGTATCCATGCCGTATCCAGGCTGTATCCAGTCAGTAAAAACTAGAAAGAAAAAAAATTGGGCATGACATTGCTTGATTGGCGTTTGACACCAACTCCCGTCTCAACCCTCTCTGCTAAGTAGTAGCTTGCAACAAGGCTGTCACAGTTGCTTCCTTGAAGTAGTTCAAGGTTAAGTCACCATTTCTCTTGCTAAATGTCAATCTTCCTTCTTCTCTTTATTGTTTGTACCTCCTCCGTTTTTTGGGATTTCACTTTTTAAAGAACTTCCATATGTAATCTGGATTTTTGTTTGTTCTTTATTGCAAACCAATTCATTCACCTTTACATGGTACTTGTGGATGCTTTCCCTGCTAAGGTGCAAGTTTTATGCACGTTGATGTCCTCCATATTCTATGAAAGGTTTCAATTTAGTATCGTTGGTTAACATGCCTCTTGTTTTGGTGACTAAATCCATTGTGATTTATTCTAGATTTCTATCTAGACAATATCTATTTCATCTCCTTTGAAGATAATCATTGCATCCCCATCCTTCTGTCTCCCCCTATGAAGCACCGATACTCCAAAATAGGTGTCCTACCAGTATTGAATACATATTTGATATTGATCCTCCCTAGATACTCTCTAATACATACCAGATGCTTCTTAAGTCGTATTCCTTTTTCTATTAGCAGGATATGACCCCAATGCAGCCATGATACAACCGACCCATTTAGCAGCCAAGGGAGCGCCCCACTCGTGTGATCCCTCAAAATCCCAAAACTATGTGACTTCCAACTCTAGACTCCCCCTATTGTATTGTGATTTGAGAATGAAATTGGTATTTTCTGTTAAAGTTTTAAAATAAACATTAAAAAATTGTTGTATCCACGTTGTACATGTATCTTATATTTTCAAAAATTGTCGTATCCCCGTACCGTACTCATACTCGTATCCGTTTATGTATCTATATTCGTGCTTCATAGTAGCTAGCCATACATGAGAGAAGATAGTTTGGTATCACAGATGACACAACTCACTTTACAACACAACATTACATGATACATGAAATGTGAAAAGTTTAGAATATGATATTATCATGTTTTTTTGTAACTTCTGTCTCACATTGATATGAATGAAAGACCCATTTTTATATCATTGTTCGATGTTATGGTATTGGTTTCCATTTTCTTTAGAAATATTGTGAGTTTTGAATGAAATTTGATTGTCTTAATCTATTTTTAAAGTAAATATATTTTGGTTATTTTTAACAATATTAAAATAAATATTAAAAAATTGCCGTATCCATGATGTACCCGTATCCTATTTTCAAAAATCGTCGTATCCCCATACCCGTACCCGTCCCCGTATCCGATACGTATATGTATTTGTGCTTCCTAGGGAAAGGAACATTTCACATGGCATAACAATTTAGGCAAAGAGAAATGCATGCAAACTAGATAGAGCTTTGGTTGATGGAAGACTGGCTCAACTAATTCCCAGACACAAAAACCAAACTCTTAACTTCTTATTTCTCGGATCATGCGGCTTTACATGCCAAAATCGAGGGATGTTATTGAGAAAAATAGGCCATTCAGATTCCTATAAATGTGGCAAGATCGGCCAACATGCCAGCATATCAATGAGAAGGCTTGGATGGACGAAATACATGGTAATCCTCTATACTACAAATTAGAGATTGAAAAATGTGAAGAAAGTTTTGAAACAATGGTCTCACAAATATGTCAACCTGAATAACTTGATTGTTACAGAAAGAAAAGAAACGAGTGATATTTCTAAAGCTATAAAGAGAAATCCCCTTGAAGAAAATTTCATCGATGAAGAGAAAGTTACCTACGAAAAAATTCCAAGTTTTGGATCATGTTGAAGACAAATTTTATTGGCAAAGGAGTAGAATGAAATGGATAGAGAATGAAGAAAGGAATGTTGAACTCTACCATTCAATGGTAAGGAAAAGAGAGGCAATAACTGAACTATATGGTGAAGGAAACTAAATTGGAGACAATTTAAACAATTGGCAGCAAATTACATGTCTTTGAAGATCTATATTATCAAGTCAAGTTAATTTAAACATGGGAGATATGAAATGGATCAGTCAAGTATCTAATCAAGTCAGCTCCATGTTAGTTGTTGAATTCGCACTCAACTTAAATGCGAGAAGAAGCATTTGCGAAAGGGGGGATATAGAGAATTGCTGCACATTAGTTGTTGAATTCATACTCCACTTTTATGTGAGAAGAAGCACCCCTTCTGCGTGTATAAAGTTGGACATACTAAAGCCTATGGCTCGACTAGCGGGATGTATATGCGGAAATATATGGTAATGCAGGGGTTTATTTAGCAGGTGGATTCAATTGGTAACACAGTGTACGACTACTCCCTCATTCTCTCTTCTTATCAATGGCACATCTGAAGGAATGTTTTCCCATTCGAATGGACTCGGGCAGGGTGACCCCTTGTCACCTCTTTTGTTCACAATTGCTATGGAAGGGTCGAGTAGGATGATTGAAGACAAAGTTACAAGAAAAGAAATATGAACATACGGAGTGTGAGGATATAGGAGTGTTCGGCTTGTGTTGCTCTGGTATAGTGTGACTCCCTGTCGGGGGGGAGGGCAATGGTCTGCGTGCCCTGTCTGCCTCCCCCTAGGCTTTGTCTCTGCCCCAAAGACGTCCAGCGAAGTTGTGTATGGGAGTGGGCCTTGAGTTTTTGATAGAGCGTCCGTTGGGCCATGATCGTCATCGCTTGGTGACTCGTCTGCTCCAGTTGCTACTTGCTTGAGATGAGAGCTATCAAGCTAGGTCTGGCAGCTTCGACTTCGGCGGTCAGTGGTGTCCAGGCTCCCCTGGGAGGTGGAGCTTCCTAGGGCTCGCTCGTCTACCCTCCTTGTTATTGACCTAGTCAATTCGGGTGTTTCTCCTATTTTCCTTCTTCTAACCATGTTGGGTTGCCTTTTCTTTTTTTTTCTTTTGTCTTTATTTTTGTTGTTGGATTATGGGCAGTCCCACTGCCTTGTTTGTCGTCGGGTTCAACGGCTTATATCTCCATCTATGGAGGTTTCTCCTCCATTCGGGGAGGCTGACAGGGTTTGTGTTTCCCCTGGATCTCTGGCCAACGACAAGGTTTCCCCTCATCACTTCATTTTGCATACAAATTGTTGGTGCCTTCTCAAACGTCGGCCTTTCCTTCAGAAAAGGATTATGGTTGATATTGTGGGGTTGTTGAACCAGTTCACGTATGGGTAATTGGGTTCTACCAGTCAGAACGATGATCAAGGTTGAGCAGAGATTCTATTGAAAAGTTGCATGTGTGCACGTCATCCAGGAATCTAAGCTGAAGCGCTTAATCTATTTCCAATCTCATCAACGTAACATGGTTCTTCCCTTGTTCCCAATCTGGTATCACCACAGATCCATTTGTCGATGAGGTATTTGCAATTACGATCTAATTGCGATGTCGCATCGTTTTTTGTGGTGATGCATTGGTCTTAGTTGAAGGCAAGAAAGGAAGTCTAACTGCTCTAAACAAGCTTCTTATTAAGTTTGCCACTTAATCAAAACAAGCCCAACATCTATTTCTTCAAATCTTGTACAAATAAAAATTGCTAGCAATTGGTATATCGAAAGGAAAATAGCCTATTTAACTATGAAGCACGGATACTCCAAAACAGGTGTCGTACCCGTATCCGAGACCAACACTCCGTGGATACTCCTGGATACGTATCAGATACTCCTAATCATATCCATGTCGTATCCAGGCCATGTCTAGTTGGTAAAAACTAGAAGAAGAAAAAAAACTCAGCATGACATTGCTTGATTAGCGTTTGACACCAGCTCATGAACCCTCTCTGCTCAGTAGTAGCTTGCAACAAGGCCGTCACAATAGCTTCTTTGAAGTAGTTCAAGGTTAGTCACCATTCCTCTTGCTAAATGCCAATCTTCCTTCTTCTCTTTATTGTTTGTACTACCTCCGTTTTTTGGGATTTCACTTTTTAAAGAACTTCCATATGTAATCTAGATTTTTGTTTGTTCTTTATTGCAAACCATTTCTTTCACCTTTACATGGTAGTTGCAGATGCTTTCCCTGCTAAGGTGCAAGTTTTAAGCACGTTGATGTCCACCATATTCTATGAAAGGCTTCAATTTAGTATTGTTGGTTAACATGCCTCTTGTTTTGGTGACTAAATCCATTGTGATTTATTCTGGATTTCTATTTAGACAACATCTATTTCATCTCCTTTGAAGATAATCATTGCCCCATCCTTTTGTCTCCCCCTATGAAGCACCAATGCTCCAAAATAGGTGTCCTACCAATACTGAATACATATCTAATAGGAATACTCCCTAGATACTCTCTAATACATACCAGATACTTCTTAAGTCGTATTCCTTTTTTTATTAGCAGGATATGACCTCAATGCAACCAGGATACAACCAAACCATTTAGCAACCAAGGGAGCACCCTACTCATGTGATCCCTCAAAATCCTAAAACCATGTGACTTCCCAACTCTATGCTCCCCTATTGTATTGTGATTTGCAAATGAAATTGGTATTTTCTGTAAAAAAATTAAAATAAACATTAAAAAAACTATTTTATCCACGTCGTACATGTATCTTATATTTTCGAAAATTGTCGTAGCCTCGTACCATACCTGTACCCGTATCCATTTATGTATATGTATTCGTGCTTCATAGTAGCTAGGCATACATCAGAGAAGATAGTTTGGTATCACACATGACACAACTCACTTTACAACACAACATTACATGATACATGAAATGTGAAAGGTTTGAAATAAGATATTATCATGTCTTTTTGTAACTTCTGTCTCACATTAATATGAATGAAAGACCCCTTTTCATATCATTGTTTGATATTATGGAATTGGTTTCCATTTTCTTTAGAAATATTGTGATTTTTGAATGAAATTTGATTGTCTTCATCTATTTTTAAAATAAATATATTGGTTATTTTTTAAAATATTATAATAGATATTAAAAAATTGCCTTATCCATGACGTACCCGTATCCTATATTTTCGAAAATTGTCGTATCCCCGTACCCGTATCCGATATGTATCCGTATCTGTGCTTCCTAGCTATTTAGTAGATAGGTTTTCCTTTGCAGGGGGGAACCTAAGGAGAAAGCATTTCCCAGGATGCTTAGATTGGTCGAAGGATGTGATTAATAAGTAGCTTGGTTCAAAAATGTCCATGGTGGGTCATCTGGTTTTTGTGAAAAGTTCAGCTATGGATATTGTGAGATTTTGACCTAAGGGGAAACTCCAAAGTCAGTTCTTAGAAGAATGGAAATCATGCTTGCTGATTTCATGTGGGGGGTTAGTTAGGATTCCCATCCACTAAAGGAAGGAGGCCTGGGGTTTCAGTTATTGAATGACCTTGCTGAATACCATAAAATAAAAAAGAATTAAAAGATTCTTATAAGGTTACTCTCCTTGGGCAGTGTGAATGTGCAATAGATATGGCACTGTTCTAGAGCAGAAACCAAAACACAGATGGGGATTTGTACTACATGGAGGAGGATGACAGATTTATGGCCCCTTGGGCAGTGTGAATGCGCAATAGATATGGCACTGGTCTAGAGCAGAAACCAAAACACAGATGGGGATTTCGACTACATGGAAGAGGATGACAGATTTATGGCCTAAATGGAAATATGGCAGTGCAGATGAGGAACATTGGGATATTTGCAGACAGAAGTCAGACAAAGATACAACTATGAGAACCTGTGGATGAGATTTCACAATCTGAGATGGAGCCTGACCTCTTTTTGAGCCTACAAAGGTTACACGCCAACCATGGTAAGGATCCAGAAATGAGAACCATACATTGAGACAAGCTGTTTCTTTTGTGATGAACTGAATGAATTTGTGAATCACCTGTTTGGTGACTATAATATGCAGTGAATTAAAAAACGGCCAGGCGGGCCGCTTAAGCGGCCATGACCCTCATCCGCCTAATTTAGCCCCTAAGCGCCCGCTTAATCGTTTTGAAACATAATCGCCCGCTTTTTGCCCGCCTCACCCGCTTTTTCCCGCTTTTTTCCCACTTTTGTTTAAAAATCCTAATGTAAGCATCTAACATTAATTAATTACATAGTCCAAGTAGTGTTGACTATAATATATGAAACTTGTATACATTAAATGTTCTATGATATAGCTAGTCCTAATTTAGAATGCATACTTTGTGTGTAAGCTGTAATAATTGGGTACTGCTGTAATGCATCTAAATAAATATCCTATTGCTCTATTATACTAGTAATGCATGATTAGTTTTACTGATTTCCTTGCTGTTTTCAGTGATTAATGATCGGTACTACTGGTTAGTATTACTTTAGTGATTACTTTAATTCAACAATTCATAGTTTGTTATTTACAATTACTGATCTGCTTGCTGATTTTAGTGATTAGAGATACTGATTAATAATAAGTATTGATGAATACTTAGTTAATTACTGATTTGCTGATTAGATATGTATAGAAGTTCCTTATAAATATATTTTTTATATACACATACATGTAATTTTGTATAAAAATATATAAAATTTAGACACCCGCTTTTTCAAAAATCGCCCGCTTAATCGTCCGCCCACCGCTTAATCAGTTACAAGGTGTTGTCCGCACGCCTCCCGCTTCCCGCTTTCTGATACACTGATAATATGTGTAAATACATGTGCCGGAGGAGGCAGGTTGAAGCTAGACAAACGAGGACACTCTGATCTGAAACAAGTTTTGAAGGATCTAGACCACATGAAGACGGGAGATAGGATAATATCTCTTTAAAGTATTACTGCATGTGTGCATATGCTTTGGCAAGAAAGGAACATGAGAAGACGGGGAGGTATCTCTTTAAAGTTATTGAGATATGTTGTGTTATGTTATGTTTTTGTTGAGTGTCATGTAAATAGCATGTGCCTCACTTATGCTTTCACTTTTGTAGTTTAGTCCCATATTGCTCATCTCTACTTTAGTCTCTATTCTCCTCTATTATATAAGAGACTGTATTGTACACTGTTTTATTCACTCAATAAGCAATTCCCAGTTTCTCTATAGGACTATTGAACGCCTGAAAGCCCGCCTTGTTGCAAAAGGCTACACGCAGACATATGGTGTTGATTATTTTGAGACCTTCTCTCCTGTTGCACTACTAAACTATGTTAGAATTCTGATTTCTGTTGCGGTTAATAAAGATTGGTCTCTCTTTCAGTTAGATGTTAAAAATGCATTCCTTTATGGAGATCTACAGGAAGAAGTATACATGGAGCAACCACCTGGGTTTGTTGCTCAGGGGGAGTCTGCCTTCAAAGTTTGTAAGCTGAAAAAGGCCATCTATGGTCTCAAACAGAGCCCACGTGTTTGGTTCGACAAGCTCAGTCAGATATTAGTTACTCTTGGCTTTCATCGCTCTCATTCTGATCATTCAGTCTTTTATCCGCAAAACACTGGCTGGACTTGTCATTCTCATTGTTTACGTTGATGATATTATCTTATCTGGCAGTGATACTGTGGGTATACAGGAAACTAAAACCTACTTAGAAAAACATTTTGTCACTAAAGATCTCGGGAAGCTGAGGCATTTCTTAGGCATTGAGGTTTCCATATCATCTGCAGGGTTGTGCCTCTCTCAGAGAAAATATGTACTTGATCTCTTGCAGGAAACTGGTATGATGGGCTGCAAACCAGCCAACACTCCACTTGACCTAAACATGGACTGGGATGATGCAAACTCTCCTCCCTATGCTGATCATCACCAGTTCAGAAGGCTGGTAGGCAAGCTTATCTATCTGACTGTCACAAGAGTTGACCTCACTGCTGCTGTCGGATTCATCAGCCGGTATCTTGATAAACCCCGGCAATGTCATTGGGATGCTATATGTCATATTCTACGATATCTTAAAAGCTCTCCAGGAAAATGCTTGATCATGGCCACTGCAATCTATCTGGCTTCTCGGACTCTGACTATGCAGGAAGTTGTTCTGATCGTAAGTCAACATCAGGATACTATAGATTTGTTGGCGGAAATCTTGTCACCTGGCGAAGCAAAAAGCAGACTGTTGTCGTTAGATCCGGTGCGGAGGCGGAATACCGAGCTATGGCTCATACTGCATGCGAACTTCTATGGGTTCAGAGTCTCCTCCAGGAGTTTGATATATCCTATTCCAACCCTATACCGATGTTTTATGACAACAAGGCCTCCATTTTTATTGCGAGAAACCCCACTTTTCATGAGAGGACGAAACATATTGAAGTTGACTTTCACTTTGTTCGAGAAGCAGTCTTTTCTGGCCGGATTTGCACTCCATATCTCAACACTGAAAAGCAAGTTGCAGACATCTTCACCAAGATACTTCCTAAAGCTCGTTTTCAGACTCTAATTGACAAGCAGGGCATGTTCGACATCTATGCTCCAGCTTGAGGGGGAGTATAGAGATATGTTGTATTATGTTGTGTTTTTGTTGAGTGTCATGTGCATAGCATGTGCCTCACTTATGCTTTCACTTCTGTAGTTTAGTCCCATATTGCTCATCTCTGCTTTAGTCTCTATTCTCCTCTGTTATATAAGAGACTGTATTGTACACTGTTTTATTCACTCAATAAGCAATTCCCAGTTTCTCTATAAAAGTATTACTGCGTGTGTGCATATGCATTGGCAAGAAAGGAACGTGAGAAGACGGGGAGGTAAGAAGAATGATGAGATCGGTCTTCTTACTAAGCTTGAAAAGGAAATTCAAACCTTGTATTCTGCCTATGGTAATAGACTAGGAATGATTTCGAACGTAGTGAAGAGAAACTGGGATCTATTATGACATATACCAGCTAAAAAAGGTATTAGGGTTGGTTTGCTTGCTTTCCCGTTATGTGAGTCACAAGTTAGGGTGTGTTTTGTAATTTGTTCCTTTTAACTCCACCTGTGTTTTCGTACATTGTATGCTATGCAAATGTAGCCGGTCTTGGTCCCAAGCTCGGGAAAAGGAGGGTTGGTGGTAGGTTGACAACCAGCCATAAGCTGTCACTTTTTTTATGACATGATCCTTATAAAATTGAACTGATTTGGAAAAAAAAAGGATCCATGTAGCCGACCCCAACATGGTTGGAATTGAGGCTTAGATGATGATGTCGATTATATATATATAGAGAGAGAGAGAGTCAGGCTAGAATACACTCGAGTGTACAGATCGCACGAATACACTCAAGTGTGTTTGCATATCAAGACTTTTTTTGTAAAATGAAAACCATTGATCTTCACTGTCATACTATAACTAGGCTACATACAAATTTTGAGCCCATTTGGATGAGTGTAAGTCACTCATCCAAGGGCAACAAAATCGACGCGCGAAACTAATTTGAAATGCATAATTTTTGCGGTCTTTATAACATGACCTACAAATGTCCAAATGTGCTCAAATTTTGTATATGAGCTATTCACAAGATGTTTAAGAAGATCAACGGATTAGATTTTTGAAAAAAATATTGCATCATGAAAAACTACTTGAGTGTATCCTGCTCCGAATACACTCAAGTGTATTCTAGCCTGACTATATATATATATATATATATATATATATATATATATATATATATATATATATATATATATATATATATATATATATAATGTATTTGTTTAATGATAATAATGCCCCTACCAATCAGATCACACCATTTTTGGAATGTCACACTCTCCTCAACTCTCTCTCTTCTCTCCTCTTTTGAGATTTTCTAACCTTTTATTTCTAAAATTTACTTCCCTCCCACAACAAAAGAGAGCCCACTCCAACACCCCCAGATTGCCCCCCTCTCCTTATCATCACGGTTATTGTTCTCTCTCTCTATTACGTGTAACTGCTCCTTAATTTTCTCCCCCACTCTTGCTATCAATAATTATCCACTAAATCATTTTTCATAACAATAACTTTTCGAATTAACCGCTCCATCTCACGTCCTTTCTCTCTCCCCTCATCCAACCAAACCCACTTACTCTCCCCACTCACCCCAGTATCTCACTCCCTAATCTTCTCTTCCCCGCAATTACGCAAATGTCGCGTACTCCATCTAACCAAATTATTCTATCCCTCTGTTATTTCCTCTAGTAGTCCAAAACAAACCACCATTATTTCTGCATCCCTTTTTCCATATTCAAACCTAACCAACTACCCCCACTCTTTCCCTCCGTTCCCACTCTCTCCTTCCTACATCATTCCCTGAAAAAGCCAAACAAATAGAGATGCCACTCAGAACACCCTACTCATCTCAACATGAGTCCATCTGGAGAGAGCACCACGGCAGCACACAACATCAATGGCTACTGACACGAGGAAACGCCATCTGGAAACAAGATGGTTTCCTTAATGAAGTGCTTCTTCAAGTCATATGATTCACTCCGAGAACATACAAAAAACTTCCGCAGCTAAATCACCTGTGAGTCGTATTGTTAGTTAGCCTTTGTCGATTTTGACCACTAATGTTTATATATGCACTATTTGATGTTCATCCATCGAATGGTGATATTCTAGCATTCCTAAAAATACCCACGAACTTCCGCACATGCCACATTCCAAGAGCAAGGTCTTCCACTCCGCACAGGTGCACAAATTGCAGGTGCCTCCAACCCTTTCCCTTTTTAGTCTATAATTACACTCATGCCTTTAGTCAGTTGTGGTCATCATATGTCCAAAGTAGTTCCAAACGGCTTTAGAGTTGGTTGTCGTGGAGGTAATGCACTTGAATTATCTTGAAGAATGTGTCATTCATCAACGAGATAGACTCTGGACCAATGAAGTATTTGCATTCTTTTCATTTCATTCACTAAGCATAAAACTGATATTCCAATATAACATCTCTTATTGTATTTGTAGGTCAGCAAGACTCAGTATCAAAGTTGGAATATCCTTCGTTGCTTCTAAGTCACTATGGAGTAGCACGATCAAGTCCCTTTTCTAGCCAAGGGTACATGTTCATTTAAAGCAAGATCTCATATATAATCACCTCGATAATATTTTTGGTATGTAATCTCCTTTTGTTCTCAATGTTCGCATCCTTCTGTTATGTAGACTTACTATGTAATTGCATTACATGAGCCAGTCCGCTAGATTCACTTACCTCTTGACATCTTATATTTATTTTTATTGAAATCTCAATTTTACAAACAGTCTTTAGTTTTGATTCCCAAGGAAAAGTTCTTGCTCTGCAACATGTGGGCATAATACATCAACGGTTTGACACCCTTAAAATATGTAGGGATGTGGCATACATGGGTGTTGGCATTGTCAGTTTCCATTCAACTTTCTAATCTTAAACAAAAGTACAATTTGTTTACCAAAAGGTGAATCCACAACTGAAGGTGGGGGATCGAGGATGGTAGGGACTTGAAAGGAAGGCTTATATACCTTCACTTGGAGGACTTCACACGCTTGTGTCATGTTGCTTGGCCTCATGTCAACAGTTGGATAGATACTATGCAAGTACGAATAGACATACTAAAATGAAAATTTGACCAAATTGTGCCGCACAGAGCATTGGCTTCTATAACAATGTCTTTGTATCGTGACACCAAGCAACATGTGTGAATTGTGCATCGAGCATTGATCACATCGTATTACCGTGTGTCGTCAAACTTTAATCTCAACTTATATTCTTAACTTCGAATTGTCAATCATGTACAAATATACATTCACGTCATACACAAATTGCATGAATTAGTACAAGTGGATAACACAAGGATTTCCTGTGATGAATGTGTGCGTTTAACTATGGACGATTAAAAACCTAAAATTTGTTTTTAGCCATCAAGTTGTTTCGAGTTCTACATTACTCCAAACCAGTAACGATAATTTATCAACTAATGTGTCTGACTTGGAGAGGGATAAATGTATCTCAATACTCTTAATATGTACATTTATTGGGAAAGAGTAAATCTGTTTACATTGGTGAGATTTCATGCTATTGAATATTTAAGGTTTCATTTAACATTATCATGTTTTATTTGAATTTTGTAAATTCATAATTATAGCAACAATATGTGATTGGAATCGCTGTCTTAAATTTAAAATGTAAAATACATACTTTGTGTGTGTGCGTGCTTGCATGCGTGTACGTTGCATGTGCACGTGTGTGTGTGTCAATTAATGACTGGGTTTTTTTATATTCCACACTAAAATTACAATTTCATCTTTCACTCATTAATAAAAACTATGACCAAAATATGTCATTATTGTTAATAACAAATGAAAGATTATTCTAACATTAATATATATTGAAGTTCTACGTAATTTCATCATACATGTTGGTCTTCGTTCAAATCATGTGTAGCTTATTTGGAAAACCAATTTAAAAGTTATATAAGCGTAAATACAAATTTATAATTGCATTTCAGGTAGAAATGCTAGTAACATGAAAGTGTGCATGCATGGCATATGTATAGTTACTAATTTGCCAAAATTCCCATTAAGCAAATAAATCGATTAAGTTCCAAAAACAATTCTTATAGTTTTATATTTCTTAATATTTTTGTTAACTCCATAGTAACAAGTCTCTGAATTTTAAAAAAAATCGATAAATTTTTTTGATTTTATAAGCTCTTGAATATTCATCACGATTAATACGCAAGTTACGGATTTTTCACAATTTTTCATGATTTGTCCCACTTTTTGTGATTTATACAATTTTTCACGATTCCTCATGAATTTTCAAGATTTTTCTCTTTTAAATTGCTTGCTCTTTTTTTACCCAACTATGTACACAGAATTCCTGATATACACTAAACCTCGAACCACCGCTCTCCCGACAGTCAACTGTTATTGCTCAACTATTCTCTAATTCTTTTCCTACTTTCTCACTCAATAAGATTGTATGTCTAGTGACATTAATAGTTACATGTATCTAATATGTACGTGTGTATGTATGTACATACATACACACATATATATGTATATATATGTATAGATGGTGAATAGAGCTGCAAAAGACAAGGTGATAGAGCAAATCTGGCTTGGGAAACAAGTTCCTAAATGGTCCATGTGTGTCTTCAAAATTCTGCATGGTGCACTACCGACATTGGACAAGGTACACAAGTGGAACAATGATATATCTACCATATGTTTACTGTGTAATGAAGAGGAGGAATCCCATAATCACCTTTTTGGGAGTTGCAAATTTACCAAAGACATCTGGGACAGAGTGTGCAGAGATTTCGGGCTGCAAATGACACTGAAGGAGGAAGTAAAAAATATGGTTGCTTGCTGCGGTAAAGAGGACAAGAAGAGGTTGTTGTTTGCTGCAATTTGCTACCATATATGGAGTGAAAGAAATGAGAGGAACGTGGAGGTACAGCCAAAGCCACGAGTTGTATTGCTGTAAAAATATGTAAAAGTGTGCAGCGCAAGCTACACGTTAGATAGGAATGTGAGTTGTCTTTCTTTTTCTATGTAGCGTCGGGCTATATGTAACACTTTGACCTCCTATATTTTTAGGAGGATGTCGGAATATATTTACTTGATTCCGGTACATATATGTATATACATGTGTATATACATAGATGACTTATTCTCGATTATTTTTGAATAGTTGACCGAACTATGACCGAAATTTATCGATTTTTTCACGAATTTTCCCATATTTTTCCAAATTGCAAATTTTCTGGGCAACCGAATAATTGCCGAAATCCCGAATTTGTCACTATTGTTAATTCTTTTATTCATACGCAAAAGGCTACAAATCAAATATTCACGCGTGAAAGGTTTCCAGATATTCTTTATGTTTGTTTGCATTCGCATGTGAAAATTCCGTTCAAAATATCTTAATTCAATTGTTATTCATGTGCAAAAGTCATTTTGTACTAACAATCACTATTTTGAGACTGCAAACCATTGATCTTCTAAAATATCATATGAAAAGCCAACATAAAAAATAGCTCATTTAGACACTATCAGTGTTCTGAAAAGCGGTAATTGGTGTAAGGGCGGACGGGGCACCAAATAGAGTATATACGGTATGCGGGAGTATAAGCATGAGTATAATCGGTTTTGATTTTTTTATATTTTAAATATATATAGAGATAAATTTATATATCGATCATATATAATGTATAAAATAAAATCAAACCAAACACACAGTAGACCAGAAACTACAACAATATATGCTAATGTAGGAAAGAACACATACTAACCCATTGTTGCATATAGCTGGTTATATAATAACAACAAATATATGCTGATATAAAGGCAATTAACTGACTTATGACTACTGACTTTTAACAAATAATAACAAATATATTGCTGATATGAAATTTCAACAGTAGTATGTGAAATGAAGATGGAAGAAAAACAGGACAGGGACAAGGTCAGCCTTAGATTAAAAGTTGGTTTTAAGGGGGGGAATGGAGGATTAGCTAGACGAATAGGGGGCATTCATTTGCATCGAATAAGTTGAGAAGGGAAAATCCACAATACGAAGCAATTCAATGAACATTATACTATGTACTTATCGAGAATACTAGGAGAGAAGACCAAATATGTGAAGAAGGTGAAGGGAATGTAAATGTAATGACCAACAATAGGCTTAAAAAAATTGCTGTAAAAAAAAATCTGCAGCTATTGGATTTCAAAAGGCACTGATTATTCGGCCGATTATACGCCCGATTGACCGATTAATCGGTCATGGACCGATCATTGGTCCGATTTGCTAAATGCGGGCCGGTAGGTGTGCCGAACCGATTATTCGGCCGATTAATCAGTCGATTAGACCGATTTTCTGAAGACTGTATACTATAGGTCGTGCATCTAAAGACAACAAAAATAGTGTACTTAAAGAACTTTGTGCGTTGATTTTGTTGTTCTTGGTGGAGAGCTTTACAAGGATCCAAATGAACTCAAATTTTGTGTGCAGACGTTGTTTCTCATAATAATGAAGATCATTGGTTTGGATTTCTAAGAACATGTCTTGATACATAAACAACACTTGAGTGTATGGTGCAATTTACACACAATTGTGTGTGTATGCCCCATCTTGCTGAGATGAAAACCCCTTGTTACTCTTCCACACTTGAGGTTCAAGAAAGTTTTTGGAGCCACAACAACTGCATTGTTATAGTTCAAGAGGAATTACTTGTTTAGCAACAATAAATGTGTTAGAAAATTAGGTTGTAGATGCATTCATTTGTCATTTGCCGAAAACAAATCAAGAAACTACATTTATCAATCCCTTGTTTTAACCCAACCTACACTGTTCGGTCAACTTAACAGAGATGGAAGGTTATCAATGGTAATTATTAAGAACAAGAAAGCTATATATTAGCTGCATAGAATGAGGCAACTATGAAATAGAAATTGAAAAATTATCAACTTACAACGTGACTCAGAGTAACAGGTTTGGGTGCCAGCTCATCTTCGGAAAGAATTGCATAGTCAGCGTAAGTGCCTCGGACGGCAGTTGGATGCAGAGCGCCAAAAACCTCCTGCCCAACTTTCAGTGAAGAGACTGAAGTACCAACAGCCTCAACCTCGCCACTGATATCACGGCCTAGAATGAGTGGGAGAAGCGGCTCGAATATAGAACGGCCATAACCAGATCGCATCTATATTTTGGAAAAGACATTGTTCGATATTTCAACGGCATTTAGTGAACAGAGAGGAAAAAAACAGTTGAAATAACCATCTCTTAGCTGAACGAGTTCAAAGTCAGATATGCAATAAATAAAGACATGCATTTTGATCGAACAGTGAGGAGACGCTACTAATCTAACAAGAGTGGAAAGAAGCATGTAGGCATTACCCTTGAATCCAACGGGTTTATAGAAACCGCGCGGGTGCGGACGAGTACGTCCCGCGGTTTCAGATCAGGAACGCGCACATCAGGCCTAACCTCCAGCACCTCCGGCCCGCCGAACCTTGGCACCAAGACGGCGCGGCAGTTCGTTACGATAGTACGGAGGGAAACGAATCGCAGCTGCAAATTGGAGCGTGATCCCGCAGCTCGGCAAATTTCCCACGGCATTCTTTCACTGCGCCGCCAGCAAGCGGTTCCAGGAACGGGAAGCCCGCGTCTCGACTGGGGCAAGTGTAGTAAAGGCAGAACGATGTGTCACCACGTGTAGCCCTAGTGGAGCGAGGAGAAGGTGCCGACCGCCCAGAGAGGAGCGGTGGCAGCTGTGGACGTGGGGTTCAGAAGACCCAGCAGTGAAATGGGGCGACGTTTCGAGCTTTCATCCACAACCGCGAAAGGGTATTCTGAGGTGCTGTTGTACTCTTTCCCTCCACGGAGCAGGGAGCATGCGCCGCTTTGGCGAAATTACTCGTAAATTGACGCAAACTCGTTATAACGATATCGGAAAAAGGGGCTTGTTTCCGAACCAGATGAAAAATATATGTAGGCAAACTTAATAACTGATTTTTACCATTGCAAGAATTCATAGTTGTCATTTATTCAATACATTCATAGTAATTTCCTTATAAAAATTAGTGAAGTTGGTAAGTTTTGTTACAGACTGCAGCATATATGGTAGGTCTATGTCTGGGTGGTGTACTAGACCGGGATGGTATTTCTTCTTCGCACATTCGTATTACAAGGTTTACATCTTCTATCTCTCAAAAACAAATTTTAAAGAACACCAAATATGTGAAACAAATTTTAAAGAACACCAAATATGTGGTGAATTGAAATGTTTTGTGTCTTATCTCACATTGTATATGGTGAAAATTTGATATAACGAGCCCCTTTTTCATCTGGTTCGGAAAAAATCAGTTATTAAGTTTGCCTACATATATTTTTCATCTGGTTCGAAAACAAGCCCCTTTTTCCGATATCGTATTAATTATTAGTTCGGAGACATGAAGCAATTGATAATATATGAGGTAACCATGTTTGTTCGAAGTAGGTACATTATTAATTATTAGTGGAGAACAAACATGTTACCTCGTATATTATCAATTGCTTCATGTCTCTTTTCAATCATAAGCATAATTTGTTGCACCTTTTTTTACTTCAATTTGGGAGTTGTCTTGCCCTACAATAAATCTTTTATCCCTAGCTTCTGACCAGTGTGTTTACAGAGGAAGAAATTTACTCAGTCATATCCCAGATGAACCCGAATAAATCTCTTGATCCATATATCATCGGTATGCATTTTACCATGCTTCTTGGAATCTGATTAAACCATCCAATTTGAACCTCTTGTACTTTATTTAACATACCTAGGACATCTCTGCTCATATTAGGGTCTTGAACAACACTCACGTTGCCTTTAAAAAAAGATATCCCTGGATATATTATGCAAACAAAACCTATTAGTCTGATCAACTCTTCTTATAAGATTGTCTCTGAACTCCTAAATAATAGACTCAATCCTCGTCTTATGTCCAGTAGTGGGATTGGATAATCGACTTTCATCAGAAGGAGATAGATTCAGGATACTTATATCTGAACTAATGAACTCATTTTTTCATGTCATGTGTACCATGTTCTTCCTATGATGCTCAAATTAGACTTTGAAAAGGCATTCGATGATGTTAGCTAAGATTTTACCAGTAAAAAGCCTTTATGGCTATGGTTTCTCACACTGTGGTCTGGTTGGATCCATATCTACAATAAGAGATATCAGTTCTCCACCATGATCAATGGTTTGGCCTTTAGTCACTACTTCTAATGGGCTTAGGCAAGGTGACCCTTTGTCCCCTTCTCTCTTTATCATTACTACCTTCATTATTACTTGCATGATGAAACTAGCATTAGATACTAAAAAAAATTATGAGAAGCTCGGTGAGGAGTACACTAAAGAAAATATAACCCAATTTGTTGATTATATTGTCATCTTTCTTAAGATAAATGTTTAATATTTGCACTATATTTTCCCACATTTCTGGATTGAGAATCAATTTTCACAAATATACCTTGATTAGGTCTCATGTTTTGAACAGTTACTTAAAAAGATATCACCGTCTTTTGGGATGTCAAATTGAGAGTTTTCCATTCAACTACCTTGTTCTACCTCTCGCTCCCCTTAAATTTAGTATGCAAGGCTGGAGTATGTTATTCAAAATAGCATAAATATTTAATTATTGGAATATAAATTATCTTAATAAAGTTGATAGGCTAGTTCTTTTAAATGCATAACATATCCTTCATTATATCTTATCCAAAATATACCATATGCATAGAGCATTTTGTGCAGAAACTTTGCGAGGAAACATATACACCCAATGAATTGGAGTGCCTTATTTCAATCTCATCGTTTGGGAGGATGTGGAATCTTTGATCTAAAACTCCACTCCCTTTTCCTTTTCAGTAGAGAGTTTTCTTCCCTTTGTGAGAATAGAAACACTATTTGTTCTAACCTCATCACCAAGAAATACTACCCAATGAAGAAACATTAGCACGCCTTAAAAGGTAATCACCTCTCCCCTTTTTGGTCCTGTCTCTAGTATAAAACTTTCACACTCAAAATTCAATTATGAATCCTCTAGGTTCCTTCAACGACATCAACTTCTAGAAGGATCCTTGACACCTTCTTGATCTCTCTCCTAGCCTTCAAGTCCCAATAGAATATCACTCTATGGACATCTAGAAAGGATGTCACTTGAATTCTTCAAATAAATCCCATTAAATCAAATGATTAACTCTTACATCCTGGTGTTTATACTAATGATCTAAGTCGCTATGTTGATTCTATAAATATTGGTCATTTGCATCTTGTTTCATAGAACTGGGTTCCTTCTTTCAATCAATGGCTTCTACAAATTTTTCATAGATATAGGGGTGGTTGACCCTCTTAGCCCGTGACTTTGGAAAATTAAATGTTTGACATTGGTTCATATCTTTCTTTGGCTTCTTGATAATTGGAAGATTCTATTTTGTTCACTTTGTGTGTCTTATGCTTTAATGGACCACGTAGATGCCTTTTTCTCTTCAACTTTGATGAGAATATTCATTGTACTTCTTTCAATTATTATTATTTTCTAATATTATTTGTGGAATTACTTCTATTTGGAGACTCTAACTTATTCAATCTCAAATACTTGATGCAATTATTATTATTGAATTCATATTCTATGAATCCACACTTCAGTTTTCCTTATGATACTTTTAGCTCTATTGTTCTTTGGACTATCTGGCTTGAGCATAATAACATATTTTATAATAAATCCTTCATCTTTAGGCATAATTGTTAAGTCCATCCCCCCTTTTGCTTTCTCTGGTTGTCTTCTCTCATGTGACGCATGTTCGGTGAAGAAGGCTAAGCAGAAGGATGAGTGTGTTGCCACCGTCTCTCTCTAATTTATTCCTAAGGAGGTTGTAGCCTTGCTAAAGATTTGGTGACCTTTGATTCGCTTCTGGAGGAATTTGAAGAGGAAATTAAGACCGTGTTTGGTGCGTGTTTTTTGTTTTTGGTTGTTTACTATCGATGTTCCTTGGTGTGACCCCCCTTTTTCATGCTTATGCTCATGTGGGTTGTCATAAGGGGAACCCAACCCCAATGATACTTGCTTTTACCTGCCAATGGATCCCTTAATTTGGTATTCATCTAATGTAATTTTGCTCTTCATTCACACAAGATGCTTAGAATGCATGTGTTTCCCTAAAAGTTCTATTTATTGTAAAATTCTCTCATGTGTGCTTTTGTATGTTTTATAGGTACTCTGATCACTACCCGATGGAAGGAAGATATAGAGGTTCACCTAGGACCCCCCTAAGCTTGAAGAAGCTCAAAGTGATGCCAAGATCATTCCCAACCTACCCCAAGTGAGTAAGGGATGCATTGAAGCAAGAGATTCATGTATGGACAATTGAAGAACTCAAGTGCAACACAAGGCCCCTATAATGGTCATGGTACTTCACCAAAATTGTGCTACTATATCCCCAATCACAAGGCTTTCATAAGATATTCAAGGATTCAACAAGTTGGCAATCAAGGGTGTTCCTAGAAGAACAAATGTGACAAGTGCATGCCACCACAATCGCTTCACTCACCACGGTCATGCCAACCATCCAAGGCCACGGTTGTTCTCACAGTCATGATCTCCCTCTACCCTTTTCACCATAGATGAGGTACCCACTACAGTCATTCTACTTTCATGCCACCACAGTCATGGTACCCACTATGATCAAGCTAACTACACCCATTCCGCCTTTCCCATTTCCCTGATATATACCCCATTCCACCACGATTATACCTACATGAAAATTGTTATACACGTAATGGTTGTGCTACCCTTAGTGCCCTATGCTTCTTAGTACCACTTTGACCATGTTTCCCCCACTCAACCCTAGACACCCTAGATTCCCATATAGGTCTTATAGGTGGGTAGGGGACCAAGATTAGCTTCCCTTAACATTCATTTCTACCACCTACCACTTGCCTACCCGATTCTCTCTCCCATATACCTTCCATCCTCAAACTCTATTTTTCTAGGGTCTTAGCCATTTTACACCCCAATTTCCATGTTTTCCATCCTCGAAGAGAGGAGGAACTCGACCTTGCTACTATTGGAGAAGGATAAGAAGACTTCCTCCATGTATTTTTCTATACATTTCTCCTCTCTTTCTATATTTTTTGTACCATGAGTATCTAAGCCCATATGGTGGGAATATTTGAGGGAAAATATGTGACTTTGATATCACGTTGAACATTATTAATACAAAAAACTTTTATTTCTTTCGAATGTGTTATGTTCTTATTTTTTCTCATTTCTTATCTCATGCAATGGCGATTGATGTATGAAAATACACTAGATATAGATAGAAGGGGAAATAGGAGGTTTGGAGAGGAACAACTCCTAAGTCCAACTAGTAGATCCTTGGATAGTCTATATCTTCCCGCCTATCCCTCTACTCCACTAACATTAGGTGTGAGATATAAGTATCTAGGTATGTCTCTCTTAGTGCATTTGGCAAAGAGTATGTTGTAAGGTTTGATGGAGAGTGATAGGAATTGAAACATCATCGTCCTACACTCCATACACTACTACAGAAGTGGCCTTTGGCGTCGGTCGTTTAACCCCATTTGGCGTCGGTTTTCGACCGACGCCTATGTGGGCGCCGCTAAAGGTCGAACACTTCGGCGTCGGTTGTTTAACCGACGCCTATTTAACCTATCAGCGTCGGTTGTTTAGTAGATAACCGACGCCAAAAGGGTTCGCGCCACATAAAACGGCGTCAGCTAGGGCACTTTCTGCGTCGGTTATTTACTAACGGACCGACGCCTATATTACTTATAGCGTCGGTCTTTTAGTAGATAACTGACGCATAAAGTGTCCTAAATGACGCCATTTTTTGTGGTGCGAACACTTTTGGCGTCGGTTATATACCAAAAGACCGACGCCTCTAATTTAAATAGGCGTCGGTTTGATACAAATATCCGACGCCATTTTGAGGACTGCTTTGGCCACATAAGGCGTCGGTTATCTATAAATAACCGACGCTGTAGGTCTTTGCTGACGGTTTTTTATAAATAACCGACGCCTATTTATTATTATTTTTTTTTCATATCAGTTTGCAGGCCTGCTGTGGCTGGTCAGCAGGATGAGAACCTGCAGTTCAGTTTTCTGAACTGTAGGTTTACGACATCCATTGATATCAGCCTACAAACAGGCCGCAAACCTGCAAAAGTCATAAGCAAAATTTCACACAAGTACATACATTCAGACATCAATTCAATTCTCACATTCACACATATAGAAACATTCAAATACATGTATTAACATTCAAAAATATTCATTTACAAAGTATCATTCATTATCGCTATCAACATCCCAATTATATCTTACAGTTGCCACTGCTTGTATGGCTTTTGCCCATTCTTCTCTTACTTCATTTAATAATTCCCTCGTATATGGAGCATGTACATTTTTTAAGCGTTTGCCTATAGTGTGGTCAATTTTAAACACCTGCAAAGAGAATGATGTATATATATAAGTAATAATATAAAAAAAAGATTGATATATTTCATACTAACTAATTAGACTATATATAATACCTCATGTATGCAATCGATTTCCAATGCGGCATGTTTGATAATCATCTGCATAAATCGCATCACATAGTATGTGCATGCCCAGCCATTGTCTTGTGTAGCACACTATAAATTGAAACATACAAAATAATACAACTAAGCACAATTCACATCAATAATATATACATTGGAGTCGGGAACTTACTTGTACGTTCTCCCAATTTATTGGCTGGTTCTTTTTCCTTGGGACCGTTCCTCCAGCCTTTTTGAATGCATCTAAACCCCTACATGTTAATATAACATAGTAAATTATATAAGTAAATAGTAATGTAATAACAGATGTTAACAGATACAAAAATGAAATATTTCTCACCAGAATAATGGCATTCTCATTACGTGTCCAATTTTAGTGTTTAATGTACTTCCCGCGGGATCTAGATAATAAACAGTGAACGTCCCGGGGACAATAACTAGTAACTCCCAATGTTTACCGCTAGAGGTAAAAAGTTAACCATTAATAACTCAAAATGCACAATAAAAATGGAATTTTCTTAAGTCCAAATTATAAATAAAGTAAACTTACTTGACATTGAATGGAGCTATTATTATCGTCTTCTTTTGCTGACCAAAAATTGTAAAAGCATCTATACAGTATTGTTGAACATTATCAGGGTCTTTAGCTACCATACTAATCAATGATGGAATCAAAAATCCCACATGATCAAATGCAAATTGTTTACAATGATCTTCGACTAAGTAGCTGCAAAACATGTATTACGTATGCATTAATATATAAGAAACCAGATCACCAGATCTTACACAAGGTATATGGATGTATAAACAAGATCTCACCTTATCCATGTCTCTATCATTGATGTATTCAGCCAATCATACATAAACAGCTCAATAATATCTTGTATAAATAAAGAGCTATCGTATGATCGACCTGCATAATGTACATCTAAAGAAACTATTATAGGGCAATTTATATTATGTGCACGTAGCCAACATGCCATTCCCCTACAAGCAGGACCTAACGGGTATGTTAGGTCAGTTGGAACCCAATCGGGTAATGCGGGAAGTGGAGGTGGAGGCCTAGGTGCTCCTGGTGTCTTCTTTTTAACCTGTATATATAATTTCAGATCAGTTGACATAATATATACACATTAACAGTCTAAATCAATGTAAATTTATCTTACAATTTCAGTCGTGTAGACGACATCTGCTTTGGGCCACAATATGACCCCGCCTTCTGCCTCACCAAGTGTATCAATATCTGGGTGGGCATATGGCAACGCAACTTCCCTCCAATCGGGTAACACACGTAATAGGCCCACACGAACATAGCCTTGTGGCATTGGAGTCCCGTGAAACCTTTCCCCAGGAAGGGACGGGTAAGCTTGCGCCTCTGCAACAACATAGTCTTCTATTCTTAAGCGGCATGGCTTCAATGCCTACAAATTTACGTAAAGAATGTTATACATATATACATATAATCTTGAAAACATATCATCTTGAAAAGACTAGCTACAATGTCATAAACAATACTTACAGCAGACGTGCTAGGCGATGGGTCTCCAGGATTACTCGCAGTCTGTGCATTAGGAGAAGAGTGGGTCGCCATAGGCGTATTGGAAGCCTGAGATGCCTGCCACCGCAGCAATTCTTCCTTGACCTTCTCAGCAACTACATCGTTGACCTTCTTAGCAACTAAATCCTCAACTCTCTTATTCTCCTATACATGGATAAAAGAAACATTAGCTTCTTATTAATGAATTTCCTTTTGCAGTAACATTCTAAAAAAAGAATAGGTTACCTCTTCTTGAGAAAGTTCCGCTCTGGGTTTGCGCTGGGATGGCCCAAAGAATGCTTTGATGCCAACACCAGCGCCGTCACCTCTAACACGTCCAGGATGCTCTGGGTTACCCAGAGCAACTATCAATTCATCCCTTGTGCCCTGAGGGATGAACGTGCCTTGTTTCCTCTGCTCGTGCAGCTCCCGCTAATCACCATAAACAGAAATTGGTAAGTTAACACCACAAATAATCAATATTCAAATGATTTCTCTAAGAGTTGTATTTTACTATTTTTGCAGCCGCCTCAGCAGTTACAGGCTTCTTTATTTCACCCTTCTTATTTTGCCTGCCAGCTATCCAGATATCATGGCGAGACATGGGTGTGGCAGACTCCTGAGTAGGAGCAGACTCCTGAGTAGCCGCAGACTCCGCCTGTAGTCTTTGGCAAACGCTTGCATAGCCTTTTGGACCCATAGTGTGGTCATGCACATTCAGTGCACACCTTGCTTTTTGTGCGTCACTGAGGGCCTAGTTAGTATGCACATTAAATATTTGGTTAGTAGCACTAAATGTTAATCTTGAATAGGTGAATACAATGTATATTAATTAAATTGGGAGTGACACCTAATACCTTGAACTCTTCAGATTTTCTTGAAGCAACAAAATTGTCCCAATCTTCTTTGTCCAAGAAGTTCCATTGTTCAAGGGCTGACTTCTTCTTCTTATCACCCTCTTTTATGTATTCTCTGTTCAGATTTGTCCTATAATTCCTAAGCATCTTTCCAGCGCGTTGCATCACATTTTTACGATGCAACTTCTCATCCAATGCAAACAGATTCTGTAAAATAGAAATGTTATTAACTAGTATCCAAAATAGAATTGCAAATAATAGAATTTGTAATCTACAAAATAGAATTGCAAATAATAATAACTCACGCATAAATCCTTCCATATCAAGTCTTTTTTCCCTTGAGGAACTTTATGCCAATTGTCATACTTAACACCACAATGGCTCCGAGTGGTACACCCAAGATAGTTTACAAAATTATTGCGGTTCACTCCAATTGGATTTCCTCCATTATCAAACTCCACCACCAATTTGGATCCACTACCACTTAGCGCTAATAACTTCTTCAACAGAGTGATGCCCCTTTTCTTGTTAAGTGTTTGGTGCTGCGCATCAAGTTGCTCCAGTGCTTAAGTGGGTACAGGTGCATCAACCTAAAATTTGACAAAAATAAAACACACTAAATTAGCCCAATATAGAAATATAGGATATATGACATAACTAGAAGATAATGAATTTTATAGAAATACAGGATATGTTTTTAGAACTTACATTAGTATCCTCGCCATGCTCGCCATGGACATCATGCTCATCATGGACTTCATGCTCATCATGGACATCATGCTCATCATGGTCAGCCATCTGAAAATGTCATTTAAAATGCAAACATTTAGCATTTGTATTAACTAGAAAAGGCAAACATTTAGCATTTGTATTAACTAGAAAAAGGCAAACATTTAGCATTTGTATTAACATACATGTCTCTAAAATTGTGATCTTTTATCAATTAACAATCCTTCATTGTGATCTCCGCGCACATATAAGTCATCATTAGCTTCAATATTTTGTGGAGTGGGCAACCCAACTGAGAATGGACTGGAGTCATCATACTTATCATAGTACTCTTCTTCATCTATAGGATCTTCAATGAACTGTCTTTTACCATGAAGAACAACCGACCATTTATCATTCACAGGATCATCGATATAGAATATTTGTTTCGCCTGTGATGCCAATATGAATGGTTCACCCTTCTCGCCAATCTTTTCAAAGTTCACCAAAGTGAAACCCAATTCATCCACTATAACTCCTTTGGTGTTATCAACCCAATTACATTTAAAGAGCGGAATTTTGAAATCTATGTAGTCAAACTCCCAAATGTCCTCAATGACACCGTAATATGACATTTTAGCTTCACGTGGACTCTTATCCTTTGCACTTGCAAAGTACATAGTCGACGCTTGAAGAGTGACCCCACTATTTTGGACGACACTCTTATCATCTTGGCGCTTTGTGTAATATGTGAATCCATTAATGTCAAACCCTTCATAAGACATAACATTCGGTTTTGGTTTAAAGGCGAGGCATTTGATAGTTTCTGTAATATCATTTGGTGTTTGAGATAGTTGATGTAAGACTTTATCTTCAAACCACTTAGTAAAAGTCTTATTATGCTCTCTAGCAAGCCACATTGAACTTGCTCGAGGATGTTGTCTCTTTATGAAATTGGTATGTTCCTTGATATAAACACTCACTTCGTCCAGATTGTGTAAAATATACAAGTGAGCTTGTTCCAACTGCTCACGGCTGATTACTTTCACCCGTGATCCCAAAATTCCTTTGTCCTCCTCAATATTCTTGTCATTATCAGGAGTGTCATTACCACTGAGAAAGTCATTGCAAAAATCCATAACCTCTCTCGCCACATAACCTTCAATAATACTCCCTTCAGGCCGATAACGGTTTCGAACATCACCTTTAAAAATGCTCATGTATCGTTCAAAGGGATACATCCAATGCAAGAAAACTGGTCCCAACATTTTCACTTCCCTAGTCAAGTGGACAACAAGATGTACCATGATATCAAAGAATGAAGGAGGGAAATACATCTCAAGCTGACATAGGGTAACAACCACTTCTCTTTGCAAATTATCGAGAGTATCAGGGTCAATAACTTTGCTGCATAGACTGTTGAAAAAGAAACAAAGTCTGGTGATTGCAAACCTTACATGCTTCGGCAATATAGATCGAATTGCCACGGGCAATATTTGTTGCATTAGAGTGTGACAATCATGAGATTTAAGACCTATCAACTTCAGATCTTTCATTGATACCAATCTACGGATGTTGGATGAGTAACCATGTGGCACCTTAACATTTACCAAGCATTCACAAAAAGTTTTCTTCTCCTTTCTAGACAACATGTAACAAGCGGGAGGTAAGTATGTTCTTTTATTACCCATTTCACGTAATTCTGTTAATTCTGACCTTATTCCCATTTCACGTAGGTCCAGTCTGGATTTTATCCCATCTTTAGTCTTACCTGGTATATTTAATAGAGTACCAATGATGCTATCACAGACATTTTTCTCAACGTGCATTACATCGATACAATGCCTGACTGTCAAAGAACTCCAATAAGGAAGATCCCAAAATATTGACTTCTTCTTGAATGAAGAATTGTCACTCCGTGTGGCCATACTACATTGTGATTTCTTACCAAATTCATTGACAATGTCTTTTACTCTTTCATAAACAACATCCCCTGGTATAGGTTTAGGTGCACTCCGTTCATCATTCCATCCATTGAATGCTTTGCGCTTCCTACGATACAGATGGAATTTTGAAAGAAACCTTCGATGACCAAGATATACAGTCTTGCCGCTATGTTTTAGTCTTATTGAATCAGTGTTTTCTTCACATATAGGACACGCTTTAGCTCCTTTGACACTATATCCAGACAAATTCCCATATGCTGGAAAGTCATTAATAGTGCAAAACAACATAGCGTGCAAACGAAATGTCTCTCTTGCTGAAGCATCATAGGTCATCACACCTTCAGCCCAAAGTTTCTTTAAGTCATCAATCAAAGGTTCAAGATAAACATCGATATCATTTCCGGGTTGTTGTCACTCCATCTATTGTTAGCTTTCAACTTATACAATCTCAACACAGCGCTAAGCTTCGTAAACTTAGCAGAGCCTGTGTATAACGGTATCTCAGCATCATGCACAATGTTTGTAAAGATAGGAGGTGGATCGGTGTGCTCTACCCTACAACTATCCAACATCGCATCAACGATGTCTGCTGGAACTGGTTCGTTCACATTTACGTCATCGGAGGCAATTTCTTCTTCCACCCAAGCACTGCTATCGACATCTACTGGTTTCGATTTTGAAATCTCTCCATGCCAGTGCCATTCTATATAGCCTTGTACAATCCCGTTGCACATGACATGACTTTTGATTTCCTCACCAGTGTTGACTTTCAAGTTGTTACCGCAATGCCTACATGGACAGTAGAACCTATCTGTAGGTTTTTTCCTATGTTCTTCAGCAAATCTAATAAACTGATCAAGACCAGATATAAACTCTGGGGTGCAACGATTACGAATGGACATCCATGATCTATCCATTCTATGATCAGAGAAAACAAGTATATATTAGGAAAACAAGTGATTGTTCATTCTAATGATTGTTCACATTCTAGGCCTACAAACACATTTGATGTCATTCTGATATATAATAAATGTGTACCACCTATCCCATCCTTGAACACCTAATCTCACTAGTAAGTGTATAATGTGTATTGGGTTTTCAAGAAAATTTCGGCAGCATTTCCCCGCTGTTCTCTAAGTACATATGTACTTAGAGAACAAACGGGGAAATGCTACCAAAATTTTCTCGAAAACTCAATACACATTATACACTTACATCCTAAGTGAGATTAGGTGTTCAAGAACAGTCCCAAACCGGGGACTATCCAAGATTTACTCCTAATGAGTCAATCTTGGACGGGTTTCTAGGCCAACAAACACAATAATAGATATCTACAATGAAGCCGGACTCCATACAAACAATATATAATTTAGTGATTGTTCATTCTAATTTATACCAATGTACAAGTAATATAAAAAACAATGATTGTTCACATTCTAGGCCTACAAACACATTTGATGTCATTCTTATATATAATAAATGTGCACCACCTATCCCATCCTTGAACACCTAGTCTCACTAGTAAGTGTATAATGTGTATTGCGTTTTCGAGAAAATTTCGGCAGCATTTCCCCGCTGTTCTCTAAGTACATATGTACTTAGAGAACAAACGGGGAAATTCTACCAAAATTTTCTCGAAAACTCAATACACATTATACACTTACATCCTAAGTGAGATTAGGTGTTCAAGAACAGTCCCAAACCGGGGACTATCCAAGATTTACTCCTAATGAGTCAATCTTGGACGGGTTTCTAGGCCAACAAACACTCTAGGATTTAGGGTCATAGGTACCATCATAGAACAAAAGGGGTACACTCTAGGATTTAAGATCACACTACATCATGTATTTTATACAAAATTACATGTATGTGTATATAAAAAATATATTTATAAGGAACTTCTATACATATCTAATCAACAAATCAGTAATTAAATAAGTATTCATCAATACTTACTATTAATCAGTATCTCTAATCATTAAAATCGGCAAGCAGATCAGTTATTGTAAAGATACAATTTACAGCACATCAAAATTTCTAGCACAAATGAGCACATAGTCAGAGATAAAGATGACATAGTTCTTTTTTTATAATTGTCTAAGAACAGTTATCAATTTGTCTGTGGACTGACTCCAGAAATTATTATCTATAGCAAAATAAACCTCATCAGTAAGTGACCAGCTCCATGAAGGATCGGAAGCTTACATTGTATAAAATGCTTCACCTCACAAAATAATCCACGCAGTAAATGAGAAATAGGTAGAGGAAAGGAAAAGACACTGGCGCATACCAGATCTGTTGGCGCCGATAAGGAGGCAGCGGGAGCCAGGTGGAAGCTGCAGGTTGAACTTGACGGCGTGGCGGCGGCGCAGCGGATGGAGCAGCAGGGCGGGCAACAGGTGGCTGGAGCAGCAGGGCGTCGGCGCAGGCAGTTAGAGCAGCAGGCGGCGGCGGCGGAGAAGAAACACGCTGGAGAAGAAGGGCGCCGGAGATGGAGCGCCGGAGAAAACTAGCAGCAGCAGCACAAAATCGCCGGAGAAATCGCCGCAACAGGAAATAGGGTAGCAATGAAACAGAAGAAAGGGGAAGAGTCGGGCGATCGTGGGTTATAAGTTCCCAAATAGCGTCGGTTGTTTACAATAACCGACGCCTAAACATATTTAGCGTCGGTTGTTTGAAACAACCGACATCCAATTGGACGTTATTTTCATGGAAATGTTTGGCGGGAACCACCTTCAGCGTCGGTTATACAAGGATAACCGACGCTGAAAGTGACATTATCCGTGCAAATTTTCATTGCACATAGGCGTCGGTTTTCTAGGTATATAACCGATGCTGAAAATGACAGTATTTTTTATTATCGAAAAATGGATTTCGTGGGCGACTTTAAGCGTCGGTTTTTTATAAACAACCGACGCTTAATACAAAGCGGTACCCGTGTCTGGCTGGTCTTTGAATATAGACGTCGGTTTTCGTAAACAACCGACGCCTAACATAGAAGGCGTCGGTTTTCCTTAATAACTGACGCCCATAAAAGTGTCACTGAATGCTATTTCTGTAGTAGTGATACCATCCCTTGACACCAAATGCATTAGGAGAGTCACTCCTAGAAACCTAGAATAGGGTGGTATTGATCAGAGCTTATATATTACCTAACTAATAGAATCTCATAAGGTTGGATAAGAGGTGATAGGGACTAGATCTCCTATGCATGCCATATGCCACTGATAGCCATGATACCCATGTAAAAATGCAAATATAATGGATATGTATCTTAAGGATCAAACTTTAAATTTATATCTCGATACCTTGGGTTGCCCGTAGTGATAACTCGAGGTCTAGAGTATTATGTGAAGGTGTAACAAGTCATTGTGGACCTTAGATCTTAGATTAGATAAGTTTCATCAAGGGGCAAAGGGTGTTCCATGTAGAACTGGGTAGAAATAAACATAATAAGAGTAATAAAGTAAATAAGACCAAGCTAACCAAATAAAAACATACAACTTGTCTTTTTGGAGACTATAATATTTTAGATAGAGCTTGTACCAAGATTCACCAACCAAGTGCACTCATTGACATGTAAACATTCATAATTATTACATACCCTAAGTGTAGTTTATAAGCAATTATCATTTGTGTCTATTCCCTCCTCTCTTGAGATCAGGTTAGATCCAGAATATAAGTATCTCAAGATTACAAACAAAATAATTGAAGCAGACAAACATATCATCATTAGCTCTAGTGGTCCAACACCTTATGCATTCGCAATGCTCCTTAACTCCCAATTTGATCTAATACTACTTGATTGGGGCATTAGAAATCAAGCATAAAAAATGTCAGATAAGCATACACATCATTCATTTACGAATAAGAGAAAGGAGAAAAACATTACTAAGAGTATATACATTCAATGAATATGAATACTTACATGGTTGTGAGGCTTTTTTGGCTACTCCCAACCAAAATGAACGAGTTTAGCCACTCATTTTAACAAGTGTCATGGCTAATTTACAAGTGACGAAGGCCATGGTCCGATTAAAATAGGGGATGAACACAATCCATAATGAGGAAGATGGGAAAATATAATGCTAGATGTTAGGTACTGAATGTTGATGCAGACCTCCTGGTGTATTTTCACGCACTTGGGATCTTTAGATATTTATAAGGGGCCCCTAAACTAACACAATCACATAAACCAAAATATATCACTCGTAAGCGCACGAGATCATATTGTAATGTAGGTGAGAGGCAAGTAAAGGGGTCGATCTGTAGGGAGAAAGGGGGCACTAGAGCTAAGTTAGGGTGACTACATTCCTCATGTAGAGAGTAGGGTTTTTAGGATTTGTATTTGATTAAACTAAGGAGGCAAGCAATTAAAGGCAAGAAAGAAACAAGATTATCAAAAACCCTAAGTTACCGTAAACAAGTTAAGATAAGTAGCAAGACAAGACAATTAACTAAGAAAGAGCAAGAGAATACACTACACTAGAAATTAAGGATCTAGAGAAATTAATGAGCTAGACTAAAATTAACTATAAAGATTAAAACTAGCAAGCTCAAAGAGCACTAACTACTTAAGCAAAACCTAACTAGCAAGAACTGAGCAATAGACTAAGAGGCAATTAAAAGCAAGCAACTAACTAGCATGAGCAAGCTAAGTTAACAAGATGGGTTTTAGCAATGACAAAGATAGGTGGGAAGTTTGGGAATGAGACTAGTATTCCAATTGGGGGAAATATATAACAAGCAAGTTTAATCATTCATTCTAGATTGTTAAACCAAACAACTAGTCAAATTAAGAAATAGCCCTACACTATTAGTTAGCCTAAGGTAGAGGTGAGATTTGACTAGGATTTTACTAAATTGGGTTTCTAGCATTGGACTGCTTAGTGTAATTGGGAGCCAAAGGTAAAATTGGGGAATAGAGGTGAGGGTATTTCACCCCACATTGCTCATCACCTAGCTTTTAGCAAACTCCTAGGCAATTACATCAATCAACCCTATATTAGCTACTTAGATCACACACCTAGGAATAGGAGAAGAACTATATGTAGGGGAAGATGGGGTTCTAGCTAGGGATCCACTAGTTGGACCTTAGAGAAACTCCCAAAATAGCCCCACATATGTTATCTTCTCCTAGACTTAGGTGGGTTCAAGCACACAATCACAAGCAAGTCATATTCTTAGACACAAACCACAAGTAGAGGCATGGGAAATGAGATATAAATATCAAGAAACCATCATAGAATGAAATCATAAAGTTTACAAATCATCTTCCCCTGACATGGTATCAAAGTGTCATTTTTATCCAAAGCACCCCACCACAAGGGGCTTAGCTACTCATAACTAAAAAAAAGAGCAAAAAGGAGAGAAGAAAGAGGTAGAAGATCATGGTAGCTCATGGAAGACCCTTCTCCTTCACATCCTAGATGATGTAGAACGAGGAACCTCCCTTAAAAGATGGAAATGGGATGATAATATGGGAGATTATGGTGGAAAACCCTAGAAACCTAGGGTTTTTGGGTGGAAATGGAAGGTGGGAGGTGGTTGAAGCTCTTGAATGCAAGGAATGTGGCAATGAATGCTAGGAGCTGCTAAGGAGTGGGTCACCTAGTGTTGTGGCCTCCACCCATGTATATATAGGTGTTGGTGGAAGTACTAGGATAAGTGGGGGTAGTATTTGAAATTCAATGTAGAAAAGTTAGGTTTTAGGTGGCAACACGGCCGTGGTGGGGGTGGCAGAGAACGACCATGGTGGGAAGTGGAAAATGTCAGGTTGGAGGTGGTAAAATGAAGGCTGGTAGAATGGTCATGCTGGGTAGCATGGTCGTGATGGGCGAGATCGAGTGGAGGTCATTCTCTTCAATACGCTCGTTCTGGTCTTCGGCAGCATGATTCTGTTGGCTAGAACAGCCATTTTGACAGCTCGTTGGCACGACCGTGCTAGCTAGCATGGCCATTTTGGAGTAGTTATTGTAGCATGTCAAATGTTGAGGTGTTACTATGATTTTGACATTAGCGAGCACGACCGTTCCTTGGCACCATGACCGTATTGGGGTCTTCATCAACACTTTGAGCTCCATTCTTTGAAATCCATGGACTTCTTTGTTTGGGTTGATTCTTGTCCACTAAGGGTAGGTTGGGGAAGCTTTGGGGTCTTTTTTGGACCCCTCTATCTCACTCATCTATCCAAACGTGGTCCAAGTACTTGAAAAACATGCAAAGAATGTCCATAAGTGCATTTGACAGAAATATACATATTGAGGGAATTAACTTGCATTCTAACATGTTTAGATGTGATTATAATGCAAAAAGACACAAGATGAAGCCTTAAAATAGGGATGCATCACCACCCCAAACTTAAAACATACTTGTCCTCAAGTATACTCCAACTTAATCTCTCTCTTTAGTTTCTTTCAATCAAATAAGAATGGTAAATGCATTCTAGAAAGATGATTATTGACTAGATGGTCTTAAAAGTGACTAAGTACAAGAGTTCCACCTATCTCCTCTCCATTTTCACAATCCAATCATGAAAAGAGAATTGAGCATATAAACCTTGAATATAGAGCATAGAACACACACGATTTCCATATGTCCTTCATGTAATTTTGGGTAAACTATTTCATGATGGCGTTAATCACTGATACCTGGGAGTGTTGTTTCACTTTCATGCATTCAATCTTATGCTTCAAACCACACAAAGTGACCCATGTGGTTGTGGAAAAATGGTGAAGTGATCTAGGTTTGATGTTTCCTGGCTCAATGGGTATGAAAATGGAAGAAAGGATTGCAGTAAGAGATTGGAGTATTTTAACACCCATATTTTATTTAGATTCTCTTAAATAGGAGCATCTCTTTTTTTTCTTTTTGCTTTCTTATTTTCTCTCTCTTTTTTTTATTTTTTTTCTTTGCCCTTTGTGTATATGGGGCATACGGTGGTGAGAGTGAAGCAGGGAGATGTAGATATGGTCACCCCAAATTGTTGGTGGTGTCCAAGGCTAAATGTGTGCACTTAGGCATCCTTTCATGAGGCAGAGGGGTATGAAGACGATGAATGAAGATTCGAGTCAAATAGGGGTCACTAGTGTGGTTCTCAACACAAAATCTCATGCATGAAAACTAATCCAAGACTTCATCAAATAATATCACACCACATAATTGAACAACGTGAGATTCATATTTTTATCATGTGATTCCATAGGCCCTAAGTGTTCATAAATCGCTCAATTCGCAATTCAACCAAAATAGTCACAAACATAAGAGAGGTGGCGCACATGTAAAAAATCAACAATAAAGACCATTTAGCAATAAACTCTAAGAATATGACGTGCATTTGTCAAAGATCAACGAATTTTAGTTCAAAAATTGGAGATTTAAGTTGAAACATGTTTTTGGACAAGGAGTTCAAAATTTGGGAAAATTTGGCCAAAATGGTGCCAATTGCACTTAATCACATACAAACCTAGTTTTAGGGAAAATATAACATAAAGCAAGAAAATTCTAACTAAAACATGCAAAAATTACCAAAAACTACATGAAAATGCAATGCATGAGATGAAATGGTAAAAAGAGAATTTTTTTAAAAAAAAAATACTCAAAAATGCCTTAAAAGGAGCTACATGTATGTGTGAATGCAAGAAACACACAAGATCAGGATAGACAAGTATGAAAGGTAGTCAAACAGTTTGATCATCTTGTAAAAATGTAGAATAAGGACTATCAGAGGCAAAATGAGGCAAAATAAGGGCTTACCGTCCTACCATCCCAAACTTTTAAATCATGTTATCCTCAGCGTGAAATAGAAGTCTATAATAGTAGGATAAATGGTACAGAGTCGTGGAATACTACCACCAAGTGAGGGGAGAGATCAACATAGCATTAGGTGAACAGGGCAGACCACCATGGCCATGCTCTGCAACACGACCGTTCTGGCTTTCAAGCAACATGGCCGTGTTGTGGAGCACGGCCGTTCCTGACTTATTCCTATAGCTTCTTCAATGTCTTACAATCTTATTTTTAATTTTGATCTTCCTTTTGGTTAGATCCTCCGTGCCTCATCTTTTCTCCATCGTACTTTCTCTAACATGATTCACAAATAGCAAAACTATCAAGTATGGTGTGTGTGTATTTTTGAAAAAACAAAAGTATGATAAAATAAAAATGTTTGAGAATCTCAAACTATGTGGGTTGCCTCACACTAAAGCTAAATTTAGAGGGGCTTGTTGCTTTTAATTCATCAAGTGTTCACGCTCCAGGTGTCTCCTTTTTCCTCTAAGGTAACCCTTTCTAGAGCTCTAATGACGTGGGCTTCATCCCATGGAGTGTACGCCGATCATAAATAAGGACTTTCCCTTCATTGTTCTAGGGGATAAGGGTAGTCTAGACCGGTGCCTAGATCCTCTTCACCCAACCCATGTATTTCTTCCTCAGTGAACATAACGAAGTCCCTCTTCATCCTTCCATAAGTGACTGTTAGAGTGCCTGCACACACGTTGAATTCAGCACCAACTATGGACAACAAGGGTCTTCCCAAGATAATGTAATATTTTTTTCCCATTGGGTCGATGTCCGTGATAAAAAAATACTTAGAAAGTCAATGTTTACCCTTTTATCTTATGCCAATATCACATATGCCAGCGTGCCCGTAGGCGTTCTCCTAGATCCATCCCCAATATTACGACACACTTTGTTGGTTTCAACTTCTTTAAGCCCAACCACATGTAGATGTAAAATGATATGATGCTCACGCCTGAGCCTAGATCTAGGAGAGCACGCTCTATAGGTCGGTGATTGATGTGGCAAGTAATAAGAGGGGTTCTTGGGTCATCCCTTTTCTCGGGAAAGCCACATCCCATGATGAAGTTCACATGTTTCGTAGCTATGATTTCTTTGGGTGGCTTCAATACCACTTTCCTTGTTCCAGTACAAACATCTTTCACCAGGAAAAGAATGTTTGGATGCTTGTCGTCCTTTGTTTCAAGGATTCTAGGAAGCTCCAAGCATAACTATGTCTGACTTTGGTGGATAATTTTTCTAAGGTATCGTATGAAACTCTCCCACTTGAATCAACACCTTTGGTAGGAAGTTGTGGACCATGGGGTGGTATGATGGAAATTCTTGTCTCATGGGATGGATCTTGGGTTGTCATTGATTCCTCAGAGAATGGCATATCAAGCCTTATCTCTTTCAAAACGGCTGGGATGGTGAAACTTTGGGTAACCATGTCACTTCCATAAAATGGTGGGGTACCGGATTATTCTTTTTTAAACAAAGATAGAACAAGTGGGTGAGCATCCCCAAGCAAAGGTGGAATATTCATAGTCATCTTCTTAAAATAAGGTGGGACACTCGACATTGTCTTCTCAAGGAGTGGTGGGGGACTTTGTGGAATCTTTGATGGTGTAGTAATAAATTTGATGCAGTCGGCACTCTCAAGCAAGAATGAAAAAATAGGATTTTTGATGCTCTTAGTTTCTCCACAAGACTTATCCAGTAGTAATTCTTCTTCATGAACCTTGGTCATCTCATCCTCCCTTCCCATGAATTCTCCAACAACCATCTTCCCCCATATGACTGACACCATATACACTTGCTCAAGGGAAGAAGGGGGAGCTCACGAGGGTGATGGTGGCGGTGGCGGTGGTGGTGGTCTTGATGACGGGGGTCTGGGTTTTGGAGAATGAAAGTTGGTTGTTGTGGGGGTTGTTGCGGAGGTGATTTTTGTGGCTGTTGTGGAGGGGGTTGATATTTTAGAGGGGGTTGTTGGTATGGTTGTAGTGGAGGTGGATCATATTGGTAGTTGAATGGAAGTTGTGGAGGTGGATGAGCATAGGGGTTTTGGGTCCTTAATATTGGTCCAATGTGGGCACTTGTCCTTGTGGTGGCCCATAAGTGCCTTGAGGAGCACCCATGGTTCCACTAACATTGTTGGGATTGGACATGGGTTGGGAGGGGAGCCTTCCCTCCTCATGGTGGTCAAGTAAAAGTGAGATTTGATCAAGTCTTTGTTCGAGGCGTCTAATGTTTTGTCCTTGAGTGGACACATCCTTCTTCACAGCATCGAGGCTCCTCAATCTTCCCAAGACTTCATCTTCAAACCTTGAACTATGTCTTGGCCCTTGATGTTGTATTCGTTGCCCTTTCCCATCTTCACCTTGTTGTTTCCAAGAGAAATTGGGGTGATTCCTCCATTACGGCTTGTAGGAGTTTGACATTGACCCTTGGTAATTGCAGTTGCTAACAGATTGTAATGCCTTTACTTCTTCATCAACATAAATAATGGCCATGGCAGACTGGCTTGTGGAACCCCCAATTCTATGCTTTATCATGTTCATCATATCAACCAAGATCTTTACCATTTGAGGATTGACCTCGTCTCTAACTGGAACTGGAGGAGTAGGGGGAGGAATCCCATTCTTGTCAAGGTGATATCCCTTGCTTGAAGCTCAGTGGTGGGAGTTCTCAACAAGATGCTCAAATAGGGGCCAAGACTCCTCCATGGGCTTAGCCATTTATGTCCTTCCACAGGAAGAGTCAACAGTAGTCTGACTCAGCTCAACAAGCATGGTGTAGAATGACCAAACTAGCTTCCATAGAGGAACTTCATGATGAGGGAAGTCATGTAGGAGCTTCTAAAATCTTTCCCAAGCTTCATGGAAGGGTTCATTCTCCCTTTGGGTGAAGGAGGTGATGCATCTTCTCATATGAGTCAGCTTTGATATCGGATAGAACTTCTTTAGGAATTCATTCTTCACCGCCAACCACGTCACCATCTCGGGCATGAACATATACCATTCTTTTTCTTTTTATTTTAGGGATAAAGGAAAGAGGGTCCTTCTTATAGAATCATCCATGGCATCTAGGGTATGGAAGGTTGAGCAAGTTTCTAGGAAAACATCAATTTGGTGGTAGGGATTCTCGTTCTCCATCCCATAGTAAGTGGGAAGGAGTCCGAGAAGGGTTGGTTTAACAAAATGAAATCTATATGAAGTCTTAGTTTATCCATTTTCCTAAGCTTTTCCTTTCATTTTTGTCCCCTATGTCTTTGATGTTGAATTAGTGGAAATTATAAAGGTTTGGTGTCATTTGTTCTCTATTAATACCAATAAAAGGATTTATGCACAAATACCTCAATGAAAGTTTATATAAGGGATCTAAAATGCAAAATATACACTTAAGTGGGAGAAATATAAAATAAATTCATACTAGAAGTTTCTTTGGCCTTTTTTGGAACAAGATAAAGAAAATCCTAAAATAATGAAAATGTGACTTTAAATGAATTAATTTGTTAAATAGTGGAAATGTGACTAAATTGCCTAAAATCATAAAAGAGAAACACAAAAGATAAGTTGATGTGCACAAATCATATCATCTTTTGGATAATGTTTGGTTGTATATCCATGTTGTTTTGACTCAATTATCACTCTCATTCATGCTAGATTATATATTTCTAGCTATTCTTACTTGTCTCATGGTTTGGATTGTAGGTACTACATTTTGTAATGAAATGATGAGGAATATATCATATTATCACTTATTGGATCACTCCTCAAGTATCTACATATTTTGGGGTTTGAAACTACACAAATACCACTTTTTACGGCATGTAAAACTGACCTACACGCCGTAAGTTATGAGCAGAATATACAGCAGCCCAGAACAGCCCAGAACAGCCATTGACACGCCGTGTCTTAATTAAGACACCCCATGTCTCAATCCAAAAATTGAATGCAGAAGTCCATATTTGTAGCAAAATGCCATGTTTTATTAAAGACACGCCGTGTCTTATTAAAGACACACTGTGTAACCTCCCAGAACTCGATCCAAACTTTAGTTATTGCATAAGACACACCGTGTCTTATAAAAGACACGTCGTGTGACCTGAAGATTTCACTCAAATACAAATTTAATTGTCTTACACTTATATATACGACCCCAAGTCGTCTTGGGACAGTTATCACAGACTATTTGGGATCTTTTGGAGTGGGACTCAAGAAAAGGAGAGCAAGGATAAGTTGGAGGAGACCAAGGGAGATAGGAGGTGGTTACTCGAGAGAGAACCCTCTTCTTCTTCCTTCTTCTTCCCTATTTGCAGCAAGGATCTTCTTCTTCCTCTTCTATCTGCTTGGGAGTGAAGAAATCTAGAGAAAGTGCAACAAGCAAGGACAAAGCTTGACTTCTAGCCAGAGTTCTTCTTCATTCTACTACTTCTCACGGACATACTAGTTCTTTGTATTCTTTTACTACATCCTTTATTGTTTTCTGCTGCTTGTACCTTCTTTCTCTAGCCATGGATGAGTAGAATCTAAATCTTGGACATGGAAGAGTAACTCCCATGTCATAGCTTGTATGAACATATGAATTTCGTAATAAATGTTAGTTACTTGCATGTTCCAAGAGTTGTTTCATATCTGAAATGCTTGTTTGTGTGATTGGTCGTTATACTTGCATGTTTTATGCTTTATTTCATAATATGAGAAGATGTGTTTGAGAGTATGGAGTTACTCTTTTGGCAACTTGTCCTTGACAACAAGAGTGGATGGGATTAAGTTGAGGAGCAAGGTTTGTGATTCAAAATGAAATACATACACGAGAGTGGTGCATGGAGTTAGAATCATCATCACTTCGCTGAGAGGTGAGTGATGACTACAAACCTCCTTTGAAAGTTAATTAACATGTTTAAATTCATATTTTAATATAAGATATGATGTGATAGTGAAATCCCAAGTCTAGGATCCTCCTAAATATGAATCTTAACCTTTCTTAAGTGATAATTTACTATTTTGTTTTAAATTTGTAATTTAGTTGTTCTAACCCAATCATCTTGTGTACAACGATCTAGATTATTGAAAATCATAACTCTTGCACCTAGCTAACCAACGCTCCTTGTGTTCTACCTCGACTACAACTACTCTCGTATACTTACGGGAAATAGCTAGTTGAGTAAGAGATCATTCTTATGATTGAAACTCGTTAGTGTAACAAACCAACAAGTTTTTGGCATTGTTGCTGGGGAGCATCAATATTCCTGTTAGAGTAAGAGTTTCTAATAAGTAAATGAGACTAGATCACAACCTTCATATCCACCATCATATCTATAAATCATAATTCATCATGATCATCATAATTTGTTGTATCTTCCATATTTATTTTTGTATATCACTCACCTTGTTTATTTGCAGGAGCATATGGGGTGTTCATAAAAAGATCCTTGAATCGTGCATATCTCTACATTTAGAAAATGAACACATCGTTTGCAGCCCTCATGGAGCAAGAAGGAGTGAAACCCAAACATGTATGGAGGAATCACAACCCACACAACCATCATCCACGTCACCATCATCCAAATGACATTCACCCATGCCACCTTCATCCGCACCACCATCATTCACACCTAATTCACCACCATCATATACACCACCAACACCCATACCACATTCTTCCACACCCCCATATCCACCACCTTCATCCATACTAAATTCACCACCACTATCTATGCCACATCCACCTAATCCTCCGGATCCACATGAAGAACTAGTCAAGGCGGATGACCTTCCTCTTAAGGACTACTTTCGTACAACTACAATGCACATGAGTGGGCCTATTAATATTTCATAATTTGAGACAAAGGAGTTTTCTATCAGCCCAACTATCATACAATTGCTACAACTGAATGCATTTGGAGGGACACCAATGGAGGATCCAAACCTCCACATTGCTGAATTTCTACAGTTGCTAAGCACCATAAAAATATACGGCGTTCCTACTGATGAGATACGCCTAATCCTTTTTCCATTCTCTCTTAGCCAAGGCATGGCTATATACTTTGCCAAAGAAGTCAATCGACACTTGGGAGGAGCTTCTAAAGGTCTTTTTGGCAAGATATTTTCCACCTAGAAAAACTTTACAACTGAGGAGTCAACTCATCAATTATTCTCAAAGGGATGGCGAGACCTTGTATGATACATGGGAGAGGTTCAAAGATCTTCAACATCTTTGTCCACATCATGGGCTAAGCAATTGGCTTATATTGTAATCTTTCTATAATGGTTTGTGCTACAATACAAGGATGTCTATTGATGCAACTACAAATGGAGCTCTAATGAACAAATCTTATGGAGAAGCCTATGCTATTATTGAAGATATGGCAGCAAATAATTTACAATGGAGTCCGGCTACAAGATACCACCCATCCTTTTCACATAATACTTCTAGAATGCAAGTGGAAGATCACACGGTTGGTGCTATAGACTTGATTGCAGCAAGGCTAGAGACTTTGTCACAAAGGTTTGAGAATCTAAGAACACAACTAATTCAAACAGCCAACAATATTTGTGATGCATGTGGGTTGCTTGGACTCTCATCTTCTACATGTTATGCTTCTTCTATTTATTCTCCAATGGGATACACTCCACCGGACTTCTACAACAACGTCAACCTGAATTTCATTCAGCTACAACAACCACAAGTATCTTCCAACTTAGAGTCTATGATTGCAACATTTATTTTAACTCGAATGCAGCAAAATGAGGAGTTCCATCAACAAAGACAATCTATGATGGATTCTATTGACTAACTCTCTTCTAAGGTGGAGGCTATAGCCACTCATGCACACATATTGGAGAAACAAATTGCCCAACAAGCTATTTTTAGCAAAGAAGCATTTCCACCTTTCTTGCCTAGTCCACCGGAGATGAATCCTACATATTTTAGGCCGGTGACATTGAAGAATGGTGTTGTCATAGAAGTATATCCTTCAAGGTATGATGATGTTGATACCTATGAGGATTACGAATCTATAAATCAAGGGGAGAAAGCTACAACACATGATCTACTTTTAGATTCTATAAGCAAGCCACATGTCCTTCCTCCTCACACTCTAGATGACACATTGCTTTATAATGAGAACACTCTTCCCAACTCATATTTTGATGATGATTCAAAGGAGAATGAAAAGGAAAATGGTATTGGCATACACAAGACTATTCTTACTGTAGCTCATAGGTGCTTTCACTTGCCCCAAATCAAGGACATATTTGCAAGGAGGCATCAATTTTTAGCACAACAATTTCCAGCCTCAAATCAAAGCAATGGACCTCCATGGACTTTGATGTTTACACCATTATGAGGTACCCGATTGCAATCTTTTTAGTTTGATTTCTGCAGTGAGGACACTGCAGATTTTAAGCTTAGAGGGAGAGCAATCAGATGGTAACTTAGTTCTTTTAGTTTTTCCTTTTCATGTTATTTGCATCTTGTCATTTGCTTTTGTTGTGTGTTCACATTTAAGTCTTTTGTTTTCTATAAATTGCATGAAATTGAGTTGATAGTTTTGTCATGATCAATACCCTCCTTATTCTACTACTCTTCTTGAGAAAATTCTTATAAATGATTGAATTTCCAACTTATCTACCCTAAATTTGCTTGGCAATATTCGCAAAAGAGGAAGGGTAGAAAAAGGACAACGAGGTATCCAATGAGGTACCCGAATCAAGTGAAAATGGGGGGGGGGGAATGTTTTTGAAAATCTAGTGAAACCCAAAAAGATGGCTAAGTCGCCCACACAAAAGGTTAGAAATGTGTTTGAAAGAGGGACACTAATCCCCAACTGGTATTCCACGTGCATGTAAGCCTATACTTAGTAGTTGAGTACTGTGCATGTGAATCCTGATAGAGTTTTCTATTCGAATGATAATGCCAGTGCAGATGGACGGAGACATTAAGGGATTTTCATTTCATTTCATCTTTATTATCAGTTGGGTTTGTGGCATATCATTTCTTTATTGTTTTTATCATCCTTTTGCTAATGATTGCTCTATAGTTGATTCACTCAAGATTATTTGAATATCTATTTGAAACTAAATTTCATCTTGAGAGTTAGAATTGAATTCATAATCAGATACATATTTGAATGATGAAAAATGCCTTTTTCTAGATCCATAAATTCATTTTTCATGTGGATATGATATTGTACCCACATGGTACTCTACAGTCATATATCTATTTGTTTTAGCTTGAGGACAAGCAATGGTTTAAGCTTAGGGGGATTTGATGTGTACAAATCATATCATCTTTTGGATCATGTTTGGTTGCATATCCATGTTGTTTTGACTCAATTATCACTCTCATTCATGCTAGATTCTATATTTTTAGTTATTCTTACTTGTCTCATGGTTTGGATTGTAGGTACTACATTTTATAAGGAAATGATGAGAAATATATTATATTATCACTTATTGGATCACTCCTCAAGTATCTACATATTTTGGAGTTCAAAACTATACAAATATCACTTTTTACGGCATGTAAAACTGACCTACACGCCGTAAGTTATGAGCAGAATACACAACAACCCAGAACAGCCATTGACATGTTGTGTCTTAATTAAGACACCCCGTGTCTTAAAAAGACATGACGTGTCTTATTAAAGACACCCCGTGTCTCACTCCAGTAATTGAATACAGAACTCCAAATTCGTAGCAAAACACCGTGCCTTATTAAAGACACAGTGTGTAACCTCCCAGAACTCGATCTAAACTTCAGTTATTACATAAAACACGCCGTGTCTTATAAAAGATACGCCCTGTATTATAAAAGACACGTCGTGTCTTATAAAATACACGTCATGTGACCTGCAGATTTTACTCAAACACGAATTTAACTATCTCACACTTATATATACGACCCCAAGCCATCTTGGGACAGTTATCATAGACTATTTGGGATCTTTTGGAGTGGAACTCAAGCAAGGGAGAGAAAGAAGCTGGAGGAGACCAAGGAAGATAGGAGGTGGTTACTCGAGAGAGAACCCTCTTCTTCTTCCTTCTTCTTCACTATTTGTAGCAAGGATCTTCTTCTTCCTCTTCTATCTGCTTGGGAGTGAAGAAATCTGGAGAAAGTGTAGCAAGCAAGGACGGAGCTTGACTTCTAGCCGGAGCTCTTCTTCATTCTACTACTTCTCATGGACATACTAGTTCTTTCTACTCTTTTACTATGTCCTTTGTTTTTTCTACTGCTTGTACCTTCTTTCTCTAGCTATGGATGGGTAGAATCTGAATCTTGGATATGGGAGAGTAACTCCCATGTCATAGCTTGTATGAACATATGAATTTCGTACTAAATGTTAGTTGCCTACATGTTCTAAAAGTTGTTTCAGATCTAAAATTCTTGTTTGTGTGATTGGCCATCATACTTGCATGTTTTATGCTTTCTTTCATAATCTGAGAAGATGTGTTTGAGAGTATGGAGTTACTCTTTTGGCAACTTGTCCTTGACAACGAGAGTGGCTGGTATTAAGTTGAGGAGCAAGGTTTGTGATTCGAAATGAAATACATACACGAGAGTGATGTATGGTGTTAGAATCATCATCACTTCATCGAGAGGTGAGTGATGACTACAAACCTCCTTTGAAAGTTAATTAACATGTTTAAATTCACATTTTAATATAAGCTATGTTGTGATAGTGAAATCCTAAGTCTAGGATCCTCCAAAATCTGAATCTTAACCTTTCTTATGTGATAATTTACTATTTTTTTAAATCTATAATTTAGTTGTTCTAATCCAATCATCTTGTGTATAATGATCTAGATTATTGAAAATCATAACTATTGTGCCTAGCTAACCAACACTCCTTGTGTTTGACCTCGACTACAACTACTCTCGTATACTTGCGGGAAATAGCTAGTTGAGTAAAAGGTCATTCTTATGATTGAAACTCGCTAGTGTAACAAACCAACATAATTCCAATCCCAAATTCATTTTCTTTGAGTTAAAGTTTACTTAAGAGACAAGTTTCACAATTTTGGGAAATTAGTAATAGTAATTACATTAATTACTTTGGAAAATAGGAGATATCTCAAAAATATAAAATAAATTAGTTAATGACTCCAAAAGTAACAAATGATGCCAAATTCGTGATCTACACATTAAAATATTCCTTTGGGTGAATTTTCACTCAATTTGGAGAATGTTTGATGAAAAGGTGAAGTTAGGAGAGAGAAAATGTGTAGAACTTTCAAAATATTAAATAAATGTACAAACAACTTCAATATGAAAAACTAATGGTAAATTTGTATCCAAAATAATTAACGAGACTTATGGGTGAAGTTTCATCAAATTGGAGAATCTTAAAGTCATTAATGCATGAGGAAAGAGAAAATAAGATTTGTTTATTTAATGAATCAAAAGTCTTTAAAAGGTAAATCTAAGTGCATATTCAAATTCTACATACTCAACCTAGCTTATATGTCAAATTTAAATTAATTTAGAGTTTGTTTGCACCCACAATCAAGGAGAGAGAAAAAGATAAAATATTAATGCCCCACTTTTTTAAATTGATTAGGAATCAATTAAATAGCTATCATGCGGCCTATTTTATTTTTACTATTTCCTTAGTGATCATGACTGCTGGGTTTGTGATCCAATGAATCGTGACTCGTCACCTAGCTTGGGAGCAGATAGGAAAGTGTCGCTGGTATTCCCGATTTTTCGAGGGAGATTTCTCCGCTTGTGGTGCACGAAACAATGTGAAACAAGTTGCATTGAGTTTGAGATCAAATTCCAAATTTAGCCAGCTATAATTTGAGCCATATTTCACTTTGGTTGCAATTTACCCAATTCTTTCTCCAAACCTCTCGAAGCCTCTACACCTATAAACCCTAATACCAACCCAACCCTATAAATAACTATACCCTCGCCTTTGGATGAACTTGCTTGACTTTTCTCTGGCACTATTTTGCCTAAGATCTTTCCTTCTGTCGTCGTGAGCTCATTGTTTGGAATTTGTTGTCAACGAGTCCTTCTCCTTCATGAGGCATTCTCTGTTCAATTGCTTTCAAGGTACACTTCCTCAACACTTGTACTTTCTTTTCGTGTTCTCAAATCGTTGTTTGGTTGATTCTTCACGATTTTCCCAATTTGATTGAGGAAGCCAACTGCTTCGTGTAGCCATGGCTCTGTGAGATGAGAGGGATGAATCCCCCTAGTACATTTTCAGTTATGCCCTCCTCGTCTCCTTCTTTCTTTTGTTTTTCTCTTAGGGATAATATGGTCTTTTAGCCATCAGTTTCTTTGTTTTTAACGTGTCAAAGTGAGGTTTGACCCCATGACTTGGATGCCCCTGATTGGGCCAAGTCATCAAGTCAGCCCCACTCTTATCCTTTTCTCATGAATTTCTTTGCTTACATGTATTTTTCTAATTTTCTAATTGGTCCAATTTGTAAAATTCATATGTTTTTATTCTCTTATCCAAAATTAACAAATACATATGTTTTTTAATTGAAAAAATGTGTTCTTTTAAAGAAAAATGGTTTCAATGTCCGATTTCCATGTTTTAGCAAAGGATGATTTTGGATAATGAATTTAATGCATAAAATCCATAATCCAAAAATAACATAAAATATGTTTTCTTGATAAAAAAATCTAATAAGGCAATTAGTGAGGATTTTAGAGTCAAAATCCGAGCTTTATTAAAAAAGTCCAAAATTAGGGCTTCTCTCCATTAAAGTGCATTATATGTTCTAATACATATTAATAAATTGAAATATGCAAAGATTGAACTTGGATCATCTCAAAGTGGTGAAATTTGATAATTGAACTCAACAAGTGAGGGATGTGCATCCTTACACCTTAAGTTGGGAATATCTACAAGCCTAAACCTAATTTCCCTAATGAGGCACTTTATGAACCCTAATCTTTCTATTGATCTTTCTTTGCTATATTTGCCTCAAAATGAGTATTGATATTCTATTTCTTCGGTCTTGTACCCCACTGCCGTGTTTTAATAATATGATGCTTGTACTTGCCATAGTTCTCTTAGCATATTGATTTTATTAGACTATTTAGCTAATGTAGTGGTACTTTTGTACAACCACCCATGTATAGGGCATGTATTATTTTGCCCTGGGGGATGTGTTATTATCCCCCATATAAAATATTTATAGGTGATTGGAATGTGTTATTCTCCCTCACCTATTGGTTGAGGTCAGGTAGGTGGCTCAATATTGCTTAGTTAAGGTAGTCAATATTAATCATGCATGCAAATATTTTACTATTTTCTTATTATGGCAAGCATCTATTTGATTATGCCTCATACTCTTGACCATCTTCATCTTATGATGAAATCTTAGTCTTTATTTCCATGTTATTTCTCATTGTTTGTTCTTATTCCTTATTTGACACATACCTTGTTTCTTTCTCTTGTTGGGTGATGTCCCAACCACCCAGGCCTAGCCTCAAAGTGTGCATTAGGAGCATGGAGGACCGCCCTAGGATTAGGATACGGAGTACCTGGCTTTTAGTATGGACCTATCTCATGAAGTTGTTGTTTGGAGACAAACTTGATATGGTTTAGATTTCCCTCTATCTAGATCCTTATGTTATAATATCCATGTAAACCTTATATGGGAGATGATGATGTACTTTTGGAAAATTTATTATAGTTATTACTTTTATTCTACTGCTACACTTTGGTTGTTTTGAATATCGTTATTGAGATTTGAAAATTTTACACCTATTCCAGCATACCTTTGGAGTGTGTTTGGAATGGATGTTTTATTCTTCAAATTTTAGTAGGGAATGGATCCCCTCTGGGTCCCACTCTTTACAGTTGCTGGGATGGAGAATTTTTGACCTGACATTTGGTCAACAAGGGTGGAAATTGGGGAGGTGTAGTTCCCTAGGGTAAAGTAGTCATGGAGAGGGTGGTTGGGTTGTTGTGGAACTCCTCTGGGGAGGATTCTATGGGACACCCTCATGAGGGCTTTGTGGAGCACCCCTGGGAGGTATTTGAGCATCTGGGCCTTCCATTTTAGAATCTTAGTGTTGTTTGCAGCGTTGCTAACGTCTTCTTCTACCTATCATGGGGTCAAAGGGGACCAAGGAAATAGAGGTCAAACGTCTGCCAAGAAAGCACAAGTGTCACCTGCACAATACACAAACAAACATCAAAAGCTAAGTTAGAAGACAAGTATGCAAAAGTAAGCAAATAATAAAGAATAGCAATGGTGAGGGCAGTAGGAAAAGCTAAGCTACACTAACTAGCTAGGTCGAGTGCCTCTACTCCCCGACAACGATGCCAGAAAGCTTGGTGCATTTTCACGAACTTGGGATCTTTCGATATTTATGGGGGGGGGGACTAACACAATCACATAAACCAAGATATATCACATGCAAGCACATGGGATCGTATTATAGTATAGGTGAGAGGCAAGTAAAGGGGTCAATCCGCAGGGGGAGAGGGGGCACTGGAGCTAGGTTAGGGTGACTACGTTCCTAATGTAGAGAGTAGGGTTTTTAGGGTTTGCTGATGGTTTGTTTGATTAAACTAAGGAGGCAAGCAATTAAAGGCAAGAAAGAAACTAGATTATCAAAAACCCTAAGTTACCCTAAAAAGTTAAGTATAAGTAGAAAGACAGGCGAATTAACTAAGCAAGAGAAAGAGACTACACTACACTAGCAATAAAGGATCTAAAGAAATTAATGACCTAGACTACAACCAACTAGCAAGCTCAAAAGATCACTAACTACTCAAGCAAAACCTAACTAGCAAGAACTGAGCAATAGACTAAGAGGCAATTAAAAGCAACTAACTAACTAGCATGAGCAAGCTAAGCTAATAAGATGGGTTTTAGAAATGATAAAGATAGGTGGGTCATTTGGGAATGACACTAGGATTCCAGTTAGGGGAAAGATAGAAAAAGCAGGTTTAATCATTCATTCTAGATTGCTAAACCAAACAACTAGTCAAATGCTAAGAAATCACCCTACACTATTAGTTAGCCTAAGGTATAGGTGACATTTCACTAGGATTTTACTAATATGGGTTTCTATCATAGGATTTCTTAGTGTAATTCGTAGTCAATGGTAGAATTAGGGAATAGAGGTGAGGATATTTCACCCCACATTACTCACCACCTAGCTTTTAGCAAACCCCTAGGCAATTACACCAATCAACCCTATATTAGCTACTTAGACCACACACCTAGGAGTAGGAGAAGGACTATATGTAGCAAAAGATGGGGTGCTATCCAGAGATCCATTAGTTCGACCTAGGAGCAACTCCCAAAATAGCCCAACATATGCTATCTTCTCCAAGACTTAGGTGGCTTCAAGCACACAATCACAAGTAATTCATATTCTTAGACACAAACCACAAGTAACGACATGGGAAATGAAATATAAATAGCAAGCAACTATCATTGAATTAAATCATAAAGTTCACAAATCATCTTCCCTCAACATGGTATCAAAGTATCAGTTTTACCCCAAATAGCCCACCACAAGGGGCTTAGCTACTCGTAACTAAACAAAAGAGCAAAAAGGAGACTAAAAAGAGGTAGAAGATCATGGTATCTTGTGGAAGACCATTCTTCTTCACCTCCTAACTGTTTTAGAACAAAGCACCTCCCTCTAAAGATGAAAATGGCATGAGAATATGGGGGATTATGGTGGAAAACCCTAGAAAACTAGGGTTTTTGGGTGGAAATGGAAGGTGTTTGAAACTCTTGATTGCAAGGAAGGTGGAAATGAATGCCAGGAGATACTAAGGAGTGGGTCACCTAGTGTTGTGGCCACCACCCATGTATATATAGGTGGTGGTGGAAACACTAGGGTAAGTGGGGGTAGTATTGGAAATTCAGTGCAGAAAAGTTAGGTTTTAGGTGGCAGCACAACTGTGGTGGGTGGGGGTCAAAACGCCCGTGGTAGCAGAGAATGGTCGTGGTGGAAAGTGAAAAATGTCAGGTTGGAGGTGGTAAAATGAAGGTTGGTAGCACAATTGTGTTGGGCAGCACGATCGTGGTGGGGGCTAAGTAGAACGACCTTGTTGGGTAGGTGATGTAGCCCTATTCTACGGCTTCATCTTGTGTCATTTTGCATTTCAATCACATCTATACCTGTTAGATTACATGCTATTTCCCATAATATTCAAATTTGTGTAAAATGCACTTATGAATGGTTTTTACATGTTTTATAGGTAGTTTGGCCACTACTTGATGGAATGGAGATAAGATGGTTGAATCTAGGGTTTCCCCAGGCTTGGAGGAGCCCAAAATGAGGCCAAAACCACTCCCAACCTACCCCAAGTGGTCAAAGAATGTATTGAAGCAACAATTTTTATGGATGGCCAAGTTCAAGACTTAAATGCAGGGAAAGGACCCCAGAACAAACGTGATACCATGGAATGGCCATTCTGGGACATGCCCCAATTAGTAGAATCTTCAAAAATTGACCCAGTTGGCCAGAACGACCATGCTATCAAGAATAGCCATTTTGGGAGTTCCCAGCACGGCCGTGCTACCAGTCCCAGAAACCCAAAATTCCCCTATTTATTCTATTTTTCCACCACAGACATTCCCATCCACCATGACCGTGCTACTCATAATTTTACCTGATTTTCTACATTGTTCTACCCATTTTACTCCCACTTAACCTAATGCTTCCCCACCACCTATATATACTTGGGTGGCAGCTCTAGCATGAGGTTGGCCACCCCTAGATCACACCTACCACTCCATTTCATTCTCCCTCCATTCCACTTCATTTCTACCTCCATAATCCCCTCCATTTCACCATTTCCACCACTAAAACCCTAGTTTAGCCTAGTTTCTACCCATAATCCCCTTCATTCCACACCCTTGCACCTTATAGGAGAGAGGAGGACATCTTGCAATAGCTGGAGAGGAGGATTTCCCCATCTACACTGAGCTCCATGGCTTCTTTTACCTCTTTCTCCTTTCTTTTTGTATTTTCCATTTCCATGAGTAGCTAGGCCCCCTTGGGTGGGATGTTTGGGCTGTAAAATGTTACTTTGATACCATGTTGGGGGAAAATGACATGTAAACTTTGTAATTACATTTGTTAATGATTATGTTCTATTTCTATCTCATTCTCCATGAATTTCTTGTTGGTTTGTGTGTGAAATCACCTAGGAATTTAGGGAAATTGCTTATATATGTGAATTTTGGGGTTTCCCCTAGGTCCAATTCTTGGATCCCTAGGTTGCCTATCATATTCCTACATCCTAATCAATCTCCCTAATCCTAAGTGAGAGATCTAAGTAGCTAGATTAGTTGATTCTAGTGCAGTTAGTATGGATCCTTCTCAAGGCTAGAATGTGGGGGAATCGGGGTCCAAAACCCTAATTTCACCCCCCATTACTACCCTCGGCCCCTAATTGTCCTAGGAATGTCTAATCTAGAAACATAGACTTGATTAGACTCTAGTTGAATTGAACCTAATCCCTAACCCAATTGAGCCTTGCAAGGGTAGTAGGGAGTGTTAGGGACTAGTTCCCCTATACACAACCTAGCATATCCATGGCCAGTTAGTAGCTTATGTTAATTCATTAGACTCTAACTTGTTGTTTGGTTTGGATAATTTAAATGGAATCATAATGTTCACATGTCACCCCCCAACTTAAGTGTTAAGTGCATCCCCTAAACAACCCACACCTTCCTTAATTGCTTTAAAATCCTAATCTTCATCTTGCTTAGCTAGTGTTAGCTTAGTTAGCTCTTTTATTCCCTAGATAGCTTCTTGCCCTGTTCTTGCTTTATTCTTGCTAGCTTAGGTCTTTACTTGCTCTTTTTCTCTTCTCTTGCTTGCCTCAGTGTAAATTACCTTTTCATACCTAGCTTAGTCTTTTCCTGCTTAATTAGTCTTAATTTAGTCTAGGGTTAACTTAGATTTCATTCTTGCCTTTAATTGCTTTCTTGTTCACCCTTAGTCTAACAATCAAACAACCTTTAAACCCTTAACCCTACTCTCCACAGTAGGAACCTAGCAAACCTAACCTAGCTCTAGTGCCCCCTTTTCTCCCTGTGGATCGACCCTATACTTACTGCCCTCCTATACTATAACACGACCCCGTGCGCATGTGGGATAGAATTTTAGTAGAAGTATGTGTGTTTAAGTCTAGGTCTTTATAAATTCTAAAGTGAATCCCCCGTGTGCTTCCATCTGCAGAGTTGCATCCATTCAAGTATCAATTGAGTGGCGTGTAAAGCCATTGGCGGGGCGCACCAGTAGGACGTCGTGGTGGGCGAGATAGAGTGGAGGCTGTTCTCTTCAATGCGTCCTTTCTAGTCTTCGGCAACACGACCATGTTGGATAGCATGGCCATTTTGGTGGCTCCTTGGTACGACCATGCTGGATAGCATGACCATTTTGGTGGACTTACTGTAGCATGTCAAATGTTGAGGTGTTATTGTGATTTTGACATTAGCGAGCATGACCGTACCTTGACACCATAGTCATGTTGGGGTCTCAGTAGCACTTTGAGCTCTATTATTTGAAATCCATGGACTTCTTCACTTGGGTTGATTCTTGGTCACCAAGGGTAGGTTAGGAAAGCTTTGGGTCTTCTTTGGACCCCTCTATATCACTCATCCATCTAAACGTGATCCAATTACCTGAAAAACATGCAAAGAATGTCTAGAAGTGCATTTGATAGAAATATGAAAATTGAGGGAATTAACCTACATTCTAACATGTTTAGATGTGATTATAATGCAAAAAGACACAATATGAAGCCCTAAAATAGGGTTGCATCACCTCTTATTCATTTTTAATAGTGAGGATGATGGAGAGTGAGGGGATTCATCTAACCTTCCTTCTCTTGAAGTCTGCCATTTAGTGTCTCCAAGTGATACCAAATGATGAAACTTTGACCTTCATAATCATCAAGCAATGGAGTTTGATGGTCTCTCATCAATGTGACACATTTCATGATGGTGGAAGAAGATATGCCTTCTATCAGAGGCTTGGATCCATATTTATAGGGTTGGTGGTGCACTCGAGGTACCTGAGCTTGGAGGATTTCCTTACAATCCAAGTCTTACGGAAAGCACTTTGGGGTGCATGCTTAACTAATCCTATAGTGGTGGATGTCACATGATGTCCATTGGTTGACGATGGTCTACAACATCATGGATTGACAATGGCAGAACTCTCACTGATTGTTGGATTGAGGTTCCATTGCTTGATGGAAGTTGGACCTTCATTGTTGATGATAGGTCGATCCATCATCACTTGTCAACCGATGAACTGTAGGGCCATCAATTCTCAGATCAAAGAAGGTTAATGTGTTGTTAAAGATAGGTAGGATATTGATTGAAAATCTATTGATATATCATTGGTTGAGGATCGATAAAAGTGTAGAATCATCAGTAGGCAATAATGTCAACATTCACCAAATGTCAAAGTTTGCTTCTTCATGGATTGAAGAGATGAAGGTCTCATCGGTTGCCAACTGATGGTACTCCATATTGATGAAAGTCAATGACTTTCTTGGTTTATAACCATCAATTGTCAACCAATGTAACATGTTGCGAGACACCTCTTTGGGTATTTTTCAATGAAGAGGGGTAAAGTAATTACAATTTTATAATGACTGATAGTGTAAGTAAAATTAACATTTAACATACTAAACTAGAGGGTAATATAGGGAATGGAATGTAACATAGGCTTAAAATGTATAAAAGTTGATAGTTATCACCCCCAAAACTTAGAGTCTAGTATGTCCTTGAACTAATAAATAGAGTCAAACTTTAAGGTAACAAATTAGGGTTTTTAGTTGGACGTATCAAGGTTGTTATAATCATGATTTTATGCTAACTCTATAGTAAGAAAGTTGTTTGGCTGTGTCTACTGCCTGTTATGTCTGTGGAATTTCACCTAAAAACTTGGAGTTCTTTGATATTTCATATGTTACTTCCCATTCTTAAGAGTCTATGTGATGTCTACTTGGGGTTTTCCTATGTGATGTATACTCCAATCCTTGTTTATTGGAGGTACATAGAATAATTTTCATATAGGTAGCTTTTGCTCTTGACTTTTATAGGGTATCAGAAGTGTGTGTAAGGGTAGGATAAGGCTGAGGTGTAGCTTATGCATCTCTGGGTCACTCAACTAAAGGTCCTATTTAGCAGGAAAGTGGTCCATGCAGTCCAAGCCAGTTGGTTTTAGAGCAGTGACTTCACATACTATGTACCACTACCCCCTGATTGTCTCTACTTTAGTGAACACCATTAAAGTCAAAAGGTTTATTTTATCAAGCATATGGGTTCTACTACCAGTCTTGATGTCTTTGCATTCTTGAGCACAACTATACACATGTTGGGTAGCACCCTTGGATCTTAGCATGGAATAATTGTCATGCTTTTATTCTCTCTTTTTGGCTTATAGGGCTTTAGATATTTTTGGATTTTTAACATTTTAATGGGTTGTCAAGCCTCTTTTTCAAAACTTCTAGGATTTTAAAAACTAGAAGGCGTATATTATTCCTTTATATGAGACTTATGCATTTCCATCATGTACTTAAGGTTTCATCTGATAACTTAAAAGTGTATTTAGAATAAGATCCACCTTGTACTCAAGTAAATTTCCAAAGGTTCAAACATTTTATTAGTATCCTACATTATCTTAATATGGAGTTGGTAGAAAAGAGGTATATCATCAACTGCCAGCTTAAAGAAGGCAAGATCCAATTTAAAGGTGAAGACATCATCTAGAAAAATTGGATTAAAACTTTCTGAATGTCAAAATTTTATCCTCCATTAGGTGAAAATTTTCCTCAAGGAAATCACTAAATTAAAACTTACATGTGCAATCTAAAAGTTACAACATTTTTAGAATTACTTAGAATTTTATATGTATATGGTACAACAACAAGGGCAACAGTGAAAGGGGATGAGGAATGAAAGTGTACCTACCTCACCTATTTACACCCCCAAACTCATCCTTCACTCAAGCCTAGAGTGTCAAAGGAAGATGATAGATGTAAGCTAGAGAGTTTTAGACATAGTCATGTAGTTCCTTGTTTGCCCAATGGGAGAGAAAAATATGAACAACATATATTTCACATAGGCAGTGGTAGTTATCTTCTTGAAAATACTTCAAACCTTATCTCCAGGTCAGCCAAACTTTTCATCAAGAATAACACATGGAGTTCATACTCATTCGATTATAGTATCTAGGGGGCTCCTATGATAGAATTTTGATGTGCTGAAATTCCCATCATTTAAAGAGTAGCCTCTGCCATATTTCTTTATTAGTTCAACTATGGTTTTGTGCATTTTGTTGGCTAAATGGACATCTATAAATCCCTTTGTTTTGATTATGACAAACATTTCATTCTTATTAATCTAACGAGCTACTTGAGTGTGCAGGATGACAAAGCAACAAGGGAAAATCTACAAGCTTACATATTTATATTTTCATGCAATGTAATCACTGTTGTAAAAACTTGTACAAAAATATAATGTACAAGTACTTAGAATTGCATGTAAATCAAGCGTTAGATTCTCCCTAGCTAAACACCACAGTTAGACAAGTCATCCCATTCAAATAGGATTACTTATGCACACTCACACACATAATTAGTGCCTAAATTGAAACCTTGAAACAGGATCAATCTCGGTCGACAAACTCCTCGACCGAGACACTCTCGGTCGACAATCTTCTCGATCGAGAAAGATCCAAAGTAGCCGTTAGACACAACAGAAAAGTTAGTTGGCAGTTGATGAAAGACGTTGCAAATCACTTGTTCCAGAGAGCCTGTCGGTCGACAAAAGTTCGACCGAGTAGGTATCTCGGTCGACCATTTGTCGACCGAGATGGTCTCTGACAGCAACTGCAGAATTAATTAATTAGCCGTTGTTAAAGCAACAACTTTGTACCTAACGGCTAGTTAAGCACTTAGAAACCCCTAGAAGTTGTCTAGAACGTCCTTAAGCATCCTTAGGCCATTCCTATAAATAGGACAAGCCATAGGACACCTAAACTCACTTGTTTCTACACTTGTTACACTTGAGAAATACTTGAGCATACTTGAGCAATCTGTTGCAAGCAATTTGAGCATTGTGATCATTGGCCTACTTTCTCCTTAGCTCAAATTCGTGTCCTATAGGCTAGCATCTCCTTACTACAGCACTTACACTTCTACACTCATTGGTTAGGAGATCAATACACTTGATATAGGCAAATCAAGCCTTGTGCTTAAAAGGATAAGTTGTAATTTCTATTTCCTTTCTTGTTCCTTTTTATCCTTGTATTCTCCTTGCTACTCCTAGGGTTGGAGGCTGCGGATTGGAGAGAGTTTGACTTCTCAGGTGGAGAAGGGGACTTCAAGCTACTTCAAGAAGGCTATCGCACGGGAAGCTACTTCAAGAAGGCTATTGCAACGGGAAGCTACTTCAAGAGGAAGGCTGCTTCAAGGTGGTGCAATTACTTCTAGGTGAAGGCTGCTTCAAGGTTGGGCGATTACTTCTAGGTGAAGGCTGCTTGAAGGGTTTAGGAAAAGAAATTGTATTTTATGTAAAATCCTTGCGAGGTAATAAAATAAATTTCTTTTCAAATCCCGGTTGGGTAAGCAACCGGGTAGTGGACTGACTTCCTTAGTATTTGCTAAGGTTGGAACCACTCTAAACTCTTGTCTCCTTGTCCAATATCTTTGTGGTTGATTGTTTGAGTTAATTAATTATTAAAATCTTTATAAAACTCTATTCACCCCCCCTCTAGTAGTTTACAGTTGGTATCAGAGCGAGGCTTCAAGGAACCCTAACAAGGTCTTGAAGAAATGGGTGATGGAGTGCTCAACAACCTCAACATTGAAGGGACACTTGTTGCTAGGCCCCCAGCGTTCGATGGGACAAACTACCAATATTGGAAGAGAAGGATGCAATTCTATTTCCAAGGAATCAACTGGGATCTATGGAGAATGGTGTCTACTCCATACATGCTCCCTCAAAATGAATTTGCGGAATGGGATGCAAACACGGTAAAACTAGCCCAAATGAATGCAAAAGCTGTAAGTATCTTATATTGTTCTATTTCGGTAGGAGAATTTAATAGAATATCAAATTGTGATACAGCTTATGATATTTGGCATAGACTGTCCATAACCTATGAGGGTACAGTCCAAGTCAAAAATTCCAAAATTAGCTTGCTTAAAACGAAGCTTGAACATTTTCGTATGGATCCTAATGAATCTATTAGTGAAATGTTTTCAAAATTCTCTATCATTGTTAATGGTTTAAGTGCCCTAGGAAAACCTGTCCTTGAGGAAGATCAAGTATCAAAAATCCTTCGATCACTTCCTCCAAAATACAAGCCAAAGGTGACAGCCATTGAAGAAGCAAACGACCTCACTCAACTCAAAATGAAGCAACTCATCGGCAATTTAGAAGCTCATGAAGCAGATCTAGAAGAGGAAGAAAGAAGAGAACGTGAACGTCAAAATGGGAAGAAGAAGGATGTGGCTCTCAAAGCTTCAAAAGTCATCACACAAGAAAGTGAGGAGTCAAGTGAAGAAGAAGGAGAAGAAGCCTTGATCGTCAACGGTAAGAAATACAAAAGGTTTAAAACTAACAAAATTTCTAGTTCTTCTACCCCTCCTAGGTGCTTTGAATGTGGGAAGAAAGGGCATTTCAAAAATGAATGTCCCAAAGCAAAGAAGGGAAAGAAAAGCTCACACAAGAAGAAAGGAGAAAAAGCCTATAAAGCTGCATGGGATGAGTCAAGTGAGAGTGAAAGCGGAGAAGAGGTGGAATGTCTAATGGCAAGAGAAGACAATGAAGACTCTCAAGAGGTAAGCCTAATTGATCTTCCTAAAGAAGAGTTAGTTACTAATTTACAAGAAACTCATGATAAATATATTAATGCCAAGAAGAAACTAAAGAAGGCTATAAAATCAAATGATGAGCTCATTGCCAAATTAGATGAACTTTCTTCTGAAAAGAACAACATTGATCTTGAGAATCTATCTTTAAAAACATCTTTAGATGATTGTACTAGAAAGCTACTCACTTTAGAAACAAATGTTGATCTTCTTTCTAAAGAAAAGACTGAATTGTTAGCTAAACTACAAGATTTTCAAACTCAGCCTATTTTGTGTAACCATTCAGACTATGATAATCTTGTAAAGGAAAAGGACTCATTATTTTCTGAATTAGATCAAGCAAGAAAAGATCTACACAAGAAAATAAATGACATTGCTATGTTACAAAGAGAACTGTATGAGTTAAGAAGAAAAGATATACTTGATAACATACTAAAAGTTGGCACTGTTTACAATGGAAGAAAAGGTGTGGGATATGCTCCAAAGAAAAATCAACCCAAAAGAACTCAAACTAGGTTTGTACCTAAGAACACAATGGCTAGATAGAGAAATGAAGTTGATTCTATTACTTGCCATTTCTGCTTACGTCTTGGACACTATTCCTTTTCATGCCCCTACAAGACTAAGGAGTCCGACTTAGTTTGGATCCCAAAACCCCAAACTTAGTAGAGTGGAATGTAGTTGAGATATGACCAAATGCTTTATTTTGCTATTTACATTGTCTTATCTCAACTAAACAAAAGGTGTCATGCATATTGTTATTATTTTTCTGCATGGTTGTACTGAAACAGAAACCTTGTCGGTCGAAGTATTGTCGACCAAGCTTTAGATCGGTCGAAGTATTGTCGACCGACTGGATGACTTTAACAAATCAAAATTTACAGCACCTATTTCGGTCGAAAATTGGTCAACCGAGCAAAGTTCTGTGTATCTTTGATTGTAATACAGTAACCTTCTCGATCGACAAATTGTCGACCGAGACATATGTCGGTCGAACAATTGTCGACCGACTGGACTTCTGTTTCAGAACTTTTATACAAATCTGTATTTAAATGATTCTAACAATATCGGACCATCACATGGGTACCAAAATCTACATTTTAATGCAGGAATGGGTGGTTGACAGTGGATGTTCTAAACATATGACCGGAAACAAGGATGCATTCCAAACTTTTGAAGAAAAGAAAAGTGGAACAGTCACTTTTGGAGACAATGGTAAGGGCAAAATCGTTGGAATAGGTAATGTTGGTACAAACCTTAAAATTAAGAATGTTCTACTTGTTGATGGTTTGCACCATAACTTAATAAGTGTTAGCCAATTATGTGATAGTGGTTATGATGTGTTATTTAACAAAATCTGCTGCAAGTTATTAATAGAAAATACTACAAATGTTGTTTATGAAGGAAATAGAGTTGGTAATCTTTATATTCTTAAACCTAACTATATGAAAACAGTAGTAGGAAAATGCTTGCTTGCAAATGACAATACCTTACAAATATGGCATAAAAAGCTAGGACATGCTAGTTCACATGTTATCAAAAAGTTAGTGAAATATGATCTTGTTCGCGGATTGCCTACTTTATCTTTTGATCAAAGTGAAAACTGTGAACCATGTACAATGGGAAAGCAAACCAAAACATCTTTCAAATCAAAACATGTACTTAGCACCAGTAGATCATTAGAATTAATTCATATGGATCTATTTGGACCAATGAGGACACAATCAATTGGTGGTAAGAGATACCGCTTTGTGATTGTTGATGATTATAGTAGATATACATGGGTATATTTTATTGCAACTAAAGATGATACTATTCATGTTTTTATGCAATTTTGTTCAAAGATTGAAAATCTCTTACAAAATAAAATATGTACCATTAGAAGTGATCATGGTGGGGAATTTGAAAATCATACATTTGAAGAGTTTTGTACATCTCAAGGATACACTCATATTTTTTCTGCTCCACGCACCCCACAGCAAAATGGTATAGTTGAAAGGAAAAATCGATCACTACAAGAAATGGCTAGAACTATGATGCTTGAACATAAATCACCCAAAACCTTTTGGGCTGAAGCCGTAAACACCGCATGCTATGTGCTAAACAGAGTAACTGTTCACTCTTATTTAAAGAAAACTCCATATGAACTCATACATTCTAAGAAACCTAGAGTTGACTATTTTCATACTTTTGGCTCCACATGCTACATTTTAAATACCAAAGATGATAGAGACAAGTTTGATTCTAAATCACACAAAGCATTCTTTTTGGGATATTCCACTTCTAGCAAAGCTTTTAGAGTATATAACACTATCTCTAGCAAAGTTGAGGAATCCATTCATGTTTCTTTTCATGAGGAGTCAAAATCTGAAAATCTAGAAATCACTGATCTCACTAATCAATTCGAAAATTTAACCATACCAAATGATAGTGAGAAAATTACTACATCCAATCCCCAAGTTGAAACACAACCTACACCTAGGCTTATCAAGGATCATCCCCAAGAACTGATTATTGGAGATCCAAATGATAAGGTCAAAACTCGGTCTTCCTTCAAAGATGTTGCAAACATGGCTTTTGTTTCTATCATTGAACCTAAGAAGATATCCGAAGCTCTTAAGGATGATTATTGGATAATAGCCATGCAAGAAGAATTGAATCAATTCACTAAAAATGATGCATGGGATTTAGTTCCTAAACCACAAGATAAAACTATCATAGGAACTAAATGGGTTTTTAGGAATAAACTTAATGAGGCAGGAGAAGTCATAAGGAATAAAGCTCGGTTAGTAGCACAAGGTTATAATCAACAAGAAGGAATAGATTTTGATGAAACATATGCACCCGTAGCTAGACTTGAAGCTATTAGGATGTTACTAGCTATTGCTGCCCATAAAAACATTAAGCTCTATCAAATGGATGTCAAAAGTGCTTTTCTAAATGGCATCATTCAAGAAGAAGTTTATGTTGCCCAACCACCTGGCTTTGAAATACCGGAAAAAGGTGACTATGTTTATAAACTTAAGAAAGCACTTTATGGTTTAAAACAAGCACCTAGAAATTGGTATGAAAGGCTCAAGACATATCTTTTTGATAATAGTTTTTCTATTGGAACTTCAGATTCCACTTTATTTTTCAAAACATATGCCTCTGATTTCCTAGTTGTGCAAATATATGTTGATGACATTATTTTTGGAGCTTCTAATGATTCCTTATGCACACAATTCAGTGACATTATGCAAAAAGAATTTGAAATGAGCCTCATGGGTGAACTAACATTCTTTCTTGGTTTTCAAATTAAGCAAACACCTGCAGGAATTTTCATAAGCCAAGAAAAATATACTAAAGAGCTCTTAAAACGTTTTGGGATGGATCAATGCAAACATGCTACTACTCCTATGGCTACTTCTATCAAAATTGATAAGGATGAAAATGGGGAACCTATTGATGATTCCTTATATAGAGCCATGATTGGTAGTTTGCTATATTTAACTGCTTCTCGACCGGACATTATGTTTTCCGTCGGTCTTTGTGCTCAATTTCAATCACAACCTATGCACTCTCATTTTCTAGCAGTTAAACGAATTCTTCATTATCTAGCCGGTACTACTTGCTTTGGTTTATGGTATCCAAAAGGACAATCCTTAGATTTTAAAGCTTATACTGATGCGGATTATACTGGTTGTCGACTTGATCGCAAGAGTACTAGTGGTGGCTGTTTCTTATTAGGGAGAGCTTTAGTATCTTGGTTTAGCAAGAAACAAAATACGGTTGCCCTATCTACAACTGAAGCTGAATATATGGCAGCCGGGTCTTGTTGTGCTCAAGTGCTTTATATGCAACAGGTGTTAAGCGATTATGGTTTTAATCTGTCATCTACACCTATTTTTTGTGACAACACGAGCGCCATAAACTTAGCACACAATCCTATTTTACACAGCCGGGCTAAACATATTGAAATCCGTCATCACTTCTTAAGGGATCATATCTCCAAGAATCATGTTTCCCTTCATCATATTAATACGGAAGATCAATTGGCTGATATTTTTACAAAACCGCTTCCACTAGATCAATTTAACAACATTAGGAAGCAATTGCTTATCACTCCTTTGGAGGATGTTTTCTTTGACATTTGTGCTACTTAAACAAAAACTCTTGTTTACATTTTTGGCTTTTAAATGGACATTTTTTTATTAGATTTGATGGGATATCTAATTAAGGGGGAGTTTTTATTCTTAACGGTTATATTTTTGAAATGACAAAGGGGGAGAGATAAATATAAAACTAAAATTTAGAAATTATGTAAACCTCAATTAATGAGTTTCATAAATAAACTCTTGGCTTTACATTGAAAGTTGCTATATTCCCAAATGATCTGGATTTCATGTTCCACAATTCATGGGGAATAATAAGCACACATTTTATACACAAGAGAAAAAGCTACAAAAAGGTAATCTAAAGGTATGAAACTCATATGTTTTATATTTCCTTTATTTATATTTTGGAAATGTTTGTCATCTTCAAAAAGGGGGAGATTGTTGGCTAAATGGACATCTATAAATCCCTTTGTTTTGATTATGACAAACATTTCATTCTTATTAATCTAACGAGCTACTTGAGTGTGCAAGATGACAAAGCAACAAGGGAAAATCTACAAGCTTACATATTTATATTTTCATGCAATGTAATCACTGTTGTAAAAACTTGTACAAAAATATAATGTACAAGTACTTAGAATTGCATGTAAATCAAGCGTTAGATTCTCCCTAGCTAAACACCACAGTTAGACAAGTCATCCCATTCAAATAGGATTACTTATGCACACTCACACACATAATTAGTGCCTAAATTGAAACCTTGAAACAGGATCAATCTCGGTCGACAAACTCCTCGACCGAGACACTCTCGGTCGACAATCTTCTCGACCGAGAAAGATCCAAAGTAGCCGTTAGACACAACAGAAAAGTTAGTTGGCAGTTGATGAAAGACGTTGCAAATCACTTGTTCCAGAGAGCCTGTCGGTCGATAAAAGTTCGACCGAGTAGGTATCTCGGTCAACCATTTGTCGACCGAGATGGTCTCTGACAGCAACTGCAGAATTAATTAATTAGCCGTTGTTAAAGCAACAACTTTGTACCTAACGGCTAGTTAAGCACTTAGAAACCCCTAGAAGTTGTCTAGAACGTACTTAAGCATCCTTAGGCCATTCCTATAAATAGGACAAGCCATAGGACACCTAAACTCACTTGTTTCTACACTTGTTACACTTGAGAAATACTTGAGCAATCTGTTGCAAGAAATTTGAGCATTGTGATCATTGGCCTACTTTCTCCTTAGCTCAAATTCGTGTCCTATAGGCTAGCATCTCCTTACTGCAGCACTTACACTTCTACACTCATTGGTTAGGAGATCAATACGCTTGATATAGGCAAATCAAGCCTTGTGCTTAAAAGGATAAGTTGTAATTTCTATTTCCTTTCTTGTTCCTTTTTATCCTTGTATTCTCCTTGCTACTCCTAGGGTTGGAGGCTGCGGATTGGAGAGAGTTTGACTTCTCAGGTGGAGAAGGGGACTTCAAGCTACTTCAAGAAGGCTATCGCACGGGAAGCTACTTCAAGAAGGCTATTGCAACGGGAAGCTACTTCAAGAGGAAGGCTGCTTCAAGGTGGTGCAATTACTTCTAGGTGAAGGCTGCTTCAAGGTTGGGCGATTACTTCTAGGTGAAGGCTGCTTGAAGGGTTTAGGAAAAGAAATTGTATTTTATGTAAAATCCTTGCGAGGTAATAAAATAAATTTCTTTTCAAATCCCGGTTGGGTAAGCAACCGGGTAGTGGACTGACTTCCTTAGTATTTGCTAAGGTTGGAACCACTCTAAACTCTTGTCTCCTTGTCCAATATCTTTGTGGTTGATTGTTTGAGTTAATTAATTATTAAAATCTTTATAAAACTCTATTCACCCCCCTAGTAGTTTACACATTTATCGAACTTTTTTATGCTTGGATCCTTTGTGGCGTTGTTATGTTTCCTTATGTTGAAAAGAGCATCAGAACTATAATACATGATAGACATTTTTGCTTTCATGTTGATAATAACATCATTCAATGGTCATTGTGCAGAATAAGTAGGAAGATGAATCGAAGGATGTGTTGCTTTTGTTGCTTAGTTAATTTTTTTGTTCTCTAGATTCCTTCTAGGGTATCATGTCCCTCGAGAGGTTGTATCTAGTAATGTAAACATCTTTGAGTTCATCTCCTAGTAGTAGTTAACATGTTGTCATTATATCCTCCAAGTGTAAGGATTTCATAGAGGTTGGGCTCCGTTATGTGCATGTGAGTGCACTAGAAGATGATTGCAATTCATGATTATCTTCTTTGAGTTTATGCATAATAAGGTCCACATATTCTTATGTCAGTCCATAACATGCCTCTTTATCAAAGTTTTTAAAGGTTGGTATTGCTCTCTTAGTACGTTGTCTTTCATGTTTTGAGGAAGCATGTGTATGGGGATCTCTGCGATGTGTCTATTATTGGTTCTTGTGCGAACATTATTGTGGGTTGCATTTTTCTTGATGGCTCTGGCTATGGTTTCACCGCATGTGCTGCTCTTGTTGTTCTATGACTAGCTTGATCCCAAAAAAACATTTCTTGTTGTTGTTCCCGCTTGGCTAGTTGTGTCTAAAGGGTTTTCAATGCTTCCCTCCATGGAATTTTCTCTAGGAGGGGAATGGTTGAACACATGTGCTTTGTTATTACATCCATGTAGAGGTCGTAAAAAAATCTTATGTCATGAATGACCTCCATTACATATGTTCTTGTATAGCTCGTGGAAGTCTTTGTTAGCTATATCTTTGAGGGGAATCCTCCCATTTAGGGATTCTATCATTTATATGACTATAAAGGCATTATTCTCCAACTCAAGAAGTTATAGGAAAATGTTTGAGTTATCATGAAAATATTTCACCTTGATCTGTACTAGCCATCTGTTGCCTTAATAAGATTCTTAAGGCAAATTGGTATCTTTTGTAATATTCATGCTTTGAGGTCATGGAAGAGGAGTCCATTGCTTCTTAGCTCTCTAGCATTGCAATTATATATCATGCCTTGCTAGTCAATTAAGTTTACTACATATTGGAGCCAGTGATCTTTAGCTTAATAGATAGCGTGATAAGCTTCGTTTTCCAATTCTTTTGTGGCACAACCATGAGTTATATGACTGATGGCGTGTTAAGTTTGTTGTCATTAAGGCAGGAGAATTGACTTAGTGTAGCATTGAAGACTGGACCTTTTTTATCCCTATGCAAGAATCCTTCTATGATTTTCCACAAAGAACATTTTAAAATCTTCTACTTATCAATGTTTTTCCCTAAATGCTACTCTAAAGTCTTCTCTAATCAAGATGCGTCTGTGATTCTCATACAGAGTGTTGCTTCTGGGCTTCTCATCTTCTGAGATATCCACCAGAACATGTATGTCCCTCAAAAGCATCCCTGAAGTGGATGTCATATCCATGCACTTCATTTTTCATGGGAGCAACAATTGAATAATATCATGAGGGGTTTCTTGCTCAGGGTAGATTGGGTTTCCATATATAGTGCCCCTATGAGTATTTAAATGTCATCAAAAGAAAACCCCATGTTATCCATAGCTTGGGTCACTTGCTTAATGGAACATCACAAAACATGATTCACATTATAGATAAGTAGAATAAACACAATGTTTTATTGTGGAAATTGATTCATGCATTATCCATGAAGGGAATACTTATAACATAACCATCTCATCTTTAAACTTGAATTTAATGCATGAATGATAGAAGAATTATAGGGCATAAAGCTTATTTGGAAACTTGACATTGGGTCTTCTCAGGTGTAGATGACACCCCACCGGGATATGCCTTGGGAAGTTCTACTTTGAAGAGCTCACTTCAAATTACTTTGCTCCTTGATCCAGGGACATATCATGCCGCGTCCATGCGAAAATAGCGACATATATTGGTAAGCGGCACAATACACATAATAAGAAAATAAACATATTTATTTGACTTGAGAGAATTTTTTTGACATGTATTCAACTTAAGCATTCTTGAGTACTTGAATCTTATAACATGAACCATCGAATAAGAAATATATGACATCTATATATAACACTTGATTAAGAGCATAGAATGTTGGGAAAGCTCATAATGACCTCATAAGGTCCATAATTGCAAGAAGCATATAAAACTTAATCAATTTCATTTCTCAACTTGAAGAATTCACTATCTCAATCGTGCTGTCAATGTAAATTATCCTCATCCAATAATTTTAATAAAGTGCTCATCAGGTCATTTAAGGCTCATCTTAGTTGCACAAAAGTGTTCATCAATGCCATAAAGACAGTTGTTCCCTTTTCATAGTATTTCAAGAAAAAAGGTTACTTAATTGGGGGTCATTTGCATTGGGGTCCAAGAATCTGGATTTGATTAGTGAAAGCATCATCAAGGACCTAGATGTAATTATTTGACTTAGATATTGGATTTTAGGGATGCTACAATTGTAACCACCTTGTTAAAATTTTGTCCTTGAAATTATTATGCTACTACTACCTTTGGGTTTTCCATCATCCTAGCATGTCACCTTAATTTTAATATAAATTTCATTATTCAACATCATCAATTCAACCTTGCAAACAACATCCTAGATCAATTATGTAATCATATTCCTCAGTTGACCTTTAAATTAATTTTTTCAAATATAACATTAATACTAAATCCTCATCCATGGTGTTTGCATTACGGTAACTTCTTCTTCACGTCTTGATCAAAGTGTGGGTTATCAACCTTGACATACATCATGACTTTCTAATATATACCTATAGTATGGTTAGATGACTATCTACTTTAGGACTTTTGTATTATCCATATTTGGTAACATCCAGGGGATATGTGTTGATCAGGAACATACAAAATTTGTGAGATCTTATCATACTACTCTTCACTACCTAACAATACACATGTCCCATACCACATGCACTAGTAAGAAGAAAAGAGAGGCACCATAACTCTTATTTATGACATCCTTTCTACAACTCTCAATTGGTTGTCCACAGTCAGTGAGAAAAGGAGGACATGTGATAAGAAAAGATGAGGTCCATACATATGACTCAAATTAGATTAACATTTATCCCCATTATGTAAAACTAGTCCATATGGTATAACTAAACCTCAAATATGATTTTTCTTAGGGTCCCATAAATTTATAGAATCCTAAAAAAAAGGGTATCCATTCATATCTATTTGATAGTCAAACTTCATCATAGAAGCTACCTATAAGAACATATGAATCTTAGCCTAACAACCATATAGCCATGACTTTGATATCATATTGTAACACCCCTCCAAGTATTTACATGTCAGCAAAAGCAAACCCCATGTTATCAATAATATGGGTCACTTGGCTTGGAGGAGAGCCACAAAACATGATACACATAGAAAATAAGTAGAATAAAACTATTCTTTATTATGGAAATTGATTCATACATTATCCATGAAGGGAATCTTATTACATAGCCCTCTCATCTTTGAACTAGAATCTAATGCATCAATGAGAAAATAAGTATAGGGCATAAATCTTCTTGGAAACTTGACATTGGATCTTATCAGGTGTAGACGACACCTCGGGCTATGTCTTGGGAAGTTCTACTTTGAAACACTCACTTCAAATTCATTTTATCCTTGATGTAGGGAAATCTCATCCCATGACCATGGGAAAACAAAGACATACATCATTAAGTGACACTATGCTCACTATAAGTAAAGAAAATATATATGATTGACTTGAGAGAAATACCTAACATGTAATTGAATTAAGAATTCTTGAGTAAAGAATCTTAATTAACATGAAGAATTGAATAAGAAATATGTTCCATCTCTATAGAACACCCACTTAAGAGAACATAATGCTAGGAAATCCCATAACAACCTCTTAAGGTCCATATTTGTGAGGAGCATATAAAACTTCATCAAATTCCATTTCTTAACTTGAAAGTAATTATTTGTAATATTGCCACCAATATAAATTTTCCACATCTAATAGTTGCAATAATGTGCTCATCATGTAATTTAAGGCTCATCTTAGTTGCACCAAAGTGATCATAAATGCCATAAAGACAAATAACATATAGAGGAACAGTTCACAACTTCAGTGTATTATCTTAATCATTATGGGATTTCTTCCTCTAGTTCTCACAATTAACGTTACATGATTTACATGAATCTTACTTCAATTTCTTGGACATAATTACACGAACATGATCTAATTTATGGAATCAAGATGATAGATATATGGCATTATGAATATAACAATCATCATGCAATAATATAAGAAGAAACATCATCATTATCTTAATTGCCATTCATAATCTTGAAACTAAATGCATAGTTCATAAACCATACATAAAATGCATCAAACAATGTACATATGTCAATGGCATTATCTACTTATCTGGAGCACAACAAATCCTTAAGTTAGCCCTTCACACTTAGGGTCAAACCTTAAAACACCTAAATTAACATGCATTATTCAATATCTACCTCAAACCTAAATTGAAACCCCAATCCTAGGTCTTTAAGAAATTTTGATCTGTTTAAGAAAATTTTTATTTGAAACCCATGAAGTAGGCTTCCTTACTTGAATATTTATTGAATGAGTTGCTTATTTTTTTGACAAAGTATGTAATTATTGTGATTTTTTGAAGTAAGGACTAATTGATATATTTCAACTAATTAAACCCATATATTTTCTTTTTTTAGGCAAACCTAGCCTCACAACAAGCCTAAGGGTCTTGCATCCCTTGGCCATCTTCCTAAAAAATAGGGTCCAATGCCCTTTCTTCCTCCTCCAGGAGTGTGAGATGAGTGTCTTCTCTCTTCAGTTTTGTAAAACTGGAATAGAGTCCATACTTGTGATCTCCAGTGGATGGATCGACAACCACCTCACTTCCTATTATGTGTGGCTAGAGCAAAGCACCTCCACCATGTTCTGCTTGTGTGGCCGGTGTTGGAGACCCAAGGAAAGGACATCAATGTGTTTAGGAGGAGATGCTTTAGTGGCCACCTTGGCACCCACGAGTTCATATGAAACCTCCTCCAATATTCCTAAACCATGACATCATAAGAGACTTTTGTGACCTGTATTCTGGTCTTAAAAGATTGATGAGGGGGATTACTGCATAGAGTTTGTAGGGAAGAAACCTCAATTATGGATGTCCATGGAGAGGACAACTTGACTTGACAAAACTGTGAAAGCATATTCCACAGTGGTGCTCCTTTGTGAATTGATGTAGATCAGTGGGGTTCAAAGGAGTAGCTCTAGGGTAGTTGAGGGGGTTTTGGTGATAAGGTATCAGTTCTTATGGACACAAAGGAATGTTGAGCCCAAGAGAAACAACAGAGGCTAAGAACTAGTAAAACTTTGTGTTAGGGTTATGATGGGAGTTTGTGGATTGAGGAGTCTGTATTTGTAATGCCTCACTGGGTTTATCTTTTTTGCCTTAAAGTTGGGGGTGTTTCCTTTTAGTATGGGACTATAGAGCTCATGCGTTGGTAACTCATTGGATGGTGATGGTATGAACTTTGTCAGATTTATCTTGAAGAAAAATAGTTTGATTTTTATTAGGATCATATTTAGGCAAATTTTAATATTTTTTCTTCCCTAAGTCGTCTAGGGAATCTAGGGTTATATGAAACTAACCAAAATGGGTAGATTTCCTATTCCAAGCATGAGAATTTTGAATATTAACTAAATTTTTGGTTTGAGGAGCACAATTTTCTATATTTATCTTTTGAATATAGGCATATATTTATAATTACTTTTGAAGATTAAGTAAAACGAATTTGAGGCCCGTATTTTGAAGAATTCCAATTATTATAATTTTGAAACATATGAATTTTATTGGGACATATTTTGGACAAGAATTAGTCCAGCTATACTTTTACCCTTTAAGTTTTTATCATTTATTCCCTTTGCATTATATCTAAAGAAAAAGGTTATTTGTTTGGGGGTCATTCCCATTGGGGTCCAAGAAGTTGGATTTGTTTAGTGATATCATCATTAAGGACCTAAATATAATTATTTGACTCAATATTGGAGTTTAGGGAGTCTACATTTCTATCCACCATGTTTAAAATTCATCCTCAACATTTTCATGCTATACCCACCTTTGGGATTTCCATATCGTGGTACGTCAAGATGCACCACATTAATTTTATCATAAAAGTTCAGAATTCTACATCATTAATTCAACCTTGGAACCAATGTCTTAGATCAATTGTGTGATCATATTCCTAAGTTTTCATTTAAATTAATCAACTCAAATATAAAGCTTAATCCTCTATCCTCATCCATGGTGTTTTCATTATAACAACTCCTTCTTCACATCTCGTTCAAAGTGTGGGGTATCTAACCTTCACATACACATTGACTTTCTGATATCTACCTAGGCTAGGGTTAGATGACTATCTGCTTTAAGTCTTTTGTATTACCCATCTTTGGTAACATCCCCAGATATGTGTTGATCAGGCATATACCAAATGATGTGATATTTTATCGTAGTATTCTTTTGTAACCTAAAAGTACACATGTCCCATTCAACATGCACTAGTAATAAGGGAAGAGATACATCATAAGTCTTATGCTATGACATTCCCTCCACAACTCTCAGTTGGTTGGCCATGACCATTAAGAAAACATAGTATATGTCATGAGCAAAGATTAGGGCAATACAAATGAATCAAATTAGATTAATATATATCCTCATTATTTATATTTATTCCATGTAATATACAAAAAGCTTAAATGTAATATTTCTCAGGGTCCATGAACTTTACCCCAATCCTCAAACCACAAGGGTATATGTTCATCTCTCTCTTACAATATATCTTCATCATAGAGGCTACCTAGAACAACACATGAATCTTATCCTAGTGGCCATCTAGTCATAGTTTTGATACCATATTATAACACCCCTCCAAGTATCTACATGTCAGTGGAAGCACACCATGTTATCCATAACATGGGTCACTTGGCTTGGATGAACGCCACAAAAACATGATACACATTGCAAATAAGTATAATAAACACTGTGTTTTTATTATGGAAATTGATTCGTAAATTATTTATTAAGGGAACACTTACTACATAGCCATATCATCTTTGAACTAGATTCTAATACATGAATGATATAATAAGTATATGGCACAGAGCTTCTTTGGAAACTTGACATTGGATCTTCTCAAGTGTAGACGGAATCCACCATGCTATGTCTTGGGAAGTTCTCTTTTAAAGCACTCACTTAAAATTATTTGATCCTTGATCTAGAGACATTCCACCCCATGACCATGTGAAATAAGAGACGTAGATTAGTAAGCAGAATTATACACATTATAGGAAAATAAAAAAAATATAATTGACTTAAAAGAAAATATTGACATGTATTTGACTTAAGCACTCTTGAGTACATGAATTCTATAACATGAAGAGTTGAACAAAATATATGACATCTCTATATAACACCAACTTAAGAGCACATAATGCTAGGAAATCCCATAATGACCTCTTAACATGCATAACTACGAGAAGCATATAAATTTAATTAATTTCATTTCTTAACTTGAACATCAATCATTTTCTTAATCTTGCGATCGATGTAAATTGTCCACATCTGATAGTTGCACTAAAATGCTCATCAGGCCACTTAAGGCTCATATCAGTTGCACCAAGTGCTCATCAATTCCATAAAGACAAAATAACATGCAGAACAATTCACAAATTTAGTGCATTATCATAATTGTTAGGGAATTTCTTCCTCTTATTCTTTTAATTAACATTACATGATTTACATGAATCATACTTTAGTTTCTTGGACATGATTAAATGTTCAAAATTCAATTTACTGAATTAATATGATAGACATATGAATTTAGGAATATAACAACCATCATTCAATAATATAATAACGAGCATCATCACTGTCATAATTGCAATTCATAAACTTTAAATTAAATTCATAATTCATAAATCATACATAACATGCAATTCAGGCCATGTAGACATGTATATCGACATTACCCGCTTACCTGGAGCAGAGCAAATACTTAAGTTAGACCTCAACACTTAGGGTCAAACCTTAAAACACCTGAAATTAACATTCATTCAGAATCTATGTTAAACCTAACTTGAAACCCTAATCCTAGGTCTTTATGAAATCCTAATATTATTTAATTGATTTTGTATTTGATCTTTATGAAATTCTAATATTATTTAATTGATTTTGCATTTGAAATCAATGAAATAGACTTGCCGACTTGAATATCTATCCAATGTATATTTTTATATTTTCTGTTACTGTAATTTTTTAAAGTAAGGATTAATTGAAATATTTCAATTGATTAAACCCACCTATTTTTTTCTTATTAGGTCAACATGGCCTCACAATAAGCCCATAGACCTTGCGGCCTATGGTCTACTACCCAACAAACATGCCCCAATTCCCTTTCTCATCCTCTAGTTGGTGTCTCTGCTCTTCAGTTCTGCAAAACAAGAATAGAGTCCCATCTTGCAATCTCTAGTGGACGGATCAAACACCACCTCACCTCCTACTGTATGTGGTTGGAGCGGAGAACCTCCATGATGCACTGAGTTTTATTCATTTTTCATAGGCTACTTTTCCTTGTCTTTCATGCATTATTGTTCATTTTGACATTATTTACACATCATTTATTGTTATTAGCCTTTCCAACATTATTTCATCAATTATTAAGCATTTCTACTGAATTATGTTGATTTATAACTTTTATTCATACTTGTGTTGGTTTCTCCATATTTTAGGTAATTTGAGCACTTACAAGGCAGCTCGGTGCTACCAAAAATAATGTCAGTGGTACCGAATTAATGTAGAAATCCAATAGGGAGGTTGAAGAAATCTCGGTGCTACCGAGATACGACTCGGTGTTACCGAGACATGATTTGATGTCGCCAAATTGCTATGTTGGTGCAACTAAATTTTGTTCTAAAAAGCATAGTAACTGAGGTTTATCAACTCGGTGCTACCAAAGGTTTATCAACTCGGTGCTACCAACACCCAAGTTGGTAGTATTGACTTTCATCATCATGAGAAGTCAAAGCTCGCAAAATAGAAACTCGGTTCTATCAAACCACTTGTTGGTAGTACTAACACTCAGTGAGATATTCAAGTCAGCCGATGACTTGGTGCCACTGACTTCCCACCGCTGGTCTCAAATTTACACGATAAGTGTAGATAAAGATAAATCTAGATCTGATGGTTGGGACTTAATGGCATTCAAAGTCCCACTTGACCTAAGGGGAGTTTGTCTAGACCTAAGAATCATGTTCCATTCTGTTGCAATAAAGCACATAGCTGAGAGAGGGGATGAAGGAAACAATCATGTCTCAAACAATTTAGGCACCTTTATAGAGTAGATATGCAGTTGGAACACTAGGGATCGAGACATTTTCCAGAGGGATTATGCATACCCATTCCTCCAGGTTTTTTCATTAGATTAATTAATGTTTAGATCTTTGTCTCTCACTTCCTCTATGTACTTGTTGGTAGAAATCATGCAGGGCTAATTTCCTTATTCCTTAGAACTCGAGAGTAGTCTGATATTGCATTGTAATTGACTTTCATGATTTAATATAATTATTTGTTTTAATTCTAGACTTAAATCTACGATTGATCAATGAATTACCTATGTTTAATCACCATAGTTAATTACTTTGAATGTTAATTGCTTTAGGAGAGGGATTAATGGTTGAAAAGGTTGTAAATTTACATAGCTTATATCATGCCTCGGGAGAGGGCTTACAACTATGAAGGGTACATACCAGAGGGTTCATTAATGCACCTAGATAATTCCTAAATTTCTAAAGGAGTGGGATTTGTCTTAGTATAGATAGTGTATTATGATGCAGGAATGGGTAATACTTACTACATGTCCTTAGTCTAGGCTTAAGGGTAAATGCTTATCAATGAAATAGAACTAAATGCAATGTATACCATGTTGAAACTGTAATCCTAAGGAATACTCTCATCTATGATCACAATCTATTTAATTTATTTTTCTATTCATGCAATTAGTTTTAATCAAACAAGCAATCACCTTTTCCTTAGGCCTATCTAATTATGCCATAGTTAGTAGTAATCTCTAAAATATATTTCCTTGAGTTCAACATTCTGGCCTCATAGGCCTTGTAACACCTGGGCCCACTGCCCAAGGCTTTGTAAATTCCATTTAATGAGAGCCTACTCCATATTATACATGATATGAGGAGATCTTTTGTAGGGCACATGAGTTTGGACCTTCAGCTGAGAAGTTCATCCAAACTCCACCACCTCAGGCACATCTGACACAGACAACAGAAATGGATGCTAATGGTGAAGAGCATGCTGGGTCAAGCTTGAAGAACAGACTGTCAGGGAGAAGATCAAGGCATCTTTGGCTACATCACAATTTGGGACAATTAAACAACAAGTAGTCAATGTGGGTAGATACAAGATAGACCCCAGACTAGTGGCACTTATTCAATACCAATCATTTCATGACTATAGTATGAAGGACCCAATGGTGTATCAATGGCTTTATGGAGAGCTGTGATATGTTAAAGATTGACAGTGTTCCACACACAATTATTTATTTGAAGTTGTTCTCCTACTCATTATCAGACAAGGATAAAACATGATTTCTCAGTCTTCCTTCTGAATCCATAGAGACATCTGATGAGATGATAAATGCTTTCTCTGAGAGGTACTTCCTACCACATAAGACATGACTTGGTTGGGAAAATCTACAAATTCAAACAACATTATGAGGAGACCTATTCAGAAGCTCAAGAGAGATTTTAGAACATGTTAAGAAAGGTTCCCCATCATGGGATTGATCTATATGGCCAGGCAAAGAAATTTTACTATGGGCTATACAAAGGGGAGAGAACTACTCTTGAGAATGCATGAGCATATTTCTTTCTGAACAATAAAGCCACAAGGTGTCACAAGATATTAAAGAATATGAAAAAGAATCAATCTTAGGGAGAAGAGTGTGACTCACCAATGATCATCAGAAGTGTTGTGGAATCAAAGGAGATCACTGTGTTGAAGGAGAAGATGGACAACCTCGCAAGGAAATTTGAGCAGAAATCTGGAACCTCATCTGGAGGTGAAGAGGAAGAGTGCATGTATATGCAGAAGCAGAACAACCAAGGAGGAAATGACTATTCATGTAGGAAGGATCCCAAGTTCTGATGAAAATATCCTAACAATTTTCAGCATGATCCGTCATAGGTGCAACAACCCAAATAACAACAAGGAAATATGTCTCAGCAGTACCAACATGATATGGGTCCTAGAAAGATAGACCAGATCGAAGATATGTTGGGCAAGTTGGTAAATCAGAATGAGGCACTCTTGGACCAAATGAAGAGAGAGAAGTAGAATCAAGAGGAACACATTTCTAGCATAGAAATCAGATTTCTCAGTTAGTGGCAGAAGTTGCATCCCTTAAGAAGCCCAATCAGCAAGGATTTCCTAGGAACATAGATGTTCCCACTAGAAATAAATAGGTGAAAACAATGCTACTTGAAAGTGGTAAGGTGTTGATGAAAGACCAAAATGTGGCTCCAGAGAAGAACACTACCATAGCTGACACAACATAGGTGACACAGACTATTCATCTAGAGCTACTATAAGACACCACACCACAGTCTAGAAGAGGAGTCAACTGAGTAGAAGGAGAACTTGAAGGAGTCCTACATTCCACCCCATTAGTGAAAAACTATGACTCTAGTGCCATTCCCTAACAGCTTAAAGGACAAGAAGGTTGACCAATAGTTCAAGAAATTTCTAGGCACATTTAGGAAACTCTAGATCAACCTACCGCTAGTAGATTCTCTTAAACAAATTCCTTCCTATGGAAAGTTCTTGAAGGATATTATCAACAAGAAGAGGAGGATAGTTGATTTTGATGTTGTTTTTCTAAAGGAGGAAGTCAGTGCACTGATACAAAGAAAACTACCACATAAGAGACATGATCCAAGGTGTTTCAACATACCATGCTACATTGGCAAGGTCAAGTTTGGAGATGCACTTTGTGATTCTAGGGCAAGCATAAATATGATGACTACATTCAAGAAATTGGGACTTAAAGAATCCAAAAAGAGCAACATGAATATTCAGTTGGAAGACAACTCTGTGTTGAAATCGATTGGTATCTATAAAGATGTACTAGTAAAAGTTCAACAAATTTTGTTGTCATAGAGATGCAGGATGACTATGGAAATGAACTACTTTTAGGACAACCATTCCAAGCATTCCAAGCCAAAACAGACATCATCTTAGAGATGAGAATAAGAAGATTGACATTGGGAATCTAGGATGACCGGTTTGAGTTTAAGCTACATGACTATAAACCATTGGATAAGGAAAGTGAACAATAACACACGATGTAGCAATTGGGAAATCTGGTGTCACTATTCTTGGGAAAACCATTTCTAAACATGGTTCATGTCATGACAAAGGTACTCTTGATGTAAATATAATGGAGCATACCAAGCTGATGTCTTTGGCAAAAGTTGTGAAGTACCATGATGATCCAGAGGAAGAGGATCACCCGGTGACAGTTGCAGACACAATGTCCTCTATAATGATGCAAGATTATCAAAAACTATTGTTAGAAGCTTTTCTCATGAATCTGGTGGATGAATGCACTCTCCATCACTTACCAAAGGAGTGTGCACTATTTTTAAAGACCTTGTTGTAACATACCGAAACCTAGAACTAAATCCTAATTCTAGGGTTAAGAGGTTAGAAGCCTTAGTCTTTGGGGCTTAGCCAAACAAGGATAAGGGTATGCTCTTTAGTGACCCTAAATATGTTAATGCATTAATAAATCACCCTAACATGTAGAATATAAATAAATATTACCTAATACCTTCAAATTAATCATAAGATCAATGAAGGATACACAAGATATGTCACATGAGGTAATAATGTGCATAAAAGGACAAGGTGTCCATAATTGAGAATAATGATATATAATTACACAAAATATGAAATAAATAAACTTATGTGAGATAGTGTTAGAGTAGATTCGTTCTAGATCTGTCCTTAGCCTTTTAGAACAAGGAAGAGATAGAAAGATGAATAATAACTCTTTAAGCATGGTAATGTGATATTGAATTAATTAAAAAGAGAAATAATGGATAATAGGCTAAAATTAATAAAAGAGGAAGTAATGGGATAAGAATAACTTCATATTCAATTTCTTTGATTTCAAGTTTACTTGAATGATAAGTTTCACCAATTTAGGATAATAATAATTAAATATATTTTATTTAGAAAAGAGAAGGTGTTTTTCATTAAAAATATGAAATAATATACTAAATGACTCTAAAAGAGGAAAATAATATTAGATTCATAATCTACGCACTAAAATATGCCTTTGGGTGAATTTTCACTCAATTTGGAGAAAGTTTGATTAAAAGGGGAAATCAGGAGAGAGAGAGTGTGTGTAGAACCTTCAAAATATTGAATGAATGAACAAATAACCACAACATGTAAAATTGATGACAAATTCGTATCCAAGACACTTAATGTGATTTGTGGGTGAAGTTTCATCAAATTTGGATAATCTCATAACCATTAATGAAGGAGGAAAGAGAAAATAAGATTTGATTTATTTAACACATCAAAAGTTCTCAAAAGGAAATATAATTGCATATTCAGATTCTATGTATCAAAATTAGCTTAGGTGTCAATTTTCATTAAATTTGGGGTTTGTTTGCACCCTCAAATGAGGAGAGAGAGAGAAAATTAAATAATTATGTGTGTCACTTTAATCCGATTAAGATTGGGAATGAAATTAATGTCACACACCATATTTGATTTCACGCACAACTAGGACCATTTGATGGAAGACCAGATAGATCACGCTCGTCTTCTTCCTTGGAACCAGTTCGAGAAACAACCATAGTGGCATGTGATTTTCAAATTGCAATTTCTCTCTCCCTACTCGATCTTTTCATGAGATGTTTTTTCCTACATTTTCCTTATCCAAATCCGCACACAATGGTATATTACTTGATCCACGTGTAATGGTATATTACTCTATCCACATGTGTTTGTATTGTCAATTTGCCCAATTTATTTCTCGAGCTTCTCAAAGCTCCCTAGCCATCAAATCCTAAAACACCACCCCATCTATAAATAGTGGTACACCATGCATCCTAGACTCTTGTGCAATTGTTTGCTCACTTCAATTTGCTCATAGCCTTCTCACATAGACACCATGATCGCATTCTTTGATCCATTATTGTGACAATGGGTTCTCTCTCTCTTCACCATCTTCTACCGAATTGACCCTCTCGGTGAGTTTCCGGTCCCTCACTCTTTGTCTCCATGGCTTCAGTTCATCGTTTGGTTTCGTATGTCAGTTTTGCCCAATTTTTGGCTGAGCTTTGCTTCTAGGTTCAACAGATATGGCTCCCGAGTGGGGGAAAGAGATGACCCCGGTGATCTTCCTTTCTTGCCCCTCGCCTCACATTGCTTCCTTCTTTTTCTCCTGGGGGCAAAAACATCATTTTGCCCTTGTTTTGTTTATGCTGAGTTCCGCTGAGGTGTTAGAGTGGTTGGTTGAGTTGGCCAGCCCTCCAACTTGCATGTGGCGCCCCCTCTCTCTTTCTCCCTCGATGATTAACACTGACGTGGAAATTTCTAATTGGTCAGTTTTGGAAAATTCATAACTAATTATCTACTTATCCAAAAATTACAAATAAATAGTCATGGGATTTAGAAAAATAAGAGCTATCTTATGGTACTAGTTTTGTCACCTAAATCCAATGTTGAAAATAAGTGATTTTAATGGATTAATATTAATAAGTAATAACTTGAAAAATTCATAACTAAATATCTAGAAGTCAGAAAAATATAATAAAATATGTTTTGTACTCAGAAAAAGATAATCTAAAACATGGAATGGTTTTGATAACTTAAATCACTCATATTAAAAAGGAAACTTTTAGGGTTTTGAATAATCATTGTAATTCTAACCCTAATTTCACATACATGATAATAGGTGCTTTGGAAACCTAGATTTGGATCTAGAAGTGACCTTGTATTGTTAGACTCTGTGGAGAGGTATGTTTGCATCTCCTATTCTTCTATATTGAGAAATAACCTATTTTCCTCTTTCTCATGGTCCTATGGATATTAGCCTACACATTATCTTGTTCTTTTTTGAAAATATGCTTCATGTGAAGTACCTTATATTGTTAGTGATCTTGTTATCATATTTGGACATTCTCTTGGTCTTACTTATGCTTTGTTCATGAAAGAACTCTATATGATCTTCTGTGATTTCGTTTGGCCCACTTATGAGGTGGAAGTATATGTTGGTCACTTTTGTGGTGACTACTTTGGAAAATCTGACTACGCTTTTTACTTGCCTCTCTATTAAGCATGATATGTGAGTCAGTAGCCCTAGAGTAGTGTAATTGCAATGGTTTTGGGTTATGTGCCCTTATTATATTTTTTGGAATGGAGGTTATGTGCCCCATACCCGGGTTTCAAATTTATGAGGTTTGGCCCACACATTGTATATTTGGGACTTTGGTTATGTGGCAATCTCTACCAGGTTTCAAGTTTATGAGGCTCGATCGCCATTGTTATTTATATTGTTCTAGTGCTATGTTTATCTCACCTACATGCAGGTTGTTATGGGTTTTGTGCCCAAAAAGGTTATGTGTGCTTTTGTTGCACCACTTTTACTATTGATCTTATGGCAAGTATTTCCTTTATCATATGATAGTGATTCTTTCCTCTTATGCCCATTTGGGTAGTTTATACCTCTTTCATGGGATGCCTTTTATACTTGATGTCTCTCTTTCCTAATATATATTTCTCAATTTCTTTTTAGCATGCACATACCAACTTTTTGCTGATATTCTCTTTTCTTTTCCTTTTGTGGGGTATGCTTTGAACCCTAGGTGTTGGACTAGGAGAAAGAAATCAAGGAGGACCTAGACCACAACAGGTGTAGCTGACCTTGTGGGAGACTTTGCTTGAAGTCGTTAGGTGATCCTCAACTAGTCCTTTATGTAGTTAGTTTTCCTTTATATCACCCTACATGGTGAAAGACTAGTTATGATAAGAAGCTTTGTAATGGTTAGATACATGTTAAATTCTACTGCTACTTTGTGTTATGATACAATCATGTTGAAAAAATTGGTTTCATCCTTTTTGAGAAAAAGTTTTTGTTGGTGTTTGGTTTGGGATGTTGCCTTTTTATTTTAGTAGGGAGTGGTTCCCCTCTGGGATCCCACTCCTTACACTTGTTGTGGTTCTACTCGAGACACTATGAAAACCCGGGACCGCTAATGCCACCATTAGTCCCATCTTTACAGTGTCCTCCTAAGCTGGAATTGAATCCACTACTACCGCATCTAAAATACATATTCTTGGTTGTGGATAACAAGATACCAGTGATAATCTTAGAAGCACTAGATGTTAAATAGGAGGAGAAACTACTCATATTTCTAAAGAATCACCGAGCAACATTTGGGTGGTCCATTGCAGACATAAAGGGGATCTCCCCTAGTTTATGTCAGCACCAGATCTTGATCGAAGAAGGAGAAAAACCTATGTCCCAATCTCAACAATGTCTAAACTTGATCATGACAGAGGAAGTGAAGAAAGAGGTAGTTAAACTTCTATCAGCATGTATAATTTATGCTATTTCTAATTCTAAATGGGTGAGTCCTATACATGTTGTTCCTAAGAAAGGGGTAATCACGACCACTACAAATTCTATTGGTATGTATGCCAAGAGAGCCAATCATATGATGATTGTCATGGCATATTACATAAAGGATTTGATTGATAATAAAAAAGGAAATATTCCAATTCATTCCATTTTACTCATTTATGAAATAATGAGGAAACACAATGAATGTCTAAAGAATGACAATTACTCAATGACGTATGTCTTCAAGTACATGGCTTGAACAATGATATCATACAGATCTTAAGTGTATGCACATTCTTATTATGTCCCTGGTTGGACGTTACTATGGAAGGTATATAGACAATAGTAATACATAAGACTAGAGTGTGTGTTGGTTGATGACAAAATCTCATCAATCATGATATGGTATATTAAACCAAGCATATAGATACTTGTTAGATAACAATGTATTGGAAAGACCCACCTTGAGAGTGACACATGGAAACCATGAATGGTGGTCATAGTCATATCTCATAGTTAAGGTGGTGATTGTGGTTCTTATACCTAAAATTACTACACTCTCACATGTCATTTGGTATACTTTGACATCATCCAACATAATCTTGAATAATGTTTGCCATAATGGTATGATGGGGTAGCTATAATACAAGGGGATTGATTGTGAGTGATGTAGATGTGAATTCTCCATCCTACTGGAGTAAGATATCTTAGCCACTTGATAAGAAAGACTGATAAAAGCATGCACATGCACATGTGAATCAATATATGATATTGAGGTCACATATATCTCATACATTCTGCTCTTGGTTCAAGGAACATGAGTTGAACATTGAGAGGATGACAATTCCATGCCTCGAGTTCATTCTGGATATTAGAGACAAAGGAATTAGACAATCATTGTAACAACTTACACATATTGTAGGTTGAAGTTTTTCTCCAACTTTCCATTCACTTGGGTAGCCCTAATGTGTAACTAGGCACCACTCTTTGCTTGTGATGTCATAAACTAGTCATGGACATTTACTGCCAACATGATATGGGACCTCTAGGATCACACACATAGGAATTCACCTATAAGAGGACTTTAATCATGAATGATAATTGAATTGGTTACTAAAGTGTTTAGGTACTCAATTTGAGCAACAAATCACCTGACTAGACTCCCAAACAATCAATTCAAGTGTTGAAATGACTAGTTGGAGTGTCAGGTTGACTAGAAATTGAATTGCCTGAGTTCTACCTGAACTGGGGAGTGAACCAACTGGTCCACATAGTGAATCGATTGGCTTGGGTCACCAATCGACCGGTTAGGGTCGTGATATGATCGCCTTGTAAGGATGAGACACCCAATTCATGGAGAAATTCAATTGCATCAAGGATTAGTGTTGATGCCATGTTGTGATTAATTGGATTCGAATTGCCAATTCATATGCGATAAGGAAATGTGGCAATATGATCAGTTCGCAGAGTGAACTGATTGGCTTGCATGTGAACCGATCGACTCACTTGTGAATCGACCAGTTCATCGCTCGTAGATTTTGAAAATTCATGATCTTCCAGTCCCTTCCACTCCCAGACAGACTGGGAACCCTGATCCTAACCTCTCCTATAAATAGAGGGATACTGGGGGCTTCTCAGACACATCAATTGCCTCTGAAAATTGTTTGTCTTTTCTGGATATGGTAATTGAGAGAACCTGAGCAAGTCCTACTGTTGTGTGTTTTTCACATCATCTTTTCACATGTTATCACATACAAATTTGGTTCATTTTGATATCACTTAGCCTCTTTTCATATTACTCTTGCCATCTTTTTTCTAATTTACTTATCACATAACATGTATTGCAAATTTATTCCAAAAAGACTGATTTGCAGAGTTCAATTTTACTAAAATAGTAGAACACATGGCGTGCATGCTAAAGACATGACATGCAAGTTTTTAGAAGACCAATCGTTCACCCAGACTGACAAACGCACGGTGTGTTCATCCTTGAACACAACGTGCGAGTTTCCAGAAAGTGCAGATCAAGACAAACGCACGATGAGTTTTCAACTACACGAGATGCACCTAGGAGCGTCAAGCAGATCAAATCTTATAGAAAGTCACACGACGTGCATTATTTTAGCGCACGTCGTGCGCAGTGCATTTTGGAGCAATTGTCGAAGCCTTGCACGGCGTGCACTTAAGATGCACGCCGTGTCGCTGTCAGTTTCAGAATTTTAAAATTTCAAATCTTTGTTTAAAAGGAGGAGGGAACTTAATGGGCGGTTATCCACGGTCATGATTCAAAGTTATCTCATCCCAGAGCAAGTCTAGAGCATAGGAGGGCGATTTTGAGGAGAAAAGAGGCGGTTTCTTACCAAAGGAGCCCAAATCTTCTTCTCCATTGTCTTCTCCAAAGGTGTAGTAGAGCTTCTCCACTTCACGCAGCTTCTCGGGAGAGGAGTTGGTTCATCTTGAAGTAGTTGGAGGAGTATAATTTTGTCCCCAAGCTGGAATTCTACCTTCTTGTGGTTACATCTTTGGATCTCCTTGCTTTTCTTCCTCTAGATCATGCTAGATTCTGAAATTTCTGTAACAATTTTACAAAACATGATTATGGATGAGTAAACCCCTTTTCTTGGGTATGGGAGAGTAGCTCCCATGTCATATCATGTATGGAATAAGTTAATTTTGTACTAAATACTATGTTATTTGTTTTTCTACCATGAAACTACCAGTTTTATCATCTCTTACATGTATTGCTGGCAACTTTATATGCATGTGTTCTGCTTTCTTGCTAAATTTGAGAAGATAGGTAGGAATGTATGGAGGTGCTCTTATTGGCAACTCTTCTTCTACCACGAGAGTGGAGATTATAGATTTGAGGAACAAGTTGTGATCTAAAATGAAAATTATGCATGAGAATGTGGATTTGAGTTGTGATCGTTGCCATTAGACCGGGAGGTGAAGTACAACACATACCTTTCCTTTAAAACAAGTTCTTAGTATGTTTAAATTTCATGTTCCTATGATGTGCTATGATATGTGGGTGAAATTCTAATGTCCAAGACCCATTAACATTTGAATCTAAACCCTTTTTAGTAATCTTTTCATTGCTTGTTTAATTTTGAATTTCTGTAATTAGATAAACATTACCGTCCTTTTTAAACCGATCTAGATTGTTGAACTTTAGTGCTGTTGCATTTGATTAATTACCAAAGCTCCTTGTATTCTACCTCGACTATGACTACCTCTGTATACTTGCGGAGATTGGTTAAGTTGAGTAAACGATCCTTTTTAGGATTGAAACTTGTTAGCGTAAATAGCCAACAAGTTTTTGGCACCGTTGCCGGGGAACTATGGTAATGTAATTGGAGTAATAAGTGCTAATTAGTATTCAAGACTAGATCACCATTTCCAATTTCGAATTTCATATACCTTTTAGTTGTGTTCTTAATTCATCTTGCTATTTTTCAGGTTGTATGCGTCGCTCACAAAGGGGTCTTCAAACATCTGCATTGTTAGACCTTGAAATTGACCGTACTCTTTCAAGCTTAAGAAGAGCAAGGAGAGTAGAACCACCGCTGCTAGGAGGTACTCCACCATCATCACCGCCACCATCTTCTTCACCCTTTGAAGAAGCTACACCAAGAGATCCAATCATGGAGGACGACCGTCCTTCGAAGGATTTCACAATGCCGGTCGCCACAAACATTTGTGGAGCCATTGACATGCCTACAGTAGAAGTGAACAATTTCTCTATTGCTCCTTCTATGATGCAGATGATACAACAGAATCATTTTGGAGGTACAACTAATGAAGATCCAAGTCTTCATGTTGCCGAGTTCTTGGAATATCTGAATACTTTCTGAATCAATGGAGTATCTGCTGATGGAATTAGACTTATGCTATTTCCCTTCACCCTAAGAGATAGAGCCAAGGCGTGGCTTTTGTCTCTTCCAAAGAAGTCAATCAAAAGTTGGGACCAACTCCTAAATGCATTCCTTGCAAAGTACTTCCCGCCTAGCAAGACAACCCAATTAAGAAATCAGCTCACTAATTTCTCTCAAAATGATGGAGAAACTCTGTACGACACATGGGAACAGTTTAAAGATCTTCAATGCCTTGCCCGCACCATGGTTTGACCAACTGGTTGCTACTTCAAACTTTCTATAATGGATTGTTTTACAACACCCAATTGACACTGGATGTCGCAGCTAATGACACATTGATGACTAAGTCTTATAGGGAGGCTTATGACATTATTGAAGATATATCACTTAATCACTGCCAATGGGGAGCATATAGGGGAGTAAAATCAGCCTCTACAGCTTGTTCTTCGACCGGGAAGCAAGGAGGAAAACATACCATTGATGTCATTGATCTTATTGCTGCCAAACTCAATGTTCTTACACAGAAGTTTGAGAAGATGACCACTTTGCAAATCCAATCAGCTGAAGTAATATGTGAAGCTTGTGGTAATGCAGGACATACATCTTTTTCATGCTTTGCTCCTAATGCAATTGAAGGGAGCTTTGAACAGGTTAATGTCATTAGAATGCAAGGGAACAAGCAGTACAATCCCTATTCCAACACATACAATCTGGGATGGAGAGATCATCCTAATTTCTCCTACCGAAACACAAGCAACGCTCAAAATTTCCAACAAGGACATCATCAACCGCAGCAACAACAACAATTCAACCGACAAGGGAATCCACGGGGTTTCAACAATAGGGGTTATCAACATCTACAACAACCCCAAAGCTCTTCTTTAGAAGCCATGATGGAGAAATTTGTTTCTACACAAATGCAGCAAAATGAGGAATTCTGGGGGAATAATAATCTATTGAAAGATGCTATTGCCCAACTTTCCGCTAAAGTGGATGGCATTTTCACTCATACCAAGATGTTGGAGAATCAAATAGCATAGCAAGATCTATCATAGCAAAGGAGTCCACAATCCGGTTTTCTTCCAAGCCAACTGGAAGTGAACCCAAGACAACAAGCAAATGCCATAACTTTGAGGAGTGGAGCTAAAATTCAGAGACCTTCTTCACCCAAGGAGAAGAACACTGAGGTGACTGATGAGGAGGAGTCCAACACTCCTATTTGTAGCAAGGATAAAGGTACGACTGAAATACCACCTTCTTACAAGGCTAATGCACCATTTCCACAAAAGCTTGTGAACAAGAAGGAGGATTTAAAGTTTAGAAAGTTTATGGACATTCTAAACAAGCTTCATGTCAATCTTCCTCTAGCCGAATTCATTGTCGAGATGCCATCCTATGCTAAGTTCTTAAAGGATATCTTAACTAAAAGAAGAAAGGTGGATCAAGTTGAAATAGTAATGCTTTCGGAAAGAATGAGTTCTATTATTCAAAACAGACTTCCACAAAAGTTAGATGATTTGGGAGCCTTCACACTACCATGCAAGATCAGTGACACCACTTTTGACAAAGGTCTAGTAGACCTTGGTGCTAGTATCAGTCTCATCCTGTCTACTTTGTGGCAGGAGCTAGATCTTGGAGATCTAAAACCAATAAAGATGGCTATTGAACTAGCAGATCATTCCATCAAGTACCTGAAATGTATTGTGGAAGATGTGTTAGTGCAGATTGGCAAGTTCTATATCCCTTGTGATTTTGTTGTTTTAGATATGGTGGAAATTCCTTCCAATCCTTTTCTTTTTGGAAGACCCTTCTTAAGAACTGCTGGATGTCTTGTTGATGTTTGGGAAGGCAAACTCACGCTCTGAGTTGGTGAGGAAGCCATGGAATTCTCTATTTATGATGCTATGAAAGCACCTTCACGAGTTGAAGAAATTTGTTTATTGGATACTATTGGTTCAATTGTGGAGGACGATAAAAGTATTGCTGATTTGATGTTAAACTTTTGTGATGATGATGAGGTTGCAGTCAACAAGTCTAACAATTCTGGAGTACTTCCCATTGCTAAAGCACAGGCTACCAATGAAGACACTCCACTTGTTGATGATAAAGTTGAAGAAAGCACACCCAGGAAAAAAGTAGAACTTAAATCCCTTCCACATGGGCTTAGGTATGCATTTCTTGACTCTAATTCTACTTCCCCTATTATAATAAATGATAAGTTAACCAATGACCAAGAAAATAAGTTGCTTGCCGAATTGCATTTGTATAAAGATGTCATTGGCTATTCTATTGATGATTTGAAAGGCATTCATCCCTCCATATGCATGCATATAATAAATATGGAGGATGATGCTAAACCGACTATTGAACCACCTAGGCATTTAAATCAAAACATGCTTGAAGTGGTTAAGAAAGAAAATTTTAAATTAATGGATGACAGAATCATTTATCTGATAAGTGACAGCCCTTGGGTTAGTTCCATTCATGTGGTACCTAAGAAGGGGGGTGAAACTGTCATAAAAGGAGACAATGATGAGTTGATACAAACACACATAGTCACTGGCTGGCGTATGTGTATTGACTACCGACACTTGAATAAGGCAACTCGCAAGGATCATTTTCCGTTGCGCTTTATTGATTTGATGCTTGTACGCCTCGCTAAGTACTCTTATTTTTGTTACTTGGATGGGTATTCTGGGTTTTTCCAAATTCCTATCTACCCTCCCGACCAAGAGAAAACTACATTCACTTGTACTTATGGAACATATGCTTATCACCGCATGCCATTCGGTCTTTGCAATGCTCCAACGACTTTTCAGCGGTGTATGATGGCCATTTTCTCAGATTTCATTGAAAATATAATGGAAATTTTCATGGATGATTTTAGTGTATATGGATATTCCTTTGATCAATTCTTATGTAACCTGTCATTAGTCTTAGCCCACTGTAAAAAGGTTAACCTAGTGTTAAATTGGGAGAAATGCCATTTCATGGTACAATCCGGTGTAGTACTAGGACATGTTGTATCTAACAAGTGTATTGAAGTGGACACGACAAAGGTTGAATCCATTGAGAAGATGTCTATTCCATCTTCAGTTAAAGACATCCACAGCTTTCTTGGCCATGCAGGTTTTTATACAAGATTTATTAAGGACTTTTCAAAAATTGCAAAGCCGCTATGTTCCCTACTTGCAAAAGATGCCAAATTTGTATTTGATGATGACTGCCACGCAACTTTTTCCAAGCTCAAGGAGGCCCTCATTTCAGCCCCAATTATTCAACCTTTGGATTGGGATTCTCCTTTTGAGTTAATGTGTGATGCAAGTGATTATGTAGTGGGAGCTGTTCTAGGACAGCGGAAGGATAAGAACCTCCACGCCATCTATTATGCAAGCAAGACCCTTGATGAAGCGCAGATCAACTATACAACCACCGAGAAGGAGATGCTTGCCATTGTATATGCCTTTGAAAAATTCCGACAATATTTGGTGGGATCTAAGGTGATAGTATACACTGATCATGCTGCCATAAAATATTTGCTGAACAAGAAAGATGCCAAACCACATCTTATTTGCTGGATTCTGCTCTTACAAGAATTCGATCTTGAAATCTGGGATAAGAAAGGTACAAAAAATAATGTTGCTGATCATCTTTCTAGATTAACTACGGAGGCTGGGGGTCCATTGCCCATTGAAGATCACTTGCCCATTGAAAGGCTTTATGCGTTATCATCTACTCGAGCACCGTGGTTTGCAGATATTGCTTACTTTCTTGCTTCCAGACAACTCCCACCTAATTTGACGCATCAACAGAAAAAGAAATTCTTTCATGGTGTGAAATTCAACTATTGGGATGATCCATTGTTATTCAAGCAAGGAAGTGATGGGCTGATCCGCCGGTGTGTTACTGAAGAAGAAATTCCAACCATTATTGCTGAATGCCATGCCTCTCCTTATGGAGGCCATTTTGGAGGAGAGAAGACTGCTGCAAAGATACTACAATCCAGATTCTATTGGCCCACATTATTCAAGGACGTCAATCTATTTGTCAAATATTGTGATAGATGTCAAAGGACTGGAGGTATATCTCGCCGTGATGACATGCCCCTCAACTCTATCTTGGAGGTTGAGGTATTCGATGTATGGGGAGTGGATTACATGGGACCATTCCCATCATCTTGCAGCTACCAATACATTCTGGTTGCTTGTAAATATGTGTCCAAATGGGTTGAGGCCATCCCAACCCAAACGTCAGATGCCAAATCTGTAGTAAAGCTTTTTCAAAAGATCATCTTTCCTCAGTTTGGAGTTTCTCGAGACGTAATTTCAAATGGAGGCACACATTTTGCTGAAAGACAATTCAACAACCTTCTTTCTAAATATGGTGTAACTCAGAAGATCTCTACGCCCTATCATCCTCAAACTTCCGGGCAGGTAGAGGTCTCAAATCGGCAGCTGAAGAACATCCTTGATAAGACTGTTTCTAGTTCAAGAAAAGATTGGGCTTTAAAAATAGATGATGCACTATGGGCGTACCGCACATACTACAAAACAATCATAGGAACTACTCCGTTCAAGCTGATCTATGGCAAACCATGTCACCTTCCACTAGAGTTAGAACACCGTGCTTTGTGGGCCATCAAATTCTTGAACTTTAACATGAAAAAGGCAGGAGAGAAGCGCCTTTTGCAGCTGTAGGAACTTGAGGAACTTTTCCTTGATGCTTATGAGAATGCAAAGCTATACAAAGAGAGGACAAAGGCTTGGCATGACAAGAGGATTCACATGAAGGACTTACACGAAGGAGATAAAGTTTTGCTATTTAACTATAGACTAAAGTTATTTTCTGGCAAGCTGAAATCAAAGTGGTCAAGACCGTTTCTTGTGTTAAAGATATTTCCATATGGAGTTGTGGAACTCAAAGGAAAGAATGGAAATTTCAAAGTGAATGGACAATGTTGCAAGGTATATAATTGTGGAGATGCAGTAGATAAGGGAGCCTCTTGCTCCCTCTAAGATGCTTGAAGGAAGAATTGAGGAGTCTTACTCCGGACTCTAAATGGAGGACCTCGTGGGAGTTGACCCCATATTAGGATAGATTTATTTTAAGTTCTTTAAGTCAAAAAAACTATTTAATTTCATCAATAAGCTTGTCATGGATGAATGTAATAATTTAGACATAGATGTCACCACATCTATCTTTATTTTGTGTTGACTGACTGCTACTTTTTGCAGAAATTCCAAAATGCACGGCGTGTCTTTACTTGACACGGCGTGCAACCCATCAGAAAAGATACTGAAATCAGACTATATCTCCAGGTACACGCCATGTTTCTCAACAACACGTCGTGTTCAGTTCACAAATGAAGTCTCTGGAATGTTGCACATCGTGCTTATTTCAGTACACGCCGTGTACTCGTCACTCAAATGAGCAACAATAGGTTTTGGATTCATACACGACATGCATTTATTCGATACATGATGTGCATTTATTCTTCAACAGAGAAGCAAAGGTTTCTAGAAACTCGCACGACATGCATCAACTAATACATGTTGTGCATCTGGGCGAAAAGACATATCTATAAAGAGAATTCAAAGCAGAACACACCGTGCATAAATGATACACGGTGTGCATCTGGGTGTAAAAGGTAGTTTGAAAAGAGAAAGTTGAAGAGGAACACGCCGTGCATGTGTTATGCATGCCATGTCTTTTTTTTCATAAAGTTTGGCCGAAAAGGGGAGTGCACGACCTAACTTCTCACTCCCACTTGAGAAATAGGTCGTACAAGAGAAAAAAAAGAAAAAAAAACCTAGTAGTCGTGCGCCGCCTCCTTCTTCCCCAACTCACGTCGTGTACATCTACACACTGTCTCCTCCTTCCGCAAGCCGTGCACGTCTCCGCAAGAAACATCCGCCCTCACGCCGTCTATTTCCTTGCTCGCCTTTGCACTGTCACTTTCTTCTCCGAGCACACCGTCCATCACAATGCCGATGAGCCGCCTCCAAGCACCGCCCAACATCTCCAACTCGCCAGCAGCCACACTCGCCCTAGCATCACTGGATAGCCCCACCGCCCCGAAGACGCCACCAACTGCTCACAGCAGCGCCATCATCACTAGCCAACGAGCCCGCGTGACCACCACAGTGACAGTAGCTTTAGTGACGACCACGACAAAGCCGTCAACATTGGATCACTCTTCCATCCATCTTTTTCTCACCTCCCGACACTAGTTTTGGACTGCAGAAATTCTCCAGGTGCACGTTGTTCCTCTGTTCTGCACGCCGTGCATTCAATCTTCAGGGCAGAAGGAATACCTTCTAGGTGCACGCCTTGATCGTAATCTGCACACTGTGTACTCCTACAGAAACAATGGCACCAATCAAGAGGGGTTCGGGCAGACGTCATGGTGGTGCTTCCTCTTCCACAACACCTTCTGAGGCAACAACTTTTGTGCCCTCCACCCAGTTCTGAGTCACCCCTAAGGAGGATGCAGACTACCAGTTTCTCATTACTAGGCGGGTCTTACCTTCCCGCTACATTTGTGAAGAAATGCTAGACAAGCTTGGCTTCAAGAATTAGGTAATGGGGTATCTTCGGTTCTTAGGTCTCCATCTACTCTGCACTAGAGTTCCAAAGACCTACCCCCGCCTTGTTTATGAATTTTTGACCACCTTTAAGGCAGAAGACGACCCCCAAAACCGTCGTGAGACGTATCCGAAGATCAATTTTCGTCTTCTAAACAAATGTTTTGCATGGATCTTCGTCAGTTTTGTACTTTGCTTGGGGTGCAACTATGGAGGCTATACTGACTATCTGCCCGCCTTCCATAGTGATACTTTTTGGTTTGAAATAACCAGTGAAAAGGTGCATAAGGCTAGGCAGGCACGAGCTTCTTTGCTCCATAACATGATTTTCAGAGTTGTGCATCACCTTCTAAGCACCCGTCCTTTTTGCCAAAAATGAAACTCAAGGGTTCGTGGGCAAAACTGACCGTTTCTTCTTGTGGTGCATGGTCAAGAATGAGAAAATCAGTTATTATTACTACATTGTAAATAAACTTCTAGAAGCCAAGAAGAAGAAACAGAGAGAGGTGGGTGATATCATGTGTGGTGGGATGCTTACTATACTTGCAATGCAACTAGGGTTAGATGTGACTATTTTAGAACCTGCACCAGGGAAAAACCTTGTAGACATCAATTATCTTATTTCTTGTGGCCTAATATCAAGGCATGGTGATAGCACTAGAAAGTTCAAGGTTTTTCTCACAAAGAAATAGTTCATTGTCATCCCCAATGTAGCCCGCAATGACCTCAACAACAAAGCAAATTGGAAGGTTGAGTTACAAACCGAGGACAAAGATGAGGCACCCACCCATGGCACTAACACTTCTACAGCAGCAACAACAACTGCCACAGCTACAACACCACTTCCACCATCTACTAGTACTCAGACGGAGTACGCTTGGGATATGCCTGATGTCCAACATCTTTATGGATATGTTCAACAGCAGTTTGACCACATCGACGGCCGCTTGGACCAGATGGGCACGCAGTACACTGCGATGTATGACATGGTCACCCGAATGGACTCTTGGCATATCTCTAAGGGCCATTATTCCGTCTCACCACTGTATCAGTCACCATCACCACAATAGACCGAGTTTCCACAACAACCCCAGTTTCCCCAGCAACATGACTCCGCAGACCAGCCAATGGACATTCCAGTTCTCGTCAGCTAGTTTTTCCCTGATCAGGAGGGCGGTGGCCCTCCTTTTTGATATTTGATCCATGACAGGTATCCAGTTGTGAAATCCATAAGTTCGATTAATGCAGTGAGGACACTGCTGATTTCAAGCTTAGGGGGGGCACAACTGGACCATAATTGTAGTTTTCATTTTGCATTTCCTTTCATTTGAGTCAGTTGTGTCAGTTTGTTTTCTATTTTATTCTATGTTCACTTTTCTTAGATGACAATATTAATATGATTTGAGGCTACCATGTTAGAATGAACCCCATGCTTGATTTATCATGTCCTTTGTATTTCTTGTGGCTATATGAAAGGATTTTCAAGAGTATGCATGAATCAAATGAAAAAGGAAAGTTCCCATGTACATGATCTTGTTTTGTATTTGTGGTTTGAAATCTCAATTTTTACATCTTTGAATTCTCAATACATGTAATGGTTCCAAAATTTTGCAAATAAATCAACTTTGCAACACTTACTAGAATACGAGATAATCTTGCCAAACTCTTAGTGCATTTACAATCAATATTTCAGTGAAAATTTTCAAAAGAATGATTGAAATCTTGCTAGTCTTAACACTCTTGTTGACTCTTTGGTGTTCTACCATGCTTGCACTATCATTTGTTTACCTTCACCCAATAAAAGATGGCAAATGGCCCACATGTCATGCTCGCCTAGTGTGAGTCTAATATGGTAACGACGGTTAGGTGATATGAAAATAAAAAAGAGGGTAAAAACAACATCCCAACTCACATTCCACGTGAGCATAAGCCTAAATTAGCAGCTGAGTGTCGGAAACCCAAAAATTTCCATCATCATATCCTTTGAGAAAAAGAGTACAACTAAGTTTGTTATTGTTAGCACTAATTTCATCATCTTATATCCATACTAACTGAAAATTTGTAATGTACATCCACTAATTGTTTGGCTCGATAATCCGAATTCCATTTAGTGTTGTCTAGTTGATTATCTTGTTTGAATTTGGAACCACCGTTGCTGAACTAAAATTCTCCATCTTAGATGTCTTAAATGAGAAGATAATAATGAACACAAATGCTATGTACATGGTTGGTTGAGCTGAATGCATACCTTCTTTTCATTTAATCCATACATGAGTTTGAATATTCTTTCACTCTCATTTTATCCCTGTTCTTTTTGCTTGAGGACAAGCAATAGTTCAAGTTTAGGAGAATTTGTTGTGTGTTTTCCACATCATCTTTTCACATGTTATCACACACAAATTTGGTTCATTTTGATATCACTTAGCCTCTTTTCATATTAATCTTCTCATCTTTTTGCTACTTTACTTATCGCATACCATGTATTGCAGATTTGTTCCAAAAAAACTGATTTGTAGAGTTTAATTCTAATGAAACAGCAGAACGCATGGCGTGCATGCTGAAGACACGACGTGCAAGTTTTCATAAGACCAATCGTTTACCCAGACTGATAAACGCACGACGTGTTCATCCTTGAACACGGCGTGTGAGTTTCCAGAAAGTGCATATCAAGACAAACACACAACATGTTTTCGACTACACGACATGCACCTGGGAGCGTCAAGTAGATCAACACTTCTAGAAAGTTTCACGGTGTGCATTACTTCAGTGCACACCGTGCGTAGTGTGTTCTAGAGCAACTGTCGAAGCCTTGCATGGCGTGCACTTGGGACGCACGTCGTGTCGCTGTCAGTTTCAGAATTTTTAAAATTTTGACTCTTTGTTTAAAAGGAGGAGGGAACTTAATGGGCAGTTATCCACGGTCATAATTCAAAATTTTCTCGTCCCAGAGCAAGTCTAGAGTAGAGGAGGGCAATTTTGAGGAGAAAAGAGGTGGTTTCTTGCCAAAGGAGCCCAAATCTTCTTCTCTTCTTCTCCATTGTCTTCTCCAAAGGTGCAGTAGAGCTTCTCCACTTCACGCAGCTTCTCGCGAGAGGAGTTGGTTCATCTTGAAGTAGCTGGAGGAGTAAAATTTCATTCCCAAGCTGGAATTCTACCTTCTTATGGTTACATCTTTGAATCTCCTTACTTTTCTTCCTATAGATCATGCTAGATTCTAAAATTTATGTAACAATTATGTAAAACATGATTATGGACGAGTAAACCCCTTTTCTTAGGCATGAGAGAGTATCTCCCATGTCATAACATGTATGGAAAAAGTTAATTTTGTACTAAATACAATGTTGCTTGTTTTTCTACCATGAGAGTACCAGTTTTATCATCTCTTGCATGTATTGCTTGCCACTTTATATGCATGTGTTCTGCTTTCTTGCTAAATTTGAGAAGATAGGTAGGAATGTATGGAGGTGCTCTTCTTAGCAACTCTTCTTCTACCACGAGAGTGGAGATTATAGATTTGAGGAACAAGTTGTGATCTAAAATGAAAATTATGCATGAGAATGTGGATTTGAGTTGTGATCGTTGCCATTAGATCGGGAGGTGAAGTGCAACACATACCTTTCCTTTAAAACAAGTTATTAGTATGTTTAAATTTCATGTTCCTATGATGTGCTATGATATGTGGGTGAAATTCTAATGTCCAAGACCCATTAACATTTGAATCTAAACCCTTTTTAGTAATATTTTCATTGCTTGTTTAATTTTGAATTTATGTAATTAGATAAATATTACCGTCCTTTTTAAACCGATCTAGATTGTTGAACTTTAGTGCTGTTGCGTTTGATTAATTACCAAAGCTCCTTGTATTCTACCTCGACTATGACTACCTATGTATACTTGCGGAGATTGGTTAAGTTGAGTAACGATCCTTTTTAGGATTGAAACTTGTTAGCGTAAATAGCCAACACCTACCCAATAAAGGGAGGGATAGCAAGGGAAAACAATTATGGGAGAGTAAGTTGGTGACTAGTACACCAACAGGAGGGACAACTCCTTCTTGTCTATTCTAGTTGAGCGACAGGAGTTCTAGGTAGTCCGTGTGGACTTCCATAGAGGCAAGCTGGTCTTTGCGCATCACTAGGAGGACAACGTCAGCCTGCACTCCATGGAGGAGCTTCTGTAGACGCCGTTCGAGTCTGTTGTCTACGGTGAAGATCAAGAACTGCAAAGACCCCATACAAGTGCAACTAGGAGTGATGTACTACTGCAACGAGTAATAGTCACTAGACTTGCTCCAAGATCATGTGTGAACTCGTTAAACCATCATTTTCATTACATAGTTGTCGTCGCGATCTTGCTATTTTGGGGAATATAGATAGATAATTTGTTGTTTCTACAGTGTACTCTGTGCCCATATTTTCCTATAGTTGTATTAGAGCCACATCAATTTACTATGTTTTGGGATAATCGATATGATCAGATTTTTGGTTTTCATCATTTATATATTGCATAGAATACGAATATTTAAACTAATTAATGTGAAAATCCAATCAATGACCACATATAATCCCAAATTAGTATATATATGTATACATATGTATGTATGTATGTATGTATGTATGTATGTATGCATGTATGTATATATATATATATATATATATATATATATATATATATATATATATATATATATATATATATTACACGTGTCACCCTAAAAGCGAGTTTTGATGGTTGATGTATGGCATGGTTATGGATAATATCCCAAATATCTATGCATAAGGTTGTGTATTTATTTCCTATTTTATCTCAGTTTGCATAATGAGCCTCTATCTTCATATTCCCAATGTAAAAGTATTATTCTTTCCTACATTTGATCCTTTCAAATGTAACTCGAGGTTTCTCTTTACCATGTAATAAGTTTAATAACATTATGATAGTTTCCTTTCTTGCAACGATGAAGATGATGATCAGTGTCAAGTGAGCCGATCGGTTGGAGGACCAAGGAGGGAAGATCATAGGAGGAGTGAAGCTACAGGCTGGTGGGTCCAATCGACCATTTGGAGGTGTCCAGACATCAATTGGACAGGAGGCCAACTAATCATTTTAGGAGACCAACCGACCGACCAAGAGTTGAGACGACCGATTCAAGGGTTGAACCGATCAACCCAAATTGGCAAGCATAGATCTACATGAACAACACATTCTTTCATGTGATGTAGACCTAGGTGGTAGTAATTCCTTGTGGCTCCAAGGAATTACAGTAGTATGGACATAACCATCACTTTTTGTTTTATATTACGTGTTTATGTTGTGGGATATAACATGTTTATGATACATAATATATATGTGGTGATTGGATAAAGTAAGTATATATATATATATATATATATATATATATATATAGAGAGAGAGAGAGAGAGAGAGAGAGTCAGGCTAGAATACACTTGAGTGTATTTAGAGCAAAATGCACTCAAGTAGTTTTTCATGATGCAATATTTTTTTAGAAATCTAATCCATTTATCTTCTTAAACATCTTGTGAATAGCTCATACACAAAATTTGAGCAAATTTGGACATTTATAGGTCATGTTATAAAGACCGCAAAAATTATGCATTTCAAATTAGTTTTATGCGTCAATTTTGTTTCCCTTGGATGAGTGACTTACACCCATCCAAATAGGCTCAAAATTTGTATGTAGCCTAGCTATAGTATGACGGTGAAGATCAATGTTTTACATTTTGCAAAAAATAGTCGTGATATGTAAACACACTAGAGTGTATTCGTGCAATCTGTACACTCGAGTGTATTCTAGGCTCCTTCTCTCTCTCTCTCTATATATATATATACAAACTCCCTCCAATAAAATATTAAGTCTTAGATTATTTTCATTAGAGGAATACATGAAAATCTTGATCGACTAAGCGTGGGCACCCCAAGGGTGGTGCACTGTCTATCTCATGGAAGTGTGATGGCAATAATGTGGGCCTACCAAGTAGGGTGCATTATTATTGTGTCGACTTTTGGGTCGGGCTTAACTGAGTGACCTTAATGAGATTAACCATCAGAGGCATATAGATGACTATAGAAAAGAGTTTCATATATCATCTATCCAGGAATTTCCTAAGATGCAATTGGAGAACGTTACCTACTTTAATGATTGATTATGGACACTGGCATTGGCCGGGTAATAATTGAATTACTTTAGATCTTAGCTCATTATAAGATTGTTCACTGCAATATTCTAAATTGATAATTGTGGGTTGTCAATTTGATCAAAATAATGAGAGAAATACTTAATTAAATACCTAGTAAAAATCATCATAATTTAATCAAATCGAATCAAATAAAAATGAGTTTTTGACAAAATTGCAAATTATTGTATAGAATCAAATGGCAACACACAACAACTTTTCTTTACGGTCAGTCCTTAAAAAGGACAAGTTAAATGGGAACAACTTCCACAACTGGTTCAGGATGTTGAGAATCATTCTCACACAGGAGTGCAAGCTCTATGTCCTGGAGACACCATATCTGGATGAACCCCTTCCCAATGCACCTAAGGCTGACAAGGATGTTTACAAGAAGCATACTAAATATGTTGTTGATGTTAAGTGTCTAATGCTATGCTCCATGAACTATGAGTTGAAAAGGCAACATGATAATATGGATATTATTGAGATGGTCACACATCTTAAGAACATGTTCCAAGATCAGGCAAGATAGGAGAAATTTGATGTCTCTAAGGTGTTGTTCAAATGTAACATGGCAGAAGGAGATCCAGAAGGTCCTCATGTGCTCTAGCTCATTGGGTATGTGGAGAACCTTGCTAGGATGGGATTCCTCTTGGGTCAAGAGTTGGCCACTGATGTGATTTTGTAGTCTTTACAAAGTCATGCAGTCAGTTTGTCACGAACTACAACACGAATGACTTTGACAAGTTGTTGATAGAGTAATTAGGTATATTGATAACAACTGAGACATGAATGAATAAAGACAAGACCAAGTCTATGATGATGATCAACAAGACAAAGGGAATGTATAAAGGCAAAGACAAAGCTAAGAAGAGTTCTAAAGCTAGACAGAAGCCCAAGTCTTCAAATCTCAAGGTAAAAGAAGGAATAAAGAAGGGAGGCAAATGTCACCACTGTCACCAGGATGGATATTGGAAGAGGAATTACCCCCTTTGATTGGAGGAACTAAAGAAGAAGGAGGAGGAGATAGAGATCTCCACTTATGGTATATACATTATAAGATAATTCTCAATTACTTCTTCATCTTGGTATGTGATACTAGATGTAGATCTGACATACGTTGATGTGCAAAATCTAATAAGAAGTAAAGCCTTTATGAAAGGACAAGGATGGAATACAAAACCAAGAGTTGTTGAAGCTACAATCTACATTTAGATTTTATCTTATCCCTTTGGACATGTAATAGAGTTAGTTGAACTGTTATTTCATTATGCCAATAATAGAAACATTTCACTTTATGCATCTGGTATGAAAGGATGATTATAAATAAAGAGTTGGTAATGCTTTTATTTCAAAGAATGATCTTGTATGGAAATACCCCAAACATCTATTGATTTTTATTCAAAAGGATCTAAATATGAATGTTAATAACATAAATACCAAAAGGATTATATTTGATAACTCAAACAATCTTTAGCATTGTCATCTTGGCCACATATATAAGAAATGCATATCTAGAATCCATATTGATGTTTATCTAGACTCTTTTGGTTATTTAACCAATAAGAGACATGCAAATCTTAATTATGATCAATATGAAAAAAATATCCTTCACGAGATGTAGTGGGAGGATAAGCACTCTATTAGAATTTATACATGTTGATGTATGAAGATATTATAGACAACATTGCTTATACTTCATTATCACCGATAATCTTAGTCGAGATAGGGTTTGCATTTGGTGAAATACAAACATGAATCTCTTGAAGTGTTCAAGGAGATTTCAATGAAGTATAACTTTGATAAAAGTATTAAGAAACTTCAATACGATCAAACCTTGAAATACTTTACAAGCAGGAGTTTGAGGTCCTTCTGGAAAGACAATGATAGCATATCACAAGTCAAATCCATCTGAACATATAGATATGTCAGAAAGAAGGAATAACATCATGATGAGTCATGATATAATTATTATTTAATCTAATCTTCTAACTTCCTTTAGAAACATGCTTTGTGCTAAAAGAATGTATTGTCTAAAATGGTTCTAAAGACATCATATGAGATATGATATGGGATGTGCCAATGTGTCTTAAGGGTTGAAACCTATATAAAGAAAGTAGTTTCTTGAAAAGGTTTATCTACAAACCATAATCATTGAATACTACATTTGATCCCAATCCAATAACAAAAAGTGTTTTGTTACTAGGATAATTGAGTTCTAAAAGAATCAGTGGGAGAAAAAGTATAGCTCGAAAGGTTTGAGGTCAACAAGGAGGTATAATGGAATAAAGGGAATCACCATTTGTTGTGGAATCTCAAATTCCTTATGTAACATAGAACTTATAGTTCTAGTAAGAACATATCTAAGATTTAAAGATTGTGAATCTTATAACTCAGATAAGTTATGTGTGGGTCAAAAGATGATGATCCAACAAATGAACTAGAAGCTATTGAGATCTAGAATATGAGAAATGGCTTAAAGACATTATGGAGTCCATGTTCACTAACAAGTTATGACCTTGGTAGTACCACCTAAAGGGGTACCCCAAAGGGTGAAGTTGGATTTTCATTGCAAAGACCAACGTGGATAACTTAAAAGGACAAATTGATGGCAAAGGTTTTCAAATCAGTTCAAATTGTTGATCATGAAGAAATTTCTTCACCAATTGTCATGCTTATTGTTGTAGCTAGTATAGACTATGAGATTTGGCATATGAAGCTTAAAACCACATTCCTTAAAAGGAATATATGAAAGGATGTGTACATGAAACAACCTAAAGGTTTTATAACTTCATGAATGCAAATAAAGTCTAGAAGCTACAAATTTCAATCTAGAGATTGAAACAAGCAACTCAGAGATGGGATATTTTTGTCTTGACAAGATAGTCAAATAGTTTGACTTGAATCAAGATAAAAGATGAAATATGTGATTATAAAAGATTTAGTGGGAGCATATATGAATATTCCACATGTTGATGGGGAATAACATCTCAATACTGTAAACATTGAGACCTGGCATGGAAAACACCTTCAGCAATGAAGGATTAGGTGAAACATCCTATGTGATAGGAAATGAGATCTATAGAGATAGTTCTTGAAAGTTTCATGACCTAAAATGAGAACATACTATAGCAAGATGCTGAAAGAGTTGAACATAAAGGATTCTTGAGAGAGAATCTGTCCATTTTATGTGGGATTACTATCTCATGAACCCTATGTTCCAATTCTTATGAAAAATGGAAAGACATGAGGAAGATTCCATATGCACTAGCAGTTGGATCTATCATGTGTGCTATATAAATGTACTCATACCATAGTCTTGTATGTATTGGATATGATAAGATGATATTAGTTTCCAATGAGGGTCATTGGAATGTCATTAAAAGACATCCGTTAGTACTTGAGAAGCACTAAAATAAGTTGCTATATTATAGCAACAAGGAAGAATTCTGTGTAAGGGTTACACCGATGCAAGCTTTTGATATGACAGAATGTGATTGCAATATAAAATGTTTTAAAGTTTAAGAAAAGAGTTATAACTTGGACGAGTTCTGAATTCTATAATAGAACTGAGTATCCTGGTGTTGTGAACACTAGAGTGGATGCTATATGTATCTAGAAGTTCATATGGATGAACTTGAAGATGTTCCAACTATTGATGACTCAGTAGAAATACTATGACAACAATGAAGCTACCAGTTAGGCAAGGAATATCAAATACCATATTATGACAATTTCATCTCACAATTAAGAGATGAGAAACATGCAATATACATACTAAAAGCAAAGTGTTGCTAACCCACTGGATTAGCACTTGCATAGCAGAAACATGATGAACATGTTTAGATTACTAGGAATGAGATCTGTGGATGATTGGCTCTAAGTGTAAGTGGGAGTCTGTTGGTATGTATGCCCATAAAGCCAGTAATATGAATGTGATGGCATATTACATAAAGGATTTGATTGATAATCATAAAGGAAAGCTTACAATTCATTCTATTTTACTCAGTTATAAGATAATGAGGAAAAACGATGAATGTCTAAAGAATGACAATTACTTAATGACATATGTCTTCAAGTACGTGACTTGAATAATGGGATCATACAAATGCTAAGAGTATGTACATTCTTATTATGTCCCTGGTCGGATGTTACTATGGAAGGTAGATAGACAGTAGTGACACATAATACTAGAGTGTGTGTTGGTTGATGATAGAATCTCATCAGTCATGATATGGTATATCAAACCAAGCACATATATACTTGTTTGAGAATAGTGTATTGAACATACCCACCTTGAGAGTGACACATGGAAACCACAAATGGTGGTAATAGTCATCTCTCATAGTGAAGCTGGTGATTGTGGTTCTTAGACCTGAAGTCACTACACTCATCACATGTCATTCGGTATACTTTGACATCATCCAACATAATCCTGAATAAGGATTGCCATGACAATAATGATTGGGTAGCTGTGACACATGGGGATTGACTGTTAGTGATGTAGATGGGATTTGTCCCTCCTACTGGAGTTTAATATCCTAGCCACTTGATAAGCGAGACTGAGAAAAACATGCACATGCACATGTGAATCAATATATGATATTGAGGTCACATATATCTCAGACAGTCTGCTCTTGGTTCAAGGAACATGGATTGAACATTGAGAGGATGAAGATTCCATGCCTCAAGTTCATTCTAGATATCTGAGACAAAGGAATTAGACAATCACTATAATTCCTTACAAAAATTGTAGGTTGAAGTTGTTCTCCAACTTTCCATTCACTTGGGTAGCACTAATGTGTGACTAGGCACCACTCTTTGCTTGTGATGTCATAAATTAGTTATGGACATTCACTGCCAATGTGATATGGGACCTCTATAGTTACACACATATGAATTCATCTAGAAGAGGAGTTTAATCATGAATGATAATTGAATTGATTACTAAAGTGTTTAGATATTCAATTTGAGAACAAATCAACTAACTAGATTCCCAACTAATCAGTTCAAGTGTTGAAATGACCGGTTGGAGTGTCAGGTTGATTAGAAATTGAATTGGTTGAGTTTTGTCTGAACTAGGGAGCAAACTGACTAGTTCACGTAGTGAACCGATTGGCTCGGGTTACCAACTGATCAGTTGGGGCCGTGATACGACCAGCTTGCAAGGGCGAGACACCCAATTCGTGGAGAAATTCGATTGCATCAAGGATTAATGCTGACATCATGTTGTGCATTAATTGGATTCAAATTTCTAATTCATATGTGATTGGGAAACATGGTGAACTAATTAGCTCGCATGTGACTCGATTGACTCGCTTGTGAACTGATCGGTTCGTCGCTTGTAGGTTACAAAAATTCATGATCTCCAGTCCCTTCCACTCCACATAGAATGGGAACCCTGACCCTAACCTCTCATATAAATAGAGGGGTACTGGGTGCTTCTCAGAGATATCAATTGCCTCTGAAAATTGTTTGTCTTCTCTGGTTTTGGTAACTGAGAGAACCCAAGCAAGTCCTACCCGATAAATGTAGGGATAATAAGTGAGAATGATCATGGGAGAGCAAGTTGGTGACTAGTACACCAAGGGGAGGGACAACTCCTTCCTCTCTATTCTAGTTGAATGATAAGAGTTCTAGGTGGTCTTTGTGGACTTCCATAGAGGCGAGGTGGCCTTTGCCCATCGCTAGGAGGACAATGTCAGCCTGCAGTCTATGGGGGAGATGTTGTAGATGCCATCCAAATCTGCTATCCATAGTGAAGACCATGAGTTGCACATACGCCGTCCAAGTGCAAATGGGAGTTCTGCACTACTACAACAAGTTATAGTTGTTGGACTTACTCCTGGGCCAAGTATGAACTTGTTAAACCATCCTTTCCATTGCATAGTTGTTGATGCAATCTTGCTGTTCTTGTGAATATGGATAGACAAATTTTTGTTTCTGCTACCTACTATGTGCCCATATTTCCTTACAAATCCTGCTAGTGAATTAGTGTCAATTAGGATAGTGACTGAGTGGCGTGTTTGCATTGACTATCGTTGTTTGAACACCACTACTTTAAAGGATCATTTTCTGCTTCCATTTATAGACCAAATTCTTCAGAGGTTCGCTGGACGTTCACATTTTTGTTTTCTTGACGGGTATTTGGGGTACACTCAGATTTCTATCGAACCAAAAGATCAAGTTAAGTCTACCTTCACTTGCCCTATGGTACTTTTTCATACCACCGGATGCCTTTTGATCTTTGTAATGCACTGGCAACATTCCAAAGATGCATGCTCGCAATCTTTTTGGATATGGTGGAGCATTGTATTAAGATTTTTATGGATGACTTTTTGGTGTATGGTGAATCTTTTAAGGACTATCTTTCCAGTCTAGATAGAGTTTTACAAAGATGTGAGGACACTCATATTGTTTTGAACAAGGAGAAATGTAATATGATTGTGAGTGAATGAATTGTGTTGCGACACAAGGTGTCCAACAAAGGGATGGAAGTCCAGTGGTTAAAACTAGAAGCGATCTCTAAACAACCCCCACCATCATCAGTGAAGGGATCTAGGAGCTTTCTAGGACATGCCATATTTTATCGATGTTTTGTAGAATATTTTTTCAAAATTTCCAAATGATTTATGAATTGTTAGAGAAGGATGTCGATTTTAATTTTGATGATCGATGTCTAAAATCTTTTAAGGTTTTAAAAGAGAAATTGATTTCTGCACCCATCGTGGTGGCTCTAGATTGGACTCAACCATTTGAGTTGATGTGTAATGCATCTGATTTTGCAATAGGGGCATTCTAAGCCAACGTAAGGATCATGCACTATCATCCAATTACTACACATCTAAAACACTTAATGATGCACAATAGAAGTATACCACCACAAAAAATAATTTTTAGCTATAGTCTTTGCCTTTGATAAATTTAGACACTATTTAGTAGGGGGTGATAGTGTGGATTGATCATGTAGCTATTAAGTACCTTTTGTAGAAGAAGGATGCTAAACCAAGGCCAATTAGATGAATTTTGCTACTACAGAAATTTGATATAGAAATTAAGGACAAGGTTGGAGCATAAATGTAGTAGCTGATAGCTTATGTAGGTTGGAAAGGACGAATGAATCTGGGTTGGAGGTACCATTTTTGAGGAGTTCCTTGATGAGAAAATATTTGACATGAAGAACAAGGATCCCTGGTTTGCACAAATATTTGGCATTTGGAGAGATACTGGAGGATTGGAGTTATCAAGAGAAGAAAAGATTCTTCCATTCATTGAGATATAATATATGGTATGACCCCATCTTGCTTAAACAATGTAGGGATGGTATTTTGATGAAGTGTGTGTCAGAGTGTGAGTTTGACAACATATTTTCTCATTGTCATTTCTTACCTACTGGGAGAACCATGCTAGTTTTAGGACGTCGACTAAGGTATTAGAAAGTGGTTTTTATTGGTTGTCTTTGTTTAAAGATACTTACAGCTATGTGCGGAGGTGTGATGCATGTTAGCGAGCAGGTAACATATCTAGACAACATGATATTCTTCTCAATATATTTTAGGAGGTAGAGGTCTTTGATTTATGGGGAATTGATTTTATGGTACCTTTTGTTTCTCTAAATTCTAATTTGTATATCTTACTTGTATTGGACTATGTGTCTAAATAGGTGAAAGAAATTCCAACTTGGACCAATGATGCGCAGGTTGTGTGTAAGTTTGTGAAGGAACATATTTTCTACAGTTTTGGGATGCCTAGAATGATTATAAATGATGGGGGTCTCATTTCACAAACAAGAAGTTTGGTACTTTATTGAGTAAGTATGGAGTGAAGCACAAGTAGGGACCCCATACCATCCCCAAACTCATAACCAAGTTGAGGTGTCTAATAGAGAGATTTAGATGATCTTAGAAAAGACTGTCTCCACCAATAGAAAATATTGGAGCATGCAATTGAATGAAATTCTATGGGCTTATAGGATGGCTATTAGGACACCAATAGACATGACTCCCTACATTCTAGTCTATGGGAGGGCATGCCATTTTCTCATGGAGCTAGAGCATGAAGCCAAGTGGGCTTTAAGAAAGCTAAATTTTGATATTTCTAGTGTAAGGAAGAAGCAGAAATTAGAGTTCAATGAATTAGATGAGATTAGGCTAGATTCCTACAAGAGCTCTAGTATCTACAAGGATAGTACTAAGAAAATGCATGATCGACATATTCTCCATAGAGTGTTTCTACCGGGCCAAAGGGTTTTATTGTTTAATTCTAGGATGGAATTGCATCCTAGGAAGTTGAGGTCCAGGTGGATTAGGCCTTATGTGGTTATCAAGGCATGTCCTCATGGAGCGGTTGAAACTAGTGATGGTGCTAAATCCTTTTTGACAAATGGACAATACCTCAAACATTACTGTGGGGGAGAGATAGACCATGAGGAGGAAGAGTTTAATCTCATTGATCTTCCTTGAGCATTCATGCATTCAAAGATCATTGAGCTTAAGACGTACAACAAGGATGCTTATAGGATATAACCCACAATTTAATTTTATGTTATTTATTTTTTCATCCAAGCTTGTTTGGGAGTAACTTTCATATTTGCATTTTAAATTACTTTTTAGTTGTAAAAGGGTACCTTGATGATTCCTATTTGGTGTGAAGGCATAGAAAAACTTGGTACCACCGACACATTAGTCAGTGGCAATGACAAATGTATACAAATCAAAAGATGTATAAAAATCAACAGGGATGGCATTGAAATTTCGCTACCACCAAGACCTTATCAGATAGAGTAGACAAATTACCTACAGAAACTTGGTACCACCAACAACATGCGTCGGTGGCACTGATAGTGTTGAGAGAATGTGAATCTCCAGGTTCGATACACTAAGAGGACAATTTGACCACACCAAAGAAGTATGAAAAATCGACACAACTTGGTACCACTAACACCATATTCTAGTATCATTCTCAATTCAACTCATTACAACCGACCCAAAGTCACAATGACTTGCGATAATCAAGTTAGTACCACTAATATCCCGTCGGTGGCACTGATACAGGAAGACCAAAACACATAGGACCCAATTGACATCAACTATGGAGTTCACTTGCATCCTATGATAGGTGGCACCGGTCTAGACTAACATTTCATACGTTAGTACCACCCACTCCTGTCGGTACCACTGACATGGAGAAATCTGTGGGTCAGTAGATTGATGGATCTAAGACGTGGAATCAATAGACAACACTGACTAGCCATGAATCAAGAGAAAAGTCTGTACCATCGATTCCTTAGGTCAGCGGTACCGACTCTATGTGACAAGGCTGCTCAACTCCTATATAAAGGGATGCACTGGGTGATATATTTTCACACACAAAGGATTCCTTTGCACTCATGAAGGCATATGGAGAGCCCGACATCCCCAACTCTTCATTGAGCTCTCTTTCTCAATTCATTTTATCTCTCTAGTATCAATGGCTTCATGAAGGCAAGTGTCATCAGCATGAGCATCCCAACATATGGTGCTGAAGCCATATAGGATGGCTTTTGCAGACGAAGACTAGAAGAAGCTTTTAACTAGCTTGATGAAGAGGGAGTTCATACCCATGCGATATGGTGATTGCACCTTCCCTAATGTGATCGACTTCATGGGGAGCATCCACCATGTCTGCCAAGGGCAGGGGATAGTGGGTGGTCACCCCTTCCTAGGTGATTGCCCACCTACCAGGAGATTGTGTGTGGGTTTCTCACATCACTGGAGGTTTATTGCATCCGCGAGCACAGGGAAGGTTGGGAATAAGGGAGGATCTATTTTAGACTCTACAATGCTGTTCACCACCTCATGCTAGTAGAGTTCAATGCAATCTACATATGGCCAGAGGGTGGAGTACGCTTCACCCCCAATGAATTCGACTAAGCCATGGCTTGGAGGCAGATAACATACCAGCAAGAGGAGTTTACTATCAATTGGAACCATACCTCGGTGATGGACATTGAGCACCCCTTCTATAGGATCCTATAGTGCTACCTGATGAATACAATATTTGCCAGGTCCACTTAGGGACAAGGGAAGCCAGAGAAGGCATACCTGTATGTCCTATGGGCACTTCTCACACTGGGGGGAGAGAAGATCGACCTTGGCTCATTATTTTTGTAGCACATGCTAGTGGTGAAGAGGCAAGCTTAGAGGAAACCTCCAATTCACTTTGGGGATTACTCACACCTTTATCTCTCTACCTCTACATAGAACTCTCTAAGGATGCCACCAACAAGACACGCTTGACTTCAAGCATTTCAAGAGGTCTCACCTCGTCTTCAAGTATAAAGGGAAGGTGTACACCTGTTGCACCATCGACGATCAGCTGAAGCAAAAGGTTCTCCCTAACCCCATCTTCCGTCTCCATGGAGTGTGGTTCCTTAGATGACTAGCAGATGATGCAATATGTAACATCCCAGGATTTAAGGCCTTGGCTAGTACGATCTTAAAAGGAATGATTGGACTACCCATATCACCAAGGTGCACCTCCTTTTTAGGAAACCCATCACTAAGAACTCCATAGTTAAGTGTGCTTGTCTTGGAGTAGTACTAGGATGGGTGACCAGTCATGAATTTGATCCTGACTCACGTGTGAGTGTGGTCAAAGCACCTTGTTAAGGCTAGTGGTGGTCTGTGGGGCCAGTCATCATTCTTGAAACTCTACTAGAGCCTTGGGCAGTGGGCCTGGGCATTACAAATGGTATCAGAACCATAACCCCTCAAGTAGGTGGGGCCCACATGGGCATGTGGCATGTCAGTCTTGAGCTGTGCGGTCCAGGCATGTAGGAAAGGACTGTCCATGGTGACGTAGCCACCCTTGCGCTGGTATTCTGTGATCGGGAGCTGGGTGTCCATGGGCCATTCTGGGTCTGCACTGAAATGGGAAAATATTATGAGGTCATATAGTTGAGCCTTGATGAGGATATCAAGAGTCTAAGTGGGGGAGATTGTAACATCCCAGGATTTAAGGCCTTGGATAGTATGATCTTAAAATGAATGATTAGACTATCCATATCACCAAGGTGCACCTCATTTTTAGGAAACCCATCACTAAGAACTCCATAGTTAAGTGTGCTTGTCTTGGAGTAGTACTAGGATGGGTGACTAGTCGGGAAGTTGATCCTGACTCGCACGTTAGTGTGGTCAAAGTGCCTTGTTAAGGCTAGTGGTGGTCTGTGGGGCCAGTCGTCATTCTTGAAACTCTACTAGAGCCTTGGGCAGTGGGCCCTGACATTACACAATACCAATCCTAGAAGGTATAGAGGAAGATAAGGAGCCTGTGGATGAGGTAGAAGATGATTAGGAAGAGGAAGATGAAGAATAAGAAGAAGAGGAGAACACCATGCCTTTTACACAGAGCCAATGTATACACATGGTTTCACACAAATAAGCATCATCCAGTTCCATAGCTCCACCGCCTAGAGATTTTTTTCTCTATGGAGGGCATGTATGGGATGTTGTAGTCTATACGACAAGGACAACAATAACATTTAGTCACCCTGGCCCAAATTCATGGGTTTCAAGAGCGGTTTTATATCAGCAACATGCAATCTACAACAACGAGCGCCTTCTATTGGCCAACCAGGTGAACATGCACATTGAGCACTACCAGTAGTCACTATATTACCATTATTGGAACTAGAGACATTTTGCTAGATACTCTTAGCCACATCCTATAGCATCAGACCCACCCAACTTCACTGACACATTTCCCGACCCTAATTTCAATATGTAGCTGAGAATATTTCAGCCACCACCACCATCACTCTGAGATCATGATACTCCTATTCCACCTCTTTGTTTGAATTCTAGCTCTGAGGACATAGTCAAGTTCAAGCTTAGGGGGATGTTGGAACAATTTCATCTTTGTATCTTTCATTTTCTGTTATTTCTTATGTTTTTGTAAGCATATGATCCACATCTAACTAGTGTAATTGTGGAGTTTAATTGTCATGATTTCGCCTATCATCAAAGAGAAATGTGTTTATGCCTTTGCAATTATTTTTTTTAAACGATCATATATTGTTAAGATGAATTTGCAAAGTCTAATACAACATCACATAAAGGAAGTGCATGCGTTAGTCAGCTTGAGGATACTTGATATAAATGAAATCTTAATTTATCCAAGATTTATGGATGATGATGAGGTTTGAGCCCAAACTGACTAAACAAGTAACAAGATCTTAAATGAGATTTTATAAAGAAACTCTAAGGTTACCATGTCCACATGTTGATAGGAGAGTGACATATCATAGTTTAATACATGCATTATCTCTTAATTGTGTGATTCCACCCACTTTTTTATGACATTTCATTCATCACCTTAAGATGGTCAAGTAACCTGAACTGTTTCCTCTTGATTGCATTGCATGGCATAATAAGTGGCATGATAGTTAGTACTTTTATTCCACTAGTTAGAAAATGAAAAAGATTTTATTTGCATATCAATTAGTTGCATAAGAAATTTCTTGTATATTGCATACTCTTTGTGCATCAGTCTTTCATCATGTATTTATATAGCTTTCTCCATTGATATAAAGTGAAAGGATACACATCTGTAACCCTCTCAATGAAAAAGGAAAATAAATGCTATATGAAAGAAAATCCTGAGCATAAATTATCAATCATGCTAAAATAAATAGGGACAGAGAAAAAAAAGAAAGACAATCAAATAAAGAGAGAGAAAAGGATTCATTGAACTCAAATCTAAAAAAATTCTTCAAGGAAAAGTGGAAATAGTTACATGTAGGCATTTTTTTATTTCACACTCATCAATTAGACGAGACGTTAAGTGCATGCATCATTCCACCAAACAGTAGACATTAGGATCCATGTATTTCTCATTTCCCTCATGTTATAGGTTCATAATATTTCATTTTTGCATAAATGATTTAGATGTTACTTGTGATTCTTTTTCATACTCACCTATTTCATCCCACACATACTTGTCATGGTAGGCCACATATATGATTGATCCTTCATTCACTTTTATATGGGGAGATGCTTTCAAATGTAGTAGGCAGATAGAAGAGCAATGTAGACAGGGAATCACATGGCGCATCAAGCAAATGCCCTATTGACTATGATATTACTTGCTATATTAATAGTGTCTCATTGATATGAGAGTGGACACCTATGTTCAGTCATTGGTAAGGGCCGATCTAGGACCACCAGGTAGGGGTATTTGAGAAGTGTAGTTTATATTGTTTTTCCTCTTAATGACTTGTCTCAAATAGATCCAAAGGTAGTCTTGCTCGAGGCGAGCGACATTTAAGCTTAGGAGATTTTGATGCATTTAGTTTTATGCATTTTCACAAGCTATTCGTCCATGTATTTCATGCATTATTGTTCATTTTGACATTATTTATGCATAATGTATTGTTATTAGCATGTGAAACAATATTACATCAATTATTACGTTGATTTATCACTTTTATTCATACTTATGTTGGTTTTTCCATATTCAGGTAATTTGTGAACTTACAAGGAAGCTCAGTGTCACACCCACATCCCACGATTACCACTAATCATTTGATTAGGGCATAGGTTTGAGGATTATACTTAATACAAAGTTCACTCCCATTTTTTTCTTCTTTTCATTTTGAACTCTTTGTTTCCTCACATTCAATCACATAAACAAACTTTACAAGAGAATTAAACTTTGATTACTCTAATATGATCTCAACATTAATGATACACATTCATACATTCATTCTATTTCTCACACTTCCATGTACATACGACATGACAATCAAATACATTCACTCTTATTAAGGAAACAAAGATACAAAATATCATTTACAACTCTCTCACATCTATACAAGGACCTAGAGTGACAGGGACCGACTGAACTTAACTAATCTCAGAGGGGTGAGCCTACTCACTCAGTGAATGAGTACTTCAAAGAAATAGTCTAAAACACTGATATAATTACAAATATACTTTTGAACAACTGATATCAATTATAACAGTAATAATCTTTAAAGATACTGATTTTTCACAAAAAAAAATTTGGCACAATACTCTAGACATCTACAAGAGTGAATCAAAATATGAACATGCTTGATTGATCATAAAGAGGACAAATAATTCAAAAACATACAAAGAATAATTGAATAACTGCACACACTTGTTTAACCTCTCATTCATCTTATTATGCCCTGAACCCACATGAGGTGTACAATAACATGTGAAAGAATCACAGCAAGCTACGATCTCACTGTACAAGGCTTAGAAACATGCCCAGGTTCCTAAGCCTATCTCTTGAGTAAGACTCCGTCTGCAGCGGGCCTCTGCACGTCTGCCTCTCGGCAGCTAATGGGAGTGGCCAGATATCTCAAACTCCACCTCTCAACCTGGGTACTCAGGCAGTGAGTCAAAGCCCTGAGGCTGATTGTGCATTAGTGGACCTATTGACCACTGATCACTCAACATGTAACATAGGTACCACTAGCATCCCCAGTTGGTGTTGGGTACCACACAATAATAAGGAGTCTGCCCTACTGGTCAAGACCCCCACACCCTACTAGTGCGCTCTAGCTTACCTTGATATGGACTACCTCCAGTCGAGAAACTGTTTCCTCCTCACAGCGCAAGCCTCATCCTGTGAGGATTCTATAGTGTTTAGGGCATCTACATGTCTAATTCACTCTTTAAATTCACAATTCAATCGTCACATCAACATATCTTTGTTCATCTTTGTAAACTGTTCATTTCATAAATCATCTGATAACATTTACCACAACTGAACTGTTAAGCATCACCACATCTCAAACTAAAAAACATTGATATCACAATACTTGTTTCACTGAATACCCTATCATTAGGGTTTCATTTACCCCATTCACTTATCACATAACTCACATAAGGATTGAATACATCATAACATCATGAATAACATTGAATCAAGATGTCTAATTGCAAACCTCCAACTTTCCATTCATTTAGGGTTTCTCCCTCCATATTGATATATCAAGCAAACATTGATATCATCGAATGAAATCTAAGATGTTATCTGACATATATGTAATACACATACAAATAAAACAATCATTTGTAACCAAGGATATTCAACTAGGAAAACTTCTTTATTCAATTACAATTTCAGTCATAGTTGAAAATCTTAGATTTCAGTTTACTCATATAATCTCTGTAAATACTTTAAGAATTATCATTTAGATGGATTGTACCCATTTCTAATAAGATTTCATCATCTGAAATTCATCATAATAGATAAATAATTCATTTCATATAACTTGCAAAGGCTAGATCAAAAGGCAACTTAGTGTTTGTACTCGCATACCAAGAAACTGAAGATTTTTGATGATTTAACTCATTTTTGTGCAATCTACTATTTAAAGGAAGTACCCACTCACCCTAAAGTGTGAAAACACCTTAAAAACATAGCCCATCTCTGAAAATATCAAATCCATAGCAAGACTCTATCAAATCACCAATTTTCTTCTTCCTTTCAGCCCTAAACAAGGTCTGCTGTAGGTAGAAGATGAAGATCAGAGGTTAACCCAAACCTCAAATTGTTGGATCAGGGATTACGAGCAAGGGGAAATGAGGAGGAAGAATCGACAGTTTATACTACTTACCAAGTCGAATCTATAGCAACCCTTTTGGGTTTCCATCATTCTTCACATTCTTCCCCAAAAATTACCCCAGAAATTGCCTTTTAGATCGCTCTCTCATTGAGCAAGATGACTGGGATGATGGAGGATTGAATCACGGTTCCAACACACTTCGTTTTCTTAAAAACAGACAAGTATAGCTCGAGATAAGATCGTTTTACGATTTTTTGTCCTGGGTGGCGTCACTCACGGTCGCGGTGTCGACGCAACATCATGGGTCACGGTGTCAACGCAGCATCACAGTGTAGACTGTGGTCGCGGTGTCGATACAGCGTCGGTCGCGGTGTCAGCCGCGGTCGCGGTGCTCTGTATATGTTTACTAAAAAGAGCATAACTCTCTCATTTTAACTCCGATTTGGTTAATTCCTTTTTTGTTGGATTCATAATTGAATTATATACAATATTACAACATTATTTTGACAAAATTATCAGAGGAAAAATTATTTATTAATTATTTCATCCAATGTCATTAACTCTCTTTTTGCATACATGTATGGGTTAATGCCATATTAACTCCAACTCATATCTTTATAGTATGCTTAAATCATAATTATGAGTTGCCAAAATAAGTATTTAAGGTTACCAAAGTTAAGACAAATCATAAAACAGAATATTACTAACAAAAGTATGACAAGCATTAAGATTATCTTAAAACTCTAGGCTTACCAACAAAGCTAGGAACGGGTTGTAACAATTCTCCCCCTCTAATAAAAATTTCATATCACAATTTCTAAAAGAGGAAAAGATACTTGTTAAACATCTCTGATTCTACTTTTCAAGTAACTTCTTCTATACATGATTCCTCCAAAAAACCTTTACTAGGGGTATCTATCTCCTTTTAAGCTTTCGAATACTACGGTCTAGAATTTTATTTTTAACATTGAGTCATTTTTTCCTCTTCAAATCACAACTTTTAAAAGATATAAAATGTGTGGAACATAATTTCTCATCTCATCATCACATGGTACTATTAACTTGCCATTCATGAGACCACACTAGTCATCATACTATCACAAGATATAAATCCTTTTCACAATATCATAGGGTATCAACCCTTATTAACACAAGAGGATTACACCTCATCCAGGTCTCAACCATGCCCAAAGGTCATTAAGACCATCATACTATTCCCTACAAGATTATCATTATCTTTGCATGTCTTATAACAAGGCTCAACACCATCATTTACATATAATACACCGAATCAACACAATATTGCATTAATGAGCTAGGAGATATTCATAAAAAATCATAGCAAGGTTATATTAACATTACGAACATTCCTTTATTACATTAACATGCAAGGAATCTAGATATGATTAACCCTCATCATATTCATAATGCACATGTTTAGCATAAAATAGACTCAACCATGTGGCTATGATAACCACCAATTAACATATTAAGGTTATGATCATATTAAGGAGGTTATTCCACCATCATTCCATCATATAAAAAGGTTAAACATGAATACTCATCTTTATCTATTTGCATTAGATTTAGGTTCAACAAGATAAATTATACTAATGTTACTAATCAACACTTATACCCAAGTCCTTACTCACGACATCCCCATTGGATCATGGATGCATAAGGTGAAGCATCACCATCACATTCCATACTATTATCAAGTATGAATTCCACACATAAATCAAGGTGTAACCATCATGTTATAGCATATTTGGGTTTCAACAACAATTATAGAGTACTCCATGATTGTATTAGTCATTCAAGAACTATTCATACCCAATTACCATCACTTAGTTATATTAAAGCTAGGTATAACAATCTATACCTCATTAGGGTTACATATCAATACAATATGGTTATCATCCCTTCTATTCATATGAGTGAATAGGTAAGACTACCTTATTCAGGGTAACCCTCCACTTGTTCCATCATCATTCAACCCATATCACCATACCACAATTGTACAATACTAAGATGGATTACTAGTATGAACGACTACAACTATCAAACACCTTTAATTAACATATTGCTTGCACATGTACACTGAAATCATACGTAGAACCAATTTACATCCATTAATATACCTTCAACAAATTACACTTCTAAAAAAATCACGTATTACTTGAAAGCCATTGTTTTCTATTATTTCTCTCCTCATTCATTACTACTTACTTTTTGATACTTATCCTTCTCATTTTGATCATGTAAAAGAAACATCCCTAAAATTGAAACATACAAGGTAAGAATAGATTATTCATCATTCTTGACATCAATGCAAGAATTTATTTCTTATCACACTTTATTCATGTTGTATTTCTCCTTTTGTTCAAAACACACTTGTTACATTTCAAATTTATTTCTTACCCTTTGCTCTGAATCATTTCCATATTGTTCATGCACCTTTCAGATTAGCTACCTTTAAACCCTGGATTACTATCAGTGCTAGTTTTCTTCTCATAGTGCAAATCTCATGATCTTGTTTTATAGAGATGCTAGTATTCAAGGTCAAATCACTAGTGACCTCCCTTGAACTACTACAACTCTAAACATTCTCGGGTTTGGTCCTTATCAACAACATGACGTTATTGTGATGTGACTTTGATCCCTTAATTTGAAATTCAAACTTTGGATCTCACAAGTTTTACTAAAGTCTTCCTTATCTTATCAATTGAATTTCCTTTCTTTTTCTTGGCCATTTAGATAGATTGCATTCTCAATTTACCATGCTAGGGTTTCATCATCATATTGTGTGTCATTATTACATTCACTAGATGTCTCTACCATGGTGGTTATGTATTAGATATGATTCATTTTCTTATCACTTCATTCCCACCTTGGTCTCATTAAGTAATATATGAAAGAGAAGATGATTCTGAGACTTAGAATTCTTATCTTCAAACATTACCTTAATACATTTCTTGTATGTAGGTTTAATTAGTTATAAAAAAGGATACTTGATTAATTAGCACTTTCTTGAACCTCACAACCTCTTTCTTTTATAATCTATATTACTCCATCATGTTTCAAACCCTTCCTTACTTTCCATAATCCTCTTACCATATACTACTCTTCCACCTATCATATTTAACTTCTAATTTTCTCTTATGATCATGTTGTTTATTCATGTGTATGATCATGTATACCATGTAGCATATATTTCTTTTTATCCTTCTACTAATGTGAAATTGAAATTCTAAATCAATATTCTCTCTACTAGTTTCACCTCATGTTTAATACATTATTTATCCTTCATTTTAAAATCAAACAAATCATGCATGGGTCAAACTTAGTTTCTCTTTGAATCAAGTTTTTCCTTCCTGAATATAGTCTACCTTTGTATGACTTATTCATTGGTTAAGCTACACTTTTGTTCTTCTTTTAGAAACTAGTTTGTTGTTCTATAGAGACTTGGAATCCAAAGGTAGTAAGGATGAATGTATTAACTTCACAATAAAGGTATACATTCCATGCTCTCAATTATATCATAACCCTCATTCCTTAATCAAGCTCATCATTTCTAACATTTCTCTTTGTTTCAACTAAGTTTGTTATCCTAGTCTTATGATTTACATGTTCACCTAATTCTCTTTATTTTAACTCTTCTGAAGACTCTTTACTTCTATGTACTTATCATATACTTAACTCTTTTCTTCTATTTTCCCTTTACTTAGGAGTACATAAAATCATTATACTCGATTATATGATCCATTCCTCATGATTGATTCTTACTATCTTGGCCCTTACATACTTTTCTCATATCTTTTCCATATTTCATATTTAGAGTTCATATAATACTAATCATTAAACTTAATCTAAACCTTATTCCGTGTTCCTTTATTCACAATTAAAGGTTTCTCATATTAGGCCCCAAAGTTGGATCTCAAATATCAGTTCCAACTGATTCTTATCTATTCTAATCTTTCCCATATGTTTCAACATCTTAGTGTATGTACATTCTCACTATGATGTGGGTCTAATTTATCCAGAGTCTACTCTTATTATATTGTTAGTAGGAGTCATTAGATCCCAGTAACACATCATGCCAGCCGGACCAGGCCGAACCTGTAGTCTTGAAGCCAAGAGCTACTCAAGATTAACCAACTCCTATTAATCTCAAACTTGTGGAAAGAATATCCACTTAGGGCAAACTCATTTAAACATAACTTCTGGTCTACTTGATACAAAGAATATAAACAATAGCTGAATTACTTCATGATACCCAACAATATAAACAAACCATATATATTCTACACATTGATAATCTAAATTCATACATATAACAACATTTCTATTGATCTCCAATCAAAATAGAAATATAAAGCAAGAGTTGTATCACATTCTATGTTTAATCTCTTACTCCTTCATTACTTTCCGGTCTCCTAACCCAAAGATTTCTAGGGTTTCTCTCTAGCCCATCCTTCCTCTACATACTCGGCCAGGGCATCCAGAGAAGAATAGACAGAGTAGCTTGATACTGGTCAACCTAAGTATTCAGATACCGGGACAGGGTATCTAAATACTCAGACCTCCCTGAGCTATAGACACATCACCTCCTATCTACCACACTTATAACTCTGAATTTCTATCCTAATGGTCCCTGATGACTCAGCCTAAGCTCTGATATAAAAAAATTGTCACACCCACATCCCACGATTACCACTAATCATGAGATTAGGGCATAAGTTTGAGGATTATACTTAATACAAAGTTCACTCCCATTTTTCTTATTCTTTTCATTTTGAACTCTTTTTTTCCTTGCATTCAATCACATAAACAAACTTTACATGAGAATTAAACTTTGATTGCTCTAATACAATCTCAACATTAATGATACACATCCATACATTCATTCTATTTCTCACACTTCCATGTACATACGACATGACAATCAGATACATTCACTCTTATTAAGGAAACAAAGATACAAAACATCATTTACAACTCTCTCACATCTATACAAGGACCTAGAGTGATAGGGACCGACTGAACTTAACTAATCTCATACTTAACTCATGTGGTAGATCTACTCTGATGCTTTGACCTTCTTAAAGTCTAGGTGTTTTCCCTAAAAAAATGTGAGTAGAGGGGTGAGCCTACTCGCTCAGTGAATGAGTACTTCAAAGAAACAGTCTAAAGAATTGATATAATTACAAATATACTTTTGAGCAACTGATATTAATTATAACAATAGTAATCTTTAAAGAGAATATTTTTTCATAAACATAAATATGGCACAATACTCTAGACATCTACAAGAGTGAATCAATATATGAACATGCTTGATTGATTATAAAGCGGACAAATAATTCAGAAACATACAAATAATAATTGAATAAATGCAAACACTTGTTTAACCTCTCATTCATCTTATTATGCCCTGAACCCACATGAGGCGTACCAAAACATGTGAAAGAATCTCAGAAAGCTACAATCTCACTGTACAAGGCTTAGAAGCATGCATGAGTTCCTAAGCCTATCTCTTGAGTAAGACCCCATCTACAGCGGGCCTCAGCATGTCTGCCTCTCGGTGGCTAATGGGAGCGGCCGAATATCTCAGACTCCACCTCTCAACCTGGGTACTCAGGCGGTGAGTCAAAGCCTTGAGGCTGATTGTGCATCAGTGGACCTATTGACCACTGATCACTCAACATGTAACACAGGTACCACCAGCATCCCTGGTTGGTGTTGGATACCACACAATTATAATGAATCTTCCCTACTGGTCAAGACCCCCGCACCCTATTGGTGCGCTCCAGCTTACCTCAATCTGGACTACCTCTAGTCGGGAAACTGTTTCCTCCTCATAGCGCAGGCCTCATCCTGTGAGGATTCTACAGTGTTCAGGACATATACATGTCTAATTCACTCTTTAAATTCACAATTCAATCATCACATCAACATTCTTTGTTCATCTTTCTAAACTATTCATTTCATAAATTATCTGATAACATTTACCACAACTGAACTGTTAAGCATCACCACATCTCAAACTAAAAAACATTGATATCACAATACTTGTTTCACTGAACACCCTATCATTAGGGTTTCATTTACCTCATTCACTTATCACATAACTCGCATAAGGATCAAATACATCATAACATCATGAATAATATTGAATCAAGATGTCTAATTGCAAACCTCCAACTTTCCATTCATTTAGGGTTTCTCCCTCCTTACTGATATATCAAGCAAACATTGATATCATCAAATGAAATCCAAGATGTTGTCTGACATATATGTAATACGCATACAAATAAAACAATCATTTGTAACCAAGGAGATTCAACTAGGCAAACTTCTTTACTCAATTATACAACAATTTCAATCATAATCGAAAATCTTAGATTTCAGTTTACTCATATAATCACTGCAAATACTTTAAGAATTATCATTTAGATGGATTGTACCCATTTCTAATAAGATTTCATCATCTAAATTTCATCACAATAGATAAATAATTCATTTCATATAGCTTGCAAAGGCTAGATCAAAAGGCAACTTAGTGTTTGTACTCGCATACCAAGCAATTGAAGATTTTTGATGATTAACTCATTTTCATGCAATCTACTATTTAAAGGAAGTACCCACTCACCCTAAGGTGTGAAAACACCTTAAAAACATAGCCCATCTCTAAAAATCTCGAATCCATAGCAAGACTCTATCAAATCACTAGTTTTCTTCTTCCTTTCAGCCCTAAACGAGGTCGGCTGTAGGTAGAAGATGAAGATCAGAGGTTAACCCAAACATCAAATTGTTGGATCAGGGATTCCGAGCAAGGGGAAATGAGGAGGAAAAATCAACTGTTAAAACTACTTACCAAGTCAAATCTATAGCAACCCTTTTGGGTTTCTGCCGTTCTTCACATTCTTCTACAAAAATCACCCCAGAATTTGTTTTTCCAGATCTCCCTCTCATTGAGAAAGATGTCTGGGATGATTGAGGATTGAATTGTAGTTCCAACGCACTTTGTTTCATTGAAAATAAATAAGTATAGCTCGAGATAAGATCATTTTATGATTTTCTGTCCTGGGCGGCGTCGGTCGCAGTCGCGGTGTTGACACAGCGTCGCAGGTCACGGTGTCGACGCAACATCATAGGTCACAGTGTCGACACAGCGTCATGGGTCACGATGTAGACCGCAATCGCAGTGTCAACACAACGTTGGTCGCGGTGTTGACGTAGCGTCACGGGTCACGGTGTCGACGCAACGTTGGTCGCGGTGCTCTGTATATGTTTACTAAAAAGGGCATAACTCTCTCATTTTAACTCTGATTTAGTTTATTCTTTTTTTGGATTCATAAACGAATTCTCTACAATCTTACAATATTATTTTGATAAAATTATAGGAGAGAAAACTATTTATTAATTATTTCCTCCAATGTCATTAACTCTCTTCTTGCATACATGTATGGGTTAATGCCATATTAATTCCAACTCAGATCTTTATAGTGTGCTTAAATCATGATTATGAGTTGCCCAAATAAGTATTTAAGGTTACTAAAGTTAAGACAAAGCACAACATAGAATATTACTAACAAAAGTATGCCAAGCATTAATATTATCTTAAAACTCTAGGATTACCAGCAAAGCTAGGAATGGGTTGTAACACTCGGTGCTTCCCACAATAAAGTCGATGGTACCAACTTAATGTGAAAATCCAATAGGTAGGTTGAATAAATCTCGGTGGTATTGAGATATGACTTGGTGCTACCTAGAGATGGTTTGATGCCATCAAATTGCTAAGTAAGTTCAAGTGACTTCGGTTCTAGAGAGCATCAGTAACTGAGGTTTATCAACTTGGCACTACCGACACCCAAGTCGGTAGTATCAACTTTCATCATTCAGGAGTAATCAAACTCAAAAAATGGCAACTCGGTGCTACTGACCCACCTGGCAATAGCATTGGCACTCAGTGAGATATTTGAGTCAGTCAAAAACTCAGTGCCATTGACTTCCCATCAGTGGTACCGACTTTATGCGAGCAATGCTGATTAAAGATCAATCCAGATATAATGACTGGGACTTAGTGACGGCCAAAGTGCCACTTATGACCTAAGGGGAGTTCAGCCAGACCTAAGAATCACATTCCATTCTATTCCAACCGAGCACAGAGCTGAGAGATGAGGGGAGGAAGGAGACAACACCTCAGATGATTCAGATACATTCAAAGAGTAGATTTATAGTGGGAACACTGTGGATCGAGATGTTCACCAAAGGGGATCATCCAGATTGGTTCCTCTAGAGTTTTTATTATATTTCCTGGTGTTTATCTCTTCATCTCTCTCTTCCTCTATGTCTTTGTCGATAGAAATCATGCAGGGCTAATCCCCTTGTTCCTTAGTACCTGAGAGTAGTCTAGTATTGCATTACAATTGACTTCCATGATCTCATATAGTTATTTATTTTAGTTTTAGACTTAAATCTACAATCACGTAATGAATTACATGTGCTTGATCACTACAGTTAATTACTTAGACTGTTAATTTCTTAGAGAGAGAGACTAAGGGTTGGAAAGGTTGTAGATTTACATAGCTTATATCATGCCTTAGGAGAGGGCTTACAAATATGCACGGTACAACCCAAAGGGTTCGTTTATGTGCCTAGCTAATTTCTAAATCACTATGGGAGTGGGATTGATCTTAGTATAGGTAGTCTATTACACTACGAGAGTGGGTAATACTTGCTACATGTTCTTAGTCCAGGGTTAAGGGTAAATGATTATTAATAAAATGGAGTTAATTGCAATGTAGACTGTGGTGAAACTGTACTACTAAGGAATCCATTGATCTATGATCACAATCCACTTAATTTAGTTTTCAATTCTTGCAACTAGTTTTAATCAAACTACCAATCACATTTTCCTTATGCCTAGTTGATTAGGCTACAATTAGTAGTCTCTGGAGTATGTTTCCCTAAGTTTGACATTCGAGCCTCACATGCTTATACTACTCAACACGTACAGTTGTGTTTTTCATGGATGGTTTGGGTGTGTCACCCCACTCTATTCTTCATGTGTGGTTGGTCTGGAGACCCAAGAAAGGGACATTGATGTGTAGAGGAAAAGATGCTTCAAGGCCATGCTACACATGCATGTTCAAACAAAACCTCCTCTGGGAACCCTAAAGGTGATTCATGACATGATGAGTGACTCTTGTGATTTGGCTTACAGTCTCATATGACTGATGAGGGGGGTTTACTAGATAGAGTTTGGAGGGAAGAAACTTGAGTTATGGATGGCCATGGAGAGGACAACTTGATCAGACAAAACTTTAAAAGCTATATGCCATAGTGGTGCTCTTTTGAGAGGTGATTTAGATCGCTGGGTTTCAAAGGAGTAGCTTCACAGTCATTGAGGGGGTTTTCACAATGGGGTATAAGTTCTTATTGGCGCGAAGGCCTATAGGTCCTAGAAGAAACAACAAAGGTTGGGAATTGGTAGATGTCTATGTTAGGGTTACAAAATGAGTTTGTGGATGGAGGAGTTTGTATTTGTAATGCCTCAGTGGGTTTGTCTATCCACCCAAAAGATGGGTCTGATTCCTTTAAGTATGGGACTATACAGTTGATGTGATGGGGACTTGATGGAGGGTGATGGTATGAATTCTATAGTATTTATCCTAAAGAAACTCAATATGATTTTTATCAGGATTATATTTAGTATATGTTTTCTTACATAAGTCATCTATGGTTCTAGAGTTGTATAAAACTAACCTAAATTGGTATGTTTCCTATTCCATGCATGGGGATTGTGAATATTAACTAAAATATTTAGGTTTGAGAAGCACAATTGTCTATATTTGTCAATTTAAGATAAACATATACTTAATCAATTTTTTTAAGGATTAACTAAAAGGAATTTGAGACCCATATTTTAAATAGAACCAATTATTATTATCTTAAAATCATATGAATTTTATTGGGACATATTATGGACAAGAACTAGTCCAATTGTACTTTTACCCTTTAGGTGTTTGTCATTTATTCCCTTTGCATAATATCTAAAGGAAACAATTATTTATTTAGGTGACATTCACATTGGGGGTCTAAGAATTAAGATTGTTTTGTGAAAACATCATTAAGGACCTCGATGTAGTAATTTGACTCAAAATTATATATTTTAGGGATGTTACAACTCTCCCCACCTTGTTAAAGAATTTCATGATACTACCCATCTTTGGTTTTACACAATCTTGGTACGCCAAAATGTACTACCTTAATTTTATCATAAGAGTTCATAATTTCACATCCTCAATTAAACCTTGCAAAAAAGTCCTAGATCAAATGTGTAATAATATTTGTCAGTTGACCTTTAAATTATCCTCAATCCTCATCCATGGTGTTTTCATTATGATAACTTCTTCTTCACGTCTTGATCAAAGTGTGAGGTATCTAACATTGACATACATCATGACTTTATAATATCTACCTAAATTAGGGTCAGATGATTATCGACTTTAGGTCTTTTATATTACCCACATTTGGTAACATCCATAGATATATGTTGACTAGGCACATACCAAATAATGTGAGATATTATCATGCTGCTCTTCAGTAACCTAAAAATACACACCTTCCATACCACATTCACTAGTAAGAAGGGAAGAGATGCACCATAAGTCTGATGCTATGACACTCCATCTACAACTCTCAAATAGTTGACCATGACCATTAAGAAAAGGGAGGGCTGTCATGAGCAAAGATTAGGTCAATACATATGACTCAAATTAGATTAAGATCTATCTCCAATATTTATATATAGTTCATCTAGTATACCTAAACCTCAAAATATAATTTTTCTTAGGGTCCCTTAACTTTACCCAATTCTTAAACCAAAAGGGTACCTATTCATCTCCCTTTGACATTATATCTAGATCATAAAGTCTACTTAGAAGAACAAATGATTCTTAGTCCAATGTCCATCTAGTCATGGCTCTGATACCACATTGTAATGCCCCTCCAAGTATCTACATGTCTACAAAAGAAAACCCCATGTTATTCGTAACATGGGTTACCTGGCTAGGAGGAACGTCACAAAACATGAAACACATTACATATACATACTATAAACACTATGCTTTATTATGGCAATTGATTCATACATATACGTGAATGAGAGTAATTATTACATAACCATCTCATCTTAGAACTAGAACCTAATACATGAATGATAGAAGAAGTATTGGGCATACATCTTCTTTAGAAACTTGATATCATATCTTATCAGATGTAGAAGACACCCTACCAAGCTATGTCTTGAAAAGTTCTACTTTGAAGAACTCACTTCAATATATCTGCTCCTTGATATAGGAACAACTCGTCCCACATCCACATGAAAATAGAGACATACTACAATATGCGACACTATACATATTAAAATAAAATATAATATATATAATAGACTTGAGAGATCTTGACATGTATTTGACTTAAGCATTCATGAGTACATAAATCTTATAGCATGAAGAATGAATAAGAAATATATGACATCTCTATACAATGCCCACTTAGGAGCAAATAATGCTGGGAAAGCCATGATTACTAGGAAATCTCATAATGACCTCTAAAGGTCCATAATTATGAGAAGTGTTTAAAACTTAATCAATTCCATTTTTTAACTTGAACATTAATTATTATGTTAATCTTGCCATAAAAGTAAATCATCCTAAACAATTGTTGCACTAAACTGCTCCTAAGGACATTTAAGGCTCATCTTAGCTGCAACAAAGCGCTCATCAATGCCATAAAGAAAAAATAACATAAGGAGGAACAATTCACAACTTATGTGCATTGTCTTAATCATCATGGGATTCTACCTCTTATTCTTGCAGTTAACATTACAAGATTTAGATGAATCTTACTTCTATTTCTTGGACATATTTAGATGATCATAATGTAATTTACTAAATTAAGATGATAGACATATGACTTTATGAATATAAAATTCATCATAGAATAATATAACAAGAAGCATCATCATTATTTTAGTTGCACTTCATAAACTTGAAATTGACTGCATTATTCATAAATCATGCATAAGACACAATGAAAGCAATGTACATATGTATAGTGGCATGAACTGCTTAACTGGAATAGAGAAAATATGTAAGTTAGGCCTTCATATTAGGGTCAAACTTTACAAAACCTAAAATTATCATTGTATCATCAAAATCTACCTTAAACCTATCTTGAAACCCTAACCCTAAGTCTTTACCAAATCCTAATCTGATTTAATTGAATTTTAATTTCAAACCAATGAAATAGACTTCCTAACTTAAACATCTATCCAATGAATATGTTTTCAAATTTCATGACAAAGTATGTAATTATTGTGATTTTTTGAAGGGTGGACTAATTGAAATAATTTAAATAATTAAAACCACCTATTTTCTTATTTTTGGATTGGCATGGTCTGACAACAAGCCTAGAAGCATTGTGAGTCATTGCCTGCTACCCAACAAACATGGCCCAGTGCCCTTTCCTCCTCCTCCAGCAATGTGAGACAAGTGTCTTTGCCCTTCAGTTATGCAAAACTGAAACAAATTCCTGTCTTGCAATCTCTGATAGATGGATCAACCATCACCTCACCTCTAGATGCATGTAGCTAGAGCAGAGAACCCCTACTATATTCTTCATGTGCGGCCATTGGTGGAGACCCAAGGAAGGGACATTAATGTTTTGAGGGAAAGATGCTTCAATGCCCCCATGGCACATGTGAGTTCAGAGGAAACCTCCTTTGAGATTCCCGAAGGTAATTGAGAACATCTTGAGATGCTTTTTCTATCTGGGTTCTAGTCTCATACAGTTGGTGAGGGGGATTAGTAGGTAAAACCCTCCATCATGTATGACCATGGAGAGGGTAATTTGACTGGACAAAACTTTCAAAGCTATATGCCACTGTGGTGCTCCTTTGAAAGTTGATCCATATCAATGGGGATTGAAGGAGTAGCACTAGGGTAGTTGAGGGGGTTTTGGCTATGGGGTAGTGGTTCTTATAGGTGATAAGGCATGTAGAGCCCATGAGAAACAATAGAGGTTGGGAACTAGTAAAACTCTATATCAGGATTACGATGGGAATTTGTGGATGGAGGAGTTCATATTTGTAACACCTCCTTGGGTTAGTCTTTCCACCTAGAAGCTGGGGTGATTCCTTTTAGTATGGGGATATAGACTCCAATGCAATGGGACTCAAGGGAAGGTGATGGTATGACTCCATTGTATATATCCTATAGAGGTTCAATTTGATTTTTATTAGAATTATATTTAAAGACAATGTTATATGTTTTCTTTTCTAAGTCACCCATGGTTCTAGGGTTGTACAAAACTAACTAAAATTGGTTGGTTTTGTGTTTCAAGCACGAGGGTTGTGAATATTAACTAAATTTTTAGTTTTGAGAAGAAAAATTGTCTATGTTTGTCTTGTGAAGGTAAATATATACTTAATTAAACATTTTAAGGATTAACTAAAAGGATTTTGAGACCCATATTTAGAAGAAAACCAAATTTTTTCATATCATATGAATTCATTGGGACATATTATGGACAAAAATTAATCTAATTCTACTTTTACCCATTCGGTGTGTGTCACTTATTCCCTTTTCATAATAATTAAATAAAAGATTATTTATTTGGGGTTCATTATCATTGGGGTCCAAGAAGTTGTATTTGCTTAGTGAAAACATCATTAAGGACCTAGATGTAATTTTTTGACTCAATATTGCAATTTTGAGGTGTTACACCATCCTTCCTAGAGCATTGTTAATTAATATGTGCATATCACCCTAGTCTCTCCTCAGAATCATTACTTTAGTGGCATTACCCCTCCCTGTCTACTTGATGTTCTCTTGCTTTGACATGTTGTTATGTGGGTCAATAGGATAGGAACTCACTACATGTTTTTCAGATTGGATTTGGGGTAGAATTTCATAATGAAAAAGATCTTTGAGGTTCTCCATTATGTCTTTAGTAGTTCCTTTAAATCTTCATCCATAGATAGGCATTGCCTAAATATAGCATCATTTTCCCCTACTACTTCCTCTGTGTTGATGTTTGTTGTCCCCTCATTTTACAATTTGTATGTCCATGTCCTCTATATCTTTAACTTGTTCATGATCCCCTGATGTCTTTGGCACATTCGTTGATTGTCTGGGAGAGACTCTTTAGTTAATGTCATCTTAATCATGTTCTTTGAAGCCACTAGTGTTGTGCAATGGATGTTCCCCATCATCTTGATATGATACAACGATTGTCACATAGTCCTCTGGTGAGACTGTTGCGCTTTTAGCTTCAGGGCAACCTTAACCGTTCCCTCTTTTTCATGATTGCCATCATTGTGAGTTGGGGAAAAAGTGTTCTCTTGATTTGTGTTGTATCTTCTTCTTCTTTGATATTGCCTCTTTAAGGGGCATTGGTGAAGGTGGAGTAGAAGAAGATCTCTTATACTTCGTATTTCCCTCAGAATTGGATTTTTGTTGTAGCTCGTCCCTTTCCTTGCATTTCATTTTTCTCCCTTAACAACTCAACAATTTCTTCTACCATGTTTTCCATGTACTCAATCATCTATTGTTGGTTACCCACTAGTAGTTTGAGATGTTGTGGTAGGTGCACCACTGAATGCATTTGTATCTTAATCTCCTTAACTTGTATGGTTAGTGTTTGCACATCTAAAAATAAATTTGAAATATTATGGCATATGTGAAAACTATCTCATGCATAATGTTGAACTTCCACCTAAAATCCATGAATTGAGAAGTCATACTTATTTTCCTTCTTATGTAAGGAGGTTTCTCATGACTGGCTTCTTTTCTTTGTGACTCCCTTAGAGGGGAGTGTGTCTCATTGTCTCTGATGTGCTGGTTGTGGTTTCCTTTGGAAACTTGAGTAGGTTCATTGATCGACACCTCTTTGTTTATATCTTCTCACTCTGTTGGTGTTGTTTGCATAGTTACAAACTTCTTATTTTAGAGCACAACTATTTGTATTCCTATCTCTGGGGAGTCTTCTGGTTATGGTTCCCCTAGTGTACCCATTGGCCCTTTAGGTTGGGTGGTAGGAGTAGTGGTAATTTTAGCTAGCTTCTTTTGTGGTTGCTACTAAGATGAGGCAACTATTTCTCTCTTAATCCTTTTGTGGCCTTATTTGGCATCCTGGTAACTATCTTTCCCTTTTAGCACTTTCCCTGGGAGTCATGCTTCCTTTGAGGGCATTCTTTATCCTTGCCTCCTAACTTTGCTAGGTTGGGGCAATGAAGTTGACCTCAAATTCATTTTTAGGATCCCACTCATAGAGAAGATGAGTCTCTCACTATCATTCTTTCTCATATGGAAGTAGAAGTAGGTCATCATATTTTTTGCATATGTAGATGAGTTTGTTCTTCTTCCTTACTAGAACTCCCACCAATTTCAAGTACTTTGCATTGATGTACCAGTCTCCTTTGGCTCAGTAAAGTTGATCAAGACTTTAGGTGACAAAGTCAGCAAGCAATGAATGTGATGAAATATCCCATGTAGAGTTCCCTTGACCCCTGTGGACCACTCACCACTACGATTGTCAATCAATAATCTTCCTACGTTCACGAAAACCTTTTATAGTATGATCTACAAGATGTGGAGGTCAGTTGTGGTTACACTCCATGTATCTACTATGGTGAAAACTGTGCAAGTTATGATTTTTTTAACAATACATAGTGCATTTGAGAAGCCTTTGATTGACCAGGGTTGTGGATTAGTTATCTCGTGATCTACTCCCAAGTATTATATATGATGAATCCTCTTACTCTCTATCAGATCTAACTTTGTTTGCAAGAACATTTTCCTCATTTGTTTCATAGAAGATGGTGTTCAACATCATTTCCATTAGTGTGAAGTGTTTCTTAAACTATTGGGCTTCCAACTTATAGATACCTTCACATTTCTTGGTCTCATTCTTCTTAATAGGGATCCTTTTTAAAGGATGACATGAATTCTAGTGTGAGATTCTCTTAAGCCCGTTCATCACAGAAGAAAATGTTATAGAGGTTTGAAGCACAAAGGATATATTTTACCATGTCATAGATTCCTAGATCCATCAGCGTCCTAACACATTCATACCTTGTTGTCTTGAATGTTCTTTTCCCAATTCTTCTTCAACTTTGCATCCCTTGGTACAAAATAAATGTCAGGTTGCTCAACATGTACAATTATTGTAAGGATGTTGACTCTAGCCGTAGATGGTTTGTGCTGTAGAATGGCCCATGTTTTTTAGGTAAGTCAGGAGGTCTTGTTATTCATGCTGCCCTCCTTGTGAAGCCCCAACATTTTGATTACAAAGTTTAATCTTGTAGTTGACTAAAAACTAGTTACTTTGTTCCTCTAAACAAGTTGAGAGGTCACCTCGGGGGCGGGGTAGGTCCATTGACCATCATGGATTTTAAGGTGGAACTTTGATAGGCTATCAATGACCTAGTTGGCTTCTATCTTCGTGAAAGTAAACTCCACATTCCCTAGACTTCTTGCCTTATACCTAATATAGAAGAGAGTAGGGATATGTATTGGAGGTTGTTCCTCTTCATCATTCAACCACATGATCGCTTTGGCACTATCACTCTTGATGATTGCCTTGTACAACCTCAAGAACACTGTCAAGTCCACCGCCTATTAGATGACCACTAGTTCCATGGCAACCACTGGCCTAGATTCACACTTCTTCCTAGTGCCCTAGATCCAGTTACCCTTTTCATCTCTAGTTATCGCCATGGCAGCATCCACACCTCTTCTCATTTCCACATATCTATTGAGTTAATGAACAACCCCTAGTGGGCCAGTGAGATTCCAGTGGCCTATTATCTCCCGACCTATCATCTTCTTCTTTCTCTCCTCCTATCTTAAGGATGTTATGCACTAAACTAAGCATGAGTACCAGGGGCATCCTTTGTCTTAAAAACATGTAGGTTTCTTGTGCACCAGATTTTCCACACTACTATCATCGTTCTTCTTCTGCCATCCTTCATATATTTCAAGCATTTGTTCATCCATGCCTCTATATTGACGTTGAAGAACTCCAAAATGTCTTCTTCTATTCTGTCAAGTTTCCAAATATCACTAGCAATTGAGCAGTGTCTTAGCACGTACATAGTAGACTCCTCCTTCTTGCACATAGGACATGTAACATCCGTAGTAGGTGCCTAACTCTTCTTCTTTTGTTTGTAAGGATGGCCCCTCTGTAGGCCATCCAATAAAACACCTTCACTTTCTAAAGAACCTCTCTGTGCCATATCTTTTCCCAGCATCCTTCTCTCCTACCAATATTGTTATCCTTTTGAAGCTTATAGGCAGAATCTGTGGTGAAGAACTTATATTTGCTACCCGTCTAGGACCAAATGTCGTCTCCACCCTCCTCAAAGGGGATTTTTATTTGCATAATGCTTCTAACCATGTGGTCCTTGAAATAGGATATAAGGAATGCCTCATCTCACTGTCCATTAGTAGTAATGACATGGACACTTTAAGGTCTGCAAGATCCCCTGGGATCTACCTAATAGTCTCCACTTCCAGCTTGGCGGTCCTTGCCACCTAGTTATCACGTTAGAAATTTGTCCTTTTCCCATTACACACACCATGGAAGGTGTGGGTCTCCATGAAGTCATTTATTTCACACATCATTCTCCAGAATAACATTGTGTTGCTGTGAGCTTTGGTCATATTGTTCTTGTATTTCCATTTGATGCCCTATATAAGAAACTCTTCTGTTGTTCTTGATGTCCCAAACACTATTACACATCATAGAATTGTTCAACCTTTGCATGGACCTCACCCCCATGTCCCTTCCTCCTTGTCTCTTGTAACCACATACCAGGAAACAAGAAACATGGGATGGGTTTTGTGTCCACCTCACTAAATGATTCTTCTAATGGTGCTATCCACTTTGTCACAAAAGTTGATGGTAGTTTAGCTGTCTGCATTATGTAGGTGGGGATAGAAGTGGACATAGCTTTGACCAGACAACCTCTACACGCCAAGGAGAGTGTACAAAAGGTCCAAGTATTCACCCTAATTTCCACCTTCTCTAAAGTGGTTGCATAGGTTAGTTTGGAGAGTTTACTATGAAGTATCAACACACCTAGGTTACCCAAATCTTTGATTAACTTAAAGCCACTAAAGCTGCAAATGTCATGTTGGAACTGCCTTGGAGAAGAAGATACTCGACTTCTCGATCGAAACCTCTTATCCAGACACTAGACGAAACTCCTTCAAACATTTTAGAATGTTCTTGGTCTGGTTCACCAAAGCCTTGGCAAAGAAGATGATATGATCCATGAATGCCATATGGGAAATCCTAGAACCAATTCTAGAGAGTTGTATAGCCTTCCACTTTCTGTCATGTTCAGCTTGCTTGATAGCCTAGATAAATCTCTCCATGTAGTGAACAAACAAATAGGGTGAGAGGGGATCTACCTACCTCAAGCCTTGTTTATATTTAAAGTGTGATGGTTAACTTCCATCCCACACGACAAATGTTTCCCCATGTGTGAAGGAGTTCATCAGATAGCTAATGATGTTCATGTTGGTATGTATCCCCATAGAACCAATCATATGATGATTGTAATGGCATACTTTGTAAATGATTTGAATAATAATAAAGGAAATTTCCGTCTATATGTTTAATCTATTTTGAGATAATGATATAACATGTCAATGACATATGTCTTCAGGTTGAGGACCTGAAAAATGAGATCATATGGATGTTAAGAGTATACATTCTTGTCATGTCCCTAGTCGGTTGTTATTATTGAAATAACCATAGACATCGATAACACAAAAGACGAGTGTGTGTTGGTTGATGACAAAGTCTCATTAGTCATGATATGTGATATCAAACCAAGCACATAGATACATGTTAGAGAACAATGTATCAGACAGACCCACCATAAGAGTGATGCATGGAAACCACACTTGGTTAGTCAAAATTATCTCTTATAATATTAGTGGTGACTGTGGTTCTTAGACCTGAAATTGTTGCACTCATCACATGTGATTGGGTACACTTTAACATCATGAAATGCAATCTTGAAACATGGGCTGTTATAACGGTGATGATTGGGTGACTTTGACACATGGAGACTTGACTGTGAGTGATAGATATGGAATTTTTCCCTCCTAAGGGAGTGTGATATTCTGGCCACTTGAAGAGTGAGACTGAGAAATGCACGACCATGCACAAGTAAGTTAATATGTGATATTGAGCTTACATATATCTCATATAGTCTACTCTGAATCAAGAAACATGGATTGAACATTAGTAAAGGATGACAAGTCCATACCTCGAGTTCAATCCGAATATCGGTGAAAAAGGGACTATACATTCACTATAATGCCAATAACATATTGTAGGTTGAAAGTTGTTCTCCAACTTTCCTCTTCACTTGGGTAGCACTTGTTACACCCCGATCTCACAATTTCCTCAAATCATGAGATTAGGGCATAAGATAGGATTTGCATGCAACACAAAGAACACCCTTAACTTTTTCTTTTCTTTTCTTTTCTTTAAAACTCTTGTTTCCCCGCATTGAACCACATGTCATCTTAACAAAGGAATCTGAACATTTCCTTTACTAATCAAACTTTAATAGTAAAGATACATGTATAAACATTCACGATGTCTCTCACACATTATGCACATGAAACCTGTAATTAGCATACATATCAAAGAGGAACAATATTACACATTGTAATTACAACTCTCTCTCTTAACTCTTACTGAGGACCTAGAGTGACAAGGACCGACTGACTCAACTAATCTCGCAGATCTACTCTGACGCTCTGATCATCTTCAAGTCCACGCGATTAACCCTAAAATGTTTGAGTAGAGGGGTGAGCCTACTCGCTCAGTGAATGAGTACTTCATGGAAACAGACTAATGCACTAATGTGATTACAGATATAATTTAAATAAATGATATGAAATTTAACAACAATAAATACTACACTGAGCAGTTCTAAAACAATGTAATTGAAATAACAAAGAATGTAAATATTGCGTCCAAAGAATAACTACTAGGAGACTATGCTCTAGTCTTCCTTAACTCTTTCATATATAAAGAACTCTGTGAACCTATATGATCATATTTTAGATTATGCCCTAATCATATGCAGTGTACTCTGCATATAAAGATCCGTAACAAGTTCATGCTACGACCCCACCGTACAAGACTTAGCGACACACCCCGGGAAGTGCTAAGTCTGACTACTCATCCTGGTCTGCACAGGACCCAGGCTCTACGGCCTCAACGCACAACCACGTGTGCTCTCGACTTCTTTAACCTGAGTACACCGGCAGAGAGTCACAGGGTTACCTTCGTGACACAAGCACGAATGGTGTTAGATAACCAAGTTTTCTTTTGTTATCGCAGTGCCATCGTGACACAAGCACGATTGTTGTTGGACACTGCCTCTCTTTCCTCGTTTGTCCGTGACACAAGCACGGATGATGTTGCAACACGAGTTTCACCCCTAATTAACAGACCTTCCTTTAGGGGTTCTACGGTGTTAGGGAACTTAGGTCTATTAATTAATTAACAGATAAATATCATAGCTCATGTATTAAACATATACCATGTCTCAGTAACATCCCTTTCTAGGGCATGTCATATCTCATTACCTGCAATTTACGAGATATGTATTGAAAATAAGAAGTCCTGCAGTATGTAGATATCAACTCAGAGAGAACAAGCATATAAAATTAAATGCACTAGAAACATACAATTCAACAGTTAAGTATCACCACATCTCATATCGAGACCTTTCATGTCACCATAACATGATTCATTGAACACCCCATCCTTAGGGTTTCATTCGCCTTATTCATTCATCACATGCCAACATCCTACTCTTAGGGTTTCATTTTCCTCATTCACTTGTCACATGGCTGTTATCATGATCTCATAAGATATAAGCATTCACTAAATAAATACTGTTTCCAACAAATCTTATATAATCAATATAGATATGAAATCATGGAAACTTAACTAAATTTATATTTTTCCATATCATTTACTGAGATATCATTTATCAAGAATAAAATTCAATTAAGATAACCCATGAGATACATCCTAACCAATTATAGGATTACTAGTCCTTTTCAATAAGGTTGAAACACTAGTGATGTCTCAATTAGGTTAAACCCTAATTACATCATTTGATATAAATCTGAAAAGCATTCTCACTAAGAAGTGTTGTATACGTATCTAATATGAATCTACCATCAAAAAGTCATTCAAACAGAGAAGGAATCCGTATCATATCAATTTACAATAACTTAAATCAAACGGACATTTCAGGATTTAGAATTCACATGCTAAGCATTTAGGGATTTGGATGTTATAATCAAATTCGTGCATTAGAATGTTTGAAGGAAGAGCCCACTCACCCTAAGGTATGAAAACACCTCAAAACCGCAGCTCAACTCAGGGAATCTCGAATTCCTATCAAATCCCTAGCAAATCTCCCAATTCTTCTTCCATTCAACTCGGAAACCTTAAAAAAGAGGGATTATGAAGAAAGGGTGAGAAAAGAGGGAATTTCGACATCATCTTGGATCAAATCAGAGCAAGGACGGAATCTTGACATGAGAGAGAAGATTCACCATAAAAGTCTATGCAAGGAATCCGAACTTACTTGATTTCACCCTACCTGGAATCGCAAAACCCTAATTCAGCAATTCCCCCACTTTTTCCACTCAAGCCCTAATTCTCCCTCTCTCTCTAGGAGCTCATTTCTCTAGAATGAAATGACGAAGAATGAGAGCTGTGTGTGTGTGTGGTTGCTCATATAATTCAATTGAGCTGCTTGGGTCAATTGCATATTGACCCAACACTTAACTTTAATTATATTGGCTGAATATTCAGTTATATAAAAGTTACTGTAATTCGTTTATTTTAGAGATCAAACATTCTCCAACAATTATGGGAATTTATCACGTTGTTTATAATTGTTCTATAAAGCTTCAGTTAAAATTTGAGATCATTTGGAGTTACCAATAAATAATTAAAAATAGAACAGTGCACTGCTATATTGCAGTCTGCAAAATATTCGGCCGAGTTTGTCCTGCACAAACGCGACCGACACCCTTACTGTAGGGATTCAAAAGTCATCCAAAAATTATGCCAATTTAACAGAGTGTCTAAAACTGTGTTTTTCAGGCACAGTTAAAATTTGAGATCAATTTGATATACCAATAAAAAGATAAAATTCAATTACCGCACTGCTGTATAATTCTGGAAATGTGATCGGCCGAGTTTGAAACTCGACCGATAAACAGGTCAGAACATTCTTCAAAAATTCTGATATTTTCCAATGTTTTTCACATTTTATATCCAAATCATATCCAAATTTGAAGTAAATCAGAGTTACCCATAAAATACTAAAAATCATTTAGTGAGACATTCTACTTATCAAATTCTGTATTCATGCATCATTAAAACCCTATTTTGGGCCGATTAGGGTTTATGTTTCTCAAACCCTAATTCACAAGACAAAAGAACATTTAGACTTCTTATCATAATTAAAACATCCTAATTGTGTTATCATAATTAATTAGATTTCAATAATGATTATTCCAATTAATCTTTGCAATTGTCTAGGTAAACCCTAGTTTACCAATTAAGCTCAGATGGGGTCGTAACAACTCTCCCCCCCTTAGAATGTTTCGTCCTCGAAACATAAACCCACAAGAAAGATACATTCAAGGTTATTCTAAGCTTATAAAGCCTTCCATGTCATCATATTCTTGTATTTCATACCTGAATGTAGTCTTCAACATTAGATCTTTTAATTCTTTACTAAATCACAACATATTTCAAATAGTTCTCAATGATATCAAGCAAATTCTTTATGCCACAGTCAAACATAGAATAAAAAGATAAACCACCACGCTTTCGCTGCACAACTCTGATACTCTGATACAACTATCTCAACTTATGCTGTTCAGAGAGTTCTATTGTTCTGTATCACCTTTAAGTGATAAAAGCAAGTTCACCATACTGTTTTAAACTTTAATCAAGTGCTATTCAAATAGCAAAACAGTCTTGAATTAAAAGACTAGATTCAACAATCAATTGCACAATACTACTCTTGGCATCCCCATTGGGTCATGGATGCATGAGGTGAAGCATTACCACCTCATTCCATACTATCCTGTTTCGATCCTGGAACCTGTGGGTTATGGGCCCACACACAATTCAAAGTGTAACCATCACATTATATTATTTTAGGGTTTCAACAACAGTAATAAGGTAATCCACAATTGTATCAGTCATTCAAGAATTAATCATACTCAATTACCATCACTTAGTTATATTAGAGCTAGGTATAACAAGCTACACCTCATTAGGGTTACTTGTCCAGAAAATCTGATTATCATCCCTTTCTATTAATATGAGTGAATAGGTATAACTATCTTATTCAGGATATCCCTCCATGTGTTCTGTCATCATCCAAACCGTATCACCATATTACAAATACACAATAGTAAGATGCATATCAGGTATGAATTACTACAACTATCATACGCCTTTAATTTAACATATAGCTTGCACAAATACACTGAAATCATATGTAGAACCAACTTTCATACCTTAATATGCCTTCAACAAATCATACATGTAAAAACAAATTTACATATTACACAAAGCTAGTGTTTTCCCATATCTCTCTGCTCATTCATTACTTCTTTACTTTTTTCTACCTATCCTTATCATATGATTATATACAATAAACATCATTAACATTGAAGCATTTAAGATAGGAATAGATTATTCATCATTCTTGCTATCACACAAGAATTTATTTCTTATCGCACTTCATCATATTGTATGTCACTATTACATTCACTAGATGACCCTACCAAGGTAGTTATGCATCATATATGATTCATTTTCTTATCATTTAATTCCCACCTTGCTCTCAATAAGGAATATATGAAAGAGAAGATGATTTTAAGACTTGGAAAACTTGTATTCAAACATTCCCTTAATACATTCTCGTATGTAGATTTACTTAGTTATCAACAGATATATTTGATTAATTAGCACTTGCTTGAATCTCACAACCTCTTTATTTTATAACTTCTCCATCATATTTCAAACCCTTTCTTACATTTCATAGTCCTCTTTCCCTATACTACTCTTTAACCCGTCATCTTTAATTCTAAATTTTCTCCTATGACCATGTTGCTTATTCATATGTATGGTCATGTATACCATGTTGCACATATTTCCTCCTTTATTTTTATACTATTGTGAAGTTAACGTTCTAAATTAATAGTCCTTCTATTAGTTTTTCCTCATGTTGAATACATTACATATTCTTCATTTTTAAATCAAGTGGATCATGCATGGGTCAAACATAGTTTCTCTTTCAATCAAGTTTTTCTCTCCTGAATACAGTCTACCTTTGTATGACTTATTCATTCGTTAAACTACACCTATGTTCTTTGCTTAGAAACTAGTTTGTTGTTCTAGTCTTATGAATTATATGATCATATGATTCTCTTCACTTTTACTCTTTTGAAGACTCTTCACTTCAGTGGACCTATTGAAAGCTCAACCCTATTCTCTACTTAGCCTTTGCTTTAGAGTTCATAAAAGCATTATACGCTATTATATGATTCATTCTTCATGATTGATTCTTGTTATCTTGAACCATACATACATACATTTCACATATCTTTTCTATATTTCATATGTATAGTTCATGCAAAATTAATCAATAAACTGATTATGAGCTTCATATCATGTTCTATTATTCCCAATTAAGGGTTTCACATTTGAGACCCCAAAGTTAAACCTCAGATATCAGTTTCAACTAATTCTTAGTTGTTCTGATCTTGCCCATATGTTTCAACATCTTACTGTATGTACATTCTTACTCTGATGTGGGTCTAATTATTCCAATTCTATTCTTATTATACTATTGATAGGATTCATTAGATCCTAGTAACACATCCTGCCAACCGGACCAGGCCAAACCTGAAGTCCTGAAGCCAAGAACTACAAAGGATTACATTCTTTCTGAACTGCCACTCACAGCTCAGAAACTCGGCCGATTGGTCAGAAACTCGGCCGATTGCTTCACAACTCGGCCGATCCGCTTGAAACTCGGCCGATCAACTTGCCGTTTGATTTCCTGAAAAAGGAAACTCGGCCGAATTACATACAACTCGGCCGATCAGTTTGCTGTTCGATTGCCTATTAAGGAAACTCGGCCGAATCACATACAACTCGGCCGAATCGTGTACAGACTGAGAACCTAAACAAACCTGCTGATGTCAATTTCACTCGAATCAGCGGGCAAAACTATAGAAACAAAAGCCCATTCAAAAGTCAATTCTAGTCTACTTGTTGCAAAGAATAAAATCAATAAATGCTACAATTGCATAGTATACAACAGATATTAAAGACCCATATTTCAAGGTATTGAATATTTCAATTCAAACATATAAGAGCATTTCTATACATTTCCAACAAAAACAACATTATGAAATGTAAGTCCTATCTCCTTTTACATTTATGCTCTTAATTCTTGTTTCTTTTCTCATTTTCTAACCCTAACATTTCTAGGGTTCCTCTCTAGCCCATTCTTCCACTGTATACCTGGCCAGGGTATACGTGAGAGAATAGACAGAGTAGCTTGTACTGGCTGATCCAAGTACTCAGATATCGGGCCAGGATATCCAAATACTCAAATCCCCAAAGCTAACATCAAACATCTCCTATCTGCCACACATAGGATTCTAACTTACTAACTTAATGGTCCTTGACAACTCACCCTAAGCTCTGATACCAAACTGTTACACCCCGATCTCACAATTTCCTCAAATCATGAGATTAGGGCGTAAGATAGGATTTGCATGCAACACAAAGAACACCCTTAACTTTTTCTTTTCTTTTCTTTAAAACTCTTGTTTCCCCGCATTGAACCACATGTCATCTTAACAAAGGAATATGAACATTTACTTTACTAATCAAACTTTAATAGTAAAGATACATGTATAAACATTCACGATGTCTCTCACACATTATGCACATGAAACTTGTAATTAGCATACATATCAAAGAGGAACAATATTACACATTGTAATTACAACTCTCTCTCTTAACTCTTACTGAGGACCTAGAGTGACAAGGACCGACTGACTCAACTAATCTCGTACTTAACTCTTGTGGCAGATCTATTCTGACGCTCTGATCATCTTCAAGTCCACGCGATTAACCCTAAAATGTTTGAATAGAGGGGTGAGCCTACTCGCTCAGTGAATGAGTACTTCATGGAAACAGACTAATGCACTAATGTGATTACAGATATAATTTAAATAAATGATATGAAATTTAACAACAATAAATACTACACTGAGCAGTTCTAAAACAATGTAATTGAAATAACAAAGAATGTAAATATTGCGTCCAAAGAATAACTACTAGGAGACTATGCTCTAGTCTTCCTTAACTCTTTCATATATAAAGAACTCTGTGAACCTATATGATCATATTTTAGATTATGCCCTAATCATATGCAGTGTACTCTGCATATAAAGATCCGTAACAAGTTCATGCTACGACCCCACTGTACAAGACTTAGCGACACACCCGGGAAGTGCTAAGTCTGACTACTCGTCCTGGTCTGCACAGGACCCAGGCTCTACGGCCTCAACGCACAACCACGTGTGCTCTCGACTTCTCCTTTAACCTGAGTACACCGGCGGAGAGTCACAGGGTTACTTTCGTGACACAAGCACGAATGGTGTTAGATAACCAAGTTTTCTTTTGTTATCGCAGTGCCATCGTGACACAAGCACGATTGTTGTTGGACACTGCCTCTCTTTCCTCGTTTGTCCGTGACACAAGCACGGATGATGTTGCAACACGAGTTTCACCCCTAATTAACAGACCTTCCTTTAGGGGTTCTACGGTGTTAGGGCACTTAGGTCTATTAATTAATTAACAGATAAATATCATAGCTCATGTATTCAACATATACCATGTCTCAGTAACATCCCTTTCTAGGGCATGTCATATCTCATTACCTGCAATTTACGAGATATGTATTGAAAATAAGAAGTCCTGCAGTATGTAGATATCAACTCAGAGAGAACAAGCATATAAAATTAAATGCACTAGAAACATACAATTCAACAGTTAAGTATCACCACATCTCATATCGAGACCTTTCATGTCACCATAACATGATTCATTGAACACCCCATCCTTAGGGTTTCATTCGCCTTATTCATTCATCACATGCCAACATCCTACTCTTAGGGTTTCATTTGCCTCATTCACTTGTCACATGGCTCTTATCATGATCTCATAAGATATAAGCATTCACTAAATAAAGACTGTTTCCAACAAATCTTATATAATCAATATAGATATGAAATCATGGAAACTTAACTAAATTTAGATTTTTCCATATCATTTACTGAGATATCATTTATCAAGAATAAAATTCAATTAAGATAACCCATGAGATACATCCTAACCAATTATAGGATTACTAGTCCTTTTCAATAAGGTTGAAACACTAGTGATGTCTCAATTAGGTTAAACCCTAATTACATCATTTGATATAAATCTGAAAAGCATTCTCACTAAGAAGTGTTGTATACGTATCTGATATGAATCTACCATCAAAAAGTCATTCAAACAGAGAAGGAATCCGTATCATATCAATTTACAATAACTTAAATCAAACGGACATTTCAGGATTTAGAATTCACATGCTAAGCATTTAGGGATTTGGATGTTATAATAAAATTCGTGCATTAGAATGTTTGAAGGAAGAGCCCACTAACCCTAAGGTGTGAAAACACCTCAAAACCGCAGCTCAACTCAGGGAATCTCGAATTCCTATCAAATCCCTAGCAAATCTCCCAATTCTTCTTCCATTCAACTCGGAAACCTTGAAAAAGAGGGATTATGAAGAAAGGGTGAGAAAAGAGGGAATTTCGACATCATCTTGGATCAAATCAGAGCAAGGACGGAATCTTGACATGAGAGAGAAGATTCACCATAAAAGTCTATGCAAGGAATCTGAACTTACTTGATTTCACCCTACCTGGAATCGCAAAACCCTAATTCAGCAATTCCCCCACTTTTTCCACTCAAGCCCTAATTCTCCCTCTCTCTCTAGGAGCTCGTTTCTCTGGAATGAAATGACGAAGAATGAGAGCTGTGTGTGTGTGTGGTTGCTCATATAAGTCAATTGAGATGCTTGGGTCAATTGCATATTGACCCAACACTTAACTTTAATTATATTGGCTGAATATTCAGTTATACAAAAGTTACTGTAATTCGTTTATTTCAGAGATCAAACATTCTCCAAAAATTATGGGAATTTAGCAAGTTGTTTATAATTGTTCTGTAAAGCTTCAGTTAAAATTTGAGATCATTTTGAGTTACCAATAAATAACTAAAAATAGAACAGTGCACTGCTATATTGCAGTCTGCAAAATATTCGGCCGAGTTTGTCCTGCACAAACTCGACCGACACCCTTACTGTAGGGATTCAAAAGTCATCCAAAAATTATGAAAATTTAACAGAGTGTCTAAAACTGTGTTTTTCAGGCACATTTAAAATTTGAGATCAATTGGATATACCAATAAAAAGATAAAATTCAATTACCGCACTGCTGTATAATTATGGAAATGTGATCGGCCGAGTTTGAAACTCGACCGATAAACAGGTCAGAATATTCTTCAAAAATTCTGATATTTTCCAATGTTGTTCACATTTTATATCCAAATCATATCCAAATTTGAAGTAAATCAGAGTTACCCATAAAATACTAAAAATCATTTAGTGAGACATTCTACTTATCAAATTTTGTATTCATGCATCATTAAAACCCTATTTTGGGCCAATTAGGGTTTATGTTTCTCAAACCCTAATTCACAAGACAAAAGAACATTTAGACTTCTTATCATAATTAAAACATCCTAATTGTGTTATCGTCATTAATTAGATTTCAAGAATGATTATTCCAATTAATCTTTGCAATTGTCTAGGTAAACCCTAGTTTACCAATTAAGCTCAGATGGGGTCGTAACAGCACTGATATGTGACTAGGCACCACTCTTTGCTTGTGATGTCATAAGTTAGTTATGGACATTCACTGCCAATGTGAAATGGAATCTATAGGGTCACACACATATGCTTAACATGGAAGAGGAGTTTATCCATGAATGATGTTTAGATTGATTACTAAAGTGTTTAGGTACTCAATTAAACATTCAATCAATAGACTTGACTCAGAATCGTCAAGTTCAAGTGTTGAACCAATTGATTAGAGTGTCAAATTGATTGAGAACTGCATTGGTTGAGTTTTGCACAACCTAAACCACCAACAGACCGGTTCACTGGATGAACTAATCAGCTCATGGTCAATGAGATGACTGGTTCACTCTAGTGAACCGATCGGTTCACATGGACCAACCGAGCAGGTGTTGGGTTTCCCAATTTGTGAGAATAGATTTTTGTTTCACTTGTTCAATTTGATTGAGACAAGAATTAATCTTTGCATTAATTAGAAACAAATAAGGAAAGTCAATTGGAGGCAAGTCTAGGAAGTCAAATGACTGGTTCACTAAGTGAACTGACCAGTTTAAAAGTGAACCGATCGGCTCACCTACCCAAACGACCGGTTGAGTTGTGAAATGACCGGTTCGCCTGCCGCAGTACAATCAGTTCATGGAAAATTTGAACCCTTCTACTCCCACACAGACTAGAAACCCTGACCCTGCCCTCTACTATAAATAGAGGGGTACAAGAGGATTCTCAGAACACACAACTCATAACATTGGTTTCTCTGCAAAGTTGTTGTCCTCTCTAGTTGTAGTAACCCAGAGAGTCCAAGAAAGTTCTACCCGTCCAAGGAGGAATAGTGAGGGAAAGACAATTACAGATAAGCGAATGATTGTGGGAGAGTGTATCAGTGACTAGTACACTGATAGAAGGGGACAACTCCTTCTAGTCTGTCCATTAGAATGACTAGAGTTCCCTGTAATCCGTGTGGACTATCTATAGAGGCGGGAGATTTTTGCCGCTCAGGAGGACTATCAACCGCAGTCCGGGTCTACACCAGGAGCTGCACATACACTGTCGAAGACTAGGTGGTTGAAGACCACACTAGCTGCAAGGTATTGTCACTGAGAAAGCCTCAGGACCAGGTATATCTCACTAAACTATCTTTTCTATTGCATAGTTGTTGATGCGATCTACTGGTTATGGGTTTGTGGTTAGATAAATTTATATTTCCACTGCCTATTCTATCCCACAAAACCCAACAGTGGTATCAGAGCCATGTCAACATACTATGTTTTAGGATTAATCGATATGATCAGATTTTGGTTTTTCATCATTTATTTATTGCATGCAATGTGAATACTTTAACTGACTAATGTGCATATCCAATTAAACACCACAAATCCCTATATACATATATGATATGGTATATATATGCAATCAATACGTGTCACCCTAAAATGGCTTTGATGGTGGATATGTAGCGTGGTTATGACCTATAAACCCCTATGTTTGTGCATTGTTGGTTGTGGTTGTTTGCATCTCGGCCTCCGTACCAAGTCCTTTCTTCTATTCTAGATGTAACTTGAGATAACTCGAGCCTTCACTTCTATCTTTGCTCCCCCCGAATGTAACTTGGGGTTTCCCAAAGAGTTATGTAAAAGTAGGATAGTTTTATTTCCTATTATGTTGAAGAATGATGGGCACCCAAACGAATGATTGGAGGACTGAGATGACCGTGTGATGGTGCGAGATGAGCGGCTGGTGGTCTGATGAGAAGTGAGATGACCCAACAAACTGAGTGTCTGGAGGAGCTAGATGATCGGTTGGTGACAACCAACTCACCAACCAAGAGGTGAGTCAATCAGTTATAGGATGAGTTGATCAACCCAGAACAGCCCAAGCACATATCTTCATCAACTACAGGTTGCTGCATATGATGTAGACCCAGATGACCATAATTCCTTATGGCTCAAGGAATTACAAAAAGATGGCCACAATCATTTCTTTATCGCTTCACATGTTTTCTTGTGGGATATATTATGTATATGATATGCACTATATATGTGGTGATTGGATATCCTTAATTTAAATATTAAGTTTAAGATGCGTCCCAAAAGATAAGCTTGATTGACTGAGTGTGGGCACGTCTTTGCATGGTGCACCATCTATCTCATGCAAGTGTGATGGTGAGTATGTGGGTCTGCCTTCATAGAGTGTGTACTCATCATGTTGGATTCTGGGAACGGACTTAACAAGGTGATCTTAATAGGATTAAGCACCTTGAGCCATGGAGATGATCATGACAAGGAGTTGTGCATAACATCTATTAAAAGTTGCATATGATGCAATTGGAAAAAGTTGCCTACTTGAAAGAATCTAGTTGTGGGTGACAACCGTCGCTGGTCCATAACTGAGAGGAAGTCAAGGTCTTTCTCACTAGAAGGTCGTACACTACAATCTTCTAAATTGATACATGAGGGTTATCAATTTGATCAAAATAGTGGGAGCGATAATTAAATAAAGGCCTAATTAATATCGTCAAATTTATTCAAATCAAATCAAAATAAGTTTTGACTAAATGCAAATGTTTTCTCTTATAGAATAAAATGGCATACAAATCATCATTTAAACTGGGCAATTTAATTGAGATAAATTTCCATAACTAGTTAAGCACTATGAGAAGTGTTCTGCATATTCCTAAGATACCAGTGGCCATAGAATCCGCTCTATGTATGCTTAAGGCATTGTTTGAGGCACAAAAAAAGAAGGATAGTTCCGTGATAGTGATAAGTGGAATGGAGTCCAAGGACACATGCAAGACAGAGAAGTGTTCTCCCGCCAAGCTGAAGTCCAAGTCTTCTGCGCTCAAAATATGGAGAGGATTAAGGGAATCAAGGAAGATGAAGCAAGAGATAGAGATCTCTACTTCCGTTGTATACATAATTGAGATTAACTTTACTACTTCTTCATCATGAGTACTTGATACCGGATGTGGATCACACATTTGTTCAAATGTGAAAGATCTAAAAAGAAGTTGGCCTTTAGCGAAAGACGAGGTTGAACTACGTGTTGTTAATGGAGCAAGAGTTGCTTCCAGTGCAATAGGAACCTATGAGTTATCTCTACCAAGTGGGCTGATAATAGAGTTACAAAACTGCTATTATGTACCTTCCATTAATAGGAATATCATTTCTGTATCTTGTTTGGACAAGGATGGATTTGAATTTCTTATTAAGAATGGAAAATGTTCCACTTCTAAAGATGGGATCTTTTATGGCAGTGCCCCAATGTCTTATTGTCTATATTTGATAGACCTACAGACAAGTGTATACAACATAAACACCAAAAGACAAAAACTCAATGACTCAAACAAAACATACCTTTGGCATTGTCGTCTAGGGCACATAAATGAGACTCGCATATCTAGACTCCATAATGATGGATATCTGGACTCTTTTGATTTTAAATAATTAGAGACATGTGAATCTTATTTATTGGGTAATATGAGCAAGGCTCCCTTTTCAGGAAAAGGTGAGAGAGATAGTGATCCATTAGGACTCATACATATCGATGTATGTGGGCCTTTTAGAAAAAATTCTAGAGGAGGGTATCAATACTTCATTACCTTTACTGATGACTTCAGTAGGTATGGTTATGTTTACTTGATGAAACATAAATAAAAAACCCTTGAAAGGTTCAAGGATTTCATGAATGAAGTACAGAACCAACTTGGAAAAAGTATTAAGGCACTTCGATCCGATCGAGGTGGAGAATACTTAAGCCAAGAGTTAGAGGACCTTCTGAGAGCCCATGGTATTGTATCACAATGGACTCCACCTGGAACACCATAGCATAATGGTGTGTCAAAAAGAAGGAATCACACATTACTAGACATGGTGCAATCTATGATGAGTTTGCCAATCTTCCAACTTCCTTCTTGCGTTATGCTCTTGAAACCGCCGCATATACACTTAACCGAGTACCAACTAAATTGATTCAAAAGACACCATATGAGATATGGCATGAGAAGCGTTCTGATGCGTCTTTTATGAGGATTTGGGGATGCGAAGCTTATGCCAAGATTTTTTTTCCTGAAAAGCTTGGACCCAAATCAGATAAGTGTTACCTTGTTGGATATCCCAAGGAAACTAGGTGATATTACTTTTTCACTCCATTTGACAACAACATGTTTGTTGCTAGAACTGGTGTATTCCTAGATAAGGAATTTATTTCCAAAGGAATTAGTGGGAGGAAAATAGAGCTCAAAGAGGTTTGAGACCAATAAGAAAACATTGAACTAATAGATGTACAAGAGGAACATAGAGAATTACAAGTTGTTGTGGAATCTCATATTCCTCAGGTAACACAAGAACCTCATAGATCTAGTAGGACACGCCTTGAGCCTGAAAGATTTGGATATCTTATGACTCGAGAAGGTGGTGAGTTGGTCATAGACGATGAGCCAACTACCTATCTAGAAGCTATGCATGGACTGAATTCTGAGAAATGGCTTGAGGCCATGAGATTTGAGATGGAATCCATGTATACCAATAAGGTATAGACCTTGGTGGATCCACCTGAAGGGGTAAAACCCATAGGGTGCAAGTGGGTCTTTAAGAAGATGACCGACATGGATGGAAATGTGCAAACTTATAAAGGAAGATTGGTTGCAAAGGGTTTCAGACAAGTTCAAGGTGTTGACAATGACGAAACCTTTTCTCCACTTGCCATGATTAAGTCTATTAGGATTATGCTTGCTATTGTAGCCTACTATGACTATGAGATTTGGTAGATGGATGTTAAAACTGCATTCCTTAATAGGAATCTCATCGAGGATGTGTACATGACACAACCTAAAGGTTTTATAAATCCAAAGGATGCAAATAAAGTTTGTAAGTTGCAAAGGTCAATCTATGGATTGAAGCAAGCATCTCAGAGCTGGAATATTCTATTTGATGAAGCAATCAAAGAGTTTGTCTTTAGTCACAATGAAGATGAGCCTTGTGTGTACAAGAAGGTTAGTGGGAGCATGACTACATTCCTCATATTGTATGTAGATGACATACTATTGATGGGGAATGACATCCCTGCTTTACAAAAAGTAAAGACATGGCTTGGAAATACATTCTCAATGAAAGACTTAGGAGAAGCATCCTATATCTTAGGAATCAAGATCTATAGAGATAGATCCAGAAGGCTTCTTGGACTATGCCAAAGCACATACATTGACAAAGTGTTGAAGAGGTTCAACATGGAGAACTCAAAGAGAGGAAACATATACATGGTTCATGGAGTTCCCGTCTCTAGAGCTCAATGTCCCAAATCTTGTGAAGATAGGGAACACATGAATGAGATTCCATATACATCAGCAATTGGATCCATCATGTACGTAATGTTGTGCACACATCCTGATGTCTTATATTCACTCAGCATGATGACCAGATACCAGTCAGATCCCTAAGATGCTCACTAGATATCCGTGAAGAATATCCTAAAGTATTTGAGAAGGACTAAGGATCAATTCTTCATTTACGTTGGTGAGGAAGAGTTGGTGGTAAAGGGTTACATCGATGCAAGCTTCCAAACCAATAAAGATGATTACAGATCATAGTTAGGATTTGTCTTTTGCCTCAACAATAGAGCTGTGAGCTGGAAGAGTTCCAAGTAAGAGATAGTTGCAGATTATATGACAGAGGCTGAGTATATTACTGCATCCCATGCAACAAAGGAGGCTGTGTGGATCAAGAAGTTCATATCTGAACTTGGGGTGGTTCCTAGTGACTGTGATGCAATTGAGCTTTATTGTGACAACAATGGAGCTATTGCACAAGCTAAAGAACCCTGATCACATCAGTGGTCCAAGCACATACAACGGTTCTTCCATCTCATATGAGAGATCATACAGTGAGAAGATGTGAATATTTGTAGAGTACCAATTGAAGACAATATTGCTGATCCCTTGACTAAGACACTTTCATAGTAGAAGCATGATGGTCATGCTAGATCACAAGGACTGAGGCTCATGGGTGATTGACTCTAAGTGAAACTAGGAGTCTCTTGGTATGTATCCCCATAGAGCCAGTCATATGATGATTGTAATGACATACTTTGTAAATGATTTGAATAATAATAAAGGAAATTTCTGTCTATATGTTTAATCTATTTTGAGATAATGATATAACATGTTATATGTCTATAGAATTGTATTACTCAATGACATATATCTTTGGGTTGAGGACTTGAACGATGAGATCATATGGATGTTAAGATTATACATTCTTGTCATGTCCCTAGTCATTTGTTATTATGGAAATAACCATAGACATCAATAACACAAAAGACTAGAGTGTGTGTTGGTTGATGACAGTCTCATTAGTCAAGATATGTGATGTCAAACCAAGCACACAGATACATGTTAGAGAACAATGTATCAGACATACCCGTCATAAGAGTGATGTATGGAAACCACACTTGGTTAGTCAGAATCATCTCTTATAGTATTGGTGGTGACTGTAGTTATTAGACCTGAAATCACTGCACTCATCACATGTGATTGGGTACACTTTGACATCATCAAACACAGTCCTAAAACATGGGTTGTTATAACGGTGATGATTGGGTAACTTTGACACATGGGGAACTATGAGTGATAGATATGGAATTTGTCCCTCCTAAGGGAGTGTGATATCTTGGCCACTTGAAGAGTGAGACTGAGAAATGCATGGCCATGCACATGTAAGTCAGTATGTGATATTGAGCTTACATATATCTCAGACAGTCTACTCTAAACCAAGAAACATGGATTGAATGTTAGTAGAGGATGACAAGTCCATGCATCGAGTTCAATCCAGATATTAGTGACAAAGGGACTATACATTCACTGTAACACCAATAACAAATTGTAGGTTGAAAGTTGTTCTCTAACTTTTCTCTTCACCTGGGTAGCACTGATGTGCGACTAGGCACCACTCTTTGCTTGTGATGTCATAAGTTAGTTATAGACATTCACTGCCAACATGAAATGGAACCTATAGGGTCACACACATAGGATTAACTTGGAAGAGGAGTTTATCCATGAATGATGTTTAGATTGATTACTAAAGTGTTTAGGTACTCAGTTAAACATTCAATCAATAGACTTGACTCAGAATCATCAATTTCAAGTGTTGAACCAATTGATTAGAGTGTTAGATTGATTGAAAACTGCATTGACTGAGTTCTACACAACCTGGACCACCAACTGACCAGTTCATTGGGTGAATCGATCGACTCATGGTCAGTGAGATGACCGGTTCATTCTAGTGAACCGATTTGTTCACATGGACCAACTGAGTAGGTGTTGGGTTTCCCAATTTGTGAGAAAAGATTTTTGTTTCACTTGTTCAATCTGATTGAGACAAGAATTAATCTTTGCATTAATTAGAAACGAAATAGGAAAGTCAATTGGAGGCAAGTATGGGAAGTGAACCGACCAGTTCACTAGGTGAACCGACCGGTTCACACTCCCAACTGACCAGTTCAAAAGTGAACCGATCAGCTCACCTGCCAAAACGACCGATTGAGTTGTAAAATGACCAGTTTACCTGCCACAGTACAATCAATTCATGGGAAATCCAGACCCTTCTACTCCTGCATAGACTGGCAACCCTGACCCTGCCCTCTTCTATAAATAGAGGGGTGCAAGGGTCTTCTAGGAACACACAACTTAAAACATCAGTTTCTCTACAAAGTTGTTGTCCTCTCTGGTTGTGGTAACCGAGAGAGCCCAAGCAAGTTCTACCTGTCCAGGGAGGAACAATGAGGGAAAGACAACTGTAGATAAGCGACTGATTGTGGGAGAGTGTGTCTATGACTAGTGTGTCGATAGAAGGGGATGATTCCTTCTAGTCTCTCCATCAAGACGACTAGAATTTCCAGTAGTCCGTGTAGACTATCTATAGAGGCAGGATATTTCTACTGCTTAGGAGGATGACTGTCAACCGCAGTATGGGTCTACACCAGGAGCTGCATAGACATTGTCAAAGACTAGGTGGTTGAAGACCATACTAGCTACGAGGTATTGTCACTGGGCAAGCCTCAAGACCATGTATATCTCGCTAAACCATCTTTCCTATTGCATAGTTGTTGATGCGATCCGCTGGTTATGGGTTTGTGGTTGGATAAATTTTTATTTCTACTGCCTGTTCTGTCCCAAAAAACCCAACAGTTCACTAGCTATTGTTCCTTTGAGATCCTCTCACTGATGAAATTCCATTTCATCTTGTTGTACACTTTGGGAAGATCGATCTCTATAGACATCACTGGGGTGGATTTTTTCTTACACATATTATGGTCCATTTTTGAACAAGCGTGATGTTACAAAATATCTATCTACCAAGTACAAAACTACTTTGGATAGGCGAGATCCAATTGTTGATATATTTTCTCAGTCTCTCAATGACCATCTTAGAAATGAGCTCGAACACTGTGTTGTTTAGGGATATTGGCCAAAATTCACTACACCTTTCATAAATATGAACTATGGGGATCAATAGAAGTGATGCATCACATAGCTTGTCTTCAAGATCACCTTGGAGAGAGCATTCTTGATAGTTTTCATAACTGAGCTCGAGATAGTAGGCTACTTCTTGAGGAAAAGCATGTCCACCCCATAAAGTCCAACTACCTTTTAAGTATCTATTTTGTTTAGCTCCTGCAAGACTTCCTACTATGAGGGAGGTTATCCAATCGTCATATATTGTTGTTGATTTTAGGTTTTAAAGTAGCTCGGTAATTGCAAATAGCAGAGATACTAGGTATGATGCAAGTAGTGAAAACATTGCTGAAAAAGCTCAAGACCAAGCTCCTTAGATCATATTTGTTTTCCACCCAATTTCCTTCTTCATCTTTCAACATGGTAATTTTGTTTCTTCTAGCCCTTTGATTAACAAAGGCTTGATAATTGAATAAGTGGCTGTCTTTCTTTTCAAATGGATTTAGCATCATGTTGAAATCACTCACGATGATCCAAGGTCCATGAACTGAGTTGCCCAAGTTCAACACGTGATCCCAGAGCATCTTCCTAACACCGATGTGCGGGCTAGCATAAACAAACATGCAAAATTACTTGTAAATTACCTTGTAGTGGATGAACTATTGATGGATCTAAAGAATCTCTATAGAGTTTACAAAGGAGTTCTGTAGAATCCTAATGCTACCCATAAATCCTTGAGCTTCAACTTGATGGTAGCTGTTGAAAACCATATAGTTGATACCCTTATCCATCACATCTCCACTTTATTGGGTTTGAAGATCGCCATGATCTTTACATTCTTCTATCTAATATACTCTCTAAGTATATTACATGCATCTTCACTCCCTGCTCCTCACATGTTCCACACTAGTGTATTCATAAAATAATTGATAAGGGATTGAGTGAAGTCCAATGTTTGTAGATATATCCTCCTTATGTTGTTTCCCTACTACCATTAGGGGAATGCTCTTCTCCTCCATCACCTTTATGGCCATGCTCCTGGTTATGTGGGTTTTAGGTGGTGGTAAGTCGCGTGCCATTATAGAAGGTTTTGGAAGAGTTTGTTGAGAAGGTGGTGAGCTCAATTTCACTTCCATTTCCATATTGCCTAGTGTTGCATCATCGCTTGGTTCACTAGATGGTATATCTTTCATATCTCATTGGTTTTCTAGTGGTACCATCTCCCATTATGACTTCATTAACCTCTGGATTGTCAATCGTCTTTGAAGGGGTTGTCCTCTTGATACTGTCGGTGCTTGTTTATTTGTTGCTTCGCTAAATCTTTTTGTAATGTCATCAAGAACTTTCCTAGTCCCTCATCCGCCTACACTACCTTGGATTTCTTCCAAACTTTTTCTACTGTGGGCCTTTTATCCTATCTATAACGTCACCCTTTGATGTCACTTCCACTACCTCCTATTCCTCCTCCTTTTCCAAGGCTTGGTATTTATTGTTGGTATTCCTTGTACTCTTTGTATGCCCCCATTTACTTCGGTTAAGGTCTTCATTCATGTTTGTATTGTATTACCATATATTATCTATCATTTCCCTTCCTATTATACCCACTTCACTCCTACCTTCTCTCCTTTGATAGATGCTTCTTTCTCTACCTTCTTCTCTACATCATTTTGCATTTTTCGGCAATGTGTCCCAAAAAACTACAAGATAGACATAGACTAGGTAGAACCTCATATTCAAGGTTGTAGTCTAATCCATTAACTATGACGGCTGGAAGGATTGGTTATGATGTATTCACCTCCACTACAATCCTCATATACCTACTCCTATGTCTAGACAATGTGTAGTCACTGACATTGACTAGTTGTCCTAGGGTTGCATCAACTGTCTCAAAGAACACACAATCATAAAGGTCAAGGGGTAGGTTAAGGATCCTCACCTAGGTTACAATGTAGTTTGGTAGATTGTTACTAGGATGGAAAAGGGTATCCCATCTTTACACCATCAGGCAGCTATCGAATATTAACCATGGCCTACCTCCCATGGCTAACTAGTAGTCTTTCTTGGTAGAGAACTGCACCCCATAGAACAATTTTTCTAGTTCATACAACCTCATCCTCCATGTCGACTTCCACAACAGTTTCAGTCTGTCCTCCATGGTCATAAAGTTGAAGTCTTTTCTGATGAGCTTCACTATAACCAAGTATTTTCATTGAGCTTTTAGGTCTTCCTCCACATTATCATCTACAAAGATTTTTGGCACCCCCCGATCAAGGACAATTCAATGTCTTTTTGAATTAAGATAGTTACTTAGGCTAGTGTCGATGAAATCTTTTTTAGGTCAACCTTTGTCAACACAGAGTGCTTTCCTATAATCTCTTGCTTCTCCAACATTATTTTTAGTGGTGGGTGGAGATCCACTCGTCTCCTTTACTAGATTATCGATATCCATCTCCTATCCTCACCCCAATGTGCTTGCGATTTCTCAATATCTTCTAAGTTTGGACCTCTCGTCACTCCATAGGATATCTTCATGCATCTAGATGAAAAATAGCTTGTGGTACTCCTTCCCCCCTCTTCGTTTGAGCCCCATCTCCCTCGGCCTCCCCCTACCAGTTGGAGCTCTCCTCATCAACTTTCACATCCATTGCCCCCGCCACCACCAATGCAGACGACATCCCCATAATCTCCTATGTGATCAGAATGGCACATGATAGTGGTCTACTATTCATAGTCTATGTAACGAACTGAAATCTGGATATATTCTCTTTTTGACCCTTTTACCATGCTTATCCTTTATTTTATATCCTTTTTGTCCTTGATGCTGAATTTGTGGAATTATTAGTGGTTTGGGGTGAATTTGATCACCATTTATGCCAATGTATGAGTTTATGCACAAATACCTCAGTAAATGATTCTAATAATGGTCTAATATGCAAATTTACCACTTATGTGAGATAATGATAAAATAGATTTGTTCTAGATCATTCCTTAGCCTTTTGGAGCAAGGAAGAGAAAAAGGAATGAATAATATGCTTTAAACATGTTAATGTGATAGTCATTTATTTAATATGAGAAATAATGGTAATATTGGATAAAGGCTAAAATTAATAAAAGGAATACTAATTGGTTAAAAATAACTTGAGATTCATTTTCCTTGGGTTTGATTTGGCTTGGATGCCAAGTTTCATAATTTTCGAATAATAATAACTATATCTCTTTTATTTTGAAAAAAAGGTGAGTTTTCCTCAAAATACGAAATAAAATATCTAATGACTCAAAAAGTGGAAAATAATATTAGATTCCTAATCTACACATTAAAAATAGCATTTGGGTGAATTTTCATGTAATTTGGATAATCTTTAATGTACATGTGTAGATTAGGAGAGAGAAAGTGTGTAAAAGCCCAAAATATTAAATAATGTGATAAATAATCTCAAAGGACAAAATTGATGGCAAATTTGTGTTCTACGTGTTTTGGTTTTCTTAAGGGTGAAGTTTCACTTTAATTGGTGAATTGTAGAAGTCTATAGCGTGATAAGAAAGAGAAAATATGTTTTACTTCAAAAGAATTAAATAAAATATATATAGTCTTCAAAAGCAAAGACTAATGCCAAATTTGGACTCCTTATGTCCAAAATAGGCTAAGTGACATATTTCATTAATTTTGGAGTCGTTTGCACCTCAAATGAGGAGAGAGAAAGGGTTAAATATATATATATATATATCACTTTAATCTGAATATGATTTAGAATAACATTTATGTCACACCTTCTGTGTTTATCTTATGTGATCTAAGCCGTTGATTTCTTTATCATACGACTATGAAATTGTCCTCTACCTCCCACGCACGTGAACAATACCACCGGGTATATAGGATTTTCTAATCCTATTTTCTCTCTCATTTCTCCTCTATTTTTCATGATTTTTCTTGCGTTAGAATCAGGAGAAAATTTCACATCCAAAGACTCCTTTCACATGATCTCTCATATCATATATGTGTTTTTCCCAATTTTACCTTTTAGTTTCTCGAAGCTACCTACTCCTGAAGCTGAAGCACTCACCCACACCTATATATATTGGTGCCTATGATTTCATCGCACCTTGCTAAACCTTCCGCCTCTTTCAATTTCCTTGCACACCACATGTGTCACTGCCGGCAATTGGATTTTTGTTCTAGTCTTGCGGCACCCTTCTGTGACCCTCGACAACACCAACATCTCAATTGGGGCTTTCAGTGAGTTCGGTTGTCCATCCTCTTTCTTTTCTTGCTTTAGTTTTCTCGAATCATCGTGTAACATGATTTTTCCCAAGTCGCTGCTCTCCTACTCACGCTGCATTGCATCCATGGATGGGCGAGAGGTTGGGGAAGAATCTCTTTCGCAAAATTCTACCTTTTCCCTTATGCTTTTCCTTTTTCTTGTGTTCTCCTTGCAAGGGTATTTTAGTCTTTTGGCCCGTTATTTCTTCACTTGGTGATGTGGCCCGGTTGGGTGTTGACCCGTGACTTGGCTTCCCTTGATTGGGCCAAGTCATGTGGTGGGTCCCACTCTCTCTCTCCCCCTCTCGCTAGTATTTTGATGATGTGGCATTTTGTGATTGGTTCATTTTGCAAAAATCATATCTTTTGCCCTGATTGTCTAAAAATTAAGTAAACATATGTTTTGGAATTGTAAAAATGTGATCTTTTTGATAAAAATACTTTTAAGGGTTGATTTTGAGTTTTATTGAATGGTGTTTTCTGGAAAATGATTTTAATACATAAAAATCACCAAAAATACACTTTAATCATTATAACTAAAAAATTAACAACATTATATGTTTTCTTAATTAATAAAATGAATGGTGATGATTTTAGAGTCTAAATCGAGGTTTTGTACAAAAAGTCCAAAAGTTAGGGTTTCTTTACATTGATGCTTATGAAAAACCCTAATACATGATTATACATTGGAAATAGGAAAAGTGGACATTGGACTCAATTAAAGTGGTGAAAGTTGATAATTGAAATCACTAAGAGAGTTATGTGCAAATTTTACCCTTAATTTGGGATATTTGTGAACCAACCCTATTTTCCATAATGAGGCATGAAATGAATCCTATTTCCTTTATTATTGTTTCGCTTGTTCTAATTGCCTCAAAATCAGATTTGATATTTTATTTCTTGGGTCTTAGAACCCCACTACCATGTTGCAACTATTTGATGATATTTATTTCCACTTTACTATTCCTTGGGCATGATGGTTTATTTGACTATCTAGCTATAGTAGTGGTACTTATGTACATCCACCCATAGTTAGGGCATGTGTTATTCCGCCCTGGGGAATGTGCTTACTCTCCCCCTAGGGAACATGTTATTTCTCCCCAATATAAAATATTTGATAGGTGAATGGGAATGTGATTACTCTCCCCTCATCTATAGGTTGGGGTCTGGTAGGTGCCTCAACCCTACTTAGTTAATGTAGTCCAATTAATATCATGCATGCTACTTTTGTTATGGCAAGAATGTTTTGTTATATGCCTCATTCTCTTGTCCTTCTCATCTTATGATGAATCTATATCCTTATGTTCCATTGCTATTCTTATCTTTGTTTCTTGTTCACATTGTTGACACATACCTTGTTTCTCTCTCTTGCTCAGTGACTTCCCAACCACCATGTTGCAACTATTTGATGATATTTATTGCCACTTTACTATTCCTTGAACATGATGGTTTATTTGACTATTTAGCTATATTAGTGGTACTTATGTACAACTACCCATAGTTAGGGCATGTATTATTCCGCCCTGGGGAATGTGCTTACTCTTCCCCTAGGGAATGTGTTATTTCTCCCCAATATAAAATATTTGATAGGTGAATGGGAATGTGATTACTCTCCCCTCATCTATAGGTTGGGGTCTGGTAGGTGCCTCAACCCTACTTAGTTAATGTAGTCCAATTAATATCATGCATGCTACTTCTTATTATTTATTTGTTATGGCAATAATCTTTTGTTATATGCCTCATTCTCTTGGCCTTCTCATCTGATGATGAATCTATATCCTTATGTTTGATTGTTGTTCGCATATTTGTTTCTTGTTCATATTGTTGACACATACCTTGTTTCTCTCTCTTGCTGGGTGACTTCCCAACCACTCAAGTAAAGCACAAGGTGTTGAACAAGATCAAGGAGAACATAGATTTTGGCATGGACCTAGCTCTTGGAGATGTTACTTTGGATACAAGACTTGAAGTAGTTTAGACTTCCCTCTATCTTAGATTATTTGATGTATCTTACATGTAAACCCTTAATGGGAGATATGATGGAATTTTGTAATCTTTTGAAAAATTGAATATAGTCATCATTTTTATTCAGCTACTATACAGTTTGGTATTTTGTATTCCATTATTACAAATTTGAAATTTTTACACATGTTCCAGCATACCTTCTGAGTATGTTTGGTATGGATGTTTTATTCTTCAAATTTTTAGTAAAGGGGTGATTTCACTCTTTTACAGTCTATCAACCTTTCTTGTTGCCCTCATTCTCTTTCTCGCTTGGCCCTGGCAGTTGTTTTGAATTCCTTCCTCTTCTTTGGCATCTCTTTTGAAGGTACATATTCATAGGAGGTTGTGGTTTTAGAGACCTCAGATAAGGATTGATTTTGTGGGTCAAGTGTTTGCACATTCCTCAAATGATCTTGTAGATACATGGTCTTCCTGCTCTCTAGAGTAGGATCTCCATGTTCTTTGATGTAGTAGGTAGATCTGACTTTCAATCTTTCTACTTCATTTACTTACTATTTCAAAACTGCAACATTCTCCATCCTTTTTGTGAAAATCGATCGTAACTCTACTATTGAGAGTCATGAGTGTCATGTCATCTAAATTATGGACTATATATACTGCATAATGTATAATAGATGGAGGTTTTTATGTAACTTAGCTAAGTAACACTAACAAGAAAGTTACACAGTTGGTTTAAGGTAGGGGTTCAACAACCAATGGAACTTTGATAGTTGTTGAGTCGAACAAAGACAGATGAAAGAATCAATGATAATTGAGAATCAATGAAAATGAAGGACCAATGAAATCAATACTTGATGAAAACATTAGTTGTCAATAGATGAAAACGTTTCTAGGTACAAACTGATGGAAATCAAGGTTTGATTATAGTCAAGAACCAATGGAAAAAGGGGGTCCCTAACCAATGAAGGCGTATCTAGCCACACACTGATGAGAATGTGGTATTCACCTATTAGTGGAAATATCCTAGACTAGATCATTGAGAATTGTCAATGAATGAAAAATTGTAATCAATGGAAATTATCACTCGATGAAAACATGGATTAAAACACAAACTTTGTCAATTAAATAAAGGATGAGAGCTTCTTACTCAACATGGGAAAAGACCAAGGAAAGTTCCCTATCCAACCATGGCAGTAGTAACAACATATTCTTTGAAGTGTTTGTAGCATTTTTTGGCAATTGCAAGAGACGTTGAGGGATGCCATATGTCACAACCATAGTGCTTCCTCTGAAGGAGTAACGATGACAAAGTAGAGTCCACAGCCAGAAGTGTCATCAAGGGGAAACCCCTAACAAGCTTCTCACTCCAGTCTGATGAGGATATCAAGGGTGTCAGAGCAACATAGAGGAGCGTGTGATCTTTGTCGGCAGATGCTCATCATCGACCAATGGATATATCTAGATAATGAGCCAACTGATGAAAATACTAGATTTGTCATTGATGGGAGTAGTTGGATCGGGAGGCGATTGGGTTAGGGTAAACCCTTTCTCAATTATCTAGGGATTGTGGAAGTTCTTCCATAAGAACCTCTTGTGCCTTTATATTTAAGTGTAGTGCTTGTGGGCCCTATTGTTACATTAGTTCATGAAGGCCATATGAAAGTGAAGAAGGTGTCTATGATGCCTTTCCAATTTGAAGAATGCTAGAGATGTAGTTTCTCTCAACTCATGGAATGGCTATTTCATTAAATCATGAAAGCGAAGAGGGAGTCTATCGATGGAGGGTGAATTTGAAGACAGTTAAACTTCTTGGTTTTTTCCGTTTGATAAATATTTTTCTTTCACCAACTAATGAAAGTGTAAACCTTATCTACTGATGATTCTCTTGAGATTCATCGATCAATGAAAGTACAAACTTCCACAACAATGGGATCTCATGGTTGAAACTTGACGAAATTTCTAGTATGCATGAACTGGTGAATAGGAGCCCTTTTCCAATCAATGGAAACTCTACTGTGAAGATTGATGGAATTCTCATCTTCATGGATCAATGAACATTTTGAACCTTGGTTATTTCATCACTTTGAGACTTCCTATCTTGGAACCGACTTTACATCATCAGTTTAACCTGCATTAACCAAATCAATATTTTATGTCATCGGCCTTATTTTATTCTATTCAAAACAAAGATGGAGAAACTAGAGAATGCATGTTGAAAAACAAGACTAAATTAGGAAGAATAATATGAAAGGCAAAAAATTAGAAATTGCAAAGTAAGAAAATGGTCTTGGGTTGCATGCCAAGAGCACTAATTTTAAGTCATTAGCTTGACGATAAGTGTTTTTCAATTCTCAGATTGTGGTTTAGAGAGTTGCATGTCATCCCTCCTTATTAATTCTTAATCTTTATAGTACATGTTCACCCTGTGTCACTCAAAATGTTCTTAAATTCTCACTTCACAGTTCCATCATCCCTGATGCATAAACCTTTGCAACTATAAAGGGTCCAAACCACCTGTATCCCACTTTCTTGGGAATAGTACGATTGATGATTTTAATAACACTACCTCATCTCCCTCTTTAACATATTTTCTCTTCAGGTATGCATCATGAGAAACCTTGGTTATTTTCTTATAATTTTTGAAATTTTCAAAGGCATGCATCCTTATCTCCTTCTGGAGCTATAAGAATCACTTTTTGCATTATAGGTATAGGTCCACATTTATAGACTTTATGACCCAAAATTACTTATGATCTAGATCTAGAGGTAGGTGACACACCTTACCATAAATTAGCCTAGAGGGGGTGGTACCATAAACTATCATGTATGCCCATAGGGAATCATCTCGTTAGAGTACCAATCCTTCCTACATTTTCCAATTATTTTCCCTAGGATCTTCTTGATCTATTGATGAAGCCCTAGTTTGTGTTCCATCTTGTGCTATTTTGTCTTTTATTTGCAATAAGATATGTAGAATGCATATCATTTCCCAATAAGTATCATCTTATATCAAATGCACTTATGGATTTTCCTTGCATGCTTTTATAGGTACACTTAATGATGGAAGTGAGATAAGAAAGAGGATCATAGGTCTTCCATGGCAATGAAGGAACCTAAGAGACCTAAAATCTACCCAACCTACCCCTAAGTGACCAAGGAGAGAGATAAAGCAAAGACCCACATGGAACCACACTTATAATACTAAAGTGCAAGGATAAGCCCCCAAAAGATGCCATGGTACTTTGCCACGACCGTGTTGCAATAAAAAAGTCACATCACTAGCTTAGTGTTAAGAAACCCCAGGATAGCTCAGCCACCAAGACCATTCCCACAAACACAGTCGTGGTTCCAAGTCACCAACATGGTTGTGCTCAACAGAACAACCATGCTATCAACCTCCTTGATCCCCTCCAACCTCCCCAACACAATCACAGTGCCCGCCACAATTATTCTACCTATAGACAACACGATCGTTCTATGAAACATAGCCATTCTACTTCACCTCATTCCACCCAAAATTAATCTAACATTTTCATCTTCCCACCAGAGTCGTTCACATCCACCATGGCCATTCTCACACTCGCCTGCCACGACTGTTCTATCCAAAATGTCTGTGCTACCCATGAAACACTACTGATTCCCTACTATCATTTTACATCTTTACCCCCTATTAACCTTAGACCCCCTAGGCCACTATATATACACTAATGGAGGACAAGAGTTTAAGGTTAGACACTCCTAGCCCACATAGTTGCCACCTTTTGATTCTCTACCCATTAGACCTCACCTCCTTGATCCCTCCACCCCCAAAATCCTAATTTTCTAGAGTTTTGGGATTTTCCCTTCCACTTTCAATACTTTCTTGTACCCATGGAGGGTGAGGACGTTGTAGGAGCTGCTAGAGGTGAAGAGAGGAGCTGCTTCATCCATACCCCATGGAGTTTGTATTCACTTTTCTCCTTTATTTTGTTATTTATTTGACTATGAGTAGCTAAGCCCCTTTGTGGGCTATTTTGGGACAAAAATATGTGATTGTGATACCATGTTGGTAAATGTTTTTGCACCAAACTCCCATTTCATTCTCTAATATTATGTTATTTCTTGTTATCCTCCCCTACCACTTACTATGGTTTCTTGAGGTGTGGATTCACCTAGGTAATGGGAAAAATGGATGATCTAGGATTTAAGGTGGAGAGACTCCTAAATGCCAAAAGGATCCTTAGATAGTTTCTCCATCTAACCCTTTGTCTACCCATTCCCCTAATCCTAGGTATGAGATCGAAGTAACTAGATGTGCCTTCCCTATATACACTTATATAAATGTTTGGCTTAGTGGTTAGATGGAACTAGTAGGAGTTGAAACACCCTCTTTCTACTCTCCACACCATTTCTTGCCCCTAAGTGCATTAGCAAACCACATCTCAAAACCTAGACTTTGACTTTGTGGGACTATGCCTATCTTTTCTTTAGTCAGTGGAACCTTGCAAAAATGTATGGTTAGTTAGAGGGACTAGTTCCCCTATTTACTACCATTCCATCCATTATTCAGTAATAGAATAGGATGTATGCTCTAGTCTAATCCTTGTTGTTTGGTTTGGTAGCTATTCAATGAAAGTTGTGGCATGAACATGACTCTATACATGATTCATTAGTGCATATCCACCCCCCAAATTGCACAACCCCATCTACTTGTCTAAACCCTAATTGGCTCTCTCACTATTTGATTGCTTATTACCTAGATTATTTCCCTATTCATGATCATTTGACTTGTTAAAGTGACTTGTGCTTGTTTAATTTCTTGTTCTAGGATTTGTTAGTCACTTTCTTAGTGTAGTCCTTGCTTACTTGCCTAGTTTAGCTTTTTATTACTTATTTAGTGTCATTGCTAGCTTACTTTGGTTACTTTAACTCTTGTCATATTTCTCTTGAAAATGATTAGTCTAACTTAGTTCAACTACTAGATTATTTAGATTGGTCGGATAACATTGCTGGGTGAGGTTTAACTTAGGTTTCGTTATATTATGTTTGCTTTCCTTTCTTGCTTGTTCACCATTTGTGTAATAAAAAACCCCAAAGCAAACCCTAAAACCCCAAATTATTTTCTCTAGAAACCTAAAGAAGCAACCGTAGCAATCCATCCAGCCCCACTCCTTGTGGACCAACCCCTAACTTGACCACTATCTATACTACAATCTAAACCTCACACACTTTAGGGATAGGTCTTTTGTGGGTATTTGAGCACCATTCTCTTAGGGATTCTCTATATAAAACTTATTTGTTAGCCATACGTGCCCCAGGAAGATGATCTATCTATTTGACACTTCAACTTGACATAAAGTCTGTGGGCACCTAGGCTATAGCAACCTCGTGTTTGACTCCATACTTCCTCAAAAGGGCTTCAAATTGTTTCTCTACAAAGTGGTAACCATGTCAATTATGACAGCTTTGGGGACTTTGTATCTTGAGAATATAAACTCGTTGAACATCTTCGTTACAAATTTAGAGTCACAAGTGGGAGTTTCTATAGATTCTACCCATTTGGACACATACTCAAACCAACCTGATTGCCACATGATGAAGGAAAGGAGGGCACATAATCTATACCCCACACATCATAAATCTTGACTTCTATCTAATCAACTATTGAAATTTTGTTGCACCTATAGATGTTTCCAGTTCTTTGACACTCATTGAAGGCTTTCACATAGGCTTGTGCATATTTAAATAAAGTGGGACAATAAAATCCAATTGCAGTACCTTCAATATAGTTTTGCCTTCTCCCAAGTGACCACCACACAATGAAGCATGACATTCATAGAGGATCTTTAGGGATTCCTATTGAAGTATACATCTTCTATAGAGATCGTCTACACTTTCTAAACAAAAGAGGATTGTGCCATTAGTAGTTCTTCATGTCAAAGAAAACTTCTTTTTCTCATTAGAGGTTATATAGGGAGGTATCCATTGGTAGGATAGGTAGATAAAAATATCAACATACAATGGGGTTACTAGATTCATGACCTTAGCCAAAATCAAGGATTCATCATGATAGTTGACATTGATTGACATAGCATCATCTTCTTCCATATATGTCCTTGATAGATGATTAGTTGCTACATTTGTTGATCCCTTTTGTCGACTATCTCATAATCAAAATCTTGTAAAAGGAGTGCCCATTTTAGAAGCCTAGATTTAGTGTCCTTCTTAATTATTCGATACTGGATAGCTCCATGGTCGATATACACTATTACATTAGCCCTAGTTAGGTAATATCTAAACTTGTCAAATGTGTATATTATGGACAAAATTTCCTTATTAGTGGTCGTGTAGTTGACTTAGGCTTCATCAAGTGTCATATTTACATAGTAGATGGCGTGATGCTTTCTGTCCTTCTTCTGCCCTGGAACAACTCCAACTGCATAGTAACTCACATCACACATCACCTCAAATGGTAAGTCCCAATAAGGATCTTGGACTATAGGTGCTATTGTGAGTCTCTATTTCAAAGTATCGAAAGCCTTAAGACAATCATTATCAAAACTGAAGTTAGCATCTTTTACAAGTAAGCTCGACAAGGGGCTTTAAGATCTTTCTAAAGTCCTTAATGAATCAACAAAATTATCTTGCATGTCCTAAGAAACTCCTCACTTCTTCCACCTAATTGGGAGGGGGAGCTTAATTATTACTTTCACTTTAATTAAGTCAACTTCTATGACCCTATCAAACACTTTCTGCCCCATAATGATTCTTTCTTGCTCCACGAAATGAAGCATAGTTAAGTACCAAATGTTTCTCTCTTCATCTCTTTAGTACTAATGAAACATTTTGTAGGAAACTATTAAAAGATGTACCAATACTTAGAAGTCATCTATGAAAATCTCTATAACATCTTCTAAGAAATTAGTATAAATAGAAATCATACAACTTTGAAATGTTGTAGGTGTATTGCTTTGTCTAAACATCATTCTAAAAAAGTATTTGTACCATACAATTGAGTAAATGTTGTCTTTTCTTAATCATCTCGATAGATCGACACCTGATAAAATCTCAAATATCTATCAGTATGGAAAAAATAAGAGTGGTGACTGAGACACTTAATCACTTGGTCAACGAATGACAGAGGGAAGTGGTCCTTCATTGTAGCTGAATTAAGCTTCTTGTAACCAATGCATGTCCTCCAACCAATCATTATCCAGTCATGACCCGATCACGATTCTCACCTTTTACAATAGTCATGCCTCCCTTTTTAGGTACTTCATGGATAGTCCTCACCCACTGGGTTTTGCTGATGGCATATATGATCTTGTGTCACAAAGTTTGATGACTTCTCATAGATTGAAATTACATCTTTTCTTATCTGGAGCTATAGGTTTGTAAGTCTCTTATAGATGGATTTTGTTCATGTAGATTGTAGAATTTAAACCCTTGATATCATTCAATCAATACCCAACTATTTTCTTCTCAATTTTAGTTCATAAAGTAATCATTCATTCTGCTGTTCATATAGAGCTTAATTCATGATGACTGGATTTCTTCCTTCATCATCTACGAACTTGAATCGGGAAAAGGTTTCTTCTCCATAAGTGGATGTCCTTTTTAAGGAGACATAGTTTATTGTTTCAAGTTCAAGGTATTACAAATCGTCCATGACAATTATATCCTCTTTATTTGCATCTAGGTACTCTAACAACTCTTCGATCACACGTTTGTCAATGTTAGAGGTTTGATTTGTGAGGGCCCTCATCAATGGGTTCACAATGGAGTTCCATTCTTGAATATCATCACAAGGCTAGTTGTTGATGTCAACAAAACATACATATTTTAATAAATAGGGACTCTCATGGTATATTGGACTCTAAATTCAATATGACCACTTACCGCTTGGATTGTTATGGTGCCTGCTTACACATCAATCACAACTCTTCTAGTGAAGAGGAAGGGTATTTTGAAAATCATGAGGCAAGACGGGTCCTCGATTGTGTCGATCACCATAGTATCACATGGAATTAAAAATCTTCCTACTCTTAGTAAAACATATTCAACAATACCCACTAGTCTTGTACAAGTATGATTGGACAACTAGAGTCTCATTCATGTATTCACCATTTTCATCAGACCAAACTGACTTTCTAGATTCAATGGCATAAGAATTATACTTGCACCCAGATCAGCTAATCCCTTTCTTTCTTCATTATCCCTCGCATTGAATGAAATTGTAAAATCTCTAGGGTCTTTTTTCTTAGTTTGCATTTTTGCTTGAATTAAGACTCCAAACATCTTTTCCAGTTCAAAAATATCTAATTCTTCTCCCAATATTCTTTGTGATTAATTCTTTAATGAACTTGGCATAGGTAGGTTATCTCCTCAACTGAATCAAGAAATGAATAGTATATATTTTACTTCTTCACTCATTTGATGAATTTCGTGTACCTTTTATAAAGGTGAGCTTTGATCAATTTACAAGGGAAATGAATCATAAGAGTATACGAGTCTCTATTGGCAGGTTCATTCTCAGTAGACTATGATTCCTTGTTCTTAGTTGATTTCTTCCCTTTAACTCTCCCCTTAGCTGTTGTCTTCTTGGTAATGAGAGTACATGTATTCTCTTGTTCCACTTTTACCATTTCCTGTTGAAGGTTAGAACTAGGTGATTGAACCCTTTCTTGTTGAAATTTGATCATGGTTGATTCGAAGACTTTACAAAACCTAAGAGTGGCCATCATGTTGGATTTGTGTCCTCTTGGATTCTACTTAGTGTAGGATGGATTATCAAGTTTGCAAGATATGCTAGTTGTTGATCAACCATCTTGTTATGTGCTTGTAGATCATATATTTGTCTAGTCCTGCTCCCCATTTGTTCTTGCATAATAGTCAATATGTTTTTACTATTTATCATAATTTAATTCAACTTGTCATTGATCTTCATTTTCCTTTTACTGAAGGTAAACATCTTAGACATCATACCAGACCTTAGCTGATTTTGAGAATTCTGGTTTGTACGATAAGTTGGTGGTGTATTTGAATCTTGGTAGCATGTTGCCTTTTCCAATACTAGATGGTTTTGAGGTTTGTTGAGTAGGTGAGATTTTTTCTTCTTCTGCATATGTGTTTCTGTAAGAAAACCTGACTTGGTTTGGCTTCTTATAACTGGCATACAAAAAATTGTCAACAACTCCCTCTTTACTGCCTATTGGTTCTTCATGCATGTAAATGCAACAATCAAAGATTTGTCCTCTTTCTCTGCACGTGACCTAAATCATGACCTGTGACTCTTGCCCTTGACGTTGCTATTCATTAGGGTGCATACATATATAGCTATTTTGTCTAGCTTAGTTGCTAGATCTTCTAGAGCTGTTGAATCATTACTTGTTCCCATATCAGAGACAATGCCATCATGTCCTCTCTCATACTCCCACCCAGATTGGAGCACCATCATGTTTTCAATGACTTCTTTGACACGTTCAAAGTTTTTTCCCATGAACACTTTCAACTACTACATTTATAGATTTCCTCTCACTCTGACTAAGACCATTGTAGAATATAGTTACCAGGGATCCGTCATCAAACCCATAGTGTGGACACTCCCTCTTGTAGCCTTGATACCTTTCTCATTCATCACACAATATTTATATAGGTCTCTGGATGAACCCACTAATTTTGTTTCTGCATTTGATCTTATTTTCAATCATAAAGGTAAAAATTGACTCACGAATGTGTTGGAAAGGACTTCGTAGTATGACATGATTCCATTCTTTAGGGTGTGATACTATGCAAATGCTTGATCTCTAAGAGATAAAGATAAAGCCTTACAATAGATCACTTCCTAAGGATCCTTTTTTATCTTCATGGCATCACGAATGTTCTTTAAGGCGTCAATATGGTGATAAGGGATGTCCTTGATAGAGTTCCCTCTAAAAGCTCGTCATTGGATGATAGTTATGAATATGGTATTACAAATGGTAGCCTCATCTCATTAGATCTTGTTTCAGATCATGAAAACAGTTGGTAGAACGACTAGTGACACTCCTTCATTGCATCTAGCTGCTCCATTTCCAACCATAATTGTGGTTGTAGCTAGTGCTATGGTGGTTGTTGCTGCACCTGTAGTGATTACCATGATCACTTCTTTTTGATGAAAAGTGGTTCACACTTAGTACCTAAAAATTAGACGAGTCAGGTTGAAACACCAAACACAAAACACAATCTCCAAGACAAGTGAAAATACTTTTTAGGAGATTAGCTATTGAATGTGTTAGTGGAAACAAAAGCACCGACAAAGTCTAGGTAGACATTGGATCATTCATAATTATTTGTTTGCCTTGTCCCAGATAACGGTGTCAAAACTTGATTACCTCGATACTCATGTCCAAAACATAAAGATAAAGGGTATGGATCTTAAGGTCCAAACTTTTAAAAAATATATTTTTATAATTTGGGAGCACACAACAAGAACATGTGGTCTAGATTAGTAAGCGAGGTCAAATATAGGGACAAGGGGTGACAAGCCATTGAGGACCTTTGATCTTAGCTTAGTTAAGTCGAATTAAAGGGTAAAAATGTTTCATTGTGGAATTGAGTAGCAAATAATAATAATAGTAGTAGTATTAGTAATAATAATAACAAAGTAAATAAATCTAAGTTAACCAAATAAAAAAAATGTGATAGCTCTTTTTATAATATTATGATATTTTAGATAGAACTTGGATTGGGATTCACCAACCAAGCACACTTACCAACATGTAAAAACTCATACCCATTTTATACTCTTAGTATAGTTTATAAGCAATCTTCATTTGTATATATTTTCTCATCTTTTGATATCAGGTTAGATCTAGACTACAAATATGAGTATGTCTCAATATTATAGACCAACAATCAAAACATACAACCATATGATCATTAGCTCTAGTGATCCAACACTTTCATGCATTCACACCACTCCTTAACTCCAAACTGATATAATACTACTCTCTCAAGGTATTAGAAATCCAACATCTCCAAATGATAGATTAGCATACAAGTGATTAATTCATGAATAAGATAAAGGAGAAAAACATTGCTAAGAGCATATACGTTCAATGAAGATGTATATTTACATGATTGGGAGACCTTGGTGGCTACTCACTGCCCAAGTGAATATGTTTACCCACTCATATTAACAAGTGTCATGGCTTATTTACAAGCAACAATGGCCATAGCCCAAGTAAAACATGGTATGAATATAATAGAACGAGGAAGATGTGGAAGTCAAAAGTAGAACATTAGTCATTGGTTATTGAACATTGATGTAAAACTCCTCTTTAGCATCGATGGCTAGGATGATGGAAAGGGATACTCTTCCAGCCTTCCTTCTCTATAAGTTAGACAATAGGCATGTCTAGGTGATAAGAACCAATGAGAATTAGATCTCTATCACAGAACTATTTGTTACCCTAAGTCCACACTCCTAATGGCTACAAAGCTAAAGGAGAGTGGACTTGGGTGCCTACCTATAGAATGGCACAAATATTTCACTCAAGCAATGTATATGTAAAAGAAGTAACACAAGAGACAACAAAAAATACTAAACAAGGAGATAAGAGATATGTACCCATTTCTATATTCAAGCATACCCATTGGTGTTTCATATCAGATCTAGATTCTTGAGTGTAGCAGATCTTTATTTGGAAACTAAAAATTCGATAAACAAAACATATTAATGCTAGGGCATTAAGTATGCTATGAAAAGCAAGTAAACAATTTAAGACTATATAATTTTTTTTGGGTTGTCGGCGAGCAGTAGCCTAGTTGGTCGCAGCTCGGGGCCCTTCATGAAGGGTCTTAGGTTCGACTCCCACTGGAAGCACTGCTCAGAAATGAATTTCCCACAAGGTCAGCCGGCCTCTGATGCGACTTATTGAGATACCGGCATGCGGGCGCGCGGGTCTCTCGGGTTTACCATCCCTACTATCTGGGCCTCCGCCTAGGGGGTGGGTTTCCCCCCACAATAAAAAAAAGTTTTTGGGCTAGAAACAAGGTACTGATGCAAGAATGAGAAATAAGGTGAGAACAAGTAATGATATTGTTTTATACAAAGCATGTTTTTAGTGTATATCCATTATACTTAACAACATATCATGGTCATTGACCAACTTCCCCAAAGGAAGGGTTTGTAAGGGTGCTCAACATTAGCCAACCCTTTTATACGTGAGGGACCTCCAGACCTAAGTCAATGAGCTAACCCTATTTTCAACATGCCTTGTCCCCTTATGCCGAGAATACAGGCAGGTACACAAGGTTTGTATAATGGACAAGTTCAATTATGTTTGAGGTTTGTTCAACATATTTCAAGAAAAACTAATGTACGAATCACATGGAATAAGTAGCTCAAAAAAGTAATTGTCTATCCAAGAATCATACGATCATACATATAAACAAGCCAATAACATAGTAGGGTCAAGAGAGAAGTGTATTGTGATTAGAGTATAAGTTATGATCCATGAGTAGAATCTATATAAGGTCTAAACCAATGGGATCTAAGATATAAAAGACATACATGGAGTCTTAGATCTATAGGATTTGATAAGATAAGCATCATATGAGTCATGTGGATGCTCCCCTAGTCTTAGGTTTCAATTGGATTCAAACATAGTTCCAAACTTCCAATCATGCATGCCATTAACCTACATAGTTCAAGGATTAACATTTAGACCTAGGTCTAGGTGAACTATTCACATTATGTGTAATGATAGATAATGATAAATTCTAATTATGAGTAAGGGAACCATGAAATTTAGAATATCATCATTGTTTAAACATGCCAGATAATAACTAGCCATACTAGGTCAATTCATGCAAAAGTGTCACATTTCCAAGTCATATGAGCATGAAAGAGCACATGATAGATCACTTGTTATTATTTCTATAAGTGTGATGAATCTATTGATTTGAAGTCATATAATACATGTGTAACATTAGAGCATATTGTTAGCAAGGTTAGATCCCAAACAAGCAACATATGGATTTAAATCACACTAGGTACTACATGTTGTCAATAGGAGTACAAGAGTATGCTACATGGCCTTTCATGAAACAATTATATTTAGGGATGATTAAGAAGTGAACTTAGATATTTGAATAATAAGGATCCACTTTAGCCCAAGTATGAGGATCTCAAACACATAAGTACATGAACATCACATTTAGGGCATATTAGTGTACAAAAGTAAGTCCTTTGTGTCATATGAGTAAAACAAGACCAAAAGGTTTAAGGTATTAGTCAAATATGGCACAAAAGGACAAAGGTTTACTAATTTTCCAAGTTCAAACATTTCGTAGTGATAAATTAGACCAAAGCTACATGATTAGGTAAGGAACATCATTTCCATGCAAAAGGGGCCACTTTTAGGTTAAAAGAGAAAACATTTAGGGTACATCCATAAGATTTGAAGCATAGAACAAGAACAAAGACAACATATGCATTTAACCATATGGGGTTATGCTCTTGAAACTGCAACATTTACACTAAATTGAGTACCATCTAAATCAGTTCAAAATACATCCCATGAGATATGGTATTGGAAGCATCCCAATGTGTCTTTTATGAGGATTTGAGGATGGCAATCTTATGTAAGGAAAATGTTTCCTGAAAAGCTTATCCCTAATCTAATAAATTCTGTTTTTTTTTGGGTATCCTAAGGAGACTAAAGGATATTACTTTTATTTCCTATCCGATAGCAAAGTGATTGTTAGCAGAGATGCTACATTCCTAGAAAAGGAATTTATTTCCCAAGTAATCAATGGGAGGAAAGTGGAACTCAAAGAGGTTCAAGATCGACAAGAAAGCATTGAACTGATGGATGCATAAGAGGAACAAAGAAAATCACAAAGTGTTGTGGAATCTCAAATTCCTCAAGTAACACAGGGACCTCATAAATCTAGTAGGACACACCTAGGAAGGTGGTGAGTTGGTCAGAGATGATGCACAAACATCATATCTAGAAGTTGCTAAGGGACCAGAGTCTAAGAAATAGCTCGAGGTCATGAGATCTGAGATGGAATCCATATATGCCAACTAGGTATGGACATTAGTGGATCCACCTGAAGGGGTAAAGCCCATAGGGTGGAAGTGGGTCTTTAAGAAGAAGACCAACATGGATGGTAAAGTACAAACCTATAAGGTAGATTGGTTGCAAAGGATTTTAGACAAGTTCAAGGTGTTGACTATGATGAGAACTTTTCTCTAGTTTCCATGGTTAAGCCCATCAGGATCATGCTTGCTATTACAGCTTATCATGACTATGAGATTTGGCATATGGATGTAAAAACTACATTCCTTAATGAGAATATTCTCAAGGATGAGTACATGACACAATTTGAGGGTTTTATAAATCCAAAGGATGCAAATAAAGTCTATAAACTACAAAGGTCAATTTATGGATTGAAGCAAGATCTCATAGCTGGAATATTTGTTTTAATGAGACAATCAAAGAGTTTGGATTTACTCAAAATGAAGATGAACCTTGTATGTACAAAAAGGTTAGTGGGAGCGTGATTGTATTCCTCATATTGTATGTGGATGACATACTATTGATGGAGAATGACATCCCTACTTTATAAAAGGTAAAGACATGGCTAGGAAATATGTTTTCTATGAAAGACTTGGGTGAAGAATCCTACTTGGGGATCAAGATCTATAGAGATAGATCTATAAGGCTTCTTGGACAAAGTCAGAGCACATACATTGACAAAGTGTTGAAGAGGTTCAACATGGAGAGCTCAAAGAGAGGAAACCTACCCATGGTTCATAGAGTTACCATCTCTAAAGCTCAATGTCCTAGTTCTTGTGAAAAAGGGAACACATGAGTATGACTCCATATGCATCAACAATTGGATAAATCATGTATGAAATGTTGTGTACCCATCCTGATGTCTCATATGCTTTGAGCATGACAAGAAGATATCAGTCAGATCTAGGTGATGCTCACTGGACAACCCTCAAGAACATCCTTAAGTACTTGAGAAGAACTAAGGATCAGTTCTTGGTGTACAACAAAGAGAAAGAGTTGGCGGTACAGGGTTACACTGATGAAAGCTTCCAAACTGACAGAGATGACTACATATCACAATTTGGATTTTTGTTTTACCTTAACAATGGATCTGTCAGTTGGAATAGTTCCAAGATATAAACAGTTGTTGATTCTACAACAGGGTTTGAGTATATTGCTGCATTGAATGCAGTGAAGGAAGTTGTTTGGATCAAGAAGTTCATTTCTGAACTTGGGATAGTTCCAAGCATCAACAACACAATTGAGTTATACTATGACAAAAATGGAGCTATTGTACAATCTAAGGAACCCAAATGCATCAACATTCCAAGCATATAAAAAGACATTTCCATCTCATATAAGAGATCGTACAATGAGGAGAAGTGAATATTTTTAGAGTACCAATTTGAGAACAATATGGATGACCCCCCGAAGAAATCACTTTAATAGCATAAGCATGATGGTCATGTTAGATCACTTGGAATAAGATTCATGGGTGATTGTCTCTAAGTGCAAGGGGGATTCTATTGATATGTATGCCCAAATAGTCAATAATATCATGATTGTAATCACATAACTTGTAAATGATTTGATTAATAATAAATGTATGCTTCCAATTTATTTAGTTTTATTAAGTTATGAGATAATGAACTAATATAATAAATGTCTAGAGAATGATATTACTCAATGACATATGTCTTTAAGTATGTGACTTGAATAATGAGATCATACAAATGTTAAGAGTATATACATTATTGTTATGTCCCTAGTCGGATGTTATTGTAGAAGGCTGATAGATAGAAATAACACATAAGACTAGAGTGTGTGGTTGGTTGATGACACAATCTCATCAGTCATGATATGTGATATCAAACCAAGCACATAGATACTTGTTAGAGAACAATGTATCAGACATACCCACCATAAGAGCGATACATGGAAACCATAATGGGTAGTCAAAATAATCTCTTACATTGTTGATGGTGATTGTGGTTCTTACACTTGAAGTCACTACACTCTGTTAGATATGATTTGACACCATGCACCATGATTATGAATTCCATAAAGGCGATGCTCGAGTGTATTGTGACACATGGGGATGATTGTGAGTGATGTAGATGGGATATGTCCCTCTGACAAGAGTATGATATCCTATCCACTAGATAAGTGAGACTGAGAAATGAATGGCCGCTCATGTGAGTCAACATGTCATATTGAGCTTACATATATCTCATATAGTCTTCTCTATTTCAAGGAACATAATTGAATGATGAAGTTCCATGCCTCGAGTTCAATCCAAATATCAGTGACAAAGGAACTATAACACTATAACACCAATCACAAATTTTAGGTTGAAGTTGTTCTCCAACTTTCCATTTACTTGGGTAGCAGTGATGTGTGACTGGGCACCACTCTTTGATTGTGATGTTATAATATGTTATGGACGTTCACTGACAATGTAATATGGAACCTATAGGGTCACACACATAGGAATTCACTTGGAATAGGAGTTTAATAATGAATGATAAAATTGACTACTAAAGTGTTTAGATACTCAATTCAAACAACAATTGACTGGCTGGACTCTGAACTAACCAGTTCAAGTGTTGAACCGATCGGTTGGAGTGTCTGATTGATTGTATATTGCATTGGCTGAATTCTAGATGAACTAGGGCATGAACTGGCCGGTTCACTAAGTGAACCGATAGGATCATGGTCGTGAGATGACCGGTTCATGGGATGAACCACCTAGTCCAAAAGAGCAATTCAATTGCATCAATGATTAGTGCTAACATCATGTCTTGCATTAATTGGACTAGAATTACCAATACAATTATGATTGGGAAACATGATGAAACGACTAGTTCACTGGGTGAACCGATCTGCTCACATGCCAACCGATCAGTTCATTGGTGAGATGATCATTTCGTCTATCACAAGTTGTAAAAAATTGTGAAATTTTAGTCCCTTCCACTTCTGCACAGATTAAGAACCCTACCCCTAACCCTCTTATAAATAGAGGGGTACTGAGGGCTTCCCAGAGACACAACTCAATTGCTTTTGACAATTGTATGTCTTCTCTGGTTGTGGTAACTAAGAGAACCTAAGCAAGTACTACCTGCTAAAGGGAGGGATAACAAGAGAGAATAATTGTGGGAGATAAAGTTGGTCACTAGTACGTCAAAGTAAAGGAAAAACTCCTTGTTTGTTCTACTAGAACAACAAGAGTCCCTAATGGTCTGTGTGTCACTGATACACCAATGTGAAGGGAAAACTCCTTCTTGTTTGTTCTACTAAAACAACAAGAGTCCTTGATGGTCCATGTGGACTACTTTAGAGGCGTGGATCCTTTTCCCACTCAGAGGACAACGTCAACCTGCTGTCCCCGATGATCAATTAGGAGGCCGACACAAATGTTGTTCGAGTACAACTTCACAAAGGGAACACAACTACAATGAGGAGATTGTCACTGGATTTGCTCGAGGACCAGGTATATCCTCTAAACCATCCTTCTCAATGCATCGTTATTGACATATTCCATTGGTTTAAATGGAGTATGGCAATTAAATTTTTGTTACCATTGCCTGCTATGTCGCCATATTTCCCTACACATATGTCATAGAGTAACATCATTCTTTAGACATCTACCATATTTGTGTCTTAATGTCAAAATTGAGACAAACATAATAGACATAATTACCAATATCGTTATCAAATCAAGTATATGATTCCCCATTACAATCATCATATGATTGGCTCTATGGGAATACATACCAACACCAATAGTGTTATGTCCCTATTTTAGATATATGGTCTATCTCATATGTGCATAGAACTGGATTTTTTGTGATATTATGAAATGTTTAATGGGAAGTCAGTTTAAGATGTTATATTATTATCTAAATGCCTCATTCTCTATGTTATCCTTTCTAGAAATCACCTAATTGTTAATATCCCCCTTAGGAAAACCCCACTTTTATACCTATCTAATTTGAAATATCCAAATATTTTAGTTATCACATACTCAATTGTAGTCTGATGCATACCTTTTATTTTTTCTTTTACTGGGTGTTGTTCCCAAAACTACCCAGGTGTAGAAGTTTAATAACTTAGACCCATGAGAATCACATACAAGATGTGGACTTAAGGACAACTTGGAATACCTGAGTTGCCCTCTATAGCTAGGATCGTGTACTAGTGGTTGTATCCATTTTATTAGTAGTGACAACTTTTATGGTGAGTAAAAATTATATATGAAATAAGTTGTGCCTTTGTAATAGTTAGTTTTCACTACTTATTAACTATGATGCTTTGTGTTTCACATACCATTTGGAAAATAAACAAAATTCCTCCTTTCCTCCATATTTAGAATAGGATGATTTTATTTCTCCATTTAGTGAAGAGTGGATCAGTCTCCTCTCAGGCCCCACTCTTTTCATGGGGTCTTCCCTATCACAACTAGAGTTTTACAGTGGCATACACGCTAGATTTACTGGTAAAGTTCCATAGATTATATGATGTGTTTTATGTTTCTACATTGAGGAAATTTAACCCAAATACATTATACAAACAATGGATGTTCAAGTGGATTAACACATATTGTATGTTGAGTTTCAAGTTTTTATCTTAGATATGTATGTTCAGAAGTTGAGGAAGAAGGATATATCTCTGTGAAGGTGTACTAGCATCATCACGATTTGGAGGAAGACATGTGGGTGTTTGATGATGAGATGCGTAGTAAGTGCCCATCTTTGTTTCTTTCAGATTTTTAGAGAAAAATCCTTTTTAGAGGTTTATAATTACTCCTAATCGATATTAATAGTTAAACATACTTTCCTTTCATATTTGAGTTCTTAATTACCTTAGATGAACAATTGGCTGTGTCTTGGAATCAATTGATAAAGTTACATTTCAATTTTGAGTCTTTTTGCAATTTTTTTACATTACTGGACTATTATGAAAATTCATCATAATTGAGGAGATATTTGTAAAATTTAAGCTGCACTATCTTTGTTGATGTTTTCTTTGTAATCATGAAAAGTTTAGTGGGGTTTTAATGCTTTGTTCATGGTTCAGTTCTAATTTTAGTTACAAGCATACGCCTCTTTGTTTTGAACCTTGATGGCCTCATATATGCAAGGCTTGATTTTATTAGATAGGGCTTGATAACCCTTGGTATTCCCACCCTTTATAACTTTGGTCTATAATAATAAGGATATCAAGGTACCCTCATGGGTTGAACTTTGATAAATGGTGCATGTGCATGAGGTCGATAGGTCCATAGTCGGTTGCCTTACCAAGTTGCTCAACAAGGTTTAATCTTTTAATGATATGTTCATCTTTGGACCTTGATAGTTCAATACACTAACTCTAATATCTTATCCCAAATTACTTTCAATATAATTGACACAATGATGTTTTGATAGCTTATCTATCAAGTCTAATGGTCGATACGTTGAGGGGAGCACACCTCAATATGTGCATAGCTCGATGTTTACCCATCTGACCGACCTAAATCACACGTCCAAAAAGAGGCAGATCTAGAGTAGTCGAACTTGTAAGAAAGTAACCTGACACTTAAGCCCCCACAACTATTATATGGGGTTTGATGTAGTAATCGGGGTAGAACCACAAGGACAAGGTTAGCAGGTGTTAAGCACACAAGGTCTCACACTCATATACTCTGGATGAAAAGAGTAGTTTAAACGGGTGTTCCCAAGGAACGATGGTACTCAAACCAAAGTAAAGCAAATAAAACAAAGATAAGAAGAACAAAGCGTAATAAAAGAAGATGTAAATGAAGATATGGAGGGGAAACTTGGATTGGGGTTCACCTACTAAGACTTCTCACCAACATGCAACATCATCTCTCCCTCTCGTATACTCCTATCAATATTACAAACAATCATACATGGTGTCTATTCCCTTCTCTCTCGAGATAAGGATAGATCTAAGTCTAGAGGTAACCTCTCTCTCAAGATGACTACACAAAAACCACATTACAGAATGTATGACCTCAAACTTTAGCATTCCAACATTCTCATACATTCATACTACTCCATAACACAAGATAAAAGTGATATTAATCTCTCAAGATATCAACAATCAAACATCACAAGATGGTAGCTAAGCATACAAGTGAAGCATTAAAACCAGTGCATGGAGATAATCTTGACAAGAGTATATATATTCAAAATGGATAGACAACATACATGTTGGGAGAGCCTTAGTGGCTACTCCCAACCCAAGTTAAGATGTTTAGCCATGCATGCTCACAGGCAGCATAACGACGTTACAAGAAGATAGATACATCAAGTTCCATGAAGTGATGAGGGAAGTATAATGAGATGGAAGTGATAGATCTAGATAGAGAGAGAGAAGAACGTGATACAACATAGTTCTTCTTCAGATATGGATCCAGGTGTCGATGGCATGGACATTCTCCTTCTCTCGAAGAAGATGGAACCTTCAATCTTCTCTCTCCTCATCTTTTGCCTTTAGAGATCCAAGATTGATTGGATGGATGGAGATGAGTCTGGAAAAATGGTAGCACTTTGTGGTACTATCAGATCTGATCTATGATCCCATAATTTTTCAGGACGAGTGGGTGGCCCATTTATAGGCACACTCCACCAACTTAACCCCTTGACTGCGTTCGAGGTCTCGTCTTGGATGAAGCTCGATCACGGTCAAGGCTTCATTGCCATTCTTTCCTTGGTCAAGGTCAGTTGAACCCCTTTCTCAGTCACGGTCTGGTTGGCCACCTTCTTGGGTGAGGATCACAGTCTAGCTGGCTGTGACCTTCTATGGGAAACGCGATCGAGGTTGAGGTGTGCCTTGCTTTGGAAAATTGGAGGTCGCGGTCTTCACGTTGGTCGCGGTCCCCATGTCGATCGCGGTCTCCATGTTGATCGCGGTCGTGAAGAGCTTGAGTGCAAAATTGACCGCGAGCGCAAGGTATTAGGGTGAACCTGGAGACCTCGACCATAGTGAAATGGTCTTTGTTGGATGAATGAGTCGCAGTTGAGGTGATGACCATGACCTAGGCTAGATATGTACCTGAAATCAAGGGGAAAATGTGTAAGTGAAGTATTTGACATAAGATGCTAAAATAGTGGGGAAAGTTAGCAAAAGATGTACTAGGGAAGGTATATGTTAACGAGAGAGAAGGGAGACGAACAATGTTGGTGGCTACTAGGTGTAGCTATTGTGTGTGAGGGCAATATCTGTCTCACTCATTTTTATATATTAGGGTAAGATACAAGGTGGTGCAAAGGAGAAAATCCAAGAAAAACAATAAAACAAGTGATATAATAAAAATAGAGACAAGAGGCAGATTGCCAGATTCTACCGCTAACATTCTATCGATACCATCGACATGTCTGTTGTCCGGTTGCTGTGATAGTCTCAATACCATCGACCACCTGTCGATGGTATCGACCGAGAAGTAGGTTGTCTCACACTCCCCCTCAAGCTGGAGAGTACACATCGTGTATGCCCAGCTTGCCACATAATCTCTGAAAAGTTGCCGGACCCAAAGGCTTTGTCAATATATCCTCCAGTTGATCTTCAGACTTGACGTATGGCGTTACAATAGTGCCATCTTTGATTTGATCGCGAATAAAATGGCAATCAACTTCTATATGCTTTGTATGCTCATGAAAGATAGGATTCCTGGAAATGTGTATAGCAGACTGGTTGTCACACTAGAGCTCCATAGAAGACATAATAGTGATTTTTAACTCAGAAAGAACAGATTTGACCCATTTTAGTTCACAACATGCATGGGCCGTAGCACGGTATTCAGCCTCAGTGCTGGATCTGGCTACCACATTCTGCTTTTTGCTTTTCCAGGTAATCAAATGGTCATCTAGGAAAGTACAATAGCCTGATGTAGACCTTCTATCAGTATGATCACCAACCCAATCTGCATCTGAGTACCCAGTGAGAGTCAAAGTAGATGGAGGCACCTTGGGTTTAGAATATGTGATCCCTTTACCAGGAGCACTCTTCAGATATCTCAGAATCTGGAAAACTGCTGTCCAGTGTGACTGTCATGGTGAGTGCATATGTTGACTCACAACTCCTACAACAAAAGAAATGTCAGGTCGTGTAATAGTAAGATATATTAGCTTACCAACTATTCTCCTATAATATCCAGGATCTGAGTACTCAACATCATCAACCGTCTCCTTGATGTGATAATCCATAGGAGTAGATTCCGGTTTATATTCATTCATGCCTGTCTCCTGTAGTAAGTCCAACACATATTTCCTCTGAGATAGATTGATACCTGCATGATATCTAAGCACCTCAATGCCCAGAAAATATCTCAGTTTACTCAGATCCTTCATTTGGAAGTGTCTCTACAACCCTTCCTTCACACGAGATATGCCTGTAGAATCACTTCCAGTAATTACTATGTCATCAACATATACTACCATAATGATAGAGCCACAGGAAGAGCTAGAGTAGAATAAAGAGTGATCAGTCATGGAGCGAGAGAAGCCCATCTGGAGTACAACCTCACTGAACTTGTCAAACCACGCTCGAGGAGACTGTTTCAAATCATATATGGCTTTCTTCAATTTACAGACCTTCTGACACTCCCCCTGAGCAACAAACCCAGGAGGTTGCTCCATATATACCTCTTCTTGGAGGTCACCATGTAGAAAGAAATTCTTAACATCAAGCTAAAATAGGGGCCAATCAAAGGTAGTAGCCAGAGAAATCATAATTCACACAAAATTTAGACAAGCTACTAGAGAAAAAGTCTCAAAGAAATCAACTCCATAGGTCTGTGTGTATCCTTTTGCTACCAATCTGGCCTTCAACCTCTCAACAGATCCATCCAGATTATGTTTTATGGTGAAAACCCATCTACAACCCACTGCTTTCTTCCCTGTAGGTAATTCAACAAGATCCCATGTGTCATTACGTAAAAGAGCTGACATCTCGAGCTGCATTGCCTGTTTCCAGCCACTGTCCTTCATAGAATCATAGTGATTCCTTGGTATATCAACAGAATCAATCCCAATAGCAAATGCGCGGGTCTGCTTAGATAAGTGGGACAGACAACACACATTTGTAATAGAATGTCTAATAGTACAAGAGTGAGTACCTTTCCTAACAGCAATAGGAAGATTAAGATCTGATGCTTCTATAGGAATCCCATGAGTAGAAGATGAAGATGAAGGCTCAAAGACTGGTGTCGCTACCACTTATGGATCGTGTCTGCCTCACCTACTATAAACATGTGGGTAATGCTCAATAACAGACCTGTCTGCTGCTTGCTCATCTGGAATAAAAGTATAATAAGGAATGATGGGTGGCGCTCCCTCACTCTGCATAGATGGTGCCACTCTATCACTCTGAAAAATAGGTGGCACTCCCTCTCTCAATTGCTCCCCCTTACTTATAGCATCAGAGAAATATGGAGTGGTCTCATGGAAAGTAACATCCCAAGACACAAACATTCGACGAAGACTAGGACAGTAACACTTGTATCCTTTGCTAGTACTAGAGTAACTGTAACGACCCTGACCTGGGTTATGAGGTAACCCTATTTGTTTTGGATAATAAAGTGCTTATAAATTTAATATAATCCTCTAAGGTGCTTTGTTATCATGTGACACACTCATGTTTCAAGTTTGGTCCCGATTGAATGTTGTTTGAGCAATTTTCCTTTATTTTGGACCAAAGTGCAATTTACCCAAATTGAGGGGTTACATTGCAAAATGTCACATTTTGAACGTGCCTTATATGTTTTAGCATCATAATAGAGAGAATGATGCAAGGTGGTGGTTCATGGAAAGACTAAATTCCAAGTTTGAACTTGTTTGAACAACGCTGGTACCTTGTGCACCAATTTTGGTACAAATTGTAATTTACCTAAAATGTGGGGTTGATATGCAAATTACTACATCTATAGTGTTACTACTTCCTTTATGTATCATTTATATGAGAGAAAATGAATGATACACCATGTTTGATTCCATTATGAATGATGGTAATCTTGGTGATGAAATGACCTAGAAAAGGGTTGAATATGAAAGCTTAACTTGAGTTTTATCAAGTTGAAAAGCTTATATATGAGTGCCTATCGGCCAAGGAACCCAAGGAGGTGTCCCATATCGTTTTGTGGACTCTTTTCAAAGTCCATATGATGCAAAGCACCTCAAAGAGGTGAGGTGTGTCAGGTTACAACTTCCTTAGCAAAGTTGTGATGAGTTGTGAATAAAGTGGTGATTTTGCTGATATATCTTATTCAAAGAGATAAGTAATGGAAAAATCATTATCCCTAGATCACTCTAAACTGTTTTTCATGTCAAGATAAATTATTATTCATGAATGTACACGTGTCACCCATGCATGGACACGTGGCACCTACTAGTTCAAAATGATGACACCTCATTTTCACCTTCCTTCATGAGCAACAAGTATATATACCCCTAGTTTCACCCCTTAGTGGAATTTTTCGACCCTTACCACACTCATACCTTATGGTATCGTGCATAGACTCCTTGTATCGTGTAGGAGTGCTGTGTTATCGTGCATGGGCCCTTGGGTATCGCCCATGGCAAGACCATATCGCCCAAGTAGGTGATATTGGCCATATAGAGTGATATCGGCCATTGAGTGAAGAGTTGAGTGGCATATCATGCAAAAGAGTGTCATATCGTGCAAGAGGAGTGGAATATCGTGCAAGGACACTAGTGTATCTTGAAAAGGTGTTAAGGAGCAAGAAGGAGCTCAAATCGTAACTCTAAGGTGAGCCATAGTTGTCTTCAAGCTTGAATTGAAGCATGGAACTGGGGTTATGATCTACCTTTCTTTTCTTCTTCACCAATTGCTTATCCATGGTGATTCCTTGTATATTAAGGAATTGTGAACGAGCCTTGGACTTTTGATAAAGTCATCTTCAACCTTAGGAACGTGGAGCTTTGGGTCTTGGATCTTTGAAGTTGTTCTTAAGGCGGGTTATATAACTTGAACTCAACCATGTTATTATTCATCACCTAAATTGCTATACTTAATGAACTACTTTTAATTCCGAAATTTCCTGAAATAGTTGATGCAATTATGAGTTCTAGTAGTTTATTAGACCTGTTTCCATGAACTATAACAGTTAGATCTATGGTCTAGAGCTTGAAGATGATGGTATCACTTTATAAAAGTGATATCGGGTGGAAGCACCTCTAACCCGATATGATGATGTACCTACTTCACTAAAACGATATGGATATGATTGTATACCTTCTTGCACGATATGGGGGGTGTAGTATACACCTTTTTCACAATAGGGAGTCAAGTATAGACTCCATGCATGATACAAGGTTAAATTAATACTTATAAGTTGACATGAAACCCTAATTTGGGTAACCCGGTATGAGTAAAGAATAGAAAATGCTATTGCACGATATGGTAGTCCGATACACAACCCTAGTTGATGTCTAACCCGACATGGTGATGGATTAATACCTCATGCACGACATGGGTAACACATATAAACACCTCTAGCCCGATATGAATGGTGTGTATATACTTCTAGCCAGATATGGTGAGTGCTCATATACTTACAACTCGATATGGTGATCATATGCACACTGATAACCCAAGATACCTTGTAAAGGTGAGGGCAAGACACTCTTAGGAGTGATGAGTGTAACACCAAGTAATGGTGTGGCTAATACCTTGATAGGTGAAACACCTAGAGTGGTTGATAATGGACAACCTTATATTAACAATGCCTTGATCCGAGATGAGCCCATATCATTGATGATAGTTGGGTAATTCAAGTGTGTGACTTATGGACAATACTTTATAAGATTAATATGATGGGATAGTGGATAAAGTATTAGGATGGGAAATACCCTATTATAAGATAAGTTGATGAACTTAAGTAAGTTAAAAGTGATGAGGGAAGTGATACACCAAGGCATGGTAAATATCACATCCAACACTTTAAGGTTGTTACACCTTGATGCGCCTTAAATCCAATATACTTGGATGAGTAACACATGATGTGTGTCATGTCAATTGTTACATTGAGATGGAATGCACTTTGATAAGTGTAGGCTAACATACCTTGAGAAAGGGTTAAGCCAAGATAATAAAGTATGATGTAATCAATATCCTAGAGAGGATGAGAGAGAAACTCATACTTTGTGTTGACCATCATTTAATGATAAATGATGAGAATAAATAAGTATGATTGAATACTTATGATATTAATGTATGCTCCTAGATGTGTGGAGCAATGAATTAGGGTTTGAATTAATAATATGAACTTGAAACCCTATTCGGCTATAAAGGAAAACCTTAACCCTAATAGTTGTTGCCTAGTGAGAGGTGACAAGATGTTTAATGGACTTGTGAGACATGTGAATAGTTGTTGCCTAGTGAGAGGTAACAAGATGTTTAATGGGCCTTGTGAGACATGCAGTTAGTTGTTGCCTAGTGAGAGGTGAAAAGATGTTTAATGGGCCTTGTGAGCCATGTGGTTAGTTGTTGCCTAGTGAGAGGTAACAAGATGTTTAATGGGCCTTGTGAGCCATGTGGTTAGTTGTTTCCTAGTGAGAGGTGACAAGATGTTTATAAAAGTGTCATGTAAGAAATGATAATGTTCAAATAAACTAGGAAATGGAAACTTCGTAACATAATAATAATAATAAATGGATACAATAATAATAATGAAATCTTAATCATACATGCTTTATGCTTATAGCCAAATAAGGGCTATAGTGTTTTGAATATGCTTAAAGGAGATAAAAGGAATACTTGCATTATATAAAGGATGTGAATAAGTATGATGGCATGGCCAAGGTATAATGCCTAGTAAAGGTGATGTGGTATTCAGTGATGAGATGCACATGATTGACATAGTCCAATGCCTGGAATAGTTTCACAGGATTGGGATAACCCAATGTTTGGCTATTAATCACAAGATTGGTAGAGTCCAATACTTGGCAGAGGCATGAAGCCTATAATAATTGCACATAATTGGTCATAACCCAATACCTGGAATAATTGCATAGGATTGGTCATAACCCAATACCTAGAATAATTGCACATGATTGGTCATAATCCAATACCTAGAATAATTTCACATGATTGGTAATAACCCAATGCCTGGAATAATTGCACAGGATTGGTCATAACCCAATACCTGGAATAATTGCACATGATTGGTCATAACCCAATACCTAGAATAATTGCACAGGATTGGTCATAACCCAATACCTGGAATAATTGCACATGATTGGTAATAACCCAATGCCTGGAATAATGTCACAGGATTGGTCATAACCCAATACCTAGAATAATTGCACAGGATTGGTCATTACCCAATGCCTGGAATAATGTCACAGGATTGGTCATAAACCAATACCTGGAATAATTGCACAAGATTGGTCATAACCCAATACCTGGAATAATTGCACATGATTGGTCATAACCCAATACCTAGAATAATTGCACATGATTGGTCATAACCCAATACCTGGAATAATTGCACAGAATTGGTAATAACCCAATGCCTGGAATAATTGCACATGATTGGTCATAACCCAATGCCTGGAATAATTGCACAGGATTGGTCATAAACCAATACCTGAAATAATTGCACATAATTGGTAATAACCCAATGCCTGGAATAATGTCACAGGATTGGCATAATCCAATGCCTGGAATGGTTGCACAAGATTGGCATAGTCTAATGCCTGGAATGTTTGCACAGGATTGGCATAGTCCAATGCCTGGAATGTTTGCACATGATTGACATAGTCCAATGTCTAGACATAATATGATGATGTATACTCACATGACTGGTACAATTCAATATCTGGTTAGCAGATTGGCTGAGGTCAACAGACATAAATGAGAATGATTCATGGATGACTTACCATGATAATGAGCATCACAGGATAAGCTTGAGATGTTGATATAGTATGATTGTTAAATGATATACATGTTCTTCATATTCCTTATAAAGTGAATAGATGATTTACTACTCTATCATAGATAGTTGCAATGCTTTAAAATATGAGAATGTTCTAAACTGCTTATCTTCTGCTCAGTTTAATACATTTAACTATGATAATAACATTGTTGGCGGAGAGTTATATCTCTCGCTGGGACAATTGTCTCACCCTGTGGGATCCACATTTTTTTAGGTGGACGTGCACGAGGGGGATTGAGACCGTACTGCAGAGAAAGAACAACAGTAGCAGGGACATCAATGACAACTCAGGTTGAGTGTACTATCTGTCAGGTCTTGTAGATAGAAGTCCTATGTGTCGTCTCTGTACTCTCAAGTCCTTGGAGTTGGTTCGTACTAGTTTCATGAATAATATGAGATTTTGGCTTGAATGCCTCGAGGTTTTATGTTGCTCCAATATGTGTTTTGATAGAGCAACTGTTATATGTTGTCCTCGAGATGAGATGAAACAATGTTGTACAATGTAAATCATGATATGTATGAGTTTTGGATCTTTCAGTAAAATTTTTCTGTACAAGGATCTCCTTGCAAAATGGTTTTAAATTTTAGTGATTTTTGTTAATCCGTTGTTTATGTTTATTCCTCTTAATTAGTAACGATTTCTTTGTCAATTTGGTGACTGTCGTTACATGTTTGGTATCAGAGCTTAAGGTTCGCTGAGTCTACAGAGACATATGACTAAGGTGTTGAGTATGTGTTAGTGTCCTCCAGTATACCCTATAGTGACTTCTGCTTATGCAGAAGAAATGGTAAAGTTTATAAATGACTGGGGAACACGAGGAACACATTGCTGAGAGTAATGTTGTTGCATCAGGAGAGGGTGCAAGGGATCAGGAAAGAGAAGAATGAGTGCCTACGAATTCCCATATTGACCCAATCATGATAGAGAATCCTACTTTTTATGCCCTTGTGAGGCAAGTTAGGACAACAATGATGCATATAATAGACTGGATACTAGCATTACAACCGAGGTTACCAGTCCTCAATATAGAAACTTTGGGTTTTAAAAAGGTTCCTGAATGACATAGTCATGTTGGAACAGTGAAAAATGTGGGAAGGAATGACATATGGCAAGAAAGTAGACTCTTCCATAAGTATAGACAGATAGTACATATGTAATGGTAGTGCCCAAGGAGGGGCACTAAGCTGAGAATAAAGGAAATGTCTCTACAATTCTAGAGACATTTGCCTAGTTGTTCTAAAAAGCCAAAGTTTTTGGTACCACCAGTGCAATAAATGCCTAGTGCACCAGGGCAGTAGTCATTATGCATGTGTGGGCAAAAGTCCTAACTTTCCCCCTGTAAGAACTCCTGACTTAGCTTCTACATCGGTAATGAGACTGATAAGACTATGGTATGAGGATAAGACATGGACATGTTAAGCATACTAAACCCTTTTATTCAAAAAGAAGGGAGTAAATGACCCAAAAATTGAGGTAGACTCGGAAGGGCTTACGAAAGTTATAACCTAATAGTGTAAAAAGGCAAAAGAAACAACATGAAATAGCTAGACTCTATGTTTGAGTCAACCAGAAGTGGTGGATGAATGCGAGGGATGACAGTCAGATAGAGCTTTCTCATTCTGATATGTCTTCTTTAGATTTTATTTGATAATTATAAGAAGGTAGTTGATGTTGAGCTTCCTTTAATTAGTCCTATGAGGACATGAGGAAGAGATAAGAAGGATGAGAACCTATATTTAGATTAATATTATCTTATATGTTTTGAAATTTCTCTCTTTATGTAGAAAAGGAAGAGATGTAAAAGAAACACCCAAAGAAAATCTGAGATACTAAGTAGTAAAATTTAAAGAGATGTTAAAAGTATGAAACATAATATAAAACAAATGCATACTACCTAATTTCAATTCTTGAATACCCTGTCCAGGTATTCATCTATTGAAGACAAGGTAAGTATGACACTCTTAGATTGTTATCTTTCTGATTACTCTGATCAAATAGTCATTTTGAGACAATCTAAAGAGATTAATGAGGTAGAAGATGTGGCATGGATATTTCTACCACATCCTAATTGATATATGGGTGAATCTGAGTTAATCACAGATCAACTTTTAAATAAAAGAAGATGTTTAGTATAATGTATACCCTGGTCCTCAGACCTAGAGGTAACAATTACCTGATGAGAGGTAACAATGCTCAATGATGGACTGAGGGTTTGAATACCCAGATCTAGTAATCATGAAGATGATGTGATGTGTTTTTGGCACATATAATGGATACCAAGGTAAAGAATCCTAGTATCCAAGAACTTTCAATGATATGAGAAAATGGGAACATAACTCCTGATAAGAAGTAATGTTTGGTTACCTAGAAGGGCCAACTCTGAAATTTGTCCAGTTACATAATGTAGTATGGATACCATTTGTTAGGGGTTTATGCCCCGCATAAACATGACATCAACAAAGATGTATGAGTTGAAGGAACAATTGTAGAATTGTTTTGGGAAAAGTTGATCAAGCTAAAATTAGTTTCTTAGAATATCTCTATTTAGATTTGTTAAGGTAGCTTATACATAACATCTAAAGATACCTCTGAGATGGTTCTTCTTAATAAGTATCCTCTCCTTATGACAAACTAAGTGAGGGGTATAGAAAACTCCCAAGATCAAGGATCTTATTACATAAAGATGTAAGTTGAAAAGGTGAAAAACCAGTGAGGTTTGACACCTAAGTTAAATAAGGTATGAATAATGATTCTCTGACTAAGAAAAATGTTACCTGACACAGAGTTGACTCTACAGTCAATAATGAAAATGATAGTGGAGTATGTGTCCTGTATGCCAGATTCCATGATAACCCTGTGTGAAATAACTATATGTTGATCAAAGTTCTATGATATCTCCATAACATTGAGATGTTATGTGGAGACTTGATGATATGATGAATGAATAATATATGTCTCCCTTTACCTGGGATTTCGGGGACGAAATCCTTGTTAGGGGTTTATAGTAACCAAGGAACACAATTTTAACAGACCTAGGAGAAAGCTTGTCGACCTTAGGGTCAACATTATGGACAAAGAAAGTGCAACCAAACACTCTAAGGGGGATAGAAAAGGGTTGATTCATGGGTCGCAACACAAAGAAGGGAGTCTGTCCTTTAAGATCCGAGGATGGTTGTCTATTAATTAAGAAACAAGTAGTTAAAAGGGCTTCAGACAAGAATTCCATGGGTACATTGGATTGAAACATAATAGATCGAGCAATATCAAGCAGATGGTGATTTTTCCGCTCATCTACCCCATTCTGCTGAGGGGTGTAAGGACACAATGTGTGATGGATCATACCTACAGAGCTACAAAAATCAGACACAGACTTTTGAACATATTCGAAAGCATGATCAGATTGAAGAATTTTTATATTGCAGTCAAACTGGACTTTTATTTCAGTATGGAAATGTTTCACAATAGATAGCACAGACTCTCGACTTTTGAGAAGGTAGATCCATGTCATTCGAGAAAAATCATCCACAAAAGAAATAAAGTAATGAAAACCATTATAAATATGGTCTTTAACAGGACCCCACAGATCACTGTGGACTAACTCAAAAGGACAAGAAGCCCGTTTATTGACACAGCTGGGATAAGATAACCTATTATGGTTTCCCATCTGACATGACTGACACTCTAAAGATGACACTTGGGACAACTCTGGTTCCAACTTGCGCAGACTCTCTAAGGAAGGATGTCCATATCTACAATGCCATAGTAAGGGGGAACCACTCAACAGGACGGATGGAGCAGGAGAAGATACTTGGCGAGGTAGACTGTCACCATGAAAAAGGTAGAGATCACCTTTCCTAGGTGCCCCACCAATCGTCCTCATACTCTTGAGATCATGTAATACAAAACAAGAAGACCCAAATGTTACCGTACAGTTTACAGTTTCAATCAATTTTGCAATAGAAAGAAGATAAAAAGGAAACTCAGACACAAAGTGTACAGATTTGAGATCAATCTTGGGTGTTAAAGGGATAGATCCACTAGCTAACACTCTCCTCACTGAACCATCTGCCAATGTAACAAATTGGTGAGGGATATATGAGTCAATAGAGTGGAGCAATCTCCTCATACCAGTCATGTGCTATGACGCGCCAGAATCAACCATCCAAGATGAAGTAGAGCCAGAAGATATGAGAGATGTAACCTGATTACCCACAGTAGATGCCAGGTTTGCTGATGATGATGATGATGATCCCATACTCATGTGTTGTGTAGCCTGAATAAACTGATCATACTCCTCTTGAGTAAGTGTGATACTGATTCCAGAAGTAGTTCCCACAGCAGAAGAAGAAGAGGAATCTGTAGTAGTGGCATAATGTGTTGTCCCTACAGGTGGTGCAGCAAGTCTCCCATATTTCTTCCAGCACTTCTCCACTGTATGTCCCAATTTGTCACAGAAAGTGTGTGTTACTGACACATTCACAGCCTCCGGACGATTTTCCTAATCACACATGGAGGATGTGTGACTAGGATAATAACCGTAGAGAGACTAGTCCTTTGGTTCAGATTTTAGATCGCCGTCGGATCACCCGAAGATCCTTAAAGTGGCGGATTACGACTGTGTAAAGAAGTGAAACCACTTCCTTACTAAAAATTTGAATAACAAAAGATCCAGTTCAAATATACTCATAAGGTATGATGAAGTGGGTGTAAAATTTTCAAATCTTTATACATATGGTAACAAAAGACCAAAGTATAGAAGCGGAATAAAAACATGACTATATTCAATTATAAAACAAGGGAACATATTAACTTACATCATAAGGATCCATGTAGAGGGAATCTAAACCACCTCAAGATTGTCTCCAACCTTCATCATCACAATCTAAGTCCAGGTCAACATGCCTTGCATCCAAGTCCTCCACCTAGGGTTGGAAGCATACCCCAGCAAAAGAGAAACAATAGGAGACATCAACAAAGGCTGGTATGTGCATACTAAAAAGCAAATTGAACAACATTATGAAAATAAAGGGACAACAAATATACAAGGCTTCCCATGCAAGAGATAAGGACTACCCAATCATGCATAAAGATAAGAATCATCATAGCATGTTAATAGAGGATACTTTCCATAGTCAAAACAATAAAGTAGTGCCACATGAGCACATATCAAGATTTGGGCACATAACCCATCAACAATTTTATCAACCTGCATGTATGTGAGATAAACATAGCCCTAGAACAATATAAATACAAAGGCGACCAAACACAAACTTGAACCTGATAGAGAAAGAAATACTGCCAATCTCCCAAATATATAAAGTTGAGTATGGATTACTGCCACACTTGGGTATAGAGAAGTGGTTTACTGCCACCCTCCTTAATAAACAATAGGGGATTACTGCCCCAAAACCAAAGTAATTTACACTACTCTAGTGCTACTGAATCACATTGCATGTAAATATAGAGGCAAGTAAAAGTATAGTCAGAAGATGATACAAAGGTTGCCATCACACAATGGACAACACAAACATATAACATCCACTTCAAAGTGGAACATATCAATATAAGAGACCAACATGCATAAAGGCACTAGAGAAAGATATCAAGAGAATATTCAAGTCCATAATAAGATAGTTCACATGAACCATGATAACAAGAGATAAGAGCAATGTGTATATGCTATTGTCCATAGGACCAAGATAAAGACAAAATATAGGTGAATTGCTCAACATGAAGTAATAGGGGATACAACATACCTCAACTATGTTTGATCAAACTCAAAAGGAAAAACTTCCAGGGTAGGGTGTAAGGTCCAATATGTTACAACACTCCACCCCTTAAAAGGATTTCGTCCTCGAAATCAATAGATCACACATCAATAACTAACTACTCTCCACCCCTTAAAGGGATTCAACCTAATAAGTCAAACTAATCATCATCAAGGTATTAAGACTACCCACATATTATTTAGTTGTGAATGTTTTAGAGATTTATATTTTTCATGTATCCAACTATCAAGTCACCATCTAGAGTTGAGATTTAGGTCCTCGTGTCTCTAACCTATCAACCCTACATGGACATCCAAAAAGTCATAGGGTAGGTCAACTACACCATTATATCAATCCTAGTCACAAACTAGGGTTAGATTCTACTCAAACTAGAGTTTCTCTTCATTGTGACTTAGTTCAAGAAAACATTGATAAAATCCAGAGAAAACATTTTCTTTTGTACATATAGTATTATATGGAAAATAATTTGTTGTGAAAAACTTTTACGATTGAAAACTGAAACTTAGGGCCCAAAATCAAAGCGAGAAACCAAGTCACAATATCTCCATGATAAGACTTCTTAACATATACTCATCCTCAAACCAAACATTGTTGCACAAAAGATCATCATTGATCAAATCTAGGGTCAGCATCTCACTTAAAGGTAACTAACTAAGTCAAGGGTTCTAAAGGGAGACAAAATTGAAATAATCGATTCCGACTACCATGGGCTCTGATACCATGCTGTAAAGAAGGAAAACCACTTCCTTACTAAAAATTTGAATAACAAAACATCCAGTCCAAACATACTCAGAAGGTATGATGAAGTGGGTGTAAAATTTTCAAATCTTTATATATATGGTAACAAAAGACCAAAGTATAGCAGTGGAATAAAAACATGACTATATTCAATTATAAAATAAAGGAACATCTTAACTTACATCATAAGGATCCATGTAGAGGGAATCTAAACCACCTCAAGATTGTCTCCAACCTTCATCATCACAATCTAAGTCCAGGTCAACATGCCTTGCATCCAAGTCCTCCACCTAGGGTTGGAAGCATACCCTAGTAAAAGAGAAACAATAGGATACATCAGTAAAGGCTGGTATGTGCATACTAAAAAGCAAATTGAACAACATTATGAAAATAAAGGGACAACAAATATACAAGGCTTCCCATGCAAGAGATAAGGACTACCCAATCGGGCATAAAAGATAAGAATAATCATAGTATGTTAAAAGAGGATACTTGCCATAGTCAAAACAATAAAGTAGTGCCACATGAGCACATATCAAGATTTGGGCACATAACCTATCAACAATTTTATCAACCTGCATGTATGTGAGATAAACATAGCCCTAGAACAATATAAATACAAAGGTGGCCAAGCACAAACTTGAACCTGATAGAGAAAGGAATACTGCCAATCTCCCAAATATATAAAGTTGAGTATGGATTACTGCCACACTCGGGTATAGAGAAGTGGTTTACTGCCACCCTCCTTAATAAATAATAGGGGATTACTGCCCCAAAACCAAAGTAATTTACACTACTCTAGTGCTACCGAATCACATTGCATGTAAATATAGAGGCAAGTAAAAGTATAGTCAGAAGATGATACAAAGGTTGCCATCACACAATGGACAACACAACCATATAACATCAACTTCAAAGTGGAACATATCAATATAAGAGACCAATATGCACAAAGGCACTAGAGAAAGATATCAAGAGAATATTCAAGTCCATAATAAGTAAGATAGTTCACACGAACCATGATAACAAGAGATAAGAGCAATGTGTACAGGCTATTGTCCATAGGACCAAGAGAAAGACAAAATATAGGTGAATTGCTCAACATGAAGTAATAGGGGATACAACATACCTCAACTGTGTTTGATCAAACTCAAAAGGAAAAACTTCCAGGGTAGGATGTAAGGTTCGGTATGTTACAGGCTGCACGCCATGCGGCGGTTCAACTGCAGCTGCTGTTGTCGGTGCTGCGGTGAGAAGATTAGGAGGGAGGAAGGAAGGGGAAGATTTGGAGGACAAGGAGGAAGAAGAAGGAAGAGGGAGAGACTTCCGGTGGAGAGAGACGGCGGCCTAAAGAAGACCTTGCTCTGATACCATGTTAACGAGAGAGAAGGGAGACGAACAATGTTGGCGGCTGCTAGGTGCAGCTATTGTGTGCGAGGGCAATAGCCGTCTCACTCCTTTTTATATATTAGAGTAAGATACAAGGTGGTACGAAGGAGAAAATCCAAGAAAAATAATAAAACAAGTGATATAATAAAAATAGAGACAAGAGGCAGATCGCCAGATTTCGCCACTGACCTTCTATCGATACCATCGACATGCCTTTCGATGGTATTGACAGATTTTTGTCCAGTTGCTGTGATAGTCTCGATACCATCGACCACCTATCGATGGTATCGACCGAGAAGTAGGTTGTTTCACAGTATAAAATGTATACAAAAAGTGCATAAAATAAAGTGTTATCACCATCTATAGTTAGCCTTTTGAAAATCAATAGATGAAGGCTTGAACTTTGATATTTTTAAAGGCATGACTCTCGATACCCTTGCTTGACTAGACACTATCCAATGTCCTATCTTGATAGCTCTTGGTACTCGATTGGTTGGAGAAGTTTTACCATAGATAATCCCTTACAAGTGAGGCTATTATAGACTTTCAACACCTATTCCTATATATGCCCCATGAGAAAAATCTTTCCAATATTTCCCCCTTCATTCCCTCCTATTAAACATGAGATTAGGATATCCCTAGAACAACAATTGCTACTTACAGCTTGATACGTCACTGATGAACTCGATAGCCTTGTTTGGAGGTGAAATCAGGCTAACCTGTAGTTGCATGTCGCCAATCAAGCTCGACTAAGTTTTTTTGAAGCTTCCTAGACTTTATTCAAGCATAAAAATGTAGGAATATCTCTATTTAATCCTTTTCTTTATTCTCTTCTCTTCATCTCATCCATGGGCTACATTGTTGATGCTTCTTGGTGGAAACTTGAGCATATGAGTACTTCTTCTTGTCCTTTTGATCTAGTTTGCCCTTATTCTTGGAGAAGGACTTTCTTTGGAGCTCAAGGACTTTAATTTTTTGGATTGTTTCTATTTTTATCTTCCCTAATCTGAGTGATATAACTAATTACTGCATTTCTTACCTACTTCAACATGTAAGGTGAATCATGTTGGAATTGCTATCTAGCTGTAAAAAGTTGATCTTTTTAGGATTGGTTTTGGCAAGTAAATATAAAATACAAAATTTTGCATGTGTCTCTAATCCATAAATGATGTTTTCATGCAAACTTATGTATCACTATTTCGGTTGTGGCAAACTGTAACACCCGGGCCCACCGCCCTAGGATCTAGTAGAGTTTATGAAATGACGACTGGCCCCACAGACCACCACTAGCCTTAACTGTACGCTTTAATCTCACTCATGCGCAAGCCAGGATCAACTTCCTGACTGGTCACCCATCCTAGTATTACTCCAAGCTGAGCACGCTTAACTATGCAGTTCTTTAGTAATGGGCTCCCGAAAAAGGAGGTGCACCTTGGTTATATGGGTAGTCCAATCATTCCTTTTAAGATCAACTTATCCGAGGCCTCAAATCTTGGGATGTTACAATCTCCCCCACTTAGACTCTTGACATCCTCGTCAAGTCTCAACTATATGACCTCATAATCTGACCCCATTTCAGTGCAGACCCACAATGGCCCATGGACACCCAGCTCCTGATCACGGTTACCAGCGTAAGGGTGGCTCCATCTCGTCTCAACGGATAGCCCTTTCCAACATGCCTGGACCGCACGACATAAGACTAGCCTGTCACATTCCCATGTGGGCCCCACCTACTGGAGGGGTTATGGCTCTGATACCATTTGTAAAGCATGGGCCCACTGCCCTAGGCTCTAGTAGAGTTTATGGAATGACGATTGGCCCCACAGACCACCACTAGCCTTAACTGCGCGCTTTAATCTCACTCACGTGCAAGCCATGATCAACTTCTCGACTGGTCACCCATCCTAGTACTACTCCAACCTGAGCACGCTTAACTATGGAGTTCTTTAGTAATGGGCTCCCAGAAAAGGAGGTGCACCTTGGTGAGATGGGTAGTCCAATCATTCCTTTTAAGATCAACTTATCTGAGGCCTCAAATCCTGGGATGTTACACAAACATTCGAAATTCAGACTTTTGTACTTAAAAAACTATCTTTGCAAGATATGATGACTCTATATAGTGGAAGACGAATTTCATGCTACTTCATATTGTTTAGTGGTGATCCTTGAATGTTTATAAAAGGTTTCCTAATCATCATGTTGCTGGAAACGCATTTTGATCAAAATTTATATATGAAAGTAGCTCATCTACGCACCAAATTGGCTTTTCTTACTCTAATATTGAAAACATGATAACATTCTCATCATTGGGATTTTAGATTTTAAATTTTGGGTGTTGTCTTCTTTTTGTTTCTAAAATCTATGTGAAAATTTTAGGTGGATAAGATAATCCTAGAGGGGGTTATTCCTATTTCTTCCTTAAGGGTGTTTTGGACTTTATGTGTCCCCGTTTGGCATGTTGTAGCATGATAAAGGACAGTTATGCACATCATATTGGGTGACTTGGTTCAGAAACATTTTTCATCTCTTGAAGTTGCAATACCTATTAATTTCATAAAAAAATGTAGGGTTCATATGTAAGTTGATTGATGTAGTCGTATAACAAGTAATTGATCTAATTAATCAACTGTAACTCTAATCATGTAACACACAAAGTCCTTAAATCTATTTCCTTGATTCTGTAGGGGGAATATTGAAACAAGTTAATCTTTTAGCAATATAAGAATTGAGAGAAGATCTTAGAGTTGTATATTAGTGAATATGTAGGGGCGCATGGGGTCGATATATCCCAAGACCTTTAAATCTTATTTGAACTTGGTTGTGACTGACGGTCTAGTAATATGTGATAGAGAATGAGCATGTCTTGATATTATTAAGTTTTATATCTTTTTCTTGGTGCCATGACATGTGTACCCATGATAGATTAGTAAATGGACCCACTCTTGAGCATTCCATAGTAGATCCGCCTTTATGCACTTTACTTTTTGTTAACCTTGCTTCAAACCCAAAGTGTGGAGAGATATAATGGAGTGAAAAAATCTTTAAATATTATACGGGGCTAGTCAAGGTTTCATAGCCATTCGCAAATAGTTTGAGTGGTACGTCTTAACTGATCCGGTGCATAATAAACTGTCACTAGTCATGTAGTATATCTATTTAAGTTTAATCAATGAATCACTATTGATGCTCCTTCTGTTCTTTACTTCATGTAAGTATATTATATGTTATTCATAATTTGTTTCTATATCCAAATCTATAGAAGTAATTCTATTATAATATTTATTCTGGTTTAATGCCCTACTAATATGTGATTTAATAATCAGTAGTAGGAAATATATGTTATCCGCTGTTATATCAATATCATTGGGTTTCGAGGTCTTACCTCATAGTTTTTCACATCTTTTAGGTAAGTAAAAAAGCAACCATTGTGGTGATTATGATCCATCTTTTGGAGGATGTCAGTAATCATAGGTTAGTGATGTCTTTTTGGAGTAGCATGTTAGAGTCATTCCTTTAGTCTGAGGTCCTAGATTTATGTGGTTATATCTTACAACATGGAAGTTGTGTCTCGTATGACTTGTAATGTGGTACATGTTGTGCATGTCTATATACACACACATACATGAACACACACACAACACACACAACACACACACACACACACACACACACACACACACATATATATATATATATATATATATATATATATATATATATATATATATATATATATATATATATATATATATATATATATATATATCGAGTCAGTCTAGAATACACTCGAGTGTACAGACTGCACAAATACACTCAAGTGTGTTTGCATATCAAGACTATTTTTTACAAAATGTAAACCATATATATATATATATATATATATATATATATATATATATAAATATAATATATATATCGAGTCAGGCTAGAATACACTCGAGTGTACAGATCGCACGAATACACTCAAGTGTGTTTGCATATCAAGACTATTTTTTACAAAATGTAAACCATTGATCTTCACCGTCATACTATAACTAGGCTACATACAAATTTTGAGCCCATTTGGATGAGTGTAAGTCACTCATCCAAGGGCAACAAAATCAACGTGCGAAACTAATTTGAAATGCATAATTTCTGCGGTCTTTATAACATGACCTATAAATGTCCAAATGTGCTCAAATTTTGCGTATGAGCTATTCACAAGATGTTTAAGAAGATCAACAGATTAGATTTTTGAAAAAAATATTGCATCATGAAAAACTACTTGAGTGTATTCTGCTCCGAATACACTCGAGTGTATTCTAGCCTCTCTCTCTCTCTCTCTCTCTCTCTCTCTCTCTCTATATATATATATATATATATATATATATATATATATATATATATATATATATATATATATATATATATATATATATATATATATATATATATATATATATATATATATATATATATGACATGCATACACAATTGTGTACAAATGTGATTGAGGTCATTGAATGATAAGTTGTAAAGTTACTCATTAGATATGAATAAATGGTCCTTGTTGATTTATCATGTGATATTATTTCAGAACTTCTAGTTCATGTTTTTGCCAAACATAGAGACTAGTTTTCATTCATTCCTCTCTCTAGTACATGCCATAAATCATACAAACGAACATTAGCATCCTTGGTAAGCCAAGGTGGTTTATAGGAAAAAGTAAAGGATGAGACAAATTTGGTAGAGAAGCGAGCTATGCTATCAGCTACACAGTTGAAGGATCTAGGGATAAGTTGAAGGATCTAGGGATACTAGTTCATGTTTTTCATGTACAAGTTTATGGTAACAATGTTTGATTATTGTTAATCAATGATTTCTTTTGGAGTAGTCTCTCTCTTGTGTGGCGGTTGCTCACTTCATGCCCCATAAAAACCCTAACGTTTCTACTCAAGAGGAGGCACATATGTGATGGGTACCCCTCTTGGATCTGGGTACAAAAATAATCCATAGATGGACACATGACAACAACCGGCTAGCTCAAACTGGGTTCCTAAGCCAAAATATGATTTCTCATCCTTTTAGGTCCTTTGAAAGACATTTAAAGCCCTATTTTCTTTGCCAAGCAAAGACTTGTTGAGAATTTACAGATTTGGCCACTCAATCCTGAATACCAATGCAATAAGCCTCCCAAGAGCAATCCACTCAATTTGATAAGGATCTTACCACGAACAACATATCACAAGTGTTGCACATGTACATATTTTCTCTCTCTTTTGAAGCATCATAGTAGGCAAGTATAAGACCCTACATGCCAATGTGCAAGCATTACTCGAGTAAGCTAAAACATGGCCATCTATGAATTAATACTACTCATGCTAGGACTTTGATCGAACTCATATGTAAGCCCATACAAAGTGTGGTCAAGCCTACATAAATAATAAATAAAAACATGATTGCCTTCCAGTCTGAAAACTTCATCCCTTATCATTGGTGGATTCATGCTTTGGACATCATCTTGAGATGGAAAAATTGTCTAACACTCAATTTTGGGTCCTCCCGATTTGGTTTCTTAATGAGTAAAAATATACCAATTGTCAATTCAACAGATCAATAAAGCATATACTAGTATACAATCAAACTCAAAAGTCAATAAAGATTTAGTGATGAATTATAGGCATAACCAAAAACACCAAAATATGACCAAAATGTACTAAAAGTCGCCATGAAATTAAAGAAAGCAGCACAAACATCTAGAATTCACTAGTGATATCCTCAGGGATGTCAAAATGAACATACATGATTCAAATTCCAGACTCAACATATCCAACATACCATGCAAATTGTTTGTGATTAAATACCAAAACATTATTTGATAATCATCTCAATCAACAAAGTCGTTGATTGAATTAAAGAAATACCACAACAATATAAGTGGGGGGAACACAATATAAGGGGGGGGGCAAAATAAAGGGATGATAATCTCAAGTTCACTTGTATGCGTCAGTTACTTTGAAATACCACAAGAATATAAAGAGGGGGGAGACACAATACTACTTAGAATATTGAATATTTGAGTAGATGTAAGTTTCAAGTATAAATTGTGCACCCAAAAAAAACTCAAGAAAACAAATTTCATAAGGGGATGTATATATGATAAAAGTATAGCTTCTCAGTTACATTTATACCACCATATTGATACCAGCATCACATAGATCCATTATTGGGGCCATCACACCCACAACGCTTCAGCAGTGACTAAGAGTAAGGTAACAATTCAGAATAAATAGAAAGAAAGAAGAATTAGCTGACAACTAAATTCTCCACAAGTGACTTCGACAGAAGACGGTTTCCATGTCTTACAACGACATTGATCTAGCTTGTAATCCCACTTGCTTATCAGAGAACCTTTATGAATGATTGATGGTGTTATACAAACTCTGCACCACAATGTGTGGACAACATTAGAACCCAGATCAGGGCAGAGAGATCAGAACATGTTAGAGTCATCCCTTTACTCTCATGTTCTGGATTGAAGTGTTATATGGTTATATCTTACAACTTGAAGTTGTGGGTCGTATGCCTAGTAATGTGGTAGATGTTGTGCATGCCTACACACATAGATGTGATTAAGGCCATTAAACGATAACTTGTAAAGTTACTCATTGGATATGAATAAATGGTACTTGTTGAATTTATCAAATGGTGTTATTTCAAATTTATATTTCTTGTTTTTCCATGTAAAAGTTTACAGTAACAATGTTTGATTATTGTTAATCAATATTTTTTTTAGTAATCTCTCTCTTCTGTGGCGGTTGCTCACATCATGTGCCCCCTAAAAAGAAATTCTAACATTTCCTCCCAAAAGGAGTTGCAGATGTGATGGGCACCCTCTTGGGTCTAGGTACTAGCAGGATTTGTAGGATGGCCACATAACAACGGCCTGCCAGTCAGACTGGGTTCCTAGGCTGAAATGTGATTTCTCATCCTTGTTTGCCCCTTTGAAAGGCATTTAAAGCACTATTTGCTTTGACAAGCCAGGACTTGTAGAGAATTTACCAATTTGGTCACTTGATTAAGATTACCAGTGCAAAAAAGCCTCCCAAGAACAATCCACTCAATCTGAAAAGGATCATACTACAAGCACCATATTATAAGACCTCACATCGCAAGCCTTACTTGACTAAGCTAAAGCATGTCTGTCTGAATCAATCCCGCTCATGCTAGGAATTTTATTGAACTTAGATGCATCCCATATACAATGTAGTTGAGCCGGAAAAATAATAATGTCTTTCTAGTTTGAAGACTTCAACCCTTATCATGAGGGGATTCACTAGTCATGCTTCAAACCTCATCTTGAGAGGGGAAAGGATGACGCTCAATTTTGAGTCCTCCTGATTTGGTTGTTTAATGAGTAAAAATATACCAACTGTCAATTGAAGAGATCAATAAAGCATCTACATATATACGATCAAACTCAAAATATAGTAAAGATTTGATGGTGAATTATGGGCATAACCAAAAATACAAAAATATGGCCATTTTGAATGAGAGAAAGCATCACAAACACCTAGAATTCTCTAGTAATAGCCTAAGGTTTATCAAAATGCAAATACATGATTCAAATGCCAAGCTCAACATATCCAACATACCATGTGAATTGTTCGTGATCAAATATCAAAACATGTGTTTTGACGATCGATGAAGTCACCAATTGAATTAAGTAAATACAATGATATGATTAGTAGTCATTTCTCTAGATTCAAATATCAAATCACATCAATTGGAAGGTTGTAGACTACAATGAACGTCCAATTTATGAATACTTCATTTTAAATTACCTTGCTTGATGTTTTCACTAGGGTCTCAACCCGAGACGGTCTCAATTGGATGGATCCTTTTATATGTTTTAAGCCATAAATCAGCCACAACGCACAACGAAAGTACAATCACATTCACCGAGTGATTAGCCCAACAAGCTTTAATGGTAACCCTTTTCACTTGCTATTCCACAAAGTCTACTATTAATCTCGGTTTCGCCACTTGAAACTGAAACGGATTGTTGAGTTTACTAGAAGAGTAGACTATCATGTTAATGCAATGATCGATCCCCAAGGTGTGGAAACCTATTGAAACTAAAACTACCATCAGAGAATAAGAATTGTACACAAAAGTAAAACCACCGACTCCCTCACTCTGAGACACATTGTTTAAAACGTCTAGTGAACAAAGCAAGTTAATCACTTGGCAAACTAGGCAAGCTAAGAAAATCACTCGACAGCCGTGCATGTACATGCACATCAGGCAGGCTGTTCCTGAATTTAGGCGGAGCACGCTATTCCGACAGAGCCTATTAAATCAAATCCAAACCCATCATCTTTAGCTGCTGGTGCACTTGTAATGAACACAAAGAGTGGCATTTAAAAAAAAAAAAAAGAGCCAATGAATTTATAGATACCATCCTTGGGACAAAGAAGAATGAAAAGCTACAAACAAAAACTGACGACACTAATAAACGCTTATTTACCTTGAAAAGAGGAACAACAATCTCAAGAGAAAGGGAGTCAAGGGACCCTTCCCACGGGCGGTAGAAAACGATGACTAGGCAAAGACTTTGCGTGCGCACTTGTAAGAGTTTCTATAGCAATGTCACAACTCAACTACTGGGACATTTCTCTAGGTGTCCACTGCCGGAAATAAATCAAAAGATGAGGGTTTCTTCTCTAGATTTTCCCTCAAAATAAACATATATCTTAATTATATCACTTATGAGCATATAATAACATCCCAATCTCAAGTTATATTACCGTATTCCATCACATTACTGATGGAGCGGAGCGGCCACTCCCAAGATAATTGCTGCAATCTTCACGACAAAATTAGTGGTACATCTCACTAGCTTGCATCATCATAATGATAAACGACCAACTTCTAATTTCACCGGTCCCCACTACCCAGTTCATTGATGCAGAAGTTCACTCAGTTACTTTGAAATATAGACGGGGAGGGGGGACACAATACTACTTAGAATATTGAACATTTCGAGCTGATGTAGGTTTCAAGTATAAATTGTGCAACCAAAAAAAAAAATCAAGAACACAAATTCCATAAGAGAATGTATATATATGATAAAAGTATAGCTTCTCGGTTGCATATATATCACCATATTGATACCAGCATCACAGAGACCGATTATCGGGGCGACTAAGAGTAAGGTAACAATTCGGAATAAACAGAAAGAAAGAAAGAAAGAAGAATTAGCTGATGACTAAATTAAAACCCCACAGGTGACTTGGACAGAAGACGGTAGCTTGTAATCCCACTTGCTTCTCAGAGAGCCTTTATGAATGATTGATGGCGTTATACAAACTCTGCACCACAGTATGTGGACAACATTAGAATCCAGATCAGGATAGAAAAATCGGATATGAACTTGTAGGACGGGATATATGAAGGATAGATAACCATGGTATAATACGAAGCTCCATGCTGGAGGGGTTGCATTGTGACCCCCCACTCGTTGACGAGGACTGGTTGTCCGGTGGCATCGAAGAGGACGGCGAGGTCGCCGAAGGTCTCCTTGACGTTGATGTGCCCTGGTTCAGACACCTCGTAAGCAGCTTGGTTGATGAACACCACCAGCCTAGGTGGCACTGATGCCGGAGCTCCTCCGGCGGTTCCTGAACAGCCACTTGATCCAGATGAGCCAGAGCCGAGCGCTGGGTTCTGAGCTGTAGTTGCCAATACGCCGGAAGAGGAAATGTCAGTATCTACAAACAAAACTATCAATAGTAAGTGTAGGAAAGACGGTGGATCTTCGTGATCTGAAGATTGTGGTCACACGGTGGTTCTGGCAGGGTTTGAGGGGAAGGAAGATGGATGAGTACGTGCTGGTGCACTCCAGTCGTCGGTATAGGCACTTGAATGCCATGCACACGTACCCTTTAGGTATGCGCGCCACGTTGAACGGGACAGTGGACCGCCACACACCACCACGCCACGCCAGGCAAGACCCTCTCCTCCTATACGGTCTCCACATGCACCTTATCCATGGTGACTGAGTAAGGACCATGACCACCATTAACCACGAACATGACACAACACCGAGAAAAAGCTAGCTAGCTAGCTATGATCTACCTAGGTGTACTACTAGCTACGACATGACCATACGCTCGCATTCCACTCTCCCATCTATCTCCGTATACTTTGCTTCAAACTTCAAGCATGGAAAGATTCTGTGTCCGGTGTCTCTTATTCTCCCCACACAATCTCCATGATTGATCTCAACTGAGAACATATGTCGTCTGAGAGATATGGACCACTCCGACAAGCAACACAACAAAACCCTAATCCAAGCAGTAACATTCCTCCTCCTCATCCATCACGTCCATGTCAATCACCCCATTCCCGAGTACGAGACTTGTACAGGAGGAATGGTCAAATGGGAATTCAATTCAACCAAACACATGCGTCGATGCATTAATACCAGCTGCTGGGCAGGCAGAGAGAAGAAGGAAACCAGACAAAATAAAAAAGGTGTACCACTACTACTGTTGAGTGCTGGGCTTCGTACCATGGATTTCGGTGATTTGACTCTCGCCAGCAGCGGCGGTGGTCACGATCGCGGCGGTAGTCACGGCGGTGCTCTCAGCGGCGGTCGGCGTACCATAGACGTCGTTCTGTTGGAGGTGCAGCTGCATCTTGTTGTCCACCGTCTGCAGAGCGTCCACGTCCCTGCTGCTCTCGACACACCCCTGAGGTTGATGATGGTTGTACTGTTGTTGCTGCTGCTGTCCGAACTCGGCTCGGAGGCCAGGGTAGAGCTCCAAGGAAGGATCTGGAATGGAACCCAAGAATGCCAGCATGTCGTCGTTAGGGAGCGCGTAACCCTGATGCATCTGCAGCTGTTGTAAGAACGAGAAGGCCTCGCTGGCGCCGCCACCGCTGGGCAATGACTGATCCCCATGGTGGAGGTACCCACCATGGCCCACCATCGACGCGATGTTGGCGTTACCTGCAGCGTCCAGCAAAGCGGTGCCGGGATTCAACCCGACACCCAGACCGAAAGCGGTGCGATCGGACGCCCCCGAGTTGGTGGATCGGTCCGAGGAAGACGACGAATTGGTTGGAACGGCAGCAGTCGCTGCTGTCGGCGTCCCAGCGACAGAAATAGAGACACAGGAGGGGCTGTCCACCACACCAGAGAGTGTGTTGCTGCTGCTGTTGTTGCTGGCGTTGCTGTTGTTTGATCCGGCGGCACCACCTCCACCGCGCCTGGACGGACCTTGGGCCTGGCCCTGCCGATGCTTGTGCTTGCTTCGGGACTTGCGGTTCTGGAACCAGTAGAACACGTTGGCGTCGCCAACCTGCCCGAACGCCTGGAGCTGGATCCGGATGTTGCGGATCTCCTCCCTCGGTGGGTTCACCATGCCCGAGTTGAATATCGACTCCAGGATCCGGATCTGCTCCGGCTTCGGGTTCCAACGGGGTTTCGGCTCAGGGGTGCGCTCCTCGCGGCCAAGACCTGCGTGGCAGAAACATGGACGGATAATGTGTGCTGATCGTCGGTAGCCGGGAGGGTATTTTCGTCGAACAGTTACGACACCAACATCAAACGGACCCCGGATTACCCCGGTTCATACGATGGAGATATCAATCGATGAATACATGCGAAAAGAGACCGAAAGAAAACAAAAGCGTAGTAGAATGATAACGGAATGATCACCTGAACCATACCCCGGCCTGTGGCAGCCGTTGGGAAGGAGGGACGATGCCGAGGACGAGTTACCAGCTAGGGCGTGCTGCCACTGGTGGTGATGATGGTGATTGCTGCAGTGCTTCGACTTGAACATGCTGGGCCAGTGCCTGTTTGAGGATGCCATGATCCTGATGCTGATGATTAATAAATACTACAGCAGTTTATATAGTTCGCTAGCTACTATGGACGAGTGATCGCGTGCGTGTATGTGCGATCAGGGAACTAGGCCGATGATGATGATCGAGGGTGATGAAAGCAACAGCAGGGAACAGATTTATAGGCTAGCTAGCCCAAAGGTTACAATATCACGATCCAAGGTGGTTGGGCGAGAGAATGATCGAGGCTGGCTGGCTAGGTTTTCTTCTGTAGGTAGCAGGATTTATAGCAGCTGAGTCGTCGATAGTGGCGGATCGTGGTTTATAATAGCAGAGAGAAGTGGGCTAGAGAACTAACTGGAAAGGGGCCTACTGCAAACTACCGATCCAAGACTATCTCAGAGGCTTTCTGTATATCTATATTGCATGCTAGCTACAAGAGACAATCAATATGGGGTTGTTTACTGTATCTCTGACTCTATTGCATGCTATAGAGCGAGGTATTCGGTCTGTGTAATCGATCAGAAACTGCTAGTTTCTGCCACTGGGTGGAGGAAGAAGCCTCTCTGCCTCTGCCTGTGCATCTGCGAGATGGGCAGAGCCAGGGGGTGGGAGATCAGAAGCAACAAGAAGAAGAAAGGGGGAAAGGGAAGAAGAAAGGTGCAGAGCAAGTTCAGGAAGTTGGACGGGCAGCGGTCTTCTTGCTTGCGTGTATCTATATATAATCAGAATTCACCCCCACCAGTCTTTCTGACTTCACCACCACCTAACCCTGTAATCAATAACAATAATAACAACAACTGCAACACCTGGGTCAAATAAAAAAATAATGTCAGAATTTAATTTCATAGTCGATTAAGTGTTTGAAACACCTCGGAGAATGATGATGGTGGCATACCTTAGTAGTAGGAATGTAAGCTGTAAACGTGCCATAAAGATATGACAAAATTAAACCCCTTACGCCTCTTGCATCAGACAGCTGCTACCACTTGTACCAAGGACGACCTGTTGCAACAGAGCTGAGCACAACTAGGCCTCCTCCTCCTGGAACCAGAGGGGGTGTATGTAGATACATAGAAGATGAGTGAGCTGCTGCTACTGGGTAGTAGACACCCATACCCCCGTACCTGGTGCTGTGCGCTAGTGTCGCGTTGGTGCTGCACTGTTGTGCTTGGGGCTTTAAATTAGGAGGAGGAAACGAGATGGAAGTGGAACAGAAACATGCCCATTACTTGGGGTGACAGTGCTGATTCTCATTCAGATTCCCCCTTGTGCGCTATGCAAGGAGAACCACAGCAAGGGAACTGAATGACCTTACAATTTTATCTGGTCTAGGCCAATTAGAAGTTGCTTTCCCAACAAAACCCTTTTGGGGCCTTGATTATATTATTAGGGCGTACAATTCTGACTTCAAATTGTAAATTTTTATTTATTTGATTATTCCCTCTGACATCTCCTTTAATTAAATTTGCATCACCATCTCTAGCTGTTAGCTTTTTTAACACAAGATGTAAGTGACTTAATCTTAAACCTCACAATCTTATGTCATAACCACAAGCGTTGGTAAACAAAAATATAATGCCAAGGCTAACTCTAGTCGGCAAAAACATAACCTAAAGACACTAATTTGAAACCCAACAACATCGGACAAGGGACAACATCAAACAAGGGAAGACTTGACCTTGACTTATTTGAAACTCCACAACATCAAACAAGGAAAGACATAATCCTAGGAGACTTGCCCCACAATACCAAACAAGGGAAGACTGCAATATTAGGCTCTAGACATGGAATTTTCCAACGATTATACTGAAATAGAAGGTAGACGGGCAATAAGCTGCGTTGCCAGCCTCTTTTGAGTGAAAAATTTAATCTTCTAAAATTCTACATCAACAGGGGGACATAAAACTACTATGTATAATTTTTCAGACTCTTTTGAGAAGCTCCACAGCCTCTGGTGCTAAGAATACAAAAGTACCAAACACAAAAGTTATAAATACATGTTGATTGTCGATTCATACTTTCTCCTGCTTGACCACTTTTGACTGAAACAATTTTCTGGATAACATGTCCACAATAAAATATCCACCTTTCAAACTCACCAATGGAGATATTCATGTTAGATCCACATGTTTGCCTCTAACCCAACCAAAGATCAAGACATATACTGGTCTAAGAGTTGATCTTCCCTTTGAGGATCAGTCAAAAATTTACCAGTACCTCTTTTTAGCAAAAATGCCAATGTGTCTAAATACATCATAGAGAACATCTCTAATAAGTTCATGTCTATACTTGAAGTTTACGAGCTTTCTGCAATGAAATACATGCTTCCCAGAGGTATCTAACAACTGAAAATAGAAGAATCATAAGGCGATACTTGAGGATAGTATCCTAGTCTATTGGTGACATATACAATCCAAGTCTATCAATAGGAATAGCAAGAAGAAAAATTTGAGCATGTTCATCTTGCAAACACTTGAAGGTTATTTTTTTTGTCTAATTGTCATGTCAAACGTACCATCTATGTCCTTATAAATTTTGTTAAAATTGGCACTCACCAAAGCATGTTGGGCTTTAGGGAGTGATATCCCTATTAGCAAAATAACTAAGATCAAATGATGAAATCATGACACATAGACAATCAAAAGCATAGACAAAATCATAGTCCATACCATGTATTCTACTTTCTCATAAAATATGATATTGAAGCACCTAAGATTGGACTATGGATGCCATAAAAGTATATGAAGTAGCCTTTGTTGCCGAATACAGACCCAGACCACCAAGTTTAATAGGTAAAATTTTCAAATGTCATTGAAGATTCCCAAAGAAAGGATTTTTGCATACAACAATATCCTCAATAGACCCCCGTATTCTTTTATCAAACCAGGTTTTGGTCTCCTTCATATATGTAGGTTATCATGTCCTTAAGTCAAACATAAGTTTGCAAATACCCATGCAACATCATAGTAAAAGAAGCTCACTTTATGGATCATGCGGTTAAGGGAGAAGATGCATCAAGTCAATGGTCTTGGTAGCTCTACTCATGGCTAAACTCTCAATAGACTTTTGTCCATGCTAACAACTCGTTCCAGTAGCTCACTCCCAACAAAGGCCCTCCAATGTCCTCGGGAAATAGCCTCTTATGAAGCTTACTACCATTGCAAGTAGGCCAAAAAAGCTCCATTTTATGAATGTTCAAAATAAGACCCAACTCAGGACCCATGCCTTGAATGATGCCAAGTACGTTGGACACCTCTGTTGTGTTTCCAACTAATGTCCTGTCATCAATATATCAAGTATGGAAAGAAGGTTGCAATTGTCACCAATATCATGAATAAGTGGATGCAATATAAGGTTAAAAAAAGTGAGGCCAAAGAATTCCCTTGTTGCACTCCAATGGCTGACCAAATATAATTGTCTTCAATGTACAACCCAGTTGCCTGAACACAAAGAAACTCCACCCACAAAGAACTAGATGGGAACCTTGCCCTCAACTCGTGGAGTAACAATAACCTATCCACCATGTTGATCATTTAATAACCTATTGACACTATGCATAGTGAGAGAATCTCCATGTTGATCATTTAATAACCTATTGATACTATGCAAAATAGCATTTGACCCACTGAATAGACTGGCCCCAGACTGAAAGTCATATTGATACTTAGTCATATCTTTACCCACTTCAATTATGGAAGCTTAGGACACTAGACACATCCAAATTTGGTACCCACTACGATGGTTCGTATCCCGTTGTCAAGCTTGAGAAGTAGGGTAAGGCATGTAGAAACTACAAACTCCATCAAACTCATGGGACACCTCCACCCAACCTTAAATTAACTACCAGGGTGATGGAATGTAAGAGATATGTAGAAACAGAAGACTCGTCTCTACACATGGCGTCTAAGAGATATTGGGCCCCCAATCTATCTCTACCAGACAAGGTTCCTTTAGGAAATGATTTCACCACATCATAGGATAGGGATACCAGATCTGGTAAAAGAGGAGCTTCTAAAAACAAATTTTTGGTTTTCTAGGAGGTGCTTGTTGGGTTTTTGGGGAGGCAGAGAAGCAGCGGAAATAAAAAAAAATCTTCCAAAACCTAGAACAAAAGGAATCGCGTCAACATCTATATAATAGGAAAGATGGTTTGTGGATGCATACCTTGTCCCGAGGCTTGCTCGACGACAGTACCTCACGCCTTGCGTGGTCTTCACCTCCAGTTTTGGACGGTGTCTGTGCAGCTCTTGGTCGCATCAAGACTGAAGACTCCTGGTCTCACCGGGACTGTCGGGATTGACAGTTGTCCTCCGAGCGACAGAGGTCTCCCGCCTCTACAGTCGTCCACACGGACTGCCTAGAACTCCGATCTCCTTGTCGCACAAGGAATCAGAAGGAGTCACACCCTCCTGTCGGCGTACTAGTCGCCAACACACTCTCCTGCCACTAGTCACTTTCTGCAGTTGTCTTTCCCTTACTGTGCCTCCCTTATCGGGTAGCACTTGCTCAGGCTCTCTCTCTCGGTTACCAAAACCAGAGAGAACGACAACTTCACAGAGCAACTGGTTGCACTGGATTGTCCTTTGAGAAGCCCCCAATACTCCTATATATAGGAGGGTCATGGGACAGGGTTCTCCATCCCGGGCAATGCAGGACTAAAGCAGGAGTAGAAGGGTTCGAGATTTTCCACAAAAAATAACCAACTGCGCAAACTGAACCGATCGTTTCAGAACTGAAACGGTCGGTTGGGGATCTGAGTCGGTCGGTTGACACCTCAACCGATCGATTGGGACCCATGAAACAGTCGATTGTTGGGTGCTGACGAACCAGCTTGGGATGCTTGTCCACGTCCTCTAGCGCCACTCGAAATATGTCGCCTCTAAGAGCCTTGCTGACTCTGCCTTTGAGGTTGAGTCACACTTGCTTCTCTATCTCGACACTCTATCATCAAATGCCCCATCTTTCCACAAATAAAACATCCTCTGTTCCCTGACTGTGGCCTGGGTGGTCCTGTTATCGATACTGATGTTGAGTTGTGGGCTCCCTCCAGTGGTAAACTATGGCCTCTACCCCTATTTGACATCCATTGCGTCTGGGTATTGAACCTTGGCGGTGCTATTGGTACATAAAACCTCGTTTCTTAAAACTTTTGAACCCTTGTCCTTGAAACTGAGTATACACCTTCTTACTCTTGGTCTGTCACTTCTCAATGACAAACCTCTCAATCCGTCTCACAGACTCCACAAAAGTGGCAAACCTCTCCATGTTCTCCAAAGCAGACACAGGAGTGGTCAAATTAGTATTCAACCCCTTCTCAAAACGCCGAATTCTTTCTTCATTAGTAGCAGCCATATGCGGACAAAACTGCAAAAGCTCCATGAACTTAGCTTCATACTCGCTAATGTTCATTGGTCCTTGCCTCAATCTCTCAAACTGAGAGATCTTCTCATCTAGAAACATCTTAGGGAAATATATATTGATGAATTCTCATTGGAATACTTCCCATCCGATCTCAACACCTGGCCTCTTGCCCTCTTCTATGGTCCACTAGTGGCCAGCACTCCCTTTAAGAAGGTACACTGCATGTCTAACCTTCTCAGCTTCTGGAATATTGGGGATTCTGAAGGCCTTCTCCATCTCAGTCAGCCACATATCAACATCTACTGGATCAGTTGTACCAGCATATTCTGTGGTTCCAACCTGGCGAAGTCGTTCAAATGTCTTGCCAGCTCCATGTCCTTCTTGGTGACCTGGTGCCCTAGGTGTAGGAGGTGGCATCCTATCTGCCATATGAGTCATGGTTGCCATGAACTGCCCAAACAGATCATGGAAGGTTGGGTTCTCTATCATGGCTGGGTTATAATGGGGATGTTCAGGTTCTGGTTCATCCCTATTCTGGTCCCTTGCACCCCCTCCTGGTGTAGCAACCCTACTCTCAGCAACATGTTCCTCGTGTAATCCAGACATCTTCAAGTTCTTCTTCTCTTCCTATATGAGCGGAAGTCACTATCAGATAAACTGGAAGACACTAGAACAAACTCCACAATCTTAATCATATGTCTCTATAGACTCAGCGAACCTAGAGCTCTGATACCACTAAATTATGGCATCCAACTTATAAAAACATAATTTACTTAAGCGGAAGTGAATGTTAACAACGAAATTACTGAAAATTACTAAAAATTAAAACTTTTTACAAAGATATCCAAACACAGGAAAACTTTTATATCAAGAACCAAAGTATTGCATATACATCCTGGTTCAAAAGTACATATCTTGTACCATTCCTTCTCGAGAGTTACAAGCATCAACTGCCCTGTTAAACTGTACATAGGCGGTATAAGAATCTCGAGGCGTCAAGCCAAAATCTCAGATCAATATTAAACTAACTACTGACTCCTGGGACCTAAGAGTACAAAGACGACACATAGGACTCTATGTACAAGACATGACAGCCAATGTCTCCACCTGAGAATTCACTGTTGTCCTTGTTTCTGCTGCTGTTGTTCTTCCCCTGCTGTAGGGTTTCTACTTCTCCTTTTGTGTCTACCTAAAAAGTTGGATCCCACGGGGGTGAGACAATTGAAATAGTCCCAGTGAGAGATATAATTCTCCGCCATAAACATTATTATTGCAATTAATGGTATAAAGCTGAGCAGAAGAATCATAAGTATTCAATAGTAGATAAATCAATGTCTAAACAGATTAGAGCATTATACTTTATTCGAGTCATTTCATCTATATCTTAATAGAGTAGTCTGTCACTTACCCAATAAGGAATTGAAGAGCATAAATAACATTTATCTATTTACAACGTGCTATGGAAAGTAACATCAACCAATGATTCTCGTATTTCAACCTTAAGCAAATACGCTACACATCTGATTACATTTTAAAAACATACTTAAGCCCTGAGGAGATGAGGTATACCGCTCATACTCCAACCGACCATTGCGAAATCGAAATCGGTACCATACATAGGTCAATAGAAGAGCCAGAGTTCCATGACCTCATCTTCCTCAGTTAGTGTGAGGACCTAATGCAGGACATCTTGTGTCTCTGCTAAATAGCTTTCCAGGGTATACTGGCAACCTTACTATTAGAGTTACAGTGGCATGCTGTACTCTCTTCGCAATCCAGAGATATTATATTTATCTCACATCGATCCGGCATTAAGATCATCAGGAGATTAATGATACATCCATCCCGGCATTCGGGAGATTAGTGATACATCCATCCCGGCATATATAATAAAGAATTGAGAGATTTAATGTTTACCTCACATCAATTCCTTCATTAGGGTGTAAGGATATTCGCGCCCATAACCCCCACATACTCAAAAGTATGCCCTCCAGGAGTTCCCGTAGAAAAACCTATTTCACCATCACCAAACTACTAACGATGATGGATATATGGTCAAGGCTCTACATGATAATATTTCACATGATTAATTAAGTACATTACCATATTCTTTTCACATCAATCATGTTTTCAAACATAATTCATTCTAACAATGCTACAAAGAATGAGTACTACATTTATCAAGTCCTTTTCAAAACTTTATAAAACATTGGGATCTAAATCCCTTATCACATCAGGGGTATTCTCTTCCCTTAACATTTCGTCATCATGATTATGGAATATGGGTATTAAAACCTTCAATTCATCAAGAACACTTGTTACCACTTATCAGGTAACTAACATCTTTAGGTCATCTAACCAAGGTAAACATGATACTTGCAATACATGTATCTCACATGGCTCTTAAGGCCCATTAATATATCGTTACCTCTCACTAAGAAACACAACATATTATGGCTCACAAGGCCCATAAACAATTTTATTAATAAAATACTATAGCTCATACCTAGCTATGTCCAACATCTCATGATACCTGCATGATTAGTGCATATGATAACAGTTATATCAATCACATCTCAACACTATGCAACGTAAGAGTAACATTACTATTTCCACATTAGAGTTAGGATTTCCCAAATCATATTAATTAGAAATACTCATCCCGTTACCCAAATTAGGGTTATGGTTTATCATCATATTGCCTAACATTAAGGTTTCATGCAATGTAACCCAAGATTAGGGTTTTACATACCTTTACCCTTTATCAGGGTTAGGACTTCATATTAAGATTTCACATCTCATTACATAGCATCAACTTAGTTTAGAGATTCATATCACATCATTGCATTAGGGTTTTACTTGACATCACCCTTGATTAGGATTCCACATGACATCACCCTCACTTAGGGTTTCATATTGCTTCACCCTTGATTAGGGTTCCACATGACATCATAACATTCAGGTTTCACTCTAACATCACCCTTGATTAGGGTTTTACATAACATCTCTATATGAGGGTTTCACTTAACATAACCCTTGATTAGGGTTTCTCATGACATCACCCTCAATTAGGGTTAAGGTTCATCAATCTCCTTAATTAGGGTTTCATGATCTCTTTATCAAGGATCATACCCTAATTACACATTTTATTCATGTTGTGAGTGTTGAGATTTAACCATTACATGATTATTATATATGTATGGATTTATCTCTCTCATCCTCTCTAGGATGTTCATTACTCCAATCTTGATTAGATTGAGTCAATCCTTTATTCAAATACATACATTTAGGGTTAGCATAGTGTATTGAGTAATTGCTTCCATAAGCATCAAAGGTTAACCCCTCTAAGGGTACCAATCATCTAAGTACATTAGGGATTCAACCATTGTATTTATCTTTGCTAATCATTAATATCAATCATGGGATCAACTGATCTTTCATCACTTTAAGTCTTCAATCAATTTTGTATATGTTGAACCTTCATTCGGTTTTGACCTTTGAATCTCCAAATGGTTTGGAGTCAATTGCCCTCAAAACGATTTTGAAACCGTTTGGGCATCTAGGGTTAAGACCATTTGCCCTCCAAATAGTTTTGAAACCATTTGGGCATCCTAGGTCTGAGATCGTTTGGTCTTAAACGGTTTGAAACCGTTTGGGCATCTAGCCCTTGAAATCGTTTAAACAAAACTATATAGAAACTGTATGAACAAATCACCTTTGAAACCACTTGGGTCTCCAAACGATTTGAGACCGTTTGATCTCAAACGGTCTTGAGACCATTTGGTCCAAACCCTCTCAAAATCGAATGGACCAATTAGGGTTTCCACCAATCAAATCGATTTAGGGTTTCAATCATTAAACCTCCTATCAATTGAACCATTGAGTCATTCTTCAATTAAACCATTGAATCACTCTACAATTGAATCATTAAATACTCAACAATTGAACCATTGAGTCACCCTTCAATTGACCCATCAATTAGGGTTTTGAAATAAAAAACCCATCAATTGTTGACATTATGGAACTAATTCCATTGAAACTATTGAATCACCATCAAACCATGTCATGACCTGACCTCAAACGATCTTGAGGTCGTTTGGCCTCAAACGGTCTTGAGACCATTTGGTGTCAAACAGCCTTGAGGTCGTTTGGCCTCAAATGATCTTGAGACCGTTTGGTGTCAAATGGTCTTGAGACCGTTTGACCCATCCAAAAAATGATCTTAATTGAAATCAATTAGAGTTTCTTCAATGACCTGATTTAGGGTTTGGTACTTTAATGGACCTTCAAGTGTTGAACTCTTTGAAACTAATTCAATTGAACAGAATTGGACCATCATCAATCTATGACATCATCATCCTAAAACGGTCTTGAGGTCGTTTGACCTCAAACGGTCTTGAGACCGTTTGGTGTCAAACGATCTTGAGACCGTTTGAACACCAAAGAGCAAAACTGTTTGCACATGTACTTTATTGAGGTGTGTGCTTATGATTATTTCATCATCATCAAGCTTGAAACCTTCGAAATCTACTTCCATTCTTATGGTAATTCATCAATTTGATCAAAGAAATTTCAAGAAGAACAAAATGATCAACAAGTGATGAAGACACTACTACAGAAATAGCATTCAGTGTTGCTTTTTTGGGCGTCGGTTATTAAGGAAAACCGACGCCTAACATATAAGGCGTCGGTTGTTTAAGAAAACCGACGTCTATATTCGAAGACGAGCCAGACACGGGTACCGCTTTGTATTAAGCCTCGGTTGTTTATAAAAAACCGACGCTTAAAGTCGCCCGCGAAATCCATTTTTCGATAAAAAAAATAGTGTCATTTTCAGCGTCGGTTATATACCTAGAAAACCGACGCCTATTTGCGATGAAAATTTGCGCGGACAATGTCACTTTCAGCGTCAGTTATCCTTGTCTAACCGACGCTGAAGGTGGTTCCCGCCAAAAATTTCCATGAAAATATCGTCCAATTGGACGTCGGTTGTTTCAATCAACCGACGCTAAAGATGTTTAGGCGTCGGTTGTTGTAAACAACCGACGCTATTTGGGAACTTATAACCCGCGATCGCCCGACTCTTCCCCTTTCTTCTGTTTCATTGCTACCCTATTGCGGCGATTTTCCCTATTGCGGCGACTTTCCGGCGCTTCTCTGCTGCTGCTGCTCTCCGGCACTTCTCTCCGGCGCCCCATCTCCAGCGTCCTTCTTCTCCGGCTCCCTTCTTCTCCGCCGCCCCTGCTGCTGCTGCTGTCCGCTCGTCGCCGCCGGTCGTTGCCCACCGCCCTTGCTCTCCTCTAGTCGTCGCCGCCAGTAGAAGCAGCTACGGTGCTGTCGTCGTCACCTCCGCCCCCGCCGGTAGAAGCAGCTTTACTCGTGCTGTCCTCGTGCAAGGTAACCCACAAACCTTCACCACCTTTTTTGTCCTCTGCCTTGCTTTTCTCTACCGCCGCCGACCTAGAACTCACCCAGGCAGCGCCTAAGTAGGTGCCAGGGCACGCCTAGGGTCCCAAGCCCAGGTGCCCTGCCTAGATAGGCCTCTGGGCGGATGCTTGGGCGGCGCCAGGGCACGTCTAGGCTGCACGTCTAGTGGATTTTTTTTAAAAAGTTATTTACTGATTGTGTTTATTTAATAATGTACTGATACATATGTGATATACCAATCTGATAGTCCATGATAAAACAAAACATAATGATGTTGACTGCAACTTTGTGTGTCATGCTATTCTTAATTAAGTGTATATTTACTTCATAATTGAATGTTTAAGTAAGTTATAGATATCTTGATGATGAACTGTAATGCACACATGTGACATGTTTGGAATGTAAATGATGAACTGTAATGCACACATGTTTAACTTATTTTATTGTTGAGTATATTGAGAATCCTAATCACCCTTCTTGCTTAATGATGAACTGTAATGCACACATGTGAATGCTTGGAATTTAAATGATGAACTTTTCCCTAAATTGTCAATCATGCTTTTAAAGACATCAATAATCACCCTAATTTGAAGAACTAGGATTTTAGGTATAAGAATGACAACACATTATTTGTTGGCCTAGAAACCCGTCCAAGATTTACTCATTAGGAGTAAATCTTGGATAGTCCCCGGTTTGGGACTGTTCTTGAACACCTAATCTCACTTAGGATGTAAGTGTATAATGTGTATTGAGTTTTCGAGAAAATTTTGGTAGCATTTCCCCATTTGTTCTCTAAGTACATATGTACTTAGAGAACAGCGGGGAAATGCTGCCGAAATTTTCTTGAAAACCCAATACACATTATACACTTACTAGTGAGATTAGGTGTTCAAGGATGGGATAGGTGGTACACATTTATTATATATAAGAATGACATCACATGTGTTTGTTGGACTAGAATGTGAACAATCATTGTTTTTTATATTACTTGTACATTGATATAAATTAGAATGAACAATCACTAAATTATATACTGTTTGTATGGAGTCCGGCTTCATTGTAGATATCTATTATTGTGTTTGTTGGCCTAGAAACCCGTCCAAGATTTACTCATTAGGAGTAAATCTTGGATAGTCCCCAGTTTGGGACTGTTCTTGAACACCTAATCTCACTTAGGATGTAAGTGTATAATGTGTATTGAGTTTTCGAGAAAATTTTGGTAGCATTTCCCCGTTTGTTCTCTAAGTACATATGTACTTAGAGAACATCGGGGAAATGCTGCCGAAATTTTCTTGAAAACCCAATACACATTATACACTTACTAGTGAGATTAGGTGTTCAAGGATGGGATAAGTGGTACACATTTATTATATATAAGAATGACATCACATGTGTTTGTTGGCCTAGAATGTGAACAATCATTATTTTTTATATTACTTGTACATTGATATAAATTAGAATGAATAATCACTAAATTATATATTGTTTGTATGGAGTCCGACTTCATTGTAGATATCTATTATTGTGTTTGTTGGCCTAGAAACCCGTCCAAGATTTACTCATTAGGAGTAAATCTTGGATAGTCCCCAGTTTGGGACTGTTCTTGAACACCTAATCTCACTTAGGATGTAAGTGTATAATGTGTATTGAGTTTTCGAGAAAATTTTGGTAGCATTTCCCCATTTGTTCTCTAAGTACATATGTACTTAGAGAACATCGGGGAAATGCTGCCGAAATTTTCTTGAAAACCCAATACACATTATACACTTACTAGTGAGATTAGGTGTTCAAGGATGGGATAGGTGGTACACATTTATTATATATAAGAATTACATCACATGTGTTTGTTGGCATTTCCCCATTTGTTCTCTAAGTACATATGTACTTAGAGAACAGCGGGGAAATGCTGCCTAATCTTTTCCTAATATATACTTGTTTCCTAATATATACTTGTTTTCTCTGATCATAGAATGGATAGATCATGGATGTCCATTCGTAATCGTTGCACCCAAGAGTTTATATCTGGTCTTGATCAGTTTATTAGATTTGCTGAAGAACATAGGAAAAAACCTACAGATAGGTTCTACTGTCCATGTAGGCATTGCGGTAACAACTTGAAAGTCAACACTGGTGAGGAAATCAAAAGTCATGTCATGTGCAACGGTATTGTACAAGGCTATACAGAATGGCACTGGCATGGAGAGATTTCAAAATCGAAACCAGTAGATGTCGATAGCAGTGCTTGGGTGGAAGAAGAAATTGCCTCCGATGACGTAAATGTGAACGAACCAGTTCCAGCAGACATCGTTGATGCGATGCTGGATAGTTGTAGGGTAGAGCACACCGATCCACCTCCTATCTTTACAAACATTGTGCATGATGCTGAGATACCGTTATACACAGGCTCTGCTAAGTTTACAAAGCTTAGCGTTGTGTTGAGATTGTATAAGTTGAAAGCTAACAATAGATGGAGCGACAAAAGCTTCACTTCATTGTTGACTTTGTTGAAAGAAATGCTTCCTGAAGGAAACGAGCTTCCAATCTCAACATACCAGGTAAAGAAAATGTTGTGCCCAATGGGAATGGAGGCCAAGAAGATACACGCATGCCCGAATGATTGTGTATTATTTCAAAAGGACTTTGTAGATTTGAAAGATTGTCCAAAATGTGGTGCGTCACGGTATAAATTGACGACTTCGGGGGAGTTCAAAACTGGTTCTCCTGCCAAGGTGTTGTGGTATCTACCTATAATATCACGGTTTCAACGCTTGTTTGCAAATCTGAAAGATGCGAAGAATTTGAGGTGGCATGCAGATGTTAAGAAAAATAATGATGGGATCCTACGACATGCGTCTGATTCCCCACAGTGGAAGAAGATTGATCTATTGTACCCTAAATTTGGTCAAGAAGATAGGAATCTAAGACTTGGGCTTTGTACGGATGGGATGAATCCGTACGGGACATTGAACAGCCAACATAGCACTTGGCCAGTCATGCTTGTTATATACAATCTTCCTCCCTGGATGTGTATGATAAATAAGTACGTTATGTTGTCATTGTTGATATCGGGCCCTAAACAACCCGGAAATGATATCGATGTTTATCTTGAACCTTTGATTGATGACTTAAAGAAACTTTGGGCTGAAGGTGTGATGACCTATGATGCTTCAGTAAGAGAGACATTTCGTTTGCACGCTATGTTGTTTTGCACTATTAATGACTTTCCAGCATATGGGAATTTGTCTGGATATAGTGTCAAAGGAGCTAAAGCGTGTCCTATATGTGAAGAAAACACTGATTCAATAAGACTAAAACATGGCGGCAAGACTGTATATCTTGGTCATCGAAGGTTTCTTTCAAAATTCCATCCGTATCGTAGGAAGCACAAAGCATTCAATGGATGGAATGATGAACGGAGTGCACCTAAACCTATACCAGGGGATGTTGTTTATGAAAGAGTAAAAGACATTGTCAATGAATTTGGTAAGAAATCACAATGTAGTATGGCCACACGGAGTGACAATTCTTCATTCAAGAAGAAGTCAATATTTTGGGATCTTCCTTATTGGAGTTCTTTGACAGTCAGACATTGTATCGATGTAATGCATGTTGAGAAAAATGTCTGTGATAGCATCATTGGTACTCTATTAAATATACCAGGTAAGACTAAAGATGGGATAAAATCCAGACTGGACCTACGTGAAATGGGAATAAGGTCAGAATTAACAGAATTACGTGAAATGGGTAATAAAAGAACATACTTACCTCCCGCTTGTTACACGTTGTCTAGAAAGGAGAAGAAAACTTTTTGTGAATGCTTGGTAAATGTTAAGGTGCCACATGGTTACTCATCCAACATCCGTAGATTGGTATCAATGAAAGATCTGAAGTTGATAGGTCTTAAATCTCATGATTGTCACACTCTAATGCAACAAATATTGCCCGTGGCAATTCGATCTATATTGCCGAAGCATGTAAGGTTTGCAATTACCAGACTTTGTTTCTTTTTCAACACTCTATGCAGCAAAGTTATTGACCCTGATACTCTCGATAATTTGCAAAGAGAAGTGGTTGTTACCCTATGTCAGCTTGAGATGTATTTCCCTCCTTCGTTCTTTGATATCATGGTACATCTTGTTGTCCACTTGACTAGGGAAGTGAAAATGTTGGGACTAGTTTTCTTGCATTGGATGTATCCCTTTGAACGATACATGAGCATTTTTAAAGGTGATGTTCGAAACAGTTATCGGCCTGAAGGGAGTATTATTGAAGGTTATGTGGCGAGAGAGGTTATGGATTTATGCAATGACTTTCTCAGTGGTAATGACACTCCTGATAATGACAAGAATATTGAGGAGGGCAAAGGAATTTTGGGATCACGGGTGAAAGTAATCAGCCGTGAGCAGTTGGAACAAGCTCACTTGTATATTTTACACAATATGGACGAAGTGAGTGTTTATATCGAGGAACATACCAATTTCATAAAGAGACAACATCCTCGAGCAAGTTCAATGTGGCTTGCTAGAGAGCATAATAAGACTTTTACTAAGTGGTTTGAAGATAAAGTCTTACATCAACTATCTCAAACACCAAATGATATTACAGAAACTATCAAATGCCTCGCCTTTAAACCAAAACTGAATGTTATGTCTTATGAAGGGTTTGACATTAATGGATTCACATATTACACAAAGCGCCAAGATGATAAGAGTGTCGTCCAAAATAGTGGGGTCACTCTTCAAGCGTCGACTATGTACTTTGCAAGTGCAAAGGATAAGAGTCCACTTGAAGCTAAAATTTCATATTACGGTGTCATTGAGGACATTTGGGAGTTTGACTACATAGATTTCAAAATTCCGCTCTTTAAATGTAATTGGGTTGATAACACCAAAGGAGTTATAGTGGATGAATTGGGTTTCACTTTGGTGAACTTTGAAAAGATTGGCGAGAAAGGTGAACCATTCATATTGGCATCACAGGCGAAACAAATATTCTATATCGATGATCCTGTGAATGATAAATGGTCGGTTGTTCTTCATGGTAAAAGACAGTTCATTGAAGATCCTATAGACAGTTCATTGAACAACACTCTATGATTAGCGGGAGCTGCACGAGCAGAGGAAACAAGGCATGTTCATCCCTCAGGGCACAAGGGATGAATTGACAGTTGCTCTGGGTAACCCAGAGCATCCTGGACGTGTTAGAGGTGCCGGCGCTGGTGTTGGCATCAAAGCATTCTTTGGGCCATCCCAGCGCAAACCCAGAGCGGGACTTTCTCAAGAAGAGGTAACCTATTCTTTTTTTAGAATGTTACTGCAAAAGGAAATTCATTAATAAGAAGCTAATGTTTCTTTTATCCATGTATAGGAGAATAAGAGAGTTGAGGATTTAGTAGCTAAGAAGGTCAACGATGTAGTTGTTGAGAAGGTCAAGGAAGAATTGCTGTGGTGGCAGGCATCTCAGGCTTCCAATACGCCTATGGCGACCCACTCTTCTCCTGATGCACAGACTGCGAGTAATCCTGGAGACCCATCGCCTAGCACATCTGCTGTAAGTATTGTTTATGACATTGTAGCTAGTCTTTTCAAGATGATATGTTTTCAAGATTATATGTATATATGTATAACATTCTTTACGTAAATTTATAGGCATTGAAGCCATGCCGCTTAAGAATAGAAGACTATGTTGTTGCAGAGGCGCAAGCTTACCCGTCCCTTCCTGGGGAAAGGTTTCACGGGACTCCAATGCCACAGGGCTATGTTCGTGTGGGCCCATTATGTGTGTTACCCGATTGGAGGGAAGTTGCGTTGCCATATGCCCACCCAGATATTGATACACTTGGTGAGGCAGAAGGCGGGGTCATATTGTGGCCCAAAGCAGATGTCGTCTACACGACTGAAATTGTAAGATAAATTTACATTGATTTAGACTGTTAATGTGTATATATTATGTCAACTGATCTGAAATTATATATATAGGTTAAAAAGAAGACACCATGAGCACCTAGGCCTCCACCTCCACTTCCCGCATTACCCGATTGGGTTCCAACTGACCTAACATACCCGTTAGGTCCTGCTTGTAGGGGAATGGCATGTTGGCTACGTGCACATAATATAAATTGCCCTATAATAGTTTCTTTAGATGCAGATTATGCAGGTCGATCATACGATAGCTCTTTATTTATACAAGATATTATTGAGCTGTTTATGTATGATTGGCTGAATACATCAATGATAGAGACATGGATAAGGTGAGATCTTGTTTATACATCCATATACCTTGTGTAAGATCCGGTGATCTGGTTTCTTATATATTAATGCATACGTAATACATGTTTTGCAGCTACTTAGTCGAAGATCATTGCAAACAATTTGCATTTGATCATGTGGGATTTTTGATTCCATCATTGATTAGTATGGTAGCTAAAGACCCTGATAATGTTCAAAAATACTGTATAGATGCTTTTACAATTTTTGGTCAGCAAAAGAAGACGATAATAATAGCTCCATTCAATGTCAAGTAAGTTTACTTTATTTATAATTTGGACTTAAGAAAATTCCATTTTTATTGTGCATTTTGAGTTATTAATTGTTAACTTTTTACCTCTAGCGGTAAACATTGGGAGTTACTAGTTATTGTCCCCGGGACGTTCACTGTTTATTATCTAGATCCCGCGGGAAGTACATTAAACACTAAAATTGGACACGTAATGAGAATGCCATTATTCTGGTGAGAAATATTTCATTTTTGTATCTGTTAACATCTGTTATTACATTACTATTTACTTATGTAATTTACTGTGTTATATTAACATGTATGGGTTTAGATGCATTCAAAAAGGCTGGAGGAACGGTCCCAAGAAAAAAGAACCAGCCAATAAATTGGGAGAACGTACAAGTAAGTTCCCGACTCCAATGTATATATTATTGATGTGAATTGTGCTTAGTTGTATTATTTTGTATGTTTCAATTTATAGTGTGCTACACAAGACAATGGCTGGGCATGCGCATACTATGTGATGCGATTTATGCAGATGATTATCAAACATGCCGCATTGGAAATCGATTGCATACATGAGGTATTATATATAGTCTCATTAGTTAGTATGAAATATATCAATCTTATTTTTATATTATTACTTATATATATACATCATTCTCTTTGCAGGTGTTTAAAACTGACCACACTATAGGCAAACGCTTAAAAAATGTACATGCTCCATATATGAGGGAATCATTAAATGAAGTAAGAGAAGAATGGGCAAAAGCCATACAAGCAGTGGCAACTGTAAGATATAATTGGGATGTTGATAGCGATAATGAATGATACTTTGTAAATGAATATTTCTGAATGTTAATACATGTATTTGAATGTTTCTATATGTGTGAATGTGAGAATTGAATTGATGTCTGAATGTATGTACTTGTGTGAAATTTTGCTTATGACTTTTGCAGGTTTGCGGCCTGTTTGTAGGCTGATATCAATGGATGTCGTAAACCTGCAGTTCAGAAAACTGAACTGCAGGTTCTCATCCTGTTGACCAGCCACAGCAGGCCTGCAAACTGATATGAAAAAAAAATATAAATAGGCGTCGGTTATTTATAACAAACCATCAGCAAAGACCTACATCGTCGGTTATTTATAGATAACCGACGCCTTATCTGGCCAAAGCAGTCCTAGAAATGGCGTCGGATATTCGTATCGAACCGACGCCTATTTAAATTAGAGGCGTCGGTCTTTTGGTATATAACCGACGCCAAAAGTGTTCGCGCCACAAAAAATGGCGTCATTTAGGACACTTTATGCGTCGGTTATCTACGAAAAGACCGACGCTATAAGGAATATAGGCGTCGGTCCGTTAGTAAATAACCGACGCAGAAAGTGCCCTAGCTGGCGCCGTTTTATGTGGCGCGAACCCTTTTGGCGTCGGTTATCTACTAAACGACCGACGCTGATAGGTTAGATAGGCGTCGGTTAAACAACCGACACCAAAGTGTTCGACCTTTAGCGGCGTCCACATAGACGTCGGTCGAAAACCGACGCCAAATGGGGTTAAACGACCGACGCCAAAGGCCACTTCTGTAGTAGTGAGAATTGAATGTAATAATAACATTTATGGGTTCAAGTTATATAACCCACCTTCAAATCTGAATCCAAGCTTCAAGCTCCACATCTCCAATGTTGAATGAAGCTTTCACAACCTCCCAAGACTCGTCCTCAAGATTTTGTGTGAAAAGGATTGGCTAGAGTTGAAGATTGAATGAAGAAAAGAAGAAATCAAGCATTGATTTTCGATTTCCACCATGAAACCAAGATTGAAGCTGACTATGGAGCTTACCTATAGGTTGGGGCACGTCCTCCTATTTCTCCTAAGCTCCTTTGAGTTCAACCAAAGCAAGGAAATAAAAGGAATAAAAAAAGCCTTTCATTTGGCTTGGAAATGGGATGTTTATAAGGAAATTCAAGGAGAGAGAAAGTAATAATTAATTCCTTTATTTTCGTAAATTGATGCCACATCTCCCCCTCAACTCCTTGCCCAAGAAGCCATCCTTTTCCCCTTTGCAACCCTCTTCTTTATCCATTAATTAAAGGAAAAGAAATTAAGCACCTTAATTCATATAATATTAATATCCCATATTTAGTGGATATTACTTTTTAGTTAACTAATGTGAGTGGGCTCTCCACTTACTTAGGATATTTTCATTGCCTTTTCAAGGCACAAGGACGTCCACTCTTGTAGATTTTAAACCAACACATTTTTGGTTGAAGGGCACATCAATTAATATATTTATTTTTGCATTAAATTGAATTAGGGTTTCAATTATGCCTATATCTTGATTATTTTAATATCAAGATTCTCTTTCTTCCAAAGTGATTCAAATGAGACACCCCTCTCATTTTACTTTCTCTACATGATGCCAAGAAACATGAGGGACCCTCTTGAAGTGGTATTTTGCATATTGAACCCTAAGTTTTGGGTAAATTACACATTACACCAAAACTAGGTTTTAATGCACAAAGATTGCTCATCAAGCTCTATCTTGGTGCTCAAGCATGTGGAAGCCATACCACTGCATCATACTCATCCCTATGATGCTTCAACACTTGAGGAACATTTTATCATGTACAATTTGCAAGTTAAACCCTCAACTTGGGTAATTTGCACTTTAGTCCAAAACTAACAAAACATTATTTCAACATTATTCAAAAGGGACTAAAATTGAAATATAAGTTCCTATGGAGCCTTAATTACTTTTCAAGAAATAAGAACAAGTATCTAATTAACTTTATTAACAAAACATCTAGGGTTAAGGCATAACCTAGGTCAGGGATGTTACAGTTACTAACGTGGTGATACCATATGCTTCACCCCAAGTAGCAAGAGAACTCAATATATGATGTTGTTGTAGTGACTTTCTATTTCCAGATCTGATGCCCCATCTATTCTTAGGCCTGATCACCTGCAACATTGACTGGGGAAGAAGTAATAATATGTTCCAAGTGGTTACGAATCCTGGATTAGTAACCACTTTGTAAAGGAAAGCCTTCAACACCTGAGAGAATGCAAGATAACAACTATGAGGGATGCTCTTCACACTAGTGATAGGAACACTAAAAACACAATTGAGAAGCTAGCATAACATCTAGGACCAGCCCTTCCATAACATTTTGAATCTTAATGCCCTTTGGGAGGGGCTTTAAGATGTCAATAATTCATCCTTAGATCTCTACCGTATCATCAGTGACCCTAGTAAGGCCATCTTGCATGGTTCATATATAGTATTCTCATGCATCCTCCACACATCAACTAATCAAGGACCCTTACAATCTCCTCCAATGTAAAAACTAAAACATGGTCATTTTGAATAGCTTCCTGCAATCCTTTACTATGCTTGTTGTTGTAGCATGCCTATGAATCCTCTATTCCCCTCTCTACCATCCAGACAACAACAAAAATTACAGAATGGATAGTGCAAGTTCTCTGCTTGGAGATGTGAGCCACCCGACCAGTCAACCCTATCACAAACCTCTTTTGTCATGGACATGTGATGTCATCGTTGTGAGCAGTGGTAGATCCAGATTGGGGCACGGCTAGGAACGTGCCCCACCCATTTTTGCTAAGATTAATTAAGTCGTCAACTATTACAACCTTCTCTAATGTCCAAATAACAAACATGCCCCACTCATCTTTTACTCCAATGTCCTGTGGCTACTACTAATTGCCAAAGTTGCAAACCAAACTCCCAATTTTCTGATACGGCTTTTCCTCTTGCCAAATCCTGATCATGCTTTGTTCTAGGAACTTTCACCAAATGGATTCAAATTTTGTATTGAAGTGCGGGATGAAGTAATTTAATCGGTTTCCGTGACATTTGTTATCTCATTCTTAACTTGCACGGTATTGAATTCTGTATTCAAGTTCAGAATGAAGTAAGTTAATTAGTTTCGGTAACATATGTTCTCTCTTTCTTCCCAACCCGTTATAGTGACTTGCATGGTATTAAATTTTGTATTCAAGTGCAGGCTCTTCGTGTTCATCTGTTACATTTATAGGAAACAAACAATTCCTTAGGTGATAACAATAAGATAATATGATAGAAATAAATGTATAATGTCAATAGCTGCCCCATGAAGCATTGGTTTCCATAGGGTCTATCTTATGTAATTTGACTTTTCTTATTCATCCATTACAAATATGTGATAAGATAAAAGATTTTTGTGGTCAATCGTAAACTGCAGTAGTGATAATCTAATAATAAAAGTGGTTGTGTATAAATCACGATTTATATATTGTGAATAGGCAGAAGGACACCAATTTACATCTACCTACATCTTGAACACAGTGTAAGTCGTTAGTAATGCAATATCATGGTACAACAAAATAGATTGATATCTAGATACAACGAAATGTTTGCATTTTTTCACACACTACATGTACTATACAACTTTAAATCGATCCACGACACGAGCTGTAAGTCAAATGCCTCTATGGCTTAAAGCAATTTTCTTTACAAAAAAAGTAGTTTATTTAAGTATCATACTGAAATTGTCTCCTTAGTTTGTTTAAGTATTGTACTAAAATTATTTCTTGCTCATTTGCATCTAGCTATGGTTTTATGTAACATTATGTTTCTATAGACATAAGAAAAAATTATGTGTGTTTAGATATAGATTACGCGGTGCCCCACCCAATTGAAAATCCTAGCTTTGCCACTGGTTGTGAGATATCCATGACTATGGCATGATGCCCTGTTACATGCATATATACACTAGGAATCTCTCCTTCCCCTAAATCAAACATTTACATATATGTTGTACTAGAGGAGGAATATGAAGCATTGATGGACTACTAAACCACCTACGTCTAGAGTAGTCAAAGTAAAAAGTCTAGAAGGAGTATGAGAACTGAAAGAATCTAGGTCTTTTACAATTGTTTGAGTCTTCCGCCTTCCACCAAGATATAGGGTCCAACGTCCAGATGCCAGAAACAAGTAGTTGACTAGTGGGACGCTAGACGAGATCGCCAAGAAAGACACCCAGTTGGAGAAGGTTGACCCCGTCTTGAGGTGGAAGGTAGCATAGATGGTGGTAGTGGAGGGAGTTTACAGACCCAGAAGGGCAACGAAGGTGACAAAGGTGAGCAGGTGGAGGGTGTTCGTGACACACCTCACTAGACACCAGCCTTGTAGTGGGCAACATAGCCCAATCTACGGTGTAATAGAGTGTTGGAATGGGTTACTGAAGGTGATGGCTTTGCCAACAACTAGGTGTTGCAGATATACATGTCCTGGCACAAACCGCGAGTAGGGAAGACAAAGGGTATTGTTTGGATGTTGTCTCAAAAGATATATATTTTCTATTTCTTAGGTCAAAACAAATGTTTTATTGTCGGGATCTTGTTGATGGTGAGTCATAGAGGAGGAGGAGAGCCATACAAGGTGCACCGTTGGGACTACATGCAAGGTTGAGGATGAGAGAAAGATCACTCGACAGAAGTAAAGATGGTGGGAAGACCTAGTCTTAGAAATCTCGACTTACTTGAAACCCAAAACATCGAAAAAGGAAAAACCTAATCCTAGAAACCCTGACTTATTTGAAACTCCACAACATCAGATAATCTTGGTCCGATATTATGCATGCATATTGATGCAATGGGTCTAAATTTGTATGATTGATTTGTTTATTGTTGGGACGAAGGTCTCATTCCTCATACCTAGTTTATGTTCCCACAACGCTATATATTTTAGATGGGGGTTATGCCCCGTGCCCTAATTATGCAACCACCATGTTATATTTTTGAGAGTTTGATTATATTTCATTCCTCTTATCAAGTTTGGGGATATGTTTCATAATTGTCGTTGTTCTTGTATTTACGCTACTATCACATTATGTCACTACATAATAATTGTTAATTATTGATGGGTTGTGTGTCTTAACATTATTTTGTATGATTTCGTGACATACTTTACATATATGAAGTGGAAAGTAAATCTTTTGGACTATTTTGTGCGTTGGGATCTCTTGTTGACAAAATGTGCCTCAAGACCCCAATTTGTTTCGGTTGATATTTGTACTTTGGAATCTTGTTCTCGTTATCACTTTGTGGTGATCTTGTTCCATCGTCACTTTTTATGAGAGTCTTATTGCTATACCGATTGTCCTTTATGCCTAATATTGTTTATATACACATACCAAATTTAGCTAATATTATCCAGTTATTCTTCTTTTTGTTGGGTTTTGTTGTCATCCCATTAATTGAAAAGAAGATTGCAAGGTTTTACCAAGTTGTCCCCTGGACATGCATGAGTATCTATTTATTTGCGGTCGAAGTTGAATTGGTCGGTTACCCTTTGGGAGTAAATGTGAATCTCTCCCGACTTATGAACAATTTAAATTGAATTGTTAACCAAGTGTTAATTTGACATATTTATATAAAACAAACTTTGTAACATGACATGCATGCATCAAAAATATCATATTGATGACATAATTTTTTTGTAGCTATTATTTACATCTATACATCCTTATTAAAGTCAAAGCCAATCATAATTATAGATAATTGGGGCATATTAGTTATACGATTGTGTTCAAAGTCTTAACTCGAAGCCAACTCGTATTAAGTTTAGACCCAAAAATTTATGCGGTACATTTGACCGCGAGTCAACTAACTCCCGTGTTGTAACTAAATACTCGATGAGAGGACACGGTTCTACAATGAACAGAATTTTGGCGAAACATGAAACATATAATTACAGAACCATGAAAGACAAGCTCGTGTATGTACTCACACGGCTACAGTGTGGAGCTATAGCTGCCTGCCCTGGAGCAGTAGCCTTTGTTCTCAGCTACACATTGCCCTTTCAATTCAACAGGGGGGATGGAATTGAATTTGAAATGAATACGAAATTGAATTTCCTTTCCTTTTCTTTTGTTGAACGATGCCTTTTTGCCTTATCTGATCCACAGCTCCGTCGCTGTTGAAGGCGTGTGCGCTTTAGTTGTGTTTGGGGGAGAAGTGGGGGGTTGTGTGAGCGGGGTGGTAGCTTGCTGGTGTGGGGTTTGTCCCAGTGGCAGCAGAGTGGGTGTAATAAATGCACGAGGAAGAGGAGGAGAGGTGGAGATCGAAGAAGGCAAATCCAAGACAAAGGGCAAGCCGGAGAAAAGGGAAGTGACGGAAGGAAGGAATGGGACAGAGGTATTACTGTGCGATTGATTATTCTAATGGTAGACCAGAGGAAGGGTATAGAGAGAGAAAGATATGAAGGTTGTTTGTTGCAGGCAATGCAGTAGGGAAGAGGAGTAAATGCGGTCCAAGAATGGCAAAGGTAGAGAGGTGGTGTTGTGGTGGAAGTCAAGTGGGCACGACCATGAGTTGTGATTGGGAAAGGTGGTGGGCGAAGTAAATGGTGGAAGGGCCTGTTTTGGGGATGGTGATGTGGACTTCAATTTCCTCCTCCTGTCTCTCTATCTCCTTGCTTTTCTTGGTTTGACTCGAGGGGATTGAAGTGAACTGCTTGCCCCTCTCTCTCTCTCTCTCTACTTCTTTCTATTCAATTATTCATCTCCATTCAGTAGCAGCAGCATCTTGGCTTCCCTAGCCACATCCAGAACCCATTTTCAAACATTCATGCAGATCAGATCCTTACCACCTCAAAGACGAACATCCACAAATGTCTTCGTGCAAGTTTGTAGAACATGTATCTCTTTCATCGATCCACCTTCAATTCCCAACAAGAACATGTATACAATTTTACCTGAACAAATCTGGTTCCTGCCCAATCATAGCGAAATACAAAAACCTTGGCTTATTGCATGTGTATCAGAGCTTGGAAAAATAGTAATAACCATGCAAACCATCGATCTGGAATATGCGGATGTGTGTGAGTGTGCATCTTCCAGCCTGCTGTTGAGGAAGACGAGCGGGCGAGTGGCTGAAGAGCTAGCGAGGGATTGGGAGTTAATGCGACGTCCTTTATGACCAAATGCTGGCTAGCTGTTTGTGTTGAACATGCAGTGCACTCCATCCACATACCCGCATGCAATTTGGTATAGATGTGTGTGCATGTTTATCCATCCTCGCTCTCTCTCTCTCTCTCCCCCCCCCTCTGATCTTCCTTGCTCTTCGTGGGCCGGTGCGAGGTCTGGTGTGTCGGCGCGATTCCGACATGCAAGACCGCTCAGGGCGTGCCATATCACACCTAGCGCCTGACCAAGTGACCAGACTTTCGATCGTTCAAACTCCCCATTCATGTGGCGCCTCTACCTCCCCACTCGCCTTCAACCTCCCGCGCGCCTTGGTTTTGCTCTTCACCTGCGCGCGCGCGGTCATCTCTTATCACGTCCACGACCAAAATGGCTTTTACGCCCCGGTAAAGATTGCTGTCTGGAAGTCTTGATGCGCGCGGTGATCGAGTAACCCCCACAGCCTGTAGGGCATGCCACTTAGCTCTGGCCTTGACGGAATTTAAGGATCGAGATACAGGATCAGCAATTCATACTGATATATCCATGGGGATGAAGAAACACAACAAGGTGTACTGATATACTACGTACGTACGTACTGCAATTCGCTGTGTGCCAACTATTCCTTTTCCTTCTTCTTCAAGCATGATATCCAATCCCATCCCGTCACCAGTAAACTCAGGTCATGAGTTGAAAACCAGACTGAACTACACATGCCATTTACGTACATGGGTTACCTGCTATGGCCGCACACGGAGTCGTGAGTTAAAGCTCCCTATCTTTTCTGTCGTTCTAACTGTGCCAGCAGGCAACCCCTGCTAGCTAGACCAGCTTTACTAGGGGGGTATTTGTTGGATCGCTTAGAGCTATATTCAGTCAATTTGGCTGACTGTCACAAACGACTAACATATGATAAGCAAACAAGTCCACATCAGGCGCAACATTTGGATGTTACTAGTTTATGCTCTTGGTAAATGATTACTATAAGAAAATATCAAACTGGAGCTATATAAATTATGTCATTAACATCCACTAGGAAAAATAAATAAAATGTCCGCCTTTCTAATTAAATGATATTTAGAATAACACCCATTTCAAACGAATCCTCAAACACGCACGTATCGACTGAATGCGTCCAAATGCTTTCAAATTTTAAAAAATAGATGGCGAAAACATAGTACTATTTTGTCTATCGTTCAAATTTAATATTAGAAAAAACAACAATTCACGGTGAAAACATTTTTTTATTTTATAATAATTAATCACGGTGAAAACATAGGTACTATTTTGGCTATTGTTAAAATGAAAAGGTGCAAATTTGGTTTTTCTTGGAATACAATTTGTTGATAACCTTGCACGTTTTTCCACCAACATCCAGTATGCATAAATAAAATGGATCATGATCAACCCAGAAAGAGATTATTGTATGGTTTAGCATACCTTATGTGATTATGGATAATCTCCATAGGTACATGAAGACACCCTCTCCCAGGTTCACTATTTGAGACAATTGATGTTCTTGAAGTTGTGCTCTTGAACACGCATTCTTGAACCTATATGTGTTTTGAAGTTATGTGAGCGTCGCATTCGAGTGGATCTCTTGTCCTTGCAACTGTACATTTTGATGTAGTCATACGTATGAGTTTCTTAGATAAGTATAGGGTGAAGAAGCTAGATTCATGGTCTAGGAATGATGAATTTCATGTGAAAGACTGGACTTGGACTTTTCTAAGTGTCAAGAATATTTTATCTACATGCCATATTTCTACTGAAGTAGAAGAAAGGTAGCCCATGCATGTATATAGAGGTTTCTTAGCACCTATCCATGATATCAAGGCAAACATACACTATTATGAGGAAGTTTGCTCATGTGTCCCATGTTGATCTTCAAGGGATATAGGGGACCTTTCAGCACAAGCGATGAGCACCAACCTGAGGCACCAATCTGAGTCATAGGATAGAGGATACCTACCTCCCATTTTCTTCTCCATGCAAAAATAGGGTTGTGATGGAGCAACTCCCAACTCAAGCTCCGGTAAAGTCTGAGGCTCATCTAGGACACGAACCCTTGCGACATGATCTAAGGAAGGTGGTTATGCCATTTTTATGCACTAAAGATCATTGTCGCCCACATCCTCACTGTACCTTCTACTTATGGAAATACGCTCATTGGGAATAGATATCACAAAACAAAGACCAGTCGAGGGAATCAAGTTTTAGAGAACCGAGTGGCGATGAAGGCTGAATGGCCCAGGAAATGAACCTAGACTAGACCCACATTGAACCGGCCTCTGTGACCATAGACTGCTCGACGCGTGACCAGAGGAGATGGGCCAGCCAACACATATGAATCAAAGACTACCCCTCAGATAATGGGGCCCACTACACGAGATAAATGATTTCAAATTCTTAGCAATATACCAGATCTTCAAAATGTTATTAGAAATAACCTCCATGTCCAATAAATACGCCAAAAATACTCTCAGACTGACAAAAATATCCTCTTTGTTAGTAGATCCCTAGATTAGAATCTTGAACACTGTTGTTGATGATATATAATTTAGAGTTCAACGCTCCTTTCTATGATTTGTTAATTGCAATAATTGCCTAATGAGGGATATCAAATATTAGAAAATTTATGTTGAATGTTAATTTTGTGAGCAGATTGAATCTAGGGTTTGACATGAATATTAGGATAAAATACTAGGTATTTTCTCATTAAATATGCATAAGTACTTTTAATCTCATTTTAAATATAGAAATTAGTACTAGCATCATAAAAATATGAAAATTGAACCAAAGCCTGATTATGACATGTATAATAATATCTGAGACCAACATAAGGTTGATTTGAACCTATGTTTGACTAAACCCTGATTTTGAACCTAAATATAAAAAATAATCATGGTCCTTTACAAATGATGATTAATTGATATTAATCAGGTGATAGCCAGAGAACTAGATAGTCCAAAATACAAATAAGAATCTCTGAACTCAGGTACACGATTTAATAATTATATGACTATGGATGTTTTACTTGAAATGTGATACATATGTATGCTTGTTTACTTGATCAAATATTTCCATGTAGTATTCTTGTGGGCTCCGATCTCCAAACCACGAATTAATCTCGATTTAAACATGTGCGGAAGCATTCGGTAAACAGCGGAAGACCAAAAATCACGGGAAATTAAAACTTTTTGAGACAAGAGCTTGAAACCTCAAACCTTTTCTATAGAAAAAGGATAAAACTGTTTACATCACTGACAATTACTTCTTGAGTAATTATCTACAACATGATACAAAACTTCTCAAGAATTCATACTCAAAACACTCCAGGACCTGAGAGTACAGAGGACACATAAGACTGACTCTATACTACACCATGAAGCAGGCTAGATCTCCACCTGAGATATTTACTGCTCCTGATGCTGCTGTTGTTGGGATTGGTCACCTGAGTTCTTGTTCCTCCGTCTTCGACGACCACCTAAAAAGTAGAAGTCTACGGGGTGAGACAATTATACATAATTGCCCCAGCGAGAGTTATAACTCTCCACTAGGCTTTATAAGCAAAGCAGGGAATAACTAAAGCAATAAGATCCTTCAAGATATTCACTAGCAGTTCTGATAATAAGCAAGAGTTCAATCAATATTAAAATATGAGAACATCTATACTCTTCAAGGTAACATCAATCAAATAACTCGTAGATAACTCTAACAGATATACTACGCTGTTGATTATGTTTTTCAAACATTATTGTTATGCCCTGTGGAGATGAGGTATACCACTCATACTCCAACTGATCACTAGTAAGTCGCATCAGTATCATACATAGGTCATTAAAAGAGCCGGATTCTTAAGACCTCATCTTCCTCAGTCAGTTAGAGGATTGATTGTTTGACATCTGGCGGGATGTCTTTTGTAATAGCTCACCAGGGTACTCTGGTCCTTTGCTATTTTTAGAGTTACAGTGGTATTCTGTACTCTCTTCGCTATCGGAAGATTTCTTGTTTATCTTTCACTAATACAGTATTTGTGTCTTTAAGGGAGTGTAGAGATACATCTCACCTTTAGGACTTTATGGTGGGGTCTGATGGACTACTAGAATCTACATCATCCTCTCACCCTTTCTTTTATAGTGAAGGTATGACGGACTACAAGAATCTACATCAAATACCTACACTAGGATGTAAGGTTCTACACATCCATGTACCCCACATACTCAAAAGTATGTGATCTAGGAGTTCCCTTAGGAAAACCTGTTTCACCATCATTTAGACTCTGACAATGATGGATCTATGATCAGGGCTCTACATTTCACTTGATTAGTTAGGTACATTCAGTATTCTTTAAACATTGTCCTTCAAACAATAACATTAGCACAACAACTATAATGAGAATACATAAATGTAGCAGGCCTAACTCTTTTCAATCATTAGTTCTCAGTCATCTCATCACAAGTCATCTGTCAAGCATGACCTTGATGGTGTTTATGGCTTTCACAGCCCATAAATCACAAAAGATGTCACTCACAGTGCATCAATCTGGATTACTATTCATAAAGCTTAAGACATGCTTTCAATGAATATAACATGGCATTCCATACCTGGATATGACCATCATCTCATAACAACCTGCATGGTTCATGAATATAACATGGTATTCCATACCTGGATATGACCATCATCTCATAACAACCTGCATGGTTCATTCAACAGATAATAGTAAACAATTCAACAATTAGGGTTTACTATTCATCTTTCATGTCAATACCCTAAAATTAGGGTTTACTATTCACTCTATGGTGAATTGTACTCATTACATCATCATGTAAGAGAAACATCATCATTAAGGCTTTTAATTGAGATTAAGGTCCATTAGATATCATAATTAGGGTTTCCATGACCTCACATAGGTGGGTCATTCCCTAATCATGCACATTCATGTGTAAAAGAAGTATCTCACTTGAGTTTCCACCTTAAAAAGGTTACTTTCTCTCTCTAGGATACTTTCTCTCTCTAGAAATACTTTCTCTCTCCTCTCACTAGTAGATGGTGGCAACACCACTCTAGATCAGGTTGAGATAAGTCTCCATTGACTAACATAAGCCAAAACATCAACATCATGTGATTAGGGTTTGATTAGAACAAGGTTTTATCCCTTTAGACCCTCAAGGGTATTTTGGTAATTTGCCACATGATCACCATCATGGTTAACTCACTAATCACATAGTCCCTTAATGACCTAGGTTACCATTAGGGTTTAGATTGGATCACCATTGAACTAATTTACACCATCAAATGGTTAAGTACAAACCATCACCAATCTCCAAACGGTTTCAACCTTCAAACGGTTTCAACCACCCAAACGGTCTTGAGACCGTTTGGAGGTGAAGACCGTTTGGAAGGGTTAACTTCCAAACCATTTGGAGCTTCAATCAGTTTGAGACCGTTTGATCAAACTTGCTTGAGACCGATTGGACCAAACGATCCTGAGGTCGTTTGAGCCCAAACGGTCTTGAGACCGTTTGGCCCCAAACGGTCTTGAGACCGTTTGGTCTCAAACGGTCTTGAGACCATTTGGATCCAAACGGTCTTGAGACCGTTTGGTCCAAATGGGCTCAAACCGTTTGGACCTCCAAAGGGGTTCAAAGGTCACCAAAGTTCATGGATATGTGTGTTGAAGCCCTCAATTGGCTAAAGCTATGCTAACCACTTATAAATTGAGTCAATTAGGGTTAGCCTTAACCACTTAGACATCCAATTGACCCTCAATTGCAAGCCAATTAGGGTTCAATCCTCCTCAAATAGGGTTTCAAATCGATTGGTCATCAATGTTCAACAATGTGAATCAATTCAAGGTTGAACCTATCAATTGACCTCCAATTGGGCTCAAACTTGGCCCAAACGGTCTTGAGGTCGTTTGGACATCATCCAAACGGTCTTGAGACCGTTTGCCCAAGGTTTGACCAAAATCCAAGTCATTTTGACTAAGGTTGAAGTCCAATTAGGTCAAAATCAGCAATTTTCATCAATTCATCAATTTCCTACAATTGGACCCTCAAACCATTAGATTAACTCAACCCTAGACCTTCAAACGGTCTTGGGTTGTGCCCAAACGGTCTTAGGACCGTTTAGAGGAATCCCCAAATGGTCTTGAGACCGTTTGGGTCCTTCAACCCAAAACTCAACAAGATCTATATGTTAAATCAGCACTTTTTCACCCGATTAGGGTTTCATGTTGAAGTGCCTTCAACTCTCAATTGGTTAAGAATTAGACTTTGATTCTTTGCAGAGATGAAAATTCAATATGTTAGGAACAGAACCTCAAACGGTTGTCCCTTGGTCAACTCTTTCAAATGGTCTTGAGACCGTTTCAATCCAAACGGTCTTGCAAGACCGTTTGAGAGCAAACGGTTTGAAACCGTTTGAACCCAAACGGTTTGAAACCGTTTGAACCCAAACGGTTTGCAACCGTTTGGACAAAAAGGGTCCAAGGTCGTTTGAAAAAGTAACATAGGGAATCACGCCCCTCATCTTCAACCTCTAGCAAGGTCGGTTTCTCCACTGATTTGCTTGCAAACGTGCAAGGAAGAAGGGAGGTAGAAGGAGAATTTACCAAGTAAATTGCAAGAATTGAACATACATATAAAGCATAAGTTTAGAGTTATAAAACCCGCCTAAAGGTTGATCTTAGAGCTCCAAGCCTTCAAGCTCCAAGATTTAATGGCGTCCTTGAGATTCCACAACTTGGTCAGAGGTGAATTCTCCAAGGAAACGTTGCTTTGGTCGGCTAGAACAAGAAAACTAAGTAAGCTAACCATAAAACCAACCTTAGAAAGTGAATTCCTCCATGAATTCGAGCTAGAAGGTGGGGTTCTCTTACCTAGAACAGGTTGGTCGTCCCCCCCCCCCCGAGCTCCAGAGCTATCCTTGGTCGTTTGAGCAATAAAGGAAGAGAAGTGAAGGAAAGAAAGTTCGTTCACTTAAAGCAAGGAAAAGGGCTTATATACTTTAGCCCTTTTTCCACTACAAGGACCTCTCAAGATTGGAAATCACATCTAGGTCCCTCCTTGCTCAAAGGCACATTCAAACTCATCTATCCTTATGAAAATCTCATGAAATATCAAGATCTAATGGTAAATAAATCTAACCTTCAACTAGGGTACATACATGAAAGGATCTCATACCCATTTTAGGTGATTTCTATCACAAAGACCATTTTTCTCATCTGATTATTAAATGATGTATCCCTTTCATCATTTCTACTCTAAATGATGACAAGAGTCATAAAGGATGTTCTAGATGGTGAAAATTACAAGTTGGACCCTTCAATTTGGGTAAATTGCATTTTACCCCAAATTAGGGTTTCTAAACATGGGGATTGCTTTCACAGCTGCACCTTGGTGCTCAAGCTTGGGAAATCCCTCAAACTTCATCATAGACATCCTCATGATATCTCAACATCAGAGATACATCTTATCTTGTGACTTTTGCAAGTTCAACCCTTAAACTGGGTAATTTGCACATAGGTCCCTGCATACAACACAATGCTACAACTTTATACAAAAAGGAGCAAAATTGAAAATTATATGTTCCTGAGGAACTTAATTACATGCCAGGGAGTTTTCACAAGTATATAATTACATTTTTAGGCAAAACTTCTAGGGTTAGCTCATAACCCAGGTCAGGGGTGTTACAATTCTAGTAGTGTACTAGAAGTTTGTCTTCTTGTTGTTATTTTATAACTTGCAAACATAATATAGAACTCCATTACACAAACCTTGTACACCTGCCTATATTCTTAGGGTAAAGACACAAAGATGGGAATCCTACTTGAGTTTTCAAGGTAGGGAGGACCATGTTGATAAGAGGATTAGCTCTTGATGATGATCTTGAGGTCCCTCGCATAGAAAAGGATTAGCTAATCTTGAGCACCCTTATAGACTCTTCCATTGGGAAGTTAGTCAAAAGACCTTATGATATATGATGTTATTGGTATAATTAGAGTAAAATAATATAAAACATAGGCTCTCATTTTGCTAAATACTTAATTTGTATATTACTATTCGTCTACTTCTGCAACTCATTCTAATTATACAAAACTTATATATGTATCTTTATGCCCTGTACTCAACACCTTGTGTGTTGTCCTGCTTGTTTCACATATTTTTTAGATTAAAAATGGATAGGAGTTGATGGGCTTGGTGAACTCTGTTAGGTGTAATTATTGTAAGATCCCTATTGTATACGAGCAAACTTATACAAATTTGACTCTTGAATATGTATCTAAAATATTTCATAAAATAATGTTGCTTAATATATTTTGTTGAATGTTGAGATTATTTTTATGGGTTATGCATCTAGTTTATTGTTCGTTTGTTCTTGTGCTTCCACATTCTCACTCTGGTATCTTCTATGGTTAATGGATTTTCTAGTCTATGACAATTAGCTTGATGCCAAGTTCAACAAGTGATGTATTTGTTAGTATAGAAGACCAATTTATGGTCCATGTGATATTTGAAGAAGGGATTTATGTTGATCCCAATCAGGTGGAGCACAATCTAAAATGGCATCAACCAAAGACAAACCAAATAGGCTTGTACTTTGTCAACTTAGAAGGATACTGTAGAGGGCTCATTCAAAACTTCAACAACAATTCTATGCCATTGACTAGGTTGACAAGGAAGAATTTAAGTTTATATGGCTTGGATTGTGCAACTAAAGATCTTTGTTAAAAATGGAGATACATATTACCACTCCACTCCTAACACAACTCGAGTGTAAGCAGGTGTTAATGATGTTGTTGTATGCATTTGCAAAGGGCTTGGTCATGTCATGATGTAGGGTGTGAAGCAGGCATGTAAATAGATCAAATCTGAACCAGATAATGTAATATAAAAAATATGAGTATGAAACAAAATGGATCAAAAATTAGTTTAAAAATTAACATATATCACAAAATAAGACCTTAATTTGATCTAATAAAATATTATACAAATTCAAATTAATATTTGACATAAACATAAATAGAGGTACTCCACTCACACATGTATGTTTTACGAATGACATCCTCTTGATGGAAGAAGCATCTGAACAATAAGAACAAGTAATAAAAAATATCCTCAAAGACTTCTCTTTTGACTCTAGCCCAATGGCTTCATAAGAAAAGTGATTTTTTCTCATCTAATGTCTTGTCATTGGAGAAAAGAGAATTAAGTAGGAGGATGGGATTCACATACACTGAAGAGATTGGAAAATATTTGGGTGTTCCAATCCTTCACGAATGAGTTAGCAAGACAACCCCTTCTAACATCTCTGAATCAATGAAAAAAAGATGAACACTTTGGTGGTAAAGTATTTGTCTTTAGAAGGACACATCACTTGGCTAAGGCTACTTTACAAACTATTCCTACATACATAATGCAAACAATTCAACTTTCTCCAATGCTATGTGATGAGATCAACTACCATGCAAGAAGCTTCATTTGGAATGGGGGGAAAGAGAAAAGGAAGCTACCCCTCATGTTATGGAAAAAGATCACTTCTATAAAAGATAAGGGATGACTGAGAATTAAAGACGCATGTGACTAAAATGAAGTGCTCACGCTAAAAAATGTTTGGTCACAAATCACACAACCCTCTAAGCTTTGGGTCAAGAATATGAAAGAAAATATGCCAGTAGAACTAATAAAGACCTATGATCCTACTCGACAACGTGGAGTTTCATTCGGATGCACACTCCAGCTATCAACTCCTCTGCATGTGATTATTTAGGATGGCTGCAATATGCGGGTGTGGAATAATCAATGGTTTGTAGGGAAGTTGATCGTTGATCTTGATCCTTCAACCGTATCCCCTTTTCCCCCAAGGATCTCACTCTAGATTGTATGAGACATGATTCTAGTGATTGGGATTTCATCCATGCACACTTTCCTAAATTAATATGGAAGATCATTCATGCCAACCCTCCTCCTGACCTGTCTACTAGACCTAAAACAACCTTATGGTCACTGGAACTGGGCAGTGACCTCACTACCATGTTTGCCTATATGTGGATTCGTACGCCTAAAGAAATAGATGTGATAGGGAATTGGAGAAACATATGGAAATCACATATCTTGGAACAATTGAAGGTTTTCCTCTGGTCATTAGAACATCATTCCTTAATAATAATGTGGCAAGGTATCATCGTCATGTGGATGTCTCGACTTTGTGCCCCAGATGCACCATTTTCCAAGAAACCATACTTCAATATCTTCATGACTATAAAGTAATCAAGGAATCATGACTGAAGCTTGGAGCAAATCCCCACCATTTCCTCATGAATGAAGATGAGTAGATCTCTAATATCATCAAAGGAAGTTTGGGACTCCCTACATGTACAAGTGTGGTTGCATGTTGGCACCTCTAGACAGTCCACAATGAACATGTCCATGTAGGAAGGTTTACTAGCCCAGAAGTCGTCACTGAATTCATCATAAGAAGAACCTAGGCAATTAACAGACTCATATGGGCTCCGCCAATGCGAAATACCTATATTACTCAATGTAATGGGACACACACATTCACCTATTATGTTCGATCAGATCCTACTTTTCTAGCCTCAAACAACAATGCTACCTATGGTTACTTCATTAATAACCATGATGGTGCCCTAATATGTGGGGCTGGAGATACCACCAGGGCATGATCAGCAGTAGAGCTAAAACTTATATATATCATAACAAGTATGGAGAAAATCACTGAGCAATGATGGCTAAACTCCTTGCTTGCCACTGAGTCTCTTTTATTGAGTAGGGTAATCTCTATTGATATGCAACCTTCACCTAGTTACATCCAGTATAAAAGACAGTGGCACCAACTGCTCCTAAAATCACCCTTGGTATGTCTTATGTACATACCCTGGGAACTAAATGTTACTACTGACATCATTGTAAAATATACCCATAGGCATAACTGTAGTCTCTATTTTTCATCTGATTTCCAGGAGTTGCTTGTTATTATCTTTTATCTAAACACACTTCTTACGTTCATCAGAGAGCACGATGAATAAAACATAATCTCTAGTTTGCAAAAAAAAGATAATAACAATACTATATGGAAATTATACATGTTGCTATCTTAAATAGATATGATGAAATAGTTATATTCTCATATATTTATATAAACACTATATCTTTATCATTGCATGCATATAGTTGTTGAATGTAACTTTCTTATGAACAAAGTACAATGTATTCTATGTCTATCTATTCTTTTGGTTATGAAATATATTATTTGAAATCTAATTCCAGTCTGCTAGATATCAATTTTTATAAATTTGACACAGACCCATGTAAAATGCTCATATTTATACATAATTTACATGTCTAATGAGAAGATAATCACTATTCTTCTGAGCAATTAAAGAATCATGAGGATAAATACCCAACTCATGATCTACAAATTATTATTGTGGTCTAAGCATTTAAGACATTTTAGAATTATCCATATAAAGAGACTTTCTAACAAGTTATCGATTAGAAGATCTTCAAATATATCTTTATCTAAATTGATTGGAAAGAGACAAGTTATATGGCTACATTTGATCAAAGGATACTCTTGCATGGAAGACTTGCATCCCATAAAACATAATGGCATGGTTGATACATCATGAAAGAACTCTATGTATTGTTGTTTTGTAGATACAATAATGTTTCTCTCTATAAAGTGGAATATAGGATAAGCTTCTATATTTTAGATAGACGAATCATATATAGATATATTTCCATAAGGTATTTTCCTTTCCTAGTCGTGGCCAAGCTCATGCCACTACATGGAACAAATATTTAATTTTAAAATATAACAATTGAGATGGAATAAGGGAAATGTGAGGATTTTTCACTTTTATAAGTTTGGCATTGTTAGTTTCATGATGGGATATGTACATGAAGCATGATTAAACTGATGAAGGTTGTGTTAAGGAAGCAGATTATTCTTTATTTGTTATGTTAATTTGTATGTCATAGAAGGCAATCACATCCTCATGTGTATAGGGATAATTTGTACTTTGGTTTAATAAATAAAGTGTTTCCACTTATTCATGCTCGTTGGTTATTTGATATCAGTAAAAGTGCTATTTTTCTATGAATGATTGATTCAAAGTCATAGATGACAACCCAAATCCATCTTAAATAGTGATCAAATGGTTATTGAAACCCTAATCCCACTTTATAACTTTCAAATTTGTTGTTAATAGTATTTTACTGATTGACGATTGATAATAGAATGACTTTCAGTTTGGTTGAGTAAATAAATATGTTTTATGCATATGTTTTAAATAGTACTAAAAGAAGGTAGAAATGATATGTCAAAATATGACACATGCATATTTGAATTGTTTTCCAAACATAAAAAGAACCAGCATAGAATATTTTAAGTGTCACATAAAGAAATCTTAGCCCATAATGATAGTTTGTAGGTCACCATGATGGATGGTAGCAAGTTTCTTGTAGGATGTAGTGACTAATCCATAATGATCATGTCATAGTGATTGGGTTGTATTGACAAGGCATAGATACCAATGAACCAATGAGTGGGTGATTCAGCCCTATTTTAGTGCTTCATCTTGTGTCATATAGCATTTCAATCACATCTATACTTGTTAGATTACATGTTATTTCCCCCAATATGCTTATTTTAGTCAAATGCACTTATGGAGGCTTTTTGCATCTCTTATAGGTACTTTGTCCACTACTTGATGGCATGGAAAGAAGACGGTACAATCTAGGATTTCCTCAGGTTTGGAGGAGCCCAAAATGAGGTCAAAACCATTTCCAACCTACCCCAAGTGGTAAAAGAATGTTTTGAAGCAATGCCCTCCATGGATGATCAAGTTCAAAGCTCAAGTGCATGGTAGGGACACCAAAACAGCCATGGTTTTTCACCACGGCCTTGGTGGACAAACCCTGATCACAAAAAATCACTATAACTTCCAGAATTTGATGAATATGGCCAAAATGGTCATGGAAAGTCTTATGGCCATGGTAGAAGGTTCCCACCACGGTCGTGGTGATTCCCCACGGCCGTGGCCATCCATGTATCATCTCCCTGTGACCTCCACATTTTAATTCCCATGATCGTTGTACCCTACCATGATCGTGCTCACCCCTACTCACTACGGCCGTGGTGATCCACCACGGCCATGCTACTCACAAAACCTACCTATTTTTGCACTGCTTACCCCATTTTGCCCCTACTTAACCTAGTTCTTCCCCCACACCTATATATACCTAGGTGGTGGCTGGGGCATGAGGTTAGCTACCTTACACCACCTCCTAGCTCCCCATTTTTACCCGTTAGCCATTCCGACCCATTTCCACCTCCATTCCACTCCATTTCACCATTTCCACCACAAAAACACTAGTTTATCCTAGTTCCTACCCATAATACCCTTCATTCAACACCCTTAAACCTTGGAGGAGAGAGGAGGACGTCTTTCAGTAGCTGGAGAGGAGGATTGCTCCATCTACACTGAGCTCCATGGCTTCTTCTACCTCTTTCTCCTTTCTTTTTGTATTTTGCTTTGTCACGAGTAGCTAGGCCCCTTTTGGTGGGATGTTTGGGGGAAATTATGTTACTTTGATACCATGTTGGAGGAAAATAATATGTAAACATCATTATTTCATTTGGCAATGATTATGTTATATTTGCATCTCATTATCCATGAATTTCTTGTTGGTTTGTGTGTGAAATCACCTAGGAATTTAGGGAAATCATATATGTGAATTTTAGGATTTGCCCCTAGGTCCAATTCTTGGATCCCTAGGCTGCCTCCCATCTTCCTATATCCTAATCAATCTCCCTAAGCCTAAGTGAGAGATCTAAGTAGCTAGTTTAGGTGATTCTAGTGCAGTTAGTATGGAGCCTTCTCAAGGCTAGAATGTGGGGGAATTTGGGTCCAAAGCCCTAATTTCACCTCCCCATTACTACCCTCGGCCCCTAATTTCCCTAGGAGTGTCTAATCTAGAAACCTAGACTTGATTAGACTCTAATTGAATTAAACCTAATTCCTAATCCAATTGAGCCTGTAGTAGGGGGTGTGAGGGACTAGTTCCCCTATACACAACCTAGCATATCTATGGCCAGTTAGTAGCTTAGGTTAATTCGTTAAACTCTAACCTATTATTTGGTTTGGATAATATAAATGGAATCATAATGTTCATATGTCACCCCCAACTTAAGTGATAAGTGCATCCCCTAAATAGCCCACACCTTCATTAATTGCTTTAAAACCCTAGTTTTTGTAACATCCCTGACCTGGGTTATGCTTTAACCCTAGATGTTTTGCTTAATAAAGTTAATTATATGCTTGATTTTATCTATTGAAAAGTAATTAAGGCTCAAGAGGAACTTATGTTTCAATTTTAGTCCTTTCTGAATAATGTTGAAACACTGTTTTGCTTATTTTGGACTAAAGTGAAAATTACCCAAGTTGAGGGGTTAACTTGCAAATGTCACATGATAAAATGTTACTCAAGTGTTGAAGAATAATAAGAATGAGAATGATGCAGAGGTATGGCTTGATATAGCCTGAGCACCAAGAAAGAGCTTGTTAAGCAATGTTTGTGCATTAAAACCTAGTTTTGGTGTAATGTGCAATTTACCCAAAACCTAGGGTTCAATATGCAAAATATCACCTCTAGAGGGTACCTAATGTTTCTTGACATCATGGTTAGAAAAGAAAATGAGAGGGGCATCTCATTTGAATCATTTTGGAGGAGAGAGAATCTTGATATTAAAATAATCAAGATTTAAGCATAATTGAAACCCTAATTCAAGTTAATGCAAAAACAAATATATTAATTGAAGTACCCTTCAACCAAAATTGAGATGGTTGAATTTGCATAAGTGTGAACGTCCTTGTGCCTTGCAAAGGCACCAAAAATATCTCAAGTGAGTGGAGAACCCACTCTCATTAGTTAAAGGGAAAGTAATATCCACTAACTTATGGATATTACTATTATAATGATTAAGGCTTAATTTATTTTCCTTTAATTCATGGATAAAGAAGAGTATTGAAAAGGGTAAGAGGATGGCTTCGTGGGCAAGGAGTTGAGGGGGAGATGTGGCATCAATTTAAGAAAATAAAGGAATTAATTATTACTTTCTCTCTCATTGAATTTCTTTATAAAAACACCATTTACAACTCAAATGAAAGGATGTTTTGACCCTTCTTTCACTCTTTTCTAAACCAACAACCAAGGGAGCTTAGGAGCAGGAGGGGGACGATCCCCAACCTGTAGGTAAGCTCCATGGTCTTCTTTCACCTTGATTTCATGGTGGAAATAAAAAACCAATGCTTGATTTCTTCTTTTCTCCATTCAATCTTCAACTTTGGCCATTCTTTTCACTCAAAGACTTGAGCACGAGCTTGGGATAGTTGAGAAAGCTTCTTATACCATTAAAGACGTGGAGTTTGGAGCTTTTAAGCTTCTTTGAAGGTGGGTTATATAACTTGAACCCTCAAACATTGTTATTGATTTCACTCTTTTATCAATTGTTGATTCTTTCTTCATTCCCGAAATTTTATTTGGTTGATTGATGAAATCACCATGAAGATCACTAAAAGTTTCAAAGGTTTTTATATTGAAGATTATGATTTCATCTTAAGAACACACCTCAATTAATATCTTGGGCAAATGGTTTCAATGACTTGAGGCCAAACAGTCTCAAGATCGTTTGAAACCAAACAGTTTCAAAACCGTTTGAGGTCAGGTGTTGTTATAAATTGATGATGATCCAATGGTTTTCAATTGAATTAATTTCAAAATGGGTCAATACTTTAGGGCTTCTTGATTGCAAACCCCAAATCAATTTGTTGAAGAATCCCTAATTGAAATCAATCAATTTCAGTGATTGGATGGGTCAAACGGTCTCAAGACCATTTGACACCAAACGGTCTCAAGACCGTTTGAGGTCAAATGACCTCAAGACCGTTTGAGGTCAGTTGATGTCATGATTGAATGGTGATTCAATTGTTTCAATTGAAGTAATTCCAATGATTACATCAATTGATGGGTTGAATAATTGGAACCCTATTTGATTGATTGAAAGTAACCCAAATGATTCATTCGGTTTTAAGATGTTTTGGACCAAACGGTATTTAGACCGTTTGATTCCAAATGGTCTTGAAACTGTTTGGAATCAAACGGTTTCAAAACCGTTTGAATGACCAAGTGGTTTCAATTTTCAAATGGTTTCAACTATTGGTTTGTCCAATCGATCTTAGTGATGAATTGTTCAAATAGTTTCTAATGTTGAGTGCCCAAATGGTTTCAAAACCATTTGGAGGGAAAATGGTCTTAACCCTAGATGCCCAAACGGTTTCAAAACCATTTGGAGGGCAATTGACTTCAAACCATTTGAAGATTCAAAGGTCAAAACCGAATGGAGCTTCAACATATACAAAATTGATTGAAGACTTAAAGTGATGAAAGATCAGTTGATCCCATGATTGATTATGATGATTGTCAAAGATAAGTACAATGGTTGAATCCCTAATGTACTTAGATGCCTTAGAGGGGTTAACCTTTGATGCTTATGGAAGCAATGACTCAATACACTATGCTAACCCTAAATGTATGCACTTGAATAAAGGGTTAATCTAATTTAATCAAGTATGATGTAATTAATATCCTAGAGAGGAAGAAAGAGAGAAACTTATACATAAGTGAAAATCATGTAGTGATTAATCCTCAGCACTTTCAACATGAATAAGATATGCAATTAGGGTATGATCCTGATAAAGAGATCATGAAACTCTAATTAAGAAGGTTGATGAACCCTAACCCTAATTAAGGGTGATAACATGTGAAACCCTAATTGAGGGTGATGTCATGTGAAACCCTAATTAAGGGTGATGTCATATGAAACCCTAAATAAGGATGATGATATGTAAAACCCTAACTGAGGGTGATGTCATGAGAAACCCTAATCAAGGGTGATGTAAAGTGAAACCCTAATATAGAGATGTAATGTGAAACCCTAATCAAGGGTGATGTTAAGGTGAAACCTTAATGCAATGATGTGATGTGAATCTCTAACCGAAGGTGAGGCTATATAATGAGATGTGAAATCTTGATATGAAATCCCAACCCTGATAAAGGGTAAAGAAATGTGAAGTCCTAATTTCGGGTTATAGTGTATGAGACCCTAATCTTGGGCAATATGATGATAGACCATAACCCTAATTTGGGTAATGGTATGAGTATTCCTAATTGACATGAATTGGGAAATCCTAACTATTTGGAGGGAATAGTAATGTCACTCTTACATACATTGTCCTGATATGTGATTGATGTAACTGTTATCATGTGCACTAATCTTGCAGGTATCATGTGATGTTGGACATAGCCAGGTATGAGCTATGATGTTTTATTATTGGAATTTTTTATGGGCCTTGTGAGCCATAATATGTTGTGTTTCCTAGTAAGAGGTAACAAGAGATTAATGGGCCTTAAGAGCCACACGAGATACCTGTATTGCAAGTATCATGTTTACCTTGGTCAGATGACCTGAAGGTATTAGTTACCTGATAAAGTGGTAATAAGTGTTCTTGATGAATTGAGGGTTTGAATATCCATATTCTATAACCATAATGATGAGATGTTAAGGGATGAAAATGCCCCTGATGTGATAAGGGATTGAGATCCCAATGTTTTATAAAGCTTTGAAAAAGACTTGATAGAAATAGTACTCATTCTTTGTAGCATTTGTTATAATGATTTATGTTTGAAAACATGAGTGATGCTAAAAGAACATAGTAATGTACTTAATTTAATCAAGTGAAATCTTATCATGTAGAGCCCTGACCATAGATCCATCATTGTCAGTAATTGGTGATGGTGAAACATGTTTTCCTATGGGAACTCCTGGAGGGCATACTATTGAGTATGTGGGGGTTATGGGCACATATATCCACTACTACATTTTTGGCCAGTAACGTCGCTGCCCATAGCATCATTTTCACTAGAATAACCGACCTAATAGACTACTGCATCGATTTTATCATAAAAACAGACCTTATAGGTTTCCCGCCGTGAAAATTTGCGTGATTTTGGCTTCATGCCTCAATCTATTGGGTCGGTTTTTTTAAAATAACCGATGCTATAGGGTCAACAAAAAATACGGGCACCGCTTTGGAACTCTAGAGTCGGTTTTTATATATAACCGACCTTACAGATGCTAACCTATAGCATCGGTTCTAGTGCAAAACCGAACCTAAAAGTATATTAAAAAACGGGTGCCCGGACTTTACCTATAGCGTCGATTTTTTAAGATAACCCACACTATAAGTCAGGTCTATAGCGTCGATTATCTTAAAAAATCGATACTATAGGTTAAGTTCGGGCAACATTTTTTTAGTAGACTTTTAGGGTCGGTTTTTACCCAAAACCGACGCTATAGGCCTTCTATTATTTCACATAGCAGCCCGATAGTAAGGCTTAGGTTGCCATTTTCCGCTGCTTCTTCCCCGTTCCCACTCCCGTGCCTGAAGAAAAGCAACGCTGCCTCTACAAAGGTGACCTTTCACAACCATCTCCTTGTCTGAAAAGAGGCAAACTAGTGTCGTTTTCCTTGGACGACGACGTCCAAGATTCTTACCACCATCTCCGGCAACGACGCCGCTCCTTACCACCATCTCCGGTGCCGTTTCCTTGGACGACGACGACGACGATGCCTTAGGCATTGCATCTCTCTCTAGTGCTTTCTTCCTTGAAAGGCGACGATGCCTTAGGCATTGCAAAGGCCGTGCGCGTCTCTCTCCGATTCTTTTCCCGCACAAGCTCCCTCACTGACTGGTTCTTCTCAAGGTATTTCTCTCTGTCGCCTCATCACTCCTCCATTTATGTTTTACTTTCAAGCAACTGACCAGGTAGTACGGCCGTGCTGGGCAGCACGGCCGTGTTAGGAGCAGTAACAAATTCAAAATTGACAAATTTTGATGATTCTGCAACTCAGCCAACATGGGTGTTGGCTGAGTTGCAGAATCATCAAAATTTGTCAATTTTGAATTTGTTACTTCTCTTATAAATTGATATATACTGACCCCTAATTAATACATTATAACAGAATTGAATCGTGCATTTGTGTTGTTGCAGGTGCTATTGACTTGTTGTTGACTTGCATATATTTCTTCTTCAGCTTACAAGTGAGGTATAATATTCTCACTCTCCCAATGTGCCATTTTATTTGACTAGTAAATCAACCAATAATAAAAATATTTATTCATTCATATCTATATTTTATTATCAATCACATATGTAATCATTATATATACATTCCAGAAATATGATGGTAGATATTATGTAGTCTCAGATTGATACTTTAGGGTTTATATATGAGATCATCGATGCATGATGTTTAACTTATTATATAAATATGACAATAATACATTTATGCATGTATCAACTTAGAAACTCGTTCAAAATTTACTCATAGGAGTAAATTTTGGATAGTCCCCGGTTTGGGACTGTTTTTGGATATTTATTCTCACTTAGGATGTAACTATATAATGTATGTTTAGTTTTGAAGAAAATTTTAGTAGTATTTCCTCATTTGTTCTCTGGGTACATATGTGAGTGGTTATTTATCATTTACATCGGTGTACTTGGAGAACTTAGGGGAAATGCTGCTGAAATTTTCTTCAAAACTAAACGTACATTATACAGTTACTAGTGAGATTAAATATTCAAAAATGGGATAGGTGGTACAATTTAGTATAAAAGTAATTAACTTCCTATCAATAAAAACTTACAGCTTATAGTATCAATATTAAATGCTTAGTTTTATAATTAATTTTTAATGTGATATAGAAAATGGATCGAAGTTTGATGTCTATCAAGAACCGTTGTAGTCCAGAGTTTGCCAAAGGTCTTGATGAATTTATCAGATTTGCTGAGGAACATAGGAAACTACCTACATATAGGTTCTATTGTCCATGTAGACGTTGTGGTAACAATTTGAAAGTTGATACTACTGAGGAAATTAAGAATCATGCCATATGCAATGGGATCATACAAGGTTATAATGAATGGTATTAGCATGGAGAGAAAATTAATAATGGATCAGAAAATGTCAATATTAATAGTTGTGGCATAGAAAATATAGATAATGATGATAATTTCAATGATGAACCTATTTAGGATGACCCGATTCAGGATGATATGGTTGATGAGATGCTATGTAGTTGTTGGGACAATGTCGATCCACCTTCTTTATTTGCAAACATTGTCCATGATGCTAAAAAACCTTTATATAAGGGTTGTACTAAGTTCACGAGGTTGAGTGATGTGATGCGATTATATACTCTTAAAGCTCAAAACCGGTGGAGCGATAAGAGTTTCACTTCACTATTGTCTTTGTTAAAGGAAATTCTTCCTGAAGGCAACGAGCTTCCAATTTCAACATATCAAGCAAAGAAAATAATGTGCCCAATGGGAATGGAGGCTAAGAAGATTCATGCATGTCCAATTAATTGTGTGTTATTTCAGAAGGACTATAGTAATTTAATAAATTGTCCAAAATGTGGTGCGTCAAGGTATAAGACCACAAATTCAGCTAAGGCTAAAAATGGCTCTCATGTCAAGGTGATGTGGTATCTACCGATAATACCACGATTTAAATGCTTATTTGCTATACATAAGATGTGCAAAATTTGTCTTGGCATGGGGAGTTAAAGGCCAATGATGATGGCGTCATATGACATGCATCTGATTCACCACAATGGAAGAAAATTGATTTATTATACCCTCAATTTGGTAAAGAACCAAGAAACTTAAGACTTGGACTCTGTACAGATGGAATGAATCCCTATGGTACATTAAGCAGCCAACATAGCACATGGCCTGTTATGATTGTTATATACAATCTTCCTCCTTGGTTGTGTATGAAAAATAAGTATGTCATGTTGTCAATATTGATATCAGGGCCCAAGCAACCTAGAAATGATATTGATGTTTACCTTCAACCTCTAATAGATGACCTAATGAAACAACGGGAAGAAGGTATTATGACATATGATGCTTCACGTAAAGAGACCTTTAGTTTGCATGCTATGTTGTTTTGCACGATTAATGACTTTCCAGCTTATGGAAATTTGTCTGGATATAGCATAAAAGGTTACAAAGCATGTCCTATTTGTGAGGAAAATACTGATTCAATCAGACTGAAACATGGTGGTAAAATTGTATATCTTGGTCATCGGAGATTTCTCCCACCAGTGCATCCTTATTGAAGGCAACACAAAACCTTTAATGGGTCAACTGAGGAAAGAAGTGCTCCTAAACCTATACCAAGAAATGTTGTATATGATAGGGTGAAACATATTGTTAATGAATTTGGAAAGAGTTCAAGTAGTCATACACTCGCATGTGACAAATCTCTATACAAGAAGAGGTCAATATTCTGGGATCTTCCTTATTGGAGATCTTTGGCAATTAGACACTGCATTGATGTCATGCATGTTGAAAAAAATATTTGTGATAGCATCATCGGTACGCTATTGAACACACCAGGAAAGACTAAAGATGGCATCAAATCTAGAAAAGATTTAGAATTAATGGGTATAAGAAAAGAATTATGAGTGGAGATCAGGGGTCGCCGCACATATTTACCACCAGCTTGTTACACTTTATCAAAGAAGGAGAACAAGACTTTCTGTGAGTGCTTGTATAATATTAAGGTTCCACAAAGATACTCTTCTAATATTCATAGATTGGTATCAAGGAAGGATCTGAAACTGATAGGTCTCAAATCTCACGATTGTCACACCTTAATGCAACAAATTTTACATGTGGCTATTCAATCTATATTGCCGAAGCATGTAAGGTTTGCAATCACAAGACTTTGTTTCTTCTTCAATGAATATGCAACAAAGTGATACATCTTGATACTCTCGACAAATTACAGAAAGATGTAATTGTTACCATGTGTTAGCTTGAAATGTACTTTCGTCCTTCATTTTTTGATATCTTGGTTCATCTTGTTGTACATATTACAAGGGAGGTGAAGATGTTGGGTTCAATTTTCTTACACCGGATGTATCCATTTAAACGCTACATGAGTGTTTTTAAAGGTGATGTTCGGAATCGTTATCGTTGGAAGGGAGTATTGTTGAGGGTTACGTGGCTAGGGAGGTGATGGACTTTTGCAATGATTTTTGAATTGCAATGAAACTTCTAGAAATCTAAAAAATTCCCATCACACTGAATCTTATTGTGGCAAAGGAACTCTGGGAGGACGAGTGAAAGGAATCAGTCATGAGTTGTGGGAACAAGCGCATTTGTATATTTTACACAACATCGATGAAGTTAGTAGCTACATCATAGAACACAATGATCTTATCAAGAGAAATCATCCGCGATCTAGTTCAATGTGGCTTGCAAGAGAGCATAATCGAACATTTATTAGGTGGTTTGAAGATAAAGTATTTAATCAACTATCTAAATCACCAAATAATGTTGTTGAGGACATAAAATGGCTCGCATTTAAGCCAAAAATGGATGTCATGTCATATGAAGGTTATGACATAAATGGATTTTCATACTACACAAAGTGTCAAGATGAAAGTAGTGTAGTTCAAAATAGTGGGGTCACTGTTCAATCTTGTTCGTTGTATTTTTCTAGTGCCAAAGAGAAAAGACCACGTGAAGCTGAGATGTCATATTACGACGACATTGAGGACATATGGGAAATGGACTATACAAATTTTCGAGTTCCTATCTTTAGGTGTAATTGGATTGACAACAATAAAGGAGTTTTAGTGGATGAGTTGGGTTTCAAATTGGTGAATTTTGAAAAGATTGGTGAGAAAGACGAGCCATTCATCATGGCAGACCAAGCAAAACAAGTATTCTATATTGATGACCCGACAAATAAAAATTGGTCTGTCGTTCTTCATGGAAAAAGACAGTTTACTATAGATCCTATAAATGAAGAAGAATACTACGAAAAGTATGATGATTCCAGTCCATTCTCAATTGGTTTTCCAAGTGTAAATGTTAAAGTTAACACCGATGAATATTATAAATGTCAAGACCATGTTGAAGGAATTTTCCTTGACTAACAACTCAACCAATACTAGAGGCATGTATTCTTTGAATTATTTATTTTATTATCATTCAAGCTAGTATACCTTATCACTTGTGCTTTTATTATCACTTATTTGTTTTATCATGTATTCTTCCAGGTTCTAAAATGGCGAGTGAAGATGAACATTCTGAGCATGAGCATGAGCACCATGGGGATGGTAGTGGTGATGATAAGAAAAGTAGAGGCCCCACACTGATGCGCAGGCTGCAGGAGCTCAGGCCTAAAGGGGACAAATTTCTAGTCCAGTTTGACATCACAGGAGCACCTGTTGGGGAACATGCTAGTGCTTTGAAGCATTACGTAGGGGCGACCGCGCACAATAAGGTGCCAATAGATATAGAAAATTGGCATGATGTTCCTAATGCCAAAAAAGACCTCATATGGAAAGATATATCTGTGAGTGGAAGTGATATTATTTTAATATGTTTTTTTATATATTGATTCTAATTTAGTTTGCTTGGAATTAATTTCTTTTCAAAACAACATTATTAATTGCTTCTTTTGTATGTATAGGGTGTTTTTCATCTAAATGAAAAAGATCACAAGAAAAGAGTACTACAACGTTGTGGTGTACGATGGAGGGGTTTTAAGACATATCTCGCAAGGGAATTTATAGATAATCCTAAACAAAAGAAGAAAGCAACAGATGTATATATTTTTATAGATCCTGAGGTGTGGGAAACATTTGTTGCAACTAGGAGATTGGAAGAGTTTCAGGTAATAAAGATTGTGATGTATTGTATGAATCTTTAATTTTATATAATTAAGGAGGTGAATCTTTTTATACATGTTTTCCAAGTCTGAAGTGCAATATCTCATTTTAAATGATCAGGTTATCCACCAGGCTCAAAAGGAAAGATGGGCCAAAAATGTGCATGATCATCGCTTGGGGCCCAATGGTTATGCCTTCTGCCGCCAACTATAAGAGAAGCAATCCTCTTCTGGAGAAGAATCTAGTACAACTCAAGTTGAGCGTCCACCCCGACACTTGACATGGATTGATGCTAGAAAGAATCGAGTAGGTGAAATTGTCAACCCTACAACTAAGGAGGTGGCACAAAAGATGGTAGGTTTATCCCAACTAAGTAAAGAGTAACTCCTACAAACTTAGATTTATTTATATCTAATTGATATTGTGATTTAATATTTTTATTAACTATGAATAAATTTATCTCCACGAGCAAAGGAAGGAAGGAAAGTTCATCCCAACTGGCCACATGGATGAACTATCAGTTGCTCTTGGTACGAAGGAGCATCCTGGCCGTGTTAGAGGATTAGGAGTTGGCATAGGATTCAAGTCTTATTTTGTCCCTTCACAATCTAAAAGAGGTTGTGCATGAGGTCTTACACAAGAGGAGGTTGAAGCATTAGTAGCGCAGAAAGTACAAGAAATAATGCCTTCATTTCAGCCTACTCAACCTTCTCAACCTATTCATACTATGCGTCTCTTAAGTGATGAAGTACAAGCCCATGCTACAGTTGTAGAAGGTCATGGGAGCACTCCCAATGACCCACCACAACAATCTGCAGTAAGTTTTTGTTCTATATGTTGTGTTATTAGTATGATATATATGATAATATATATAGTTGTAACAAGTATCTGTTATACTGCTTCTTATATAACCTATATTATTTCAATCTAGGTTGGTATGAACTATAAACTTACAGTGGAGGTTCCAGAATATAATGTTGTGGCAGCAGGCAAGGTGTACAACCTTGGTGGTACATTGCATTGCCAACAAATTACTGATGACATTTGCCGTGTGTCCATCCATATTGTGTATGACGGAATGGGGGACAAACCACTACCCATACCTAATCCTAAATATAGTATAGTTGAAGAAGCAGAGGGTGCTATGGTGGGTTGGCCTAGACACTTGGTTATCAATGACAAGGTATACTTGAATTCTACCATATTTTTCATATTTGACTGCATATATGAACTCGTGTAATAGAAGTATGTAATTTAATTAACATGTTTGCAAACCAAAAAGTAAAAATTCTACTAGTCATCCTCCTATGCCCAAGCCATATATTATTCCAGAATCCACATTTGACGAGTTGGGAAGTAAATATAAATGTTTGTGTCGATACTTAGCCAACCAAAGCTCTGGACTACAAATGTTGATCAATTTAATAGAAGATGCATTTGGGAGGGACTTTGACAATTATATTTTTTTTGATGATATTATAGAGTTGTTCCGTTATGATTGGCTGAATACTTCGATATTAGAAGTATGGATAAGGTAAGGATCTACCAATATAGAAAATTCCAATACACATTTTTAGCTTATTTCTACATATGAAAATAATTACAAATGTTTAACAACCATTTATATACCGAGGCCACAAACTTTGATATAAAGAATGTTGGATTCTTAGTTCCTTCGGTCACTAGTTAGGCGGAGACACATATTGAGGAAGTGAGTGAGTACTTATCTGATGCATTCAAATATTTTTCTACTGTGGGAAAGGAAATTATCCTAATTCCTTTTAACGTCCAGTAAGTATTATTATTCAATATAATTTTAATAATGAACAAATGTATTTATTTTAATGTTTGTTTTATTCTTACTTAGATCTAGACATTGGGAATTAGTGGTGATTGTCCCAAAATTGATGACTCTTTATTATCTTGACCCAATGGGAAAAACAACAAGGGGTCACAAACTGAAATTGCCATCTATGGCGTAAGCATAAATATAGTCAATGCTTCAACATGATAATTATGTTTAGAATTTCTATTTTACCAACTACTGTTTAATTGATAGGGGTATAAAAACTTTTCGTGAAGGCGGAGGACAAATACCCACAAAATTAAAAATATTGACTTTGAAAAATGTCAAGGTAGCTACTTTGACAACTGCTTAGTCTTATATGTATTAATTTTCAACTCTTATATGTCAACTCTTATATTCTTATATTTATAGTAGTTACTAACATTAAGTATAATTCGTTATTTGTAGTGTCCTATACAAAATAATGACTGGGTTTGTGGTTACTATGTAATGAAATATATGCAAGCTATTGTCAAACAAGCATCAAATGACATTCAGACTATAGATCAGGTAATAAAGAATAACATCATAAATTTACAAGTGAGTTGTAGTCATTTTATAAAATATTAGCATGTGCATTTTCTATTATAGATCTTTACAACTCAGCCTTACACACGTGAGGACTTAAATAAATTCCGAGAATAGTGGTCAGATGCTTTTCTAAATGAAGTTAATATAGCATTGGAATAAATATGTCAGTTACGTTCCATTTATGTATGTGGTTTCAATACTCTTTCATATTTACTTTTATATCTGACATTTAATATCATCTCAAACTTGTAATATATCATTTTGTAAATTATGATGTGACTATGTGTACTCAACTCAATATATGAATCATTTTTGTTATGAATGTGTGGTTTAGAATGGTGACGGTTGAGCATCAATGCTCCCCTCTCCCATATCTTATTCTTGCTCTTCTGTTTTGTTCTGTTCAGTTTCTGCAAAAATTAAAAAAAATCGACCCTATAGCGTCAGTTTTCTTAAAAAACTGACCTTATAGGTGTCTTGGCTGTTCCGCATAGAACGGCCGTGCTGCATAAAACGGCCGTGTTGGGATGAGGTAGAACGGCCGTGCTGAGATATGGTAGAACGGCCATGCCGTATAGCACGGCCGTGCTAATATAAACCAACACGGCCATGCTAGGCGGCATGACCGTTCTACCTCATCCCAACATGACCGTTTTATGCAGCACGACCGTTCTACGTGGAACGGCCAAGACACCTATAAGGTCGGTTTTTTAAGAAAAACTGACGCTATAAGTCCTTAGAAATAATCTTTAGAGTCGGTTATTTATTAAAAAACTGATATTATAGGGTTCAAGTATAGTTTCATTTCTCATTTGGGTTTAGTTTTTAAGAGCCTATAGGGTCAATTTTTACTATACAAGGTCGGTTTTTTTGGGTTAAAAAAACCGACGCTACAGAGCAATTTCTGTAGTGACGACCACTTAGGCGTCGGCTGAAAAGTGATGCTATAGGCTTAAAAAAACCGACGCTATAGACCATTTCTGTACTAGTGATCCTTATGCCCTAATGGAGGAGGAATTGATGTGAGGTAAACATTAAATCTCTCAATTCTTAATTGTATATGCTGTAATGGATGTATCACTAATCTCCTGAATGTCGGGATGGATGTATCATTAATCTCCCGATGATGTTAATGTCGGATCGATGTGAGATAAACATAATATCTCTCGATTGTAAAGAGAGTACAACATGCCACTGTAACTCTAATAGCAAAGTTGCCAGTATATCCTGGAAAACTATTTAGCAGAGACACTAGATGTCCTGTATTTGGTCCTCACACTAACTGAGGAAGATGAGGTCATGGGAATCCAGCTCTTCCATTGACCTATGTATGGTACCAATTTCGATTTTGCAATGGTCGGTTGGAGAATGAGCGGTATACCTCATCTCCTCAGGGCTTAAGTATGATTGTAAAATGTAATCATACGAGTAGTGTATTTGCTTAAGGTTGAAATACAAGAATCATTGTTTGATAATATCATGCTTAGTATATCCTTAGTGGATAAATGTTATACATGTTCTTCATATTGGATAAATGACCTACTGCTTTATTAAGATATAGCTGAAATGACTTGAATAGAGAATAATGCTCTAATCTGTTTAGACATTGATTTATCTGCTGCTGAATACTTATGATTATTCTACTCAATTTTATTCTCTTAATTGCAATAATAATGTTTCTGGCGGAGAGTTATATCTCTTGCTGGGACAATTTTTCAATTGTCTCACCCCCATGAGATCCAACTTTTTAGGTAGACACAGAAGAAGAAGCAGAAACCCTATAGTAGGTGAAGAAAAACAGTAGGGACAACAGTGACATCTAGGTGGAGACACTGGTTGTCATGTTTGTATATAGAGTCCTATGTGTCATCTCTGTACTCTCAGGTTCTCGGAGTCAGTAGTTAGTTTAGTGAACCGATATGAGATTTTGGCTTGATGCCTCAATGTTTTTATGCTACCTATGTATATTTTTAACAGGGCAGTTGATGTATATGATCCTCGAGAAGGAATGGTACAAGACATGTACTTGTGAACCAGAATGTAATAGAATTACTTTGGTTCTTTTTGAAAGATTTTTCCAATAAAAGGATCTCTTTGTAAAAAGTTTTAATTTTTAGTGATTTTGTTAATCTGCTGCTAACGATCACTTCCGCTTGGTGAATCACGTTTTGTTCGCCACAATTTTCATCTTGCTTAGCTAGTGTTAGTTTATTTAGCTCGTTTTCTTCTTAGTTAGCTTCTTGTCCTTTTTTACCTTATTCTTGCTAGTTTAGCTCTTTCTCGCTCTTGTGATTTTCTTTTACTCGCCTTAGTGTAAATTGCCTTTTTCATACCCAACTTAGTCGTTTCTTGCTTGATTGGTCCTAATCTAGTCTAGGGTTAGCTTAGGCTTTGTTCTTGCTTTTTGTTCTTTCTTGCTTAACTTAGTTTAGCAACATAACCTTTAAACCCTTAACCCTAGTCTCTGCAGTAGGAACCCATCCAAACTAACCTAGCTCTAGTGCCCCCTTTTCTCCCTAAGGATCGACCCCTACGCTTGCCCTTCACCTATGCTACAATAGTACCCCGTGTACTTGTGGGTGACCTATTTGGTATTGTGATCGACTGTGTTTGGGTTAATATAAATTTTGAAAGATCCACACATGTGTTCGAGCCTTGTGGAGTGCATCCAGTCACCCCTTGTTGGCTAGTGTGTACACCTCTGCTTGATACACCAAGCTTTCTGGTGTCGTTGTCGGGGAAAAAGGTGCTCGACCTAGCTAGTTAGTTTTTCTTTGACTTTTCCTACTGCCCTCATCATTGCTATTCTTTATTCATTATTCTTTGCCTTCTTTGTGTATCTTACTAACTTGTTCTCTTTTGTTTGGTTTTGCCTTGTGCGTGTGACAAGCCACTCCAGGAAGACAAGATGGAAGGCTAAAATGCACGAACCCATCCATATCCTCCACCACCCTACCTCCAAGGCTATCCTAATCCTTACACACCCCCACCACCTCCATCACCACAACCTTCCCACCAGTTCACCTTCCAACCTAAATTCCCTCCACCTCAATTCCAAAGGGCATTAATGCCAGTGCCACCACCACAATATATCACAAACTCCCCCTACTTCGCATGAGCAAATGGATATGGCTTTGAATCCTTTGATCATGGGGCGTGGCATGGTTGTTGAGAAGCTTAACAAGGGAGGGAAGCAATTTGACAAAGATCTTAATGAAGAGCCCTCACAAAAAAGTCTTTGTTCGCAAGTGTCCCATATGATTGAAGCCCCTCTCTTTGATGCCTATGAAGACTCATTCCTCAAGAGAGGGAAAAACAATGGCATGAAATTTATGAAGGTCATAACACTGATTAAGATCTATGATGATGATCCACAAGGAGAGAAAACTACTGAAAAACACTTCAGAAGCTTGCATGACCTTTTGGAAGAAGATCAATCAAGGAAAGCATTTGAGAGGATTTCCTATGATGGGGATGCAAACATTTTATTTTTGGACAATGGTTGATGGTGAAGGAACACAAAGCCTAGCTGAAGGCATGAAACTCAGTGCTCGTGGGAGGCTACCCACCTAGGTTTGGGAATTTTTCACCCAACCTTCCCTTTTTGATACTTTTGCTTTGTTTTTACACTTTTCAAGAAAACACACACACACACTACACTTGATGGTTTTGTTGTTTGTGAATCATTTTAGAATAAGTACAATGGAGGAAAGATGATGCATGGAAGAGCCAACCAAGGAGAAGATCATAATTGAAGAGAAGATTGTAAATTAGTAGAAAAGTTATAGGAAGGAGATCAGCACGACCGTGCCACACAACACGGCCGTGGTGGAGGCAATATAAAATGGCCGTGGTGGATACCCCCTACCCACTGGACACCTTGAGATCTCTCTCCCTTGTTGGTGTTTGTCTACCACGACTCCATGCTTGTTACAACCTCGATTTTGCATATGTTTTCATAAGTGAAATGTAATGATTTTATGAATATGGATTTAATTGAAAAGGTTGTATTCTTTGCTTCAAAGGATGGATTTCTTTGCAAATATCCCTTTGGATATGAATTTTGTGATTCCTATTATTATGTTAATCCAATAATGGATATAAAAGAGAAGAAAAGAAGAAAAGTCCAAATAGTAGAAAAGATACAAGATAATGAATATTAAGCAAAAAAAATGTCCACAATGGAGTAAATTTCGTATACCTATGATTTCTAATGGAAGAAATAGGAAAAGAGGAAAAAGGAAATAAAAGATAAAGAGAATTCCTTGAAAAGAAATCTTTTAATAAAAGAATAAGTAAGATAATGAGAAATAATGGATGTAGATGCATCTAGAAGGATAGCAAGCATCCTTAAAAAGGAATTTCGAAATTGTAGAATTTCTTGGGTTCTAAGGAGTCCAAGTTGCAAAGATAATAGGAGAAGAAAGAGATAAAATCAAATAAAACATTATTAAAAAGGAAAGTTGAGATAATGATGAAAATATAAGAAATATGTGGAAATATGGATAATGGAATCATCATGAATGAGATTTTGAGTCCACATGATTTCTAATGGTAAAAGAAATATAATAATAATAAAAATAATATACGATGAGTTAATGGTATTGTTTTAATTAATGTTTAAAAGGAGAAACTTCTGTATGGGAAGGATATCCCAATAAATCATAATTACTAAATATAAATTGAAAAAAGAAACATCATGGATTTCCTTGAAGGAAAGATAATTAATTTAAGGAAGGGAAACGACAAAGAATAATATAGAAGAAGTATTTCCCTTGTATACACTTCCCTTACTCGAACCAAGTACTCTTATCTAGATGATTTCCAAAACAGGAAGGAATTATAATTATCCTTACCTTGCTTATGTATACATTGCCAATTACGGAAATCTAAACTACATGGACTCTCGAACCCTAGTTGCTACATACTGATATATATATATATATATATATATATATATATATGGGGTTACACCGATGGGATGAAGGAGGACTCATGATTAGATGTGCATAGATTTAGTAGTAGATCCCTCTTCCCTGGATATAGCAATGATCTATCCTTGTTGCTATGATGCTGTACTAGAAAAGTCAGGGCATATATAAGATAGAACCATGTCTATAGCAGTAATGCAACTCGAGCAAGAAACTCTAGTAGTAGCAGCAAATTAGAGCCGACATGGAGCCATGCCTCAAGTTTGGATAGCGTAAACATCTGCCTCCTTCTCCCCTCTCATCGTAGAGGTTTGGACCTGTTGTTGTGATTTGTGCCTTAACTACCTTGCTTTGGCCATGTGGCCAATAGCGTTGGCAGGGGGAGTCGACCGGGCTCCATCCAGGCGTCTGCGGCGGACCTTCTTGCAGGCCGGCGTCCATTGTTGGGGTTGCCAACCTTGACCACCAAGGATGGTGGCAAGCAGCCAGCTGTGTTTGGGTGAAGGGGACGGAACCTGTGGGCACTCACGCACTGATTCGAAAGCCAGGAGGCGGCGATCAGCGACTAGCAGTCAGTAGGAAGAAGGAGCCCGCTGACACTCTATTTTACAGAGGAAATAGGGGACTAGAACCCCATACCCACGAGAACGATGAAGAGGAGACCCGGATCAGGTAGTCGGGTAGATGGATCCACGTGAGGGTCCACGAGCCAAGAAACAAATTCGCCAGAAAATGGAATAAAAGGGACACGTGGCAGCCAATGATTGGCTATGGTAAGATTATTTTGCAAAAATCGTATATATTAATTAGTAGCTCAGATGAAACAATGTAATATATGAAAGTTTCTTAGAAAAATATGAGGAACACATTAAAATTATTTTGAGAACCTTAATCTATGCCTATTTGCAAAAGTGTGTTAATATAAGGAAAAATGCTTATATATTAGATTAAGAAACCCTAATTAAACATATTGGATAAGTTCGTGTTATTTATTTAATGAAATTAAGTAATTGCAACCTGTTGGATAGTGAATAACGAACTTGAACCTAATCTAGAAGTTTCTTGCATGATTTAGGGTTTTACACCAAATAAGAATGATTAAGTATTTAGAAACCCTAATTTAGGGTAGAAGAGGAAAAGATCACTTTTTTTTGAAATATGTGATAATATGTTGTTGGAATATGATCCTAAGCCTGTTGAACGAAATAGGTTAAAATCATTAGGGTTTAAGAGCAATTTTACCTAACTAGGGTTTGTAATGATTGCAATGGAAACCCTAAAAGTGGACTAGAAACCCTAGGAGGTAAGCTAAGTTTAATAGATCTTGATGGCATGATTTATGATAGGAAATTATATGCATATTTCAGGATCTATTTGTGTGCTTGCTTGCCTATTGGATTTCTTACATTGATTGTATTATTTCTGTACTCAAATCAGCCTGACAGGTATGTGGTTACGCTTATGAATATCCCGAATTAGTTTTTCAAAGATTTCTGAAGTTTCCATCGGTGATTTGAATTAAACTGTTGGATGAATTTAGTTCCTACAAACTATAATGTGGATATGACTATCACCTAAGATATATGCCTACTAGCTCAGATCCTAGTCCCCTCTGTGGCTTGATACATTGACCTAGTACATGGCTACCTATGGGGTAGGTCCATCAGGTCATTGGATGACTTAGTACATGGCTACCTATGGGGTAGGTCCATCAAGTCACCATGAGTCAGAGATTGGGCTACATTTGGGTAGGGCCATGCGACTCCACAACCCTAAGTAATGGCTACCTATAAGGTAGGACCATTGGGGTAAGGATCTACCATATGAGAGAGGTAGTATCCAAATCCACTATAGGGACAACACAGAAATAAGGGGATAGGTATGGATTGATTAATATTGCTTAAACTGTAACCTTGATTATTAAATGATATTTGGTTACTTACATTGTTACTAGGAGGTGGGGTCATTGCATTTGGTATCAGAGCATAGGTTCCTCATTTAATCCTTAATAATTATTAAATTTTACAAACTCTATAGAACCCAAGGGAGTTATTAGAGGATTTTCCGAAAGACAGAGGTGTCTAGAAAAGGATCATGTCCGGGGGTTGGAAATATTTTCCTCCACACCGCTAGTCAGAATATGAGGACTCCTAGATCTATGTGACTACCTGGCCAATGTCTTAGGATCTGACTCAAAATAAGATACCTTTAGGACTCTCTCATCTTATTCATCCCTTCTCAACTCAAATTCTGTTAAGGATTTTAAGGATCAGGATTTTCTCTCTTTTTCTCACCCTCTTGAGGTATGGGTAAAGTTGATAAGGTGTTAGGAATCCTCCACCAAATTAATGAAAAGCATGTAAATAAGATTTCATGGACATAAGCTTAATAGTTTAAGCGTAAACTACAGAATAGTTGCATGCTTAGGTCGTATGACATGTGTTGTCATGCCCTCAGGAGAAATCTGAGGTTAGGTCTTCTTGTCAGGTTGATGAGTAGAGAGTTGGTCTTGGAAGCAGAAACCTCCATTAAAGGTAGAGACCTGGCGCATCCTCTAAGGATGATGCTAACCCTAACCCTAAGTGGTGGTTAGAGAGAGATGGTATGATGAAATGGAGGTCATGGTCAACGAGGTGTGTGGGTGGACATGCTTTTGGATGCCCTTGACATTATGATCCATGTGAGGTTGGATGACCTAGTGCCTTTGGCGACCCAACCCTGGGAAGGGTCGTGCATGTTAGGGTGAAGGATAACTCCTTCATTGATGAGGTTAGTGAAAAACTTATAGAAACCCTATGGGATTATATGAGCATGGCTAGCATGCACCCAGAGTACGTCATTAGTGTGGGTAGTAGGATAAAACCCTAGCCAGGAGAGTATCTTGGATAGCTTATGAGATAAGCATAAATAGCTATGGATAATCTTGAGCAAACATAAGTTTGAACATAGGATTCACCCATGTAGGGGTATGCTTGTGAGCTTGATTCACCTTCATGGAGAGAGGATCTCTAGTAGTAAGGTTGTTTGTAGGGTTAGCTCTAGAGAGAGAGAGAGCAGGACCCAAGCAAGAAGGTTGGAAGCTTAGACTCCGAGATATGAGGAATAGTGGGTAGTTGAGGATGATGCGACCTAAGTGGATGGTTACGGTTGCCTCATGTATGATCCCTGGAGGCTGATGGTATTTTGGTTGCCTTTAGAGGAACCAAACCCTAGAGAGAGGATGAGGCTGCTGGTACCTGTGTGCCTATGGTATAGGTGTTTACCTTCTGAGTTAAGAAGAAGAGTTCCTTAGACCATGAAGAGGTTTAGTAACAAGTTGTGAGGCCTTACACCTAGTTGGTTGTCCTTGAGGAGGACTCCACTCTGAAGTGTTGTTCAAGTGGAATGATAATAGGAAGTGCATGCTATACCTTGTACATGCTTGGTTCACGGTTCAAAAGATGAGCATGCAGTTGGACAGCTGTCACATAAAGAGGTGAACTTAGGGTTCCTAGGCTTAAGAGGGGAAGTGGTGTACCTGATGCTCATGATGAGATTTGAGTTTCTATAGATTTGAGTATGGAACCCCTCATGTTTAGAGGAAAGGGAAACCCCTTAAGTCTAAGGTATGTTTGATGAACCCCTCACAGCTAAGTTGGTGACATGGGAAGGTATGTTCTTTGTCTAATGTTGAGGAATGAGAACAAGTATGACCTATCATGGTTTAGTAGGTGGTATGCTTGTGCCTTAGTAGCTTGATGGGTTAAGCATGCTCATGTTGATGTAAACCCTAGGCATAAGGATGTTTGTGACCTTTGTTATCAAGATGTAGTTTCCTCCCATCTTGGGAGAGGGACCCTTTTGTAGGGTGTATACCCATTTTTGTTGGTTTTGTGGTAACCTAAAGAGGTCTCATAGGATCTTGAGAAGCTAAGTGAAAAGTACATAGTATGAGAATGAACTTGTAGACCCATATATAACCATCTCTAAGTGCATGTGGATGTGTTACCATGGAGGTAATCAGTATGGGGCCTGACTAAGGTAGGCAGGTCACCATGACCCTTATGAAAGGATGAAAGTTAGCCCGTGAATGCAGAGAGAGATGATGGAGACTTGGGTAAGGTTATGAGTTGGACATGTACTATATTAGAATCCTAAGTATATCCTAGGGTTAGGTAGGGATTAGCCCAATGGAAGTAGGAGTTTCCTAATTCCCTAGTTGCACATGACCATAGGGTCGGGAGGTAACAACTATCATTGTATGAGGGCCATGGGTTAGGAGATTGATCACCTTCATGAACTCATGGGACCCAAAGGGCAGATGCGTAGGGCACTCTCTGGATGCATAAGGGAAGAGGGATGACCCCAAAAGTGCTGACACCCTACAGACCTAGAGGAGATGACCAAGGATTATGTGACAACCCAAGTGGGTTTGAGACCAATTTTCCATGGAAGTAAACTTGATATTGAGATGTTCATGATGTGGAAACATGTGATGCATGTTTCAACCTAGATTGGAAGGTGTACTGACGATGTGGGATGCACCATCTCTACTCTTGGAACAGGAAGAACTCTATATTTGGACTGCAACCAAATGCTTATTTCCTCTTGTTATGGGAGTGAGAGATAGGACAATACGCATGCCATACACCAAGGGTAAAGATGATGTGAGTTGGAACATTTCTATGAGGTATGAGGATAGAGATGATAACTTACCCTTGTGGAGTGAATGATATGTGTATGGTTTACAAACATCAAGAGAACTAAGGTAGTCATCTTGTGAGGATGTTTTTATCATGAGCTATGGGGAATAAATGAGATATACAAGGTTGAGTTCGATTACCAAGGAGATGAGCTCTAAGTTTTCTGGTTCAAGATAGACCTACAATCCTAGATGAGATGATAAGTGGAATACATGGAGGTGTATGTCTTCAACATTACCTTACACATAAGGATATGAGGTAGTAATGGATGCTCCAGATGAGATGCAGCTGCCTAGTTTAGCTAGAGGCTAGAAAAGGTTGTCAGGTTAACCCTAAGTTTGTGAGATGTGTTTGGGCTAACACTCTGATGTAATGAGTCTGTTGATCAAGTTAGTGGTTATTGGGTTAGCCAGCCTAGGACTTGATGCAATAAAGGATGATTGTAGAATCTCAGATGCACTTCTCCAGAAAAGAAGGTGATGAAACCCCGACTAGAGTGGTTTAGGGTTTCTGAGGAATCAATCTTGAGGAATCATGACATACATGAGATCATGATTTTAAGAATACCATACATTGTGGTACTATGAAGATAATAAGTGGTAGAAGTACTTTGATGCCTACGATAAAAAGTGTACAAAGATGCATGACAGGAGGTGAAGGACGAACATAAATAGCCTATTGAGTTGATATAGAGGATAAAAGTCCCTGAGAGGGAATGGGAGTTCATCACTATGGATGCTGTGGTGAGTCTCCCCTGAACCGAGGGAGGTCAAGATGCAATATGGGTCATGGTAAGATTGCTTTACCTAGATGACATAATCTAAGAGAAAGAGGGAGTACTATTAAGGGACAGATCCGGTTGAACTACATGTAAGAGAAAGAGATGGTTCAACTACACCATGATGCGAGTTCAAAAGTTCTTGAGTGTGACCTAAAGATTCACTTCCATGCGGTGGAAGTAGGTACATGAAGAACTTGATGGTAGTACAACTTATCACCCCTAACTGATGATTAGTATGATCCAAACTAAAGGGTATGAAGGGAGCATGTGTGCTCCTTCAGGGTGATACACAAAGGCAGTTCTTGTCCTATGTAAGATGTGATGATAACCACCATAGCCAGTATCAGGATGTAAAGAAGCTTTGTAAGGTAGGTTGTATCGGTCACCACTTCATTATGATGATGTTGGTGAGGGGACCTCGTGAAGGTAAAAAAAAGACCACAGTGTGTGCAAACAAAGTCACTTTGATCATGCGATGGCTAAAAGAGAGCCCAGGGATGACATGAGTCGTGATCTGATGCAAAGTAGACTGACATGCAGTTCACTGTGGGAGAATATGTGATATGAAAATATGACCCCTCTGAGCTATAACTAAAAAAGCTGGGTTCCCGATACATGGATCCATTTGAGATGGATTGGTGGAGATGGTTATGTTTAACCTTATCCCTCAGGATAATGTGATGTGTGATGAGTTCCATGTGTCCAATTTAGAGCACTATGTGAGGTACCCGAGTCATGTGCTGAGCAATGAACCTAGTAAGCCCCGAGGAAGGCTGAAATGTCCTGAGTCACCTGTAAGGATTATAGAAGCCAAGGTGAAAGAACTCAGAGAAAAGAATATGTGATGATAAAGGTTCTTTGGAAGCGCCATGGATAGGGTAAAGCCACACAGGGGCCAATGATGGATATGGGAAAGTCTTATCCTGAATTGTTTGTATGCTTAATGGAATTTTGAGGACAAAATTCTTATAAGAGGGGAAGGCTGTTACAACCTCAATTTTGCATATGTTTTCATAGGTGAAATGTAATGATTTTATGAATATGGATTTAATTGAAAAGGTTGTATGCTTTGCTTCAAAGGATGGATTTCTTTGCAAATATCCATTTGGATAGGAATTTCGTGATTCCTATTATTATGTTAATCCAATAATAGATATAAAAGAGAAGAAAAGAAGAAAAGTCCAAATAGTAGAAAAGATACATGATAATGAATATTAAGCAAAGTATTTATGAGAAATACATGGAAATCTCTAGAAAGTGGCATTAATGGCCACAATGGAGTAAATTTCGAATACCTATGATTTCTAATGGAAGAAATAGGAAAAGAGGAAAAAGGAAATAAAAGATAAAGAGAAATCCTTGAAAAGAAATCTTTTAATAAAAGAATAAGTAAGATAATGAGAAATAATGGATGTAGATGCATCTAGAAGGATAACAAGCATCCTTAAAAAGGATTTTTGAAATATAAGAATTTCTTGGGTTCCAAGGAGTCCAAGTTGCAAAGATAATAGGAGAAGAAAGAGATAAAATCAAATAAAGCATGATTAAGAAGGAAAGTTGAGATAATGATGAAAATATAAGAAATATGTGGAAATATGGATAATGGAATCATCATGAATGAGATTTCAAGTCCACATGATTTCTAATGGTAAAAGAAATCTAATAATAATAAAAATAATATATGATTAGTTAATGGTATTGTTTTAATTAATGTTTAAAAGGAGAAACTTCTGTATGGGAAGGATATCCTAATAAATCATAATTACTAAATATAAATTAAAAAAAAAGAAACATCGTGGATTTCCTTAAAGGAAAGATAATTAATTTAAGGAGGGCAAAAGACAAAGAATAATCTAGAAGAAGTATTTCCCTTGTATACATTTCCCTTACTCGAACCAAGTACTCTTATCTAGATGATTTCCAAAATAGGAAGGAATTATAATTATCCTTACCTTGCTTATGTATACATTGCCAATTATGGAAAAGACTCATGATTAGATGTGCATAGATTCCATAGCATATCCCTATTCCCTGGATATAGCAATGATCCGTCCTTGTTGCTACGATGTCGTATTAGAAAAGTCAGGGCACATATAACATAGAACCATGTCTATAGCAGTAATGCAACTTGGGAAAGAAACTCTAGTAGTAGCAGCAGATTAGAGCCGACATGGAGCCATGCCTCGAGTTTGGATAGCCTAAACATCTACCTCCTTCTCCCCTCTCATCGCAGAGGTGTTGGACCTGCTGTTGTGATTTGTGTCTCAACTACCTTACTTTGGCCATGTGGCCAACAACACTGGTAGGGGGAGTCGACCGGGCTCCATCCAGGCATCCGCGACAGACCTTCTTGCAAGCCGACGACCATTGCTGGGGGTTTCCAACCCCGACCACCAAGGATGGTGGCAAGTAGCCAGTTGTGTTCGGGTGAAGGGGACAGAACCCGTGGGCACTCACGTGCTAATTTGAAAGCCCGGAGGCGGAGATCGGCGGCTAGCAGTCGATAGGAAGAAGGAGCCTGCCAACACTATGTTTTACAGAGGAAATAGGGGACTAGAACCCCGTCTCCGTGAGAACGACAAAGAGGAGACCCAAAAGAAATGAATTTGCCAAAAAATGGAATAAAAGGGACACATGGAAGCCATTGATTGGCTATGGTAAGATTATTTTGCAAAAATCGTATCTATTTATTAATAGCTCGGATGAAACAATGTAACATATGAAAGTTGCTTAGAAAAATACGAGAACACATTAAAATTGGTTTGAGAACCTAAATCCGTGCCTATTTGCAAAAGTGTGATAATATAAGGAAAATTGCTTATATATTAGATTAAGAAACCCTAATTAAGCATATTGGGTAAGTTAGTGTTATTTAATTAATTAAATTAAGTAATTGTAACCTATTGGATAGTAAATAGCAAACTTGAACCTGATCTAGAAGTTTCTTGCATGATTTAGGGTTTTACACCAAATAAGAATGATTAAGTATTTAAAAACCCTAATTTAGGGTAAAAGAGGAAAAGATCACTTTTTTTTATACATGTGATAATATGCTGTTGGAATATGATCCTAAGCCTGTTGAATGAAATAGGTTAAAATAATTAGGGTTTAAGAGCAATTTTTCCTAACTATGGTTTGTAATGATTGCAATGGAAAAAGTGGACTAGAAACCTTAAGAGGCAAGCTAGGTTTAATAGATATTGATGGCATGATTTATGATAGGAAATTATATGCATATTTCAAGATCTCTTTGTGTGCTTGCTTACCTATTGGATTTCTTGCATTGATTGGATTATTTCTGTGCTCAAATCAGCATGACAGGTATGTGGTTACACTTATGAATATCCCGAATTAGTTTTCTGAAGATTTTTGAAGTTTCCATTGATGATTTGAATTAAACTGTTGGATGAATTTAGTTGCTACAAACTTCAATGTGGATATGACTATCACCTAAGATATATGCCTACTAGCTCAGATCCTAGTCCCCTCTGTAGCTTGATAGATTGACGTAGTACATGGCTACCTATGGGGTAGGTCCATCAGGTCATTGGATGGCTTAGTACATGGCTACCTATGGGGTAGGTCCATCAAGTCACCATGAGTCAGAGATTGGTCTACCTTTGGGTAGGGCCATGCGACTCCACAACCCTAAGTAATGGCTACCTATGCGGTAGGACCATGGGGGTAAGGATCTACCATATGAGAGATGTAGTATCCAAGTCCACTGTAGGGACAACATAGAAATAAGGGGATATGTATGGATTGAGTAGTATTTCTTAAAATGTAACTCTGATTGTTAAATGATATTTGGTTACTTACACTGTTACCATAATTTCACAATTTTTGTATCACCCACATACCGACATATTCATATATGTTGATCGACGTTTTGTTTGTCAGCGTTTTAGGTACAATTTGAATAGGACAAACAATAAAGTGGCATATTGTGAAATTAAGAAATAAAGTACAAGGAGGATTAGTTAGAATAGAGCCCAGATGTGGATAGAAGTTAGATATCCAAGTTTTTGAAAAAGGTATGCAAAGTTTTATTCCAGCTTTCAATATAGCATTGGTAGAATTTAATAATTATTACTGATTATTTGTCGAACCTTTGATCTGATAAATTTGGATAACAGCTCAGACCTCTTAGTCTCCCTTAAGTAGGGGTTATCGGGAGGCGGGGTCATTACAATTCCCCTATAGACTTCTATTTCATGCCGAGGACAACATGGTTTAAAAGTTTGGGGTTGTAGGGCGGTAAGCCCTTTCTCTACCTCACTTTTATCTATGTTCCTTGTTCTAAATTTTTGCTCAAGATGTTCAAATAGTATAACCATATCTCATACTTGTGTATCCATACTTTGTGTGGTTGCTTTGCATACTTGCATGCCATGTAGTTTTTTTTCTTGTCATTTTGGCATAATTTTCAAAAAAATTGCTCTTTTTGCCATGCATTGCATATCATGTAGATTTTTGGTAATTTTTTCATGTTTTAGCTAGTATTTTCATGTTTACAGCTTTAAGTTCAATAATATAGGCTTAGATGTGATTGAAGGCAACTTGACACCATTTTGGCCAATTTTGCCCAAATTTGAGATTTCTTATCTAAAAGTGTGTTTCAACCCAATCTCTACTTTTTGGATTAAAAATGATGACCTTTGACAAATGTAAGTGACTTATCATTATTTATTGATAAATGGTATCAATTCTTGACTTTTTACATGTGCATCACCTCTCTTGTGTTTGTGAATGATTTGGTTGATTTGTGACTTGAGCAAGCTATGAGCGCTTAGTGTCTATGAAATCACTTGATTGAAGTATCAATTTCAAGTTGTTCATTCATGTGGTGTGACATTGTTGGATGAAGTATTGGATTAATTTTCATGTAGGAGACTTTATGTTAAGAATCATGCCAATGACCCCTCTTTGACCTGACTATTCACTCACCATCTTCTTACCCCTCTGCCTCATGAAAGGATGACAAAGTGCACATATTAGTTGTGGCCACCTCCAAAAGTTTGGGGTGGCCACATCTCCATCTCCCCGCATCACTCTATCCACCATATCCCCTACATACTCCAAGGGCAAAGAAAAGCAAAGAAAGAGAAAGCAAAAAAATAAAATAAAAGGATGCTCCTATTTAAGAGCATTCAAATAAAGAAAAGATGAGTGCTCTATGTAATAGAACTCCAAAAATCTTACCGCAATCCTTTCTTCCATTTTCATACCCAATGAGCTAGGAAACATCAAACCTAGATCACTTCATCTTTTGTGCAATCACGTGGGTCATTTTGTGTGATTTGAAGCATAAGACTGATGCATGAAGGTGAAACAACACTCCTAGTCATCTTTGATTAACACCATCATGAAACGGTTTACCCAAAACTTTATGAAAGAAATATGGATAACTTGTGTGTTCTATGCACTATATTTGAAGTTCATATGCTTTGTGCTCTTTTTATGGTTAGTTTGTGAAAGTAGGAAAGGAGAGAGGTGGAGTGCATGTACTTATTCATCTTTGGTATCATCCAACAATAATCACCTTTTACATTGCATTTGTCATTTCTTGACTTTGGAAAATTTGTAGAGAGATTGAGTTAGAGCATACTTGAGGACAAGTATGTTTTAAGTTTGGGGTGGTGATTCATACCTATTTTAGGGCTTCATCTTGTGTCATATAGCATTTCAATCACATATATACTTTTTAGATTACATGTTCTTTCCCCCAATATGTTTATTTCTATCAAATGCACTTATGGTGGCTTTTTGCATGTCTTATAGGTACTTTGTCACTACTTGATGGAATGGAAAGAAGATGTTTCAATCTAGGGTTTCCTTAGGCTTGGAGGATCCCAAAATGAGGTCAAAACCACTTCCAACCTACCTAAGTGGTCAAAGAATGTTTTGAAGCAATACCCTCCATGTATGGTCAAGTTCAAAGCTCAAGTGCATGGGAGGGACACCAAAATGGCCGTGGTGGACATGCCACAATCACAAAAAATCACTGTAATTATGAGAACCCATTACACTAAATGAGATTACTCAAAGCATAAAACACACAATCAATCACTAATTAATCACATATCCAAAAATACGGGTAAAATAAAACTGATTTCAACGTCAGCACCCGCTCAAAAACATTTGCATAAGAGCCCAAAATATCTTTCTTATATCCATACTATGCCAAGAATTTGATACAAATTGTTCCATCATCTTAGCCACCACATATATACACTGGAGAACAATATTCGTATATGCCACACAAACAAGCATTAATATGCTAACAAAAGTGTGATTCGTTTGAAACACCATATACAAACTTTTTCTTGCTCAGACCTAAGAGTACAGGGATGACGCCTAGACACACTAGATATCTAAGAAACTTTCTCAAAGATTCATTACTATAGCTCCTCTTTGTTGCCACAAGTTTGTTTTTGTCACTATCGATTACCTAAAAAAATGTGGCGAACCACAAGGGTGAGACCCAGTCCCAACAAGAGATATAACCTCCAACAATATTTATTGATTATAACATTTTAAGTAATTAAATAGTTAAGCAATTTAATCGGATATAATTAATAAGATCAGCAGTACTTATGATTAACAAAATACATAAAGAAGCAAATAATAACTATCATCATTAGCCAGACTATCATCCTTTATCTTGTTGACAATATAAGCAATTCAGTAGCATATGCATATCTAGCATCATGAGCAAGTCTAGTAACATAGCATAGCTAACAATATGAGAATGTCTATTTGGTCAAACATATCAACATCAAAAGAAGATCTAACAACATAAGCACAACTATCTGGATAAGTATGATTAACAATATATGCATCTCTAGTTACAAAGACATGGCTAGCATGCTAAACATAACTAACAACATGAGATAGATAGCATCATGATTATAATCAACAGTAGCAGTATAGTTATCAACATAATCATGGCTACTGTATGTACACATCTACAATCTTAAGCATATCCACAACATAAGTATGTCTGCTATCTCTTAATTGCACTAAGCATCATCTTTATGTAAAGATAACAAACAAGGGTTATCCTCCAATGTGAAACGTTGTATATAACCCTAAACAAATATGCTACATGGCTGTATTACATCTTTTATTATGCTCTGGGGAATTTAAATCATACCATTCAAAGTCCAACCGACTCCAGTGAAGGGCTATTTGGTTCCGTACAAGATCTAGGAATGCCGGTACCCTAAGATCTCTTCCCCTCAGTCAGTACGATTAAAAGGCAGTGACATATTAGTCAAAGCTACCACCACAGTGACATATAGTCAAGCTGCTAACCACTAGTCCGCCCTTGGTACAGGTCACAACACTAGAAATCAGGGTATTCAAACCCAATCACAGAGGTACAACCACAGTTGTCCTCTAATCACATCATGTTATAATCACCGAGACACGACTGCAACCGTTCTCAATCACATCATATGTATGAGGCATGACCATAGGCAACCTCTACAATCTGCATTGTGGATGACAATGATATATCCTCAATCTGCCACCCCCACATACTCAACAATATACGCTCTGAGTTTCCCTTAGGAAAACTCGTTTCACCATCCAACAAGTTCTGACACTGAAGATGGTTCTACGGCACAGGGCACTACATGATCAGAGTTGCACTTGATTAGTTATGCCAATTGGGTGAATTAAGGCTGCATCAAACAAGTGGACATACAACCCTAATTCACTTCTAGCAAGCATATAAATATCACAACTTTAAAAAGATATAAAACGTGTGAAACATAATTTCTCATCTCATCATCACATGGTACTATTCACTTGCCATTCATGAGACCACACTAGTCATCATACTATCACAAGATATAAATCCTTTTCACAATATCACAGGGTATCAACCCTTATCAAAACAAGAGGATTACACCTCATTTAGGGCTCAACCATGCCCAAAGGTCATTAAGACCATCATATTATTCCCTGCAAGATCATCATTATCTTTGCATGCCTTTTAACAAGGCTCAACATCATCACTTACATATAATACACTGGATCAACACAATATTGCATTAATGAGCTAGGAGATATTCATAAAAAATCATAACAGGGTTATATTAATGTTAAGAACATTCCTTTATTACATCAACATGCAAGGAATCTAGATATAATTAACCCTCATCATATTCATATTGCACATGTTTAGCATAAGAAAGTATCAACCATGCGACTATGATAACTACCAATTAACATATTAAGGTTATGATCATATTAAGGAGGTTATTCCACCATCATTCCATTATATAAGAATGTTAAACATGAATACTCATCTTAATCTATTTGCATTAGACTTAGGTTCAACATGATAAATTATATCAGTGTTACTAATCAACACTTATACCCAAACCCTAGCTCACGATCCCCATTAGATCATGGATGCATAAGGTGAAGCATCACCATCACATTACATACTATTCTCAAGTATGAACCCACACATAAATAATGATGTAACCATCAGGTTATAGCATATTAGGGTTCAACAACAATAAGAGAGTACCCCGTGATTACAATAGTCATTCAAGGACTATTCATACCCAATTACCATCATTTTGTTATATTAAAGCTAGGTATAACGAGCTATAGCTCATTAGGGTTACATATCCACATAATATGGTTATCATCCCTTCTATTCATATGAGTGAATAGGTAAGTCTACCTTGTTAAGGTTAACCCTCCATTTGTTCCATCATCATTCAACCCATATCACCATACCACAATGTCACTCAGAACCATTGGATGTTTAAAAGGTAAGACCATTGGTTATTTACATAAGTAAACACCTTGGATAAACTACCTATGAAGTCCTTGATTTGTTCTCTATAAAGATTCACCATCTAACTCTAGACATCCCTTGATTAACAACACAAAAAGTTCCACTGAGAGTTGGGTAAACCCACAATCGATTGTTTATTTAAAACACACCATCCATTGTCAACAAGTAAGCTCCTTAAGTTGATTATATAAAGGAAACCATCTAAATCACATTATTAAGACCGACATATTACATTAGCCATCATTCCACTTTATTAAAGGAATAAATAGTAGATCTTGACCATTGGGTCAAGTTCATATGTTAAAACCATCAATTATAGTATAGGTCTGACCATTGCATCAAGTGACCCAAGAAACCATTGGTCTAAGGCTTAATTGATGATAAAACTATATAATTAACTCACCATAGTTTTGGTGACCTGATCCACCATCATTAGTGACCATTAAGTCACCATAGGTTGTTAGATCAGAACTATATTTGTTAATCAGCATCAAATATCAAACTAATATCACCATTGATTGATAACATCATTAGGGTACTTAGTTGTTAATCACTAGGCTTCTAATTTCCGACAAAACATGACCTAAGGGGGTGAATGTCAGTTGACACCCTTATTTACCACCATCCATTGTCATTAAGACAACACCATAGGGTTGTTGCAATGGTACCATCATCGGGTCATGAGTTTATAGAAGAAATCAACTTAAAACCCTAAAATTGACCATTGGTTGATAGGTGCTTAGCACCATAGGTTGTCAAACCAACCTGATCCAAGTCATATTATACCTTAGGAACAACTTACACATGATCAGAGGTTTATATATAGCTGAAATAAGAATAGAGAACATTATAAAAATTGAAATTCAAGTCAAGCATAGCTTTTTAGTGCATGGATCATAATTTTCAAGAAAGAACATGATCTAGAAAGCTTATGGTAAGAAATAATCATGAAGAAAGTTATAAAAATAGCTCTAATGAGAATATGAAACCCCACACAGAATAAATCTCGAGCAGGTAGGGTATAAAATCCAAGCATAAGCTATAAGCTCATCAATCTAGCACCTTTCTTCATCAAATGAGCAAACCCTAAGCATTAGGAGCAAGAAAGGTAGGGTTTTAGAGCTTTAGAGCAATTTTTACCATGGAACAACAAGATCGTGACCTAGAGAAAGGTAGACGGAAGGATAAAAAATAAATAAATGGAGGAAAGAAGGAAATTCTTACTCTTTTAGGTCAAGATCACTAGAAAGAAGCTTTTTCAACCCTAAAATGAAGTCAATTGCAACCCTAGATCCTTTTTCCAAGAAGATCCCCACTTTCTTCTTCCTTGGACAGAAAAATTCACAGAAGCACAGAGGAAGAAAGATTTTTGGAGAATGAGGGAAGTGGTGGATAGAAAATGGCTCATTTTGGTGCTTGGGGATAAGTATATGAATCTTTAAGATAAAGAAAAAGAAAAAAATTGAAGTTCTAGTATTTATCCAAGTGTCCATGGCCTTAATTTATTAAGAATATACAAGAACACACACAAGAAGCTCCCCCACCATATTTATAGGCCTTCTTATATTTCTTTTTTCGAATTTACCAGACAATCAAATAATTCATTAGTTGATAACTACTAAAGGTAGCTCATCCATGAAGGGGTAAGCCCGAAAATACCCTTGGAGAAAACACTTTCAAACCAAGGTTTAAATAGGTACCCCATGTCTCAAAAAGCTCAATAATGATGATAGAATATCCAAGGAACATAATGCAAGTGATAAATTTCAAAGAAAACCCCTCAATTGGGTAAATTGTAGAAAAGTCCAAAATGTGCATAAAATTGCATAACTTGCTCAACCAGTGTCCAAAATGGACCAAATTTGAAAATTAAGATTGTATTATGTTTTCAAAGCATATAACAAGGTTAGATTAGGGTTTTAAGCATTAAATTATGGTAATGAAGCTTATTCAACTCATTAAGAAAGTTTAGGGGCCTTACAACTATACACGCCTAACAGGGATTTTGCCTCCAAAATCTAAGGTAAACAAAGATGGGTACTTCCTTTTCACCTCATCCTATTACCTTCACATGGTTACTTACATATCATGGTGATGTCACATCATTCATATATATCTCATCTTGGGTCAGCACAAAAACCCCCACCTAAGAAGACATTCTCAATATGGAATGTAGAAACTTGTTGTGTCATATGTACAACTCTAGTAGTAATGTTCAATTTTAAATTCTATCTATCATACTAAAATTATATATATTATATAAACACATTACTCAAAAGTCATACTTTCTAACTTTTTACCAATCATGCCATGTGTCCCATACCATTCTGTGAAGTATAAAAAAAGGAAATGTATCCATCCCTTTTTTTTGATACACTGACACTAGAACTCTTGTTAATTATTTTTCATCATCAAAAGAAATGCTGACGCTGGCACCTGTCATTCCATACAAGGAAACATCATTCATAGTCAAACTTGTTAGGGGTGAAACAACAAAACTATCTTCACCTTACTAGGGTTTACACAACCTACTTAGAAGACATATCATGATCCCATAAAGAAATTTAATCAACCCCATCTCACTCTTGTTCAACTTGTCTCATAGCTATTGCTGCTTCGGAAACCCTAAGGTTTTTAAAGAAATATTGATCATATTTTTGCCCATATTTGAAATACTTTGACATGTCATCATTGAAAGCTTGATATAACTTATATGACATGACTGGAACACTCTATTCCTTCTATTCATAAATTATATTTGTACATTGGCTAGTCTAAAGGACATAACTCTAAACTCATCATGGTCATGTGAATTATGTCATCCAATCTAACTCTTATGCATTGATTTTTTATCATAGGTTTATATTAAAGGAACAAAGTAACACATATCTATTGACCAACAACCATCTATCCTTAATAGTGGTCTCGCTCAGCTATCATTAAACCATACACAACATTATAGAAACACTTTTGTTTTTCCTTCCAAATAACATTTTTAGGATCATCATCAACTCTCTCTCTCTCTCTACGAGAGAGGAATACTTGGAATGTTCATTTAATAAACATCTCCAACCTTCACATATTTCTCATATTATTGATACATCTTGGATACTAGGATTCATTACCTAGGTATCCACCTCATGTGCTATAAGGAACTCACATCCTTATATCATCTACTTTTACCAACATAACAAATATCAAGACATATAAGAGGAGTCTTCATAATTATTGGAAGGCTCAAAAGCAAAATAATCACAAACTTTATGATCTTGGAACCATAGTCCAAACAACCTTATGCTATAATAAGCTATCCAACCTCATGTTTATAATGAATCCATACATACCAAGTGGCAATGATCCACTATAAAGTTGTGCCCTAGAAAGAAAAGACACAAAGTGAAACACAGTTCCCATTCCATAGTAGTATTTTTCAAGGGTCACTAGCAAAAAGGTAACCAATTCTATTTTCATTATGCAGGTTACAGTTTCTTATGTATCATTATATCTTTTTCATTTTAGGTTCCTTGCCATTAGCATAGGAATCATCATGACTAACATATCTCACTACTCCTTCCTTGATGACTATTTATCACACTTGGTATGTTCTCTTATTTTATTATATTTTTCAACCACTTATCGACAGGTAAATCATCATATTTCAAATTTTCTTCATTAAATCAGGATCATCTCCCTTAATTTCTTTCACATGCCATGCTGATTTTTCATTAACACTTTCTTACATACATAGGTTGGTCTAAGATTAACTCAGGTTCCACCTTATTCCTTTGTCATTGTTCTCATTTATCTTCTCATTTTATACTTGTTATAGGAGTTCTCTCCATCTTATGTGGATTTCATACCTTTATTCACTTTATAAGCATAGACTTGTCTGCCTTTTACTTTATTATCTTCTTGAATCACATCTTCAAGAACTCCTCTTTTCCTTATTTGTATTCAGATTTAGATACCATGGTGTTATATCTTTCTCTTATAGTTACCAAACATTCAAGTTTTGATAGATAATGATGCAATTTTCATATTCTTTAAGGTAGGATTGAGATATCCACACCATGATTTCTTGTTCGTTATGCTCTTTAGATTGTCTCAAAATGACTACTTGATTAGAGTAATCATAAAGATAGCAAATCTAAGAGTTCCATACTTACCTTTTCTTCAATAATTGAATACCTAGCCAGGGCACCCAAATACTGAGATTAGGCAGTATGCACCATATTTTTATGTCATATTCCTAACTTAGACATCATCCTAGTACTAAGTCCTAGTGTCCCTGTAGACTCAGTGAACCTAAAGCTCTGATACCAACTTTTGATAACCTATTACACTAAACGATTACTCAAAGCATAATACACAATCTATCACTAATTAATCACATACTTAAAAATATGGGTAAAATAAAACCGATTTCAACATCAGCACCCGCTCAGAAACATTTACATAAGAGCCCAACATCTTTCTTATATCCATACTATGTCAATAATTTGATACAAATTGTTCTATCGTCTTTGCCACCACATATATATACAGGAGAACAATATTCGTATATGCCACACAAACAAGCATTACTATGCTAACAAAAGTCTGATTTGTTTGAAACACCATATACACACTTTTTCTCACCCAGACCTGAGAGTATAAGGATGACTCTAGGACACACTAGCCATCTAAGCAACTTTCTCAAAGATTCATTACTATAGCTCTTCCTTGCTGCCACAATTTTGTTTTCGTAACTATCAATTACCTAAAAAAATGTGGTGAACCAAAAGGGTGAGACCCAGTCCCAACAAGAGATATAACCTCCAACAACGTTTATTGATTACAACATTTTAAAGTAATTAAATAGTTAAGAAATTCAATTAGATATAACAAATAAGATCAGTAGCACTGATGATTAACAAAATACATAAATGAGAAGATAATAACTATCTTCATTAGCCAGACTATCATCCTTTATCTTGTTGACAATATAAGCAATTCAGTAGCATATGCATATCTAGCATCATGAGCAAGTCTAGCAACATAGCATAGATAACAACATGAGCATGTCTAATTGGTTGAACATATCAACATCAGAAGAAGAGATAACAACATAAGCACAACTATCTGGATAAGTATGATTAGCATTATATGTACCTCTAGTTACAAAGGCATGACTAGCATGCTAAACATAACTAACAACATGAGATAGCTAGCATCATGATTATAATCAACAGTAGCAGTATAGTTATCAACATAATCATGGCTACTATATGTACGCATCTACAATCTTAAGAATATCCACAACACAAGTATATCTGCTATCTCTTAATTGCACTAAACATCATCTTTATGTAAAGATAACAAACAAGGGCTATCATCCAATGTGAAATGTTGTGTATAACCCTAAACAAATATGCTACATGTTTGTATTACATCTTTTATTATGCCCTAGAGAATTTGAATTGTACCATTCAAAGTTCAACCGACCCCTGCGCTGGTATCCTAAGATCTCTTCCCCTTGGTCTGTACAAGTAAAAGGCAGTGACATATCAGTCAAAGCTGCCACCACAATGACATATAGTTAAGCTTCTAACCACTAGTCTGCCCTTGGTACAAGTCACGACACTAGAAACCAGGGTATTCAATCCCAATCATTGAGTTACAACTGCAGTTGTCCTCTTATCACATCTTGTTATAATCACCGAGACACGACCACATCCATTCTCAATCACATCAGATGTATGAGGCATGACCATAGACGACCTCCCCAATCTGCATTGTGGATGACAAGGATATATCCTCAACCTACCACCCCCACATACTCAACAGTATGCGCTCCAAATTTATCTTAGGAATACTCATTTCACCATCCAACAAGTTCTGACACTGAAGATGGTTCTACGACACATGGCACTTACATGATTAGAGTTGCACTTGATTAGTTATGCCAATTGGTTGAATTAAGGCTGCATCAAACAAGTGGACAGACAACCCTAATTCACTTCTAGCAAGCATATAAATATCACAACTTTAAAAAGATATAAATTGTATGAAACATAATTTCTCATCTCATCATCACATGGTACTATTCACTTGCCATTCATGAGACCACACTAGTCATCATACTATCACAAGATATAAATCCTTTTCACAATATCACAGGGTATCAACCCTTATCAACACAAGAGGATTACACCTCATTTAGGGCTCAACCATGCCCAAAGGTCATTAAGACCATCATATTATTCCCTGCAAGATCATCATTATCTTTGCATGCCTTATAACAAGGCTCAACAACATCACTTACATATAATACACTGGATCAACACAATATTGCATTAATGAGCTAGGAGATATTCATAAACAATCATAGCAAGGTTATATTATTGTTAAGGACATTCCTTTATTACATCAACATGCAAGGAATTTATATATGATTAACCCTCATCATATTCATAATGCACATGTTTAGCATAAGAAAGTATCAACCATGCAACTATGATAACCACCAATTAACATATTAAGGTTATGATCAAATGAAGGAGGTTATTCCACCATCATTCCATAATATAATAATGTTAAACATGAATACTCATCTTTATATATTTACATTATAGTTAGGTTCAACATGATAAATTATATCAATGTTACTAATCAACACTTATACCCAAACCCTAACTCACGACATCCCCATTGGATCATGGATGCATAAGGTGAAGCATCACCATCACATTTCATACTATTCTCAAGTATTAATACACACATAAATCAAGAGGTAACCATCGGGTTATAACATATTAGGGTTTCAACAACAATAAGAGAGTACCCCATGATTGCATTAGTCATTCAAGGACTATTCATACCCAATTACCATCATTTAGTTATATTAAAGCTATGTATAACAAGCTATACCTCATTAGGGTTACATATCCACACAATATGGTTATAATACCTTCTATTCATATGAGTGAATAGGTAAGACTACCTTGTTAAGGTTAACCCTCCATTTGTTCCATCATCATTCAACCCATATCACCATACCACAATGTCACCCAAAACAATTGGATGTTTAAAAGGTAAGATCATTGGTTGTTTACATAAGTAAACACCTTAGATAAACCACCTATGAAGTCCTTGATTTGTGATCTATAAAGATTCACCATATAACCCTAGACATCCCTTAATTAACAACACAAAAAGTTCCACTGAGAGTAGGGTAAAACCCACAATCGACTGTTCATTTAAAACAACCCATCCATTGTCAACGAGTAAGTTCCTTAAGTTGATTATATAAAGAAAACCATATAAATCACATTATTAAGAACAAAATATTAAATTAGCATCATTCCACTTTATTCTAGGAATAAACAGTAGATCTTGACCATTAGGTCAAGTTTATATGTTAAAACCATCAATTACAGTATAGGTCCGACCATTGCATCAAGTGACCCAAGAAACCTTTGGTCTAAGGCCTGAATTGATGATACAACTATATAATTAACTCACCATAGGTTTTGGAGACCTGATACACCATCATTAGTGACCATTAAGTCACCATAGGTTGTTAGATCAATAATATATTCGTTAATCAACATCAAATATCAAACTAATATCACCATTGATTGATAGCATCATTAGGGTACTTAGTTGTTAATCACTAGGCTTCTAATTTCAGACAAAACATGACCTAAGGGGGTGAATGTCATTTGACACCCTTGTTTACCACCATCCATTGTCATGAAGACAACACCATAGGGTTGTTGCAATGGTACCATCATCGGGTCATGGGTTTATAGAAGAAATCAGCTTAAAACCCTAAAATTGACCATTGGTTGATAGGTGCTTAGTACCATAGGTTGTCAAAACAACCTGATCCAAGTAATATTATAACTTATTAATAACGTACACAGGATCATAGGTTCATCTATAACTGAAATAAGAATAGGGAACATTATAAAAATAGAAATCAAAGTCAAGCATAGCCTTTTAGTGCACAGATCATCATTTTCAAGCACGAACATGATCTAGAAAGCTTATGGTAAGAAATAAATGTGGAGCAAGTTATAAAACCTCTAATGAGAAGATGAAACCACACACAAAAGAAATCTTGAGCAGTTCGGGTAGAAAATCTAAGTATAAGCTATGAACTCGTCCATCTAGCACCTTTCTTTATCAAATGAGCAAACCCTAAGCATAAGGAGCAAGAAAGGTAGGGTTTTAGAGATTTAGAGCAATTTATACCATGGAACAACAAGGTTACGACCTGGAGAAAGGTAGGAGGAAGGATAAAAAAGAAATAAATGGAGAAAAGAAGGGAATTCTTACTCTTTTTGGTCTAGATCATTAGAAGGAAGCTTTTTTAACCCTAAATTGAAGTCAATTGCAACCCTAGATCCTTTTTCCAAGAAGATCCCCACTTTCTTATTCCTTGGACAGAAAAATTCGTAGAAGCATAGAGAAAGAACGAGGTTGGGAGAAGGAGGGAAGTGGTGGAGAGAAAACGGCTCATTTTGGTGCTTAGGGATAAGTATATGAAACTTTAAGATAAAGAAAAAGAAAAAGTTGAAGTTCTAGTATTTATCCAAGTGTCCATGGCCTTAATTTATTAAGAATATACAAGTACACACACCATCAGATACCCACCATCTGTATAGAACTGTTTAGCTTTCCTTTGTCGAATTTTCCAGCCAATCAAATAATTCATTAGTTGATAGCTACTAAAGGTAGCTCATCCATGAAGGGGTAAACCCAAAAATACCCTTAGAGAAAACACCTTCAAACCAAGGTTTAAATAGGTGCCCCATCTCTCAAAAAGATCAAGAATGATTATAGAATATCCAAGGAACATAATGCAAGTGATAAATTTCAAAGAAAACCTCTCAATTGGGTAAATTGCAGAAAAATCCAAAATGTGCATAAAATATCATAACTTGCTAAACCAGTGTCCAAATTGGATCAAATTTGAAACTTAAGCTTGTCTTATGATTTCAAAGCATATAAAAAGGTTATATTAGGGTTCTAAGCATTTAATTATGGTAATTAATCTTATTCAACTCATTAAGCAAGTTTAGGGGCCTTACAATAACATCTAGAATTTGATGAATATGGCCAAAACGGTCATGGTGAGTCTTATGCCTGTGGTAGAAGGTTCCCACCATGGCCGTGGCCATCCATATACCATATTCCTGTGATATCCACATTTTTAATTCCCACGATCATTGTACCCTACCATGTCCGTGCTCACCCCTACTCACTACGGCCGTGGTGATCCACCACGGTTGTGCTACTCACAAAACCTACCTATTTTTGCACTACTTTCCCCATTTTGCCCCTACTTAACCTAGTGCTTCCCCCACACCTATATATACCTAGGTGGTGTCTGGGTCATGAGGTTAGATACCTTCCACCACCTCCTAGCTTCCCATTTTCTCCCCTTAGCCATTCCACCCCATTTCCACCTCCATTCCACTCCATTTCACCATTTCCACCACCAAAACACTAGTTTATCCTAGTTACTACCCATAATCCCCTTCATTCCACACCCTTGAACCTTAGAGGAGAGAGGAGGATGTCTTGCAATAGCTCAAGAGGAGGATTTCTCCATCTACACCGAGCTCCATGGCTTCTTCTACCTGTTTCTCCTTTCTTTTTGTATTTTGCTTTGTCATGAGTAGCTATGCCCCTTTTGGTGGGTTGTTTGGGGGAAATTATGTTACTTTGATACCATGTTGGGGGAAAATGATATGTAAACATTATAATTTCATTTGACAATGATTATGTTCTATTTGCATCTCATTCTCCATGAATTTCTTGTTGGTTTGTGTGTGAATTCACCTAGGAATTTAATAAAATTGCTTATATATGTGAATTTTGGGATTTCCCCCAAGGTCCAATTCTTGGATCCCTAGGCTGACTCCCATCTTCCTATATCATAATCAATCTCCCTAAGCCTAAGTGAGATATCTAAGTAGCTAGTTTAGGTGATTCTAGTGCAGTTAGCATGGAGCCTTCTCAAGGCTAGAATGTGGGGGAATTGGGGTTCAAAGCCCTAATTTCACCTCCCCATTACTACCCTCGGACCCTAACTGACCTAGGAATGTCAAATCTAGAAACTTAGACTTGATTAGACTCTAATTTTATTAAACTTAATCCCTAACCCAATTGAGCCTCGCAAGGGTAGTAGGGGTGTGAGGGAGTAGTTCCCCTATACACAACCTAGCATATCGATGGTCAGTTAGTAGATTAGGTTAATTTGTTAGACTCTAACCTATTGTTGGGTTTGGATAGTCTAAATGGAATCATAATGTTCATATGTCACCCCCAAACTTAAGTGATAAGTGAGTGCATCCCCTAAATAGCCCACACCTTCATTAATTGCTTTAAAACCCTAGTTTTCATCTTGCTTAGCTAGTGTTAGCTTAGTTAGCTCGTTTCCTTCTTAGATAGCTTCTTGCCCTATTTTTACCTTGTTCTTGCTATTTTAGCTCTTTCTCACTCTTGTGCTTTTCTTTTTCTTGCCTTAGTGTAAATTGCCTTTTCATACCTAGCTTAGTCGTTTCTTGCTTGATTAGTCCTAATCTAGTCTAGGGTTAACTTAGGCTTTGTTCTTAATTTCCATTCTTTCTTGCTTAAATTAGTTTAACAACATCACCTTTAAACCCTTAACCCTAGTCTCCACAGTAGGAACCCAACCAAACTAACCTAACTCTAGTGCCTCCTTGTCTCCCTGAGGATCGACCCCTACACTTGCCCTTCACCTATGCTACAATAGTACCCCGTGCGCTTGCGGGTGACCTATTTGGTATTGTGATTGACTGTGTTAGGGTTAATATAAATTTTGAAAGATCCACACATGTGTTTGAGTCTCGTGGAGTGCATCTAGTCATTCCTTGTTGGCTAGTGTGTACACCTATGGCTCGACGCACTAGTGGGTTTGTTCCATTTATAGCTCACCATTTCTACTCAATTAATCATGAAAAATGATATCAAGAGATTTAACACAACTAAACATAAATTTTGAAACATAGTATCATTTTTCAATATCCACATACTAAAAGCCATAAAGTTGAAAAACCTACCAAGAACATGATAATTGAACTAGAATCGTATTGTGTAGATATTTTGATATCATTGTTTCTTTTTTATATACTTATTTAATTGAAAATATTAGTGGTGAGGAGGGATTTAAGATCTTATATTTTTTCCATTCTCTTCCTTGTTCTTGTAAGTGTGACCTACATATAGGAAGAACATACAAGAGGTTAATACAAGTGAGATTGGGATCTTTTATATAAAATGTGATTTCTTCAAGCCTAGATTCTTGGTGTGCAGTAGGAATCTAAGCAAGGTGAGTGGAAAATCTCCTAGCAACCATGATTCTACATGAACACAAGAAAAAAGTGAGGAACTGATGAACTATCTAGTTTTTCCCTGCTTTACTATGTTAGAATTCGTAATCTTAGATTGGGATTTATACATGTATGATTGAATGAAATGGTTAAATAGTGAAATATTACAATTGCTTTAAACATGAGAGTGATTGTGCATAAATTTCATGAAATGATAAGAAAATAAACTATGGAGGAACCGATACACCTAGGTTTGCCCAAAATATGCAATATTAGTATAAATTCCAAAAATCATGCTTAATTGGTAGTTCATTTATTTTTATAAACCCAAGATGATATATGCATAGATAATTTTTGTACTTATGAATATAGTTAGTTTTCAATTCAAGTAGTATAAAATACAAACCAAAAAAATATATTGAATAAATCAAATATATGACTAGCTAAGTAATCAATATTATATTATTAATCAGTGAATCTAGACACCCTAAACCATGAGAATCCATAATAGAGGTCTATCAGAGCCTAGGATGACTAGTTAGAGTGTAAATATGAGGTATGGAGGACAAATACCAACAAGGATAATCTTCTAATGATAGTAGGGTTCCCAAAAATAACAAAAAAATTCCATTGGTACCTATATTATAGTATGTAAAATTAGTTCATTTTCTAAAAGAAGCGAGCCAATAATCACAGAAGAACTAAACTAGGAAATTAAGTTAATTTCTTTGACTCTTTGCAAGAGTATCCAATTTTAGAGGAGTATTCCAATTTATCGAACCATCTGATATAGCCTCTAAAATTAGTCAGAAGTGGACAACCTTGTTGTAGGTTGGGAGCTAGTTTTGTATTTCTAGAGTTCCAAGTTTTCTCTACATGTATAGTGATATCATAGTTCGATGAAATACTTTCACATGTTATGATACACTTCATGTGGATTCAAGGCATAATGAAATGAATAATACATTAGTTAGCAAGATATATTTATTTATTTCTTGTAATTATATTTAATAGCCTACTATGTTGTATGATTTGTAGAATTTACAATTTTCACTTAGTATACAATTCACATTCTTGTATTATCCATGTATGGCGTACATTTAAATAGTTATGTTTGTATTATCATGCCTAGATAGTAAGTATACACTCACCGAGCTATAGCTTACAATACACAAAAACAATTATTGGGGTTCAACCCCTTATCAATAGGAAGATCCATAAGTTATTTATAAGAAAGAGTTCCTTAATAAAGATGTTTAGAAAATATATATAGATAGAAAATGGCATCCTATAATTACTTTGGTCATAGGAATGTGAAGTCAGGATGAGAGAAGTTTTGTATAACTATATATATGATGTAAATTAAATGCAAGAACTACTTTCATTCTATTTTCAAGTATGTTTCAAGTACTTACTTCTATAAGATTTATGTTATATGTTTGATCATTAATTTCAATTATCTATAAAATAAAATTTAAGGTCGACTTTATTTAGAACTTGAAAATAATGGTTAGCCAAATCTCACCCTTGAGGGGCCTAATCCCTAGTTAATGAGTTTAGTTTAGTAATATTTGGTATTAGCGCATATGCTTGGGAAAGAGGTGATAGGAGGTCAACATGAATAGGATGCTTTTCCCGTTTGTACTATGATCAACTAACATATATGTTTATGTTATAGAATGTATAAGGAATGAAGAGGACATCACAAAGAGAAAGCTTAGATCCAATATGTTCCTTATTCCCCTATAATGGCTTGAGATGGATTAGACAAGGATGATGCCTTCAATGAGAGAATGTACAATATATTTTTGGATTCCAATGACTACATCATATGAAAGTATAGTATTATATAATGTGGTGAATAAGCTTTGTGGAATAATGTTTTATGGCACTATAGACCAATTGTAGTAGATGATCATATTTGGTAGTTGGAGAAGGTCTTTTCCATATGAAACTTTTAGAAGTTAATAAGATTAATGCCTCTATATGTCTGCTTAAAGGATATGTGGAACTGTAGTGGACTAGAATTAAAGATAAGAAGAGAGATCTATAGTGACACAGAGTGATTTTGTGGATGAGGTTCATTCATCCTATTTCCCTCCCACATTTATGAGTGGCAAGATAATACAAGTGGAGAGTATTTGGAAAGCCAACATGCTAGTTGAAGAACCTCATCCACAAAATACTCTGTGTCACTATAGATGTGGGAGGGAAAGCCATATTTTTTGTAGCTACATGGTGTCTTGAGGAAACAAAAAATGATACAAGCGTGAGTACAATAAAAGATTGGGATATTCTAATGGAGGAGGATAGAGTAATTATGGACCTAGTGGAGGTACAAGTTTATTCTCTAATATTTGTAAGGTATTTGATATTTAGAAGACATGGTTCTGGATCTAGTGACATCATTTATACTTATATTAGGGGCCGTGGCATTTTTTTATTTTATTTTAAAATTGGCCATTCATTCATCCCGTGGCCGGGGGGTTTTGAACTCGAGACCTCTCAGTCTTACATCATTACTTTTACCATCTGGGTGCCATCTCTTTGTTAAAGGGGCCGTGGCATGTGGACTTCACAACCCAAACAAACACCTCAAACAAGCCCTTGAAGATTGTCAATGTCAGTAACTGGTCCATACATATAGGAAGCAACAACGTGAAACATGTGTGGTAGTTTGTACTTGGGACAAAATTGTGGAAGAAAATTCTAGGGATGTCATTAATGTGGAAATATGTGATACTTCAAGAGGGATTGTCCCAAGATTAAGTATACTCCAAGTTTGAGTTCACATTTAGAATTGTAGACACAACGTACAAATGATCCAAATAGGGGATTGAGCTCTTAGTGATTTTTGGTTCTATAGGAGAAACACCTTTTAGGAGTATTGGTCAACAAGAAAGAAGTGATAGGGGGAGATCCACATAATGCTTCTTTTTCCTAACACCATAGAATGACTCTATTCTCCTAGATATATTACATATGAGGTGCTTCTTTTCAACAACAAATGTATTATAGTTCTTATAGATGTGACACATTCTTTTGTACATTGTTCTCCAATTAGTTCTATAAACCTAACTCCTTGGGATTTATCTTATGAATCAATGTTTAGAGTATCGCTAGGAGAACTTATAGTTTTGAGAACAAGTATTTCTAGGCATTTTTTGTGTTTTGTGAGTACACTATATAGAAGGAGATTTGATACCATTACATTTTAATTTATTGCATAGTATCTTGGCAATGTAATTCCTATATATGTACCATGTCGAAGTGGATTTCTAGAAGAAAGAGGCTAACTATTAGCAATGTGTTTTTTTTGCATGTTCACTGTATATAGGAAAGTATTACCCACATGTTTAGTAGTAGTTTTTATGGCTGAAAATGTGTTGAATAAAGGATGTGAATCCGTCCTAGCACATCTAGTAGAGGAAAAGGTAGTAAAATTTAAGGTTATATAAAATGCTTCGGTAGTGTGTGAGTCCCTAGGTGTGAATATTTCCATACAAGTTTCCAAGTATATCTCCAGAGTAAGAAGTTGAGTTTGATATAGGACACTAACCTGATAGTCACCCTATAGCATTACCTCATGTTGAACCAATAAAGTTTAAGAAGTTTACAACTCATATGCATGAATTTGCAGATAAGGGAGTCATTCAACTGATTTAATCACCCTAGTGATCTATAATATTATTTTTATGAAGAAAGATGATATTGTGCTCTTATTCATGGAATACAAAAAAAGTATTGGTTTCCATGAACTAATGATATGTTTGACCAACTATGAGGGTCAATAATTTTCCAATAGATAGATTTTAGATAAGGATACCATATGTTTCAGATTAAAACATTATATGTGCCCAAGTCATCTTTTAGAAAAAGGTATGTGAATCATTAATTTGTACTTAAGTCTTTTGGATTGATAAAACCATTTTAAACTTCATGGATATGATGTACATGGTATTCAGACCATACTTGGATTAGTATATAGTGGTATTCATGAATGCCATATTAATTTGTTCTAAATATATATGATAATAAAGAAACAAATGAGAATAGCCTATAGTTGTTGAGACAACATAAATTATATGCTAAATTACAAAATATAAGTTCTGGTCAGGTGAAGTTTCTTTCCTTGGGCATGCCAGACAAGGACAAAGTAATGTAAATCCTAAGAAAGTGGAGTATGTACTTGAATGCAAACAACCTTATATTCCTATTGAGATTAGGATGTTTCTAGGGTTAGCTAGATATTACATGATCTTAATATGGATTAGAACCTATTACACACTTTAAAAGGTAAGATGTCATTTGTTCAATCATAAGCATGTGATAAACATATTCTGATACTAAAAGAGAAATTAAGTACAACAACATTTCTATTTCAACCTGGGAGAACCAACGATAATGTTGTTTTTTGTGATTCATCTAGAATAGGTTTGGAGTGTGTTCTTATGCATGATGGTAAATTCATAGCATACATATGTAGATATATTAAAAATAATGAAGAGAGATATCCTACACACAAGCTTATTTTTATAGTTATTGTTCAGGAGAAGACATGTCATCATTACCTTTAATGGTGAGTCATGTCAGATTTTTATAGATTGTAAGTTTGAAGTGTATGTTCACTACATACAGAACTTGACTTGTAAAAACAAATATGGTTGCAAATTATAAAATATAAGGATGTTTTCACTAACTACCAACTAGTAAGGTCAACGTAGTGTCAGATGCTCTGATCAAGAAGTTCACATATTCAATAGAAATGCTTTCCATTCTCTATTTGGATGGATTTATATTAGTGAAGATGTTTGAGATGAAACTTGAGAGGTGTGTACCTTAATAAAGTGGGTTTCTTACGAACTGAATGGCATGTCAACTTTCCATGATTATATTGAATAACTTCAACAAAGCGACAATGAGTTGTTACAAATTATGCATGAGATGACCAAAGATAAGAGATCAATTGTTAGTATTAATATGATGGTCTGTTCTATCAGCAAGACATGTTATGTGTACCAAATGAGGAGTTCAAGAGTAAAATCCTAGAAGAAGAACACTCCCCCTATGTAATATACCAAGTTAGTTCTAAGATGTACAAATACATAAAGAGGTTGTATTGGTGCCCAAATATAAAGAGAGACGTGGTTGAACATGTATCCAAGTTTGGTGTTTGTCACTAAGTAAAATCCAAATAATAGTAAATGGAAGGAATGTTGCAATTCCCTATTCCTATATGGAAGTTGGAATACATTGCCATAAAATTTATGTTAGTATTATCAAGATCATTGCATGGTGTTGACACAATATGGGTAATTGTGGATAGACTCACGAACTCATCTCTTTTTCTTCCTAATAAGTAAACATAGGATGCATGAAAGTTAGACAAAGTATATACACATGAAGTAATCAACTTACTTGGTGTTCCAATCTACAACATATTAGTAAGATCCCAAGTTTACATCCAAAACATGGAATCAATTATGTTGTGCTTTAGTAACATATTTGAATTTTAGTATGAAATTTTATAGGAGTGAAAAATAATGACACTTGGGGATATGTTTCAATCATATTTAATAAATTATAGTGTCAACAAGGATTATCATTTGAGTCTTGTGTATTTTTTATACAACAATTATCATCATTTAAAGATTAGACATGTCTCCATATGAAGCATTGTAAGTAAGATTATAAACATCTTCCATTTTCTCATATGAAGTTGAAGAAAGATATATTTTAGGTTGAAAGTTAACAAGAAAACAATTGATGGCATATTCGTGACTATACATTAGTGAAAATGGTACATGACATATTGAAACGTTATACATAGAAAAGACTACTACACTTGAAATTGATGTTGAAGATGAAGTCAATCTGAAAGTTTCACCATAGAAAAGTGTTATGATTTTTTAAAGAAAGGCAATATGTTTCCTATATTATATATATATATATATATATATATATATATATATATATATATATATATATATATATATATATATATGGCCTTCCAATTATTTAAATGATTGGACCAATGACATATATGATTCATTTACCTTTAGATATAGTTATATATCATGATATATTTCATGTTTGCAAGTTGAAGAAGTTCCATTCATGCGTAGAGAAGATAACAAATCTATAGTCAGTATATTTAGGGGAGGCTTGTTTCATATATTAGACCACATGTATCATAAGATTAAAAAATTAATATCCATTTAGTAAAAGGTCTATGGAGAAATCAAAGTATTGAGGAAATCACATGGGAGTTAGCATGATATGTGTAACAAGTATGCTCTTACGTTATACAAAATTTGAAAACCAAAATTATGAATGGGGGGTGTTAGAACCCAATTCTTTCTTAACTTTTCATCTTAGTGTATTTTTGATAAGCTTTGAAAATGTTGGGAGGTCATTATATCAGTTGGGTATGTGGTGTGGGGAAATGGGAATAAAGATGGAGTATTCACCATGGATTGTGTGGGAAAACACAAAAAACAATTATAAACTCTAGAAGAATTTCAGATAAGGATATATCCACAAATTAATATCTAGACAAGGCATCAAGTCACATGTGAGAAAAGTGTTAGGAATTCCATACCCCAAAAATTAATGTTGCCTCCCCAAAAGCGGAAAACAACAATCTTCCTTGATGAAAATAAGGTAGGAACATGATCAAGATAAGGACTTGATTGCATGAATGAGAGTACATAAAGAAATCTAGAATAACAACATTTGTATGAGGAATCATTACCCCTAAGTGCTCGTACCACACACCACATGGGTCAAAATATAGGGATATTAAATGATATCTTCATTTTAAGGGGTCCACTTCAATATTTATTGGTCGTTGTGAGGATTAAAAGAGTTTCTTTTCCTTTGTCCTTCACCATATGTAGAAAATATGAGGTACTAGGAAGCCTACTTACCCTCACCAATCCCATTAGGCCCTAAACTTTGGGAGTTATCTAAGGTTTTCTCGCTTAAGTTGGTGTTGGGGTACTCTCAAAGCTCTAGAATATAAGGGATGTGAACCTAAGTGGATGCTTACTATCTCCTCCAAATAAAGACCAGGTGTTATTTTTGTAGAGTTAAGGGTGCTGGTTCAGGATTTGAAACCCATATTGCTTGTGATTAGTGATATCATTCAAGAAAATGTACGGGCATGCTCCTTGGGCATTCTGAACTTGCATGAGACTTCTGAAATGTTCGTTAATGTACATGGTCAAAGTTGTTATTGTGGAAAAACCAAGGCACGAGAATGCTTTGAGGGAACTCCCACATGGTTGTTCAAGGTATATACATGATTAAAGAAGGGTAAAAACATGTATTTTATGATAACGTTGGGTGCTTTAAACATGATCAATTTGATCCTCTTCATGCTAATGATGATATTTATAGACTCTCACCTACTATTTCTTCAATTGCACAAGATAACCATTTTCTTAGTGATTCTTTACAAAAGTTTCTCAAGCGTAGGAAGTATATTGATGACATTCTACATCATACTACCAAAAATTGGCAGACATGATATTGAATATGTTAATAACAAGATAAAAGGGTGTGACGCCCTACGCCACAAAAAAGCGAGATTGCTCAAAACAAAACGTGGAAGAGAGATTAACAAAAAAATTACTAGAAAGTACTAAAAATTTAAAACCATTTTCATAAAACTGTCAAACAATAAGAACCTTTACATATGAGTCCTTTCATGCCTCAAAACACTTACTGTGTGTACCATCAACCTGTTACCAGGGAACCTATCCCAGAACATATATACATATATCCACTACAACTGTATACAAAAGGGCACACAAGCCAAGCACATATCGAAGGCACGTCCACAAATCATCTCCAAAACCTCCCCAAGGACCCGAGTATACAATGATAACTCTAGGACTCTAACAACAAAAGACATCCAATATCACTTCCAACCTATCAGTCACTACTCTTTTAACTATTGCTCAACCGCTGCTGCACGACCTCTGCCTCCTCGTGCACGTCCACCTAAAAAGGGTGTGGGAAACCCAAGGGGTGAGATTCTATATCTCAGCGGGAAATATAACTCTCCATCAACTCTATTATTATCACAAATAATATAATTAAAGTAGAAGTAAAGTTACAACTATAAGAAGTAGATAATCATTATTAACAGGATGAATAACTACTGTTGAATTATGAAACGTCTTAACAATTTAAAAGGAATATGAAGAACATGTACATTTCCTATCAACAACATTATATAAAGATCAAGCATGGCCTCATCCAATGTTTTCATATTTGATCCTGTACAGATATATTGTACGTCTGATTACGTATTTTATTATGCGTTGAGGATTTGAGTCGTACTACCCAAATTCAACTGACCATTGCTAAGTCGAAATTAGTGCCATACAAGGTCTAATGGAAGAGTTGGAATCCACGACCTCACCCCCTCGATCAGTACGAGTGAACATGTAGTGACATCATCAATCAGACTGCTATCAGTGACATATAGTCTAGCTATACAAATCTAGCCCGCTTTGGTAAAGGTCACGTCGCTAGTAAAAATGAGCTACAACCGTAGCCACACTCTTACCAGGGTATGACCACATCCAATCCTGTATCACATATCACTGGGCTATCACCGCAACCGCACTCTTATCAGGGTATGACTGCAACCAATCCTATATCACATATCACTGAGATATGACCACATCCACACTCTTATCAGGATATGACTGCATCCAATCATGTATAACCTGGATGTAAGGGGATATTTATTCTCACCCCAACATATTCAAAAATATGCGCTCCGAGTTAAACTTGTTTCACCTTTCAGCAATTGTTGCACAAGGCAAGCTACATGATTGGGTTCTACTTGATTAATAAGACCAATTAAAGCATCTTTTAGCATCAATCAAGTTACAACGTATAAAATCCAAACAAGTTCTACATATACAAGGGCATATCACATCACCAGAACATGTTTGAGAACATACAGTGTAATCTTATCACATTATCACTTGATGCTTATCATTCACCACATTTCTTATCAGAAGGAGCACATACTTTGGGGTAGCAACCCCTCATATCATTACTGATGAAATTATCACCCCATATAAGGCAATAATCCATCATTAGGTCATAAGACAATTTCCTTCCTCTTTCAATGATACCAACATCTCACATGCCTCATAAGGCCCATGCAAACATATCATAAGCAACATAGCTCATACCTGGCTATGCTTATCAACTGGTGTTACCTACATGGTTAGAAACTTGTAACTTAGAGAACAATACATCATCAACACTACCATATCATATGATTCATTCCAATCACATTACATCTTTAGAGTTATGGTTTCTATTTAATCAATTAGGGTTCACATGGTTGGATAAAAAACCACCCTTAGATCATCACTTCCATCATCATTACAAGGCATATCATGAGATAAAGATTATGGAAAACAACACTCTATATTAATCACATATCCACCCCATAGGGTATCACATCATACAATGTAACCTATCAATAACATGATGTAACATAGCCATCACCACATGATATCGGTTGGGGCTAACATAAAGCATATCAGTTTAAGCCACTTTAATATATTGGGTGAGACTTGCCATAGGGTGTCGACTTGTCATCATCACAACATGTCAACTACCTCCATTCAAGGCACAAGAGATAACCTCACAAAAAGGTGTAACAGTTTACCACTTCTAGAGAGTGTGATGGTCAACACCATCTAAGGTGTGACGGGCAACATGACTCCATGGTGTTTCGGCTAGCACCACATAAGGGTGTCGGGCTAACCTCACAAGACATGCATTAGTTTAGAACCATAGGGGAGTGTGACAGTCAACACCTCAAAGGTGTGATGACACCACTACTCCATGGTGTATCGACCAACACCACTTAAGGGTGTCGGGCATCCAATCCATGTTGGGCAACCCTAGGTATATCATTCATTGGGGTTAGGGTTTAGCTAGACATCATTGGTTAAGGTGTATCAGGTAACACCCAACCAGGGCATCATGACTAGACCTTAAGATAGACCAACTTCACAAGCACTTATTAGCCATGACGGGCTAACACTTGTAGGGCACATTGGTTGAACAACACCTTGTCTCTTAAGATACTTCAAAAGCATGATGGTTAAGCACCATAACAGCTCAACATCCACAAGGCATGACTACCTAGGCTTCTCCAAGACATGATGACCTAAGCCTCACAATCTCATGATGACATGTCACATGGTGTATCGACATGTTGCACTTTCAAGTCATGACGACTACACATCATTATGTGTTGACCTAGTAATATTTAAACTTAGGAATTCATGTACGCGCCCACCTTCTATCATGGAAAGAAGGTGCAAAACATGGTAGCAACTAAACGGAAATCTATCTCCAAAACAAATCTCAAAACCACCAAGAGCACTACTAACATGCACGAGATAAATGATCTAAATATGAAAAACAACAAGAACATATAAAGGGTGATAATAACAAAGGAGGTTTAGAGTTATATAACCCGCCTCAAAGGTCACCACCAAGATCCAAGCTTCTGAGGTCAAGCTACAAGCTCACAAGCTCAAGGTAGAATATGATCCTCCAAACTTGGTCACCACTATACCTCCAAGGAAGAAGATGAGACCAAGGTTAAGATGGTTCAAGAGGGAAAGGAAGTTATCCAAGATCCATGGCTGAGAAGAAGAAGAAGATGATGATGATGATGAAAAAGAATAAGAAAAGAGCTAGGAAAATAACTTACCAAGGTAGAAGATGAAGGATGATCAAAGAACACCATAACTTAGAACTCGTCCACCAAGATGCAAGAGAGATCCTCTAGCTCCTTAAACTTCTCAAGGTCATACCCCAAGGAAGTGGGAAAGAAAAGATGGCTAAAAGGATCCTATTGCATGGAGATAAAGGAGTATATATACAAGAGGAATGAGAGAGGGATCATGGAAGAGGTGTCACCACCTTAGGAGCTTAGGTGCCACTTATCCACGAAAAAGAGCCAAATGTACAACATCATGCAAGACATGGTGATAAGGTCTGGACAACGTATCACCCACTTGGTCTCCCACCAAGGTCATGCCCGATAGAACATCTCCACACACCCACAAACTGATAGGGTGCAACTCTACACACCCACAAACCGATCAGGTACAACTCTACACACCCACAAACCGATAGGGTGTAAAAACTGATAGGGTGCAACTCTACACATCAAAAAACTGATAGGGTGAAGCTCTACACACCCACAAACTGATAGGGTGCAACTATACACACCCACAAAACTGATACACAACCTCTCTTGGGCTCTCTAGCCCGAGACAACACATCTAGGTGTAAGGTACACCTCAAACATGTGTCGAAAGCATCACTAAGGATGTCACCACACAACAAGACCCAAATAAGGTGCCCATTGTTCTATCTCTCCTCTAGATGATGCCAAGTGAGAGAAGGAACACTCAAGAGGTGGAAAACTTTCAGATCAACCCTTGCTCTGGGAGAATTCCAATTTTGCATCAAAAGCTCACCACAAAACACAAAAATCAACCAAACAAGCTCAAATAAGAACTCCAAGCTTCCAACATGCCCCAATTACATCTTAGATTTTTAGAGCAGGATGCTAAGAAACATACTTAGGCAAAACAAATAGGGTTATCCTAAAATGCGGGTCATGGTCCTTACAAGCCACAAACCCCTAACAAGGATTTTGCCCCCGAAATCCTAAGAGAAAAGAGAGGGGTAGTTCCTCCTCATCTCTTACTCAAGCTCCTACATGGCTTCCTTAACACCACAATGATGCCAAAGAACCTTCACAAGTACAAGGTCCTTCCTCTTCATCTTCTCCACTCTTCAGTCAAGGATCAACACTGGACCTTCCACATAGGTCATATCCTCATCCAACTCTACCTCCACTGGTTGCAACACTAACTCTGTATCTGAATGGCACTTTCTCAACATACTCACATGAAACAATGGATGCAACCTGTGCAGCTCAGGTGTCAACTCCAACTTATAGGCCACATTCCCAACCCATGCCACCACTGGGTAAGGTCCCATAAACCTGGGAGACAACTTACCCTTCTTCCCAAACCTCAGGACACCTTTCCAAGGAGAGACTCTCAGATATACCTTGTCTCCCACTTAGAACTCCAAGGGTCTTTGGTAGTTATTTGCATACGACTTCTGTCTGTCCTATGTTGCCTTCAACTATTACTGGATTACCTTGATCTTCTATGTGGTCTACTGTACAAGCTTAGGACCAAGAAGCTAATACTCATCTACCTCGTACCAAGACAACAACGATCTACAATGCCTCCCATAAAACACCTCATAAGGTACCATGTCAATGCTACTCTGATAGCTGTTGTTGTAGGCGAACTCTATTAAACTAAGGTGTACATCCCAACTTCCTAAAAACTAAAGAACATGGCTCTTAAAGAATCCTCTAAGATCTGAATGGTCATCTCAGATTATCCATCTATCTGTGGGTGAAAAGCAGTGTTAAACTTTAACTGCGTACCCAAAGTTGTGTGCAGTCACTCCCAAAAGAGACTCATGAATTGGGGACCTCTATCAGACATGATAGTAGCTATAACACTGTGCAAATGCACTATCTCATCCACATAGATCTGGGCAAGCTTCTCTACTGTGAATGTCATTTTCATGGGAAGAAAATGTGCTGACTTGGTCAATCTATCAACGGTCACCCAAATGGAATCATAACCTTTGGCTGTCCTAGGCAGACCAACCACAAAGTCCATAGTCACATGATCACATTTCCACTGTGGTATAGGCAACAGTTGCAATGTTCTTGTAGGCTTCTAGTGCTCAGCTTTAACCTATGACATACAACACATCTTGCAATGAACTCAACCACATCATTCTTCAAGCCTGGCCACCAATACATATCCTTCAAGTTACGATACATTTTGGTGCTACCTAGGTACATAAAGTACATAGGAGAATGAGCCTCTTCTCGTATCATCTTCCTTAGATCATTAGAATCAGGAACCACTATCATGCCATGGTAACAAACTGCCCCATTATCTGACTCATGGAAGCCTTCACACTTCTTGCTGCCAAACTCTAATCAAATATCTTGTATCACGTTATCCGTCTGTTGTGCCTCTTTGATCTACTATCTTAGCATAGGATTCACTTATAGATGCGCCAACAAACCTTCTAGCAAGGAGACCTCCAACTTAACATTCATCTGACACAAGGAGACCAACATGTATGGCTTGTGGCACATCAAAAAACTCAACTGGGCTTTATCCATAGGCAAAGATGAATATTTCCTACTCAAGGCATCTTCCATGACATTTGCCTTTCCCGGATGATAATCAATCGTACAGTCGTAGTCTTTGATTAACTCCATGCAACGACTATAAAGACATAGTCTCTACTATAAAACATGATAAACAAAAAAACACCAAAAGTGTGGCAGCAGAAGAAATAAAACTTGACTTAATTCAAAATGTATAAAGAGTACATTACAAAAATTTCCATAAAGGAAGTACAACTTTATACAAAACATAGGATCTAGGTAGAGGAAGACTTAGACTAAGCCAATATTGTCTCCAAACAAAACAACTTAATATATAAAATCAACTATGATCATGCAAGCTATATGTTCCTTTTCTTCTTGTCCTATCCTTAGCCTTAGGTTCACCAAGCTTCCATGCGCACTTGGATCCTAGCCTGGATGGTTGGGGTCATCCAGAAAGAGAAAGATAAAAGTATGTGTTATTCAAGAGAAATAGGACAATTAATAATATAAAGCATTTCAATATAAAAGATTCTCTACAATAAGAGATTTCAAAAGAAATGAGGCAAGTATATGAATAAGAGAGAGAAAACTGCTGTAACCAATCACCACAATAACAATCACATAGCATGAATATATTAAGACACAAAGTCATCTGAATGTAGGGTGAGGCACCTACCGGACCTCACCAGTGGCAGGAGGACTAAAACCCCAGTGCCTATATAAAGTGGCAGGGGGACTAAAACCCCAATGCCTAATATATAAAATGGCAGGGGGACTAAAACCCCAATGCCTAATATATAAAATGGCAGGGGGACTAAAACCCCAGTGCCCGGCAGGAGGACTAAAACCTCAGTGCCCTATGGGTGGTTTGTACTCATGTACACTACATTGTCATTTGGCCTATAATATATCATGCTTAAATAGTCACTTGGCAGTATTGAGAAATATAACAAGATTGCAACATAGAATTGGGAATAAAACCCAAGAAATAAAGGAGCCAACATAAGCAACAACAATATACAATGTTTCCAAGTATTTCAAAAGGATGAGCCAACATAGGCAATAGAAAGATTCACATAATTCAAATAGATGAGTCATAATGGCAACAAAAGCATCAAATATATAAAGAGCCAAATAAAGGAATATTGAAGGATAACAAGGCTAGCACATCTTTAGGGTAGGGTTGGATAAGAGCCCAACTGAAGGATAGGTAGTTTGCACAATAAACATTCACATTCATCTTTGATAGGATTCACATATATAAATAGGGTCCACATACCTGATCTTCATGATTCATGCCTTGTTCAATTGTTATACTTGGTCCCCAAAGTTGAGCACTCACCCTAGAAACACATTATATACATTAGATAAAATCAAGTGAACAAGTGGGTATATTCAAGTTATCCATTTTCATAGTGCATTTTATTCTGATTCTAGTTGCCTAAAGGCGTATTAGGGATTTTAGTCTTAATTGTGTTTAACATGCTACCCTTAGGTATCCGATTGAGATCTAACATCTACATTTAGCCACATAAGTCTAATATGTAATTATTACATATATGTATTGGCATTAACCAGATCCCTCAATTTTAGCTATCTTTATTGAATTGCTCTTATTCCAAGAATCTACGATCTTAGTCTTGCTTACAAGCATGTGTGAAAACATAAGCATCTCTTAAAGTATGTATGGGTAAACAAGTATGTATATTACCTCATACTCCACACTGGTATTACTATAAATAATGTTTTCCTATTATTTAATTCTAGGTCACACTTAGAAACATTAGGTGTTGTTCTAAAATAGTTAAAACTATATATATAATCATCTACTAGTGTCTAGATATTGAGTTGATCTCATCTCCATATCCATATGCTAAAATACATTAGTATTTGGTTAATCTATTGTGGTATTATTTATCACCAAGTGTCGTATTCTTAGAAGATTGAGTAATGTCTAATTTGTGATTTAATAAACACATGCACAACATTGTTAGGCCTCTCATTATTATAACAATTAAATTACTAGATTCTAGATGAATAATTGTTTAAGTAACTAGAGTAGATAAAACCATATACATCATATTGACTACTTCAAAGTTATTGATAAGATTAAGTCTCATATCTCAACATAATATTAGTAAGTAACGTGATACCGTTAGCCTTTCTCATATTCCATACAATTTTGCTTACTGATGCTAGTACATTAATATAATAAAACTAGGGTAGTCGGCCAAGTAAGTTACTATTTATTTGTTAATATCTCAATCCTTCAAATCAATATCATATGAGGAGAACTTACCATGATGGTCGCAATAGCACTAATATATGGAACTTGAGCATCTCCAAGCTCAGACAACCCACTCAAATCTAATCATCTCTTTGAGGCCTCGTGGATGTAGCAAGGACACCATAGGTATGTCATCCATCCTTCCATGGTTTGAGTCTGTTGATCTCTCTAAGGCTGGGAAGAGAAGGAGGAGCTTGTTGGAATCCATGGATAGAAGTATAAGCTTGGCATGGTGACTATAACTGAGAGGAAGCAATCTGTAGTAGTCAAGGTCGGCGAAAGAAGTCGAAATCTGTGATGGTAAGGGCGTGCTTGTGGGGTTGCGAGACCAAAGAAGAGGGAACCATTGATACTGCAGTGATGAGGTAGATATGGCACCACGAGGGTTGCAGGTCGGTTGACATCAGTATACGTGATATCTAATGATGTCTGTTGTGGTGGGAAGTCAGGCTGAAGAGGAGTTCGTCGTGGTTGTAGGGGGTGGCAGTGGTGGTGCTCGTGGCAAGGTGTCATAGGTTGTGGCATCGTTGCAGATGGCCGTCGTGACCATGCACCAGGTTGATGATACTGGAGATCTTGAAGGAGTCAACCACCATTGTAGCATATCGGCGGCCATCAACTGTCTGTTTGCTGGCGAGGCACTGAGGTGGCTGTAGGCCGCTTGGGGTTGGTGCAAGGGCGCCCAGGTCTGAGTTGCAAACCGTCGCTTGGTATCAAGACGGAGGAGGAGGCGAGGGCTTGGCTGGCGGGAGACCGAGGAGTGGTGATGGGTGTGCTTGCAGACGATAGGATGGTGATGTGTAGGACCTGTTGCAGGTCGGATCAGATGAGATGCAATGGCAGATCCGGCCGTGGCTCAGACCGGAGAAGGAGAGGAGATCGAGATCTGAGGGTGTGTGTTGCGTTGGGTCTGACAGGGGCGATGACTTGTAGTTGCAGGTCGATAAATCGTCGGCGGAACCAAGAAAGAGGAGTCCGCCAAGGTTTTTGGGCATCGGGTCGGCGATGGTGGCAGGTTGCAACCTCTTCGCTGTTTCTGTAGGTCTAGATAGGTGGGAGGCCGCTAGGAGTTTATGGAGAGAAGAGGGAAAGAGGAGAAGATGAAACTGAGGGGTGAAGGGAAGAGGATCGGTGGAAGAGGAGAGGAAGAGGAGATGTCGTGAAATGCCAGCCGTTACCACGGCCGCAGGCGACGTGATGGAGAAACCCATGGACGTGCGGGCGTTGCAGGAGGAGGGTTAAGAGGAAAAGGCTTATAAGTATAATTATTAACAAAGCAATAATGTAAGTGAAATTTTAGATCTTCGAATGATAAATTGAATGGTCAAAGGATGTCCAAAAGCCACCAAATTTGGACCATAGGGTCATAATAGCATTTAGAACGATGCTATGAAATTAGATTTTGTATTTATGTCCAATAAGGTCCTTAATTAATATATTGCTCATTAAAGTGTTTATTAATATATTAAAATGAATGAATTATATGAAAAGACTTATTTCTATGAAACATGTGAGTAAATTTCGAGATATCTAACTATTATTAACTTTAAGAGAAAAAACCCACCATTATATTCTATTTTTATATATTATTATCATTTTTGAGGAGAGAGAAGGAAATTAGGTTAATATTCTCATTAATTAATTCAAATACACATTATTACTAATATATTTATCCAAAAAGCTCCAAATTAATATTATCTACTTATATTCTCACATAAAACTCCATTTTGTATTTTTAGTCCTCAATTATTACATTAAGTGGGTTATTTGTGCAAACACCCCTTTATTATCATAAATGGGGGTAAAAAGGTATTTTAAACATTGAATTGTGCTCAAATTGCACAAAGAGTCCAAAAATGATCCAAAAGGATGGGAAATTTATGAAAAAGGTCCAAATGGACTAGAAGGCCAAGAAAAGCTCAAAAGTGGGTAAATTGCAGGGAAGACCCTGAGATTTAGTATGTTACAACGACATTGCCTCATATTCAAATCCTATCATGAGAAGATGTACTTCAAGTTCTTGAGATCTGTGAATATTTGACACTTCTCCCCATATAGGTAGTGCCTCCAAATCTTCAAAGCATGGACTACTACTGCTAACTCCAGATCGTGGGTTGGGTAATTCTCCTTGTGTTTCTTAAGCTGTCGAGAAGCAAAAGAAACCACTTGCTTGTCTTGCATTAGCACACAACCCAAACCATTCCTAGATGCATCACCAAAGACTATGTATCCTTTTCCTTGCTCAGGCAAGACCAAAATTGATGTACTTGTTAACTTCTCTTTCAATGTCCAAGAAGCACGTTGACATCTAGCGTCCCAAACAAATGGTACATCCTTCCTTGTTAACTTAGTTAGGGGTAAGGTGATAGTACTGAAGTCCTTGATGAACCTCCTATAATAGCCTGCTAAACCTACAAAACGGTGCACTTCTATCAACGTCTTAGGCTGCTCCCATTCTGTCACATACTCCACTTTCTTAAGATCCACACATACTCCCTCGACCGATATAACATGCCCCAAGAAAGCTACTCTCTTCAACCAGAACTCACATTTGCTAAACTTAGCATAAAGTTGATGTTGTCTCAGTATAGGTAACACCTGATGAATATGTTGTTCATTCTGTTGACTTTCATGACTATATATCAATATGTCATCTATGAAGACCACCACAAACTGTTCAAGAACCAGTCGAAACACTATGTTCATCAAATACATGAACGATGCTGGTGCATTGGTCAGCCTAAATGACATAACCACAAACTCGTAGTGACCATACCTCATCCTAAATGCTGACTTAGGTATGTCATCCTCCTTGATCCTCAACTGGTGATATCCTGACCTTAGGTCTATCTTTGAGAACATTATTGCATCACACAACTAATCAAATAAATCATCTATCCTTGGAAAGGGATACTTATTCTTTATCGTCACCTTGTTCAACTGTCTATAGTCTATGCATAACCTCATAGACCCATCCTTCTTTTTCACAAACAACACTAGAGAACCCCACAATGACGTACTCAGCCTGATGAACCCTTTATCAAGCATTTCTTACAACTGTCTCTTAAACTCTGCCATCTCTGTCAGGGCCATCCTATATGGTGTCTGAGCTATCGGTTGTGTGTTGGGAACCAGATTGATCTCAAAATCAATCTCTCAGTGTGGATAAACACTTGGAAACTCCTTAGGAAATACATCCTCAAACTCTCTAACAATTGACACCTCCTGAATACTCAGACTCCCTACATCAATATTCATCACATGTGCCAAGAACACCTCACAACCCTGTCTCAAAATCTTCCTTGCTACCATGGCTGACACCAGACATGTCAAAAGAATTTTACTATCTACTTGGAAGATCCACATATCACTACCATCTATAAACGTCACCTACTTGGAACTACAATCTAAGACCACTCTATACTTCTCCAAGGTATCCATTCCAAGGATTACATTAAATCCATGCATATTAAGTGGTATGAGATCCACTTGAATGTTGTGTCCTAAAATGGAGAGGTCACAAGAAGGACACACCTTCTGCAACACTATACAACCAACGAATGGGGTTTCTAACAACAATCTATTCTTCTTACAACTAACAGGAAAAACACAACTTCTAAGCAGAACACGAGTGATAAAAGAGTGTGTTGCACCCGGGTCAACCAAAATAGATACAAAGAAAGAAGAAGAAGATAAATCAAAATGAAATAACTCCATCTGACATGTCACCACTAACGTGTTGACCACCGCCTCTGGATGACTCATAGAGTAGAATCTAGCCATTTCCTATTGTCGTCCCCATCCTCTGCTTCCCTGAGTAGATGGTTCAACTTGCGATGCTTGGCCACATACTCTTCCTCTTATGTTGCTGTTCTGGTATCACTGCGAGCCCTACTAGCTCTGCCTCAATTGATGGGTTACCTCATCTTCCCTCATAGTACACTCCCACTTCAGATGTCCTATCTACCCACACTTGTGGCAAGCTCGGGTCTCATACTACGACCTAGACGACCCTATCACTAATGATGATGTAGCACTCTAGGATCCTGTGGGTGGAAAGTTACAACCTCTACTCTTACTAGGTGACCATTGGGTTAGAGCACTGAACCTCTGTGATGTTGGCGGTGCAGAAAACCTCAGATTCTTAAAGCCTCCTAACAACTACCCCTAAGACTGTGTAGAACTCTTCTCGGTACTTGCCTCTCATTTCTCCTTCACAGATCGCTCTATCCTTTGAACAGACTCCACAAAGGCAGCAAACCTCTCTTGATTCTCCAAATTAAGAAGACGCTAGGGTTGAAAACTCAACATTCAACCCCTTCTCAAAATGATGAATCCGCTCATCCTCCGTAGCAGCAATGTGAGGAAAAAACCTCAAAAACTCCATAAACCTTGCTTCATAGTCATTGATCGTCATGGATACACGTCGAATTCTCTCAAACTGGCTAATCTTCTCATCAAGATATGTCTGAGGAAAGCACCAAATAAAAACTCACATCAAGACTCCTCCCAACTGATCATGACACCAGGTCTCTTCTCCTCCTCTATGGCCCATCAATGGCCAACACTCCCCTTCAGAAGGTACACCACATGCTTCACCTTATCTGCTTCAGGGATACTAAGGATCTTAAAGGCTTTCTCAAGCTCGATAATCCACATATCTACATCCACCAGATCAACCATCCCATCATACTCCACTGCCCCAACATGGAAAAGCCGCTCAAAAGTATTCCCAACACCTGAAGATTCAGTATGGGGTACCAGTGCCCTAGGCTGAGGTGCAAGCATCATGTCCGCCATATGAATCATAGTAGCCAAAAATGCCCAAAAAGAGATTGAAAGGTAGGGTTTCAACCATGGCTGGGTCAAAATGGGGGACTTCAGGAACCCGATCTTCTTATGTCTGGTTTTTTGCACCACCACATGGTGCATCAACATTGCTCTCGGCAACATGTTCTTTGTGTTCTCCAGACATCTTTAAGCTTTCACTTCCTCTTATGCATAAGTAGAAGTCACTATAAGACAGACTGGAGGATACTAGAATAGACACAAACCCTAGTCCTAGGTCTCTATAGACTTAACGAACCTAAAACTATGATACCAACCTGATTGTAACGCCCCACGCCACACAAAAGTGAGATTGTGCAAAACAAAACACAAAAGAGAGATTAACAAACAGATTACCAAAAAATACTAAAAATTTAAAACCGTTTTCATCAAACTCTCAAACAATAAAAACCTTTACATATGAGTCTGTTCATACCTCAAAGCACTTACTATGTGTGCCATCAACCTATTACCATGGAACCTTTCCCAGAACATAAATACATATATCCACTATAGTTGTATACAAAAGGGCACACAAGACAAGCACATATCGAAGGCACGTCCACAAAATATCTCCAAAACCTCCCCAAGGACCCAAGTATACAGGGACAAATCTAGAACTATAACAACAAAAGACATCCAACAACACTTCCAACCTATCAGTTACTGCTCTTCTAGCTGCTGCTCGAATACTACTGCATGACCTCTGACTCCTCATGCACATCCACCTAAAAAGGGTGCGGGAAACCCAAAGGGTGAGATTCTAAATCTCAGCGGGAGATATATCTCTCTGCCAACTCTATTATTATCACAAATAAGATAATTAAAGCAGCAATAAAGTTACAACTAAATAAGTAGGTAATCATTATTAATAGGATGAAGAACTACTATTGGATTATGAAACATCTTAATAATTTAAAAGAAATATGAAGAACATGTATATTTCCTATCAACAACATTGTATAAAGATCAAGCATGGACTCATTTTATGTTTCCATATTTGATCCTCTACAGATATACTATACGAATGATTACATATTTTATTATTCCCTGAGAATTTGAGTCGTACCACCCAAATCCAACTGACCACTACTAAGTCAAAATTTGTGCCATACAAGGTCTAATGGAAGAGCCAGAATCACTGACCTCACCCCCTTAGTTAGTACGAGTGAACATGTTGTGACATCATTAGTCAGACAGCTATTAGTGACATATAGTCCACCTGTACAAATCTAGCCCACCTTGGTACAGGTCACGACACTAGTAAAATTGGGCTACGACCGCAACCACACTCTAATCAGGGTATGACTGCAACCAATCTTGTATAACCTAGATGTAAGGGGATATTCATTCTCACCCTCGCATATTCAAAAATATGCGCTCCAAGTTAAACTCATTTCACCATTCAATAATTGTTGACACTGAATGGATCTATGACATAGGGAAAGCTACATGATTGGGTTCCACTTGATTAACTAGACCAATTGAAGTGTCTTTTAGCATCTATCAAGTTACAATGTATAAACTCCAAACAAGTTCTACATAAACAAGGGCATATCACATCACCAAAACAAGTTTGAGCACATATGGTGTGATCTCATCACATTATCACTTGATGCTTGTCATTCACCACATTTCTTATCACAAGGACCACATACTTTGGGGTATCAACCCCTCATATCATCACTGAGCAAAGTATCACCTCATATAAGGCAATAAGCCATCATTAGGTCATAATACCATTTCCTTCCTCTTTCAATGATACCAACATCTCACATGCCTCATAAGGCCCATTCAAACATATCATAAGCAACATAGCTCATACTTGTCTTTGCTTATCAACTGGTGTTACCTGCATGGTTAGAAACATGTAACAGAGAGGACAATACATCATCAACACTACCATTTAATATTATTCATGCCAATCACATTACATCTTTATAGTTAGGGTTTCTATTTAATCAATTAGGGTTTATAAGGTTGGATCAACAACCACCCCTAGATCATCAATTTCATCATCATTAAAAGGCATATCATGAGATAAAAATTATGGAAAAAACACTCTATATTAATCACATATCCACCCCATAGGGTATCATGTCATACAATGTAACCCTGTCAACAACATGATGTAACATAGCCATCACCACAAGATATCGGTTGGGGCTAACATAAAGTGTATCAGTTTAAACCACTTTAGCATATCGGGTGGCACTTGCCATAGGGTGTCGACTTTTCATCATCACAACATGTCAACTACCACCATGCAAGGCACAAGAGATAATGGTTTACCACTTTTGGAGAGTATGATGGTCAACACCGTCTAAGGTGTGACGAGCAACAACACTCCGTGGTGTATCGGCCAACACCACATAAGGGTGTCGGGCTTACCTCACAAGACATGTATCGGTTTAGCACCATAGGGGAGTGTGATGGTCAACACCTCAAAGGTGTGAGGACAACACTACTCCATGGTGTATTAGACATCATCACTTAAGGGCGTTGGACATCCATGCCATGTCAGACAACCCTAGGTATATTGGTCATTAGGGTTAGGGTTTATCTAGGCATTACAGGTTAAGGTGTATCAGGTAACACCCAACCAAGGCGTCACGAATAGACCTCAAGACATACCAACTCCACAAGAACTTCTTATCCATGATGGGCTAACACTTCTAGGGCATATCGGTTGAGCAACACCTTGTCTCTTAAGGTACTTCAAAAGCATGACTGTTCAACACCATAATGGCTCAACATCCACACGACATTATGACCTAGGCATCTCCAAGACATGACTACCCAAGTCTCACCCTGTCATGATGACCTGTAATATGGTGTTTTAGCATGTTGCACTTACAAGTCATGACGACCACACACCATTATGTGTCAACTTAGTCATCTTCAATCTGAGAAACTCATCTACTTGTCCACCTTCTATCATGGTTAGAAGATGTAAGACATGGAAACAACTAAATGAAACTCTATCTCCAAAACATATCTCAAAAACACCAAGATAACTACTAACATGCAAGAGATAAATGATCTAAAGATGAAAAACAACATGAACATATAAAGGGTGATAATAATAATGGAGATTTATAGTTATATAACCCGTCTCAAAGATCACCACTAAGATCCAAGCTTCCAAGGTTAAGATCCAAGCTCATGAGCTCAAGGTAGAAGATTATCCTCCAAACTTGGTCACCACTATACCTCTAAGGAAGAATATGAGGCCAAGATTAATATGGTTCAAGAGGGAAAGGAAGGTATCCAAGATCCATGGCCGAGAAGAAGGAGAAGAAGAAAAGAGAGCTAGGAAACATAGCTTACCAAGGTAGAATATGAAGGATGATCAAAGAACACCACAACTTGGAACTCGTCCACCAAGCTCCAAGAGAGATCCTCTAGCTCCTTAAACTTCACAAGGTCGTCCACCAAGGAAGAGGGAAAGAAAAGATGGCCAAAAGGATCCTCTTGCATGGAAAGAAAGGAGTATATATACAAGAGGGATGAGAGAGGGATCATGGAAGAGGTGTCACCACCTTAGGAGCTTAGGTGCCACTTGTCCACAAAAAAGAGACACATGCAAATTATCATGCAAGACATGGTGATAAGGTCTAGGCAAGGTCTCACCCACATGGTCTCCCACTAAGGTCATTCCTGATACCACATCTCTACACACCCACAAATTGATAGGGTGCAACTCTACACACCCACAAATCGATAGGGTTAAAATCTACACAACCACAAACTGATACACAACCTCTCTAGGGCTCTATAGCCTGAGACAACACATCTAAGTGTAAGGTATACCTCAAACATGTATCAAAAACATCAACAAGGATGTCACCACACAACTAAGACCCAAACAAGCTTCCCATCTCTCTCTCTCCTCTAGATGATGCCAAGAGAGATAAGTAACACTCAAGAGGTGTCATACTTGCACATCAACCCTTACTCTGGGTGAATTGTAATTTTGCACCAAATCCTCACCACAAAACACAAACATTAACCAAACAAGCTCAAACAAGAACTCCAAGCTTCCAACAAGCCCTAATTACATCTCAGATGATTAGAGCAAGGTTCTAAGAAACATACTTAGGAAAATCAAATATGGTTATCCCAACACATGGGCCAGGGTACTTACAAAGAGTCTCCATAATTCCATGAGATCCCATGGTTCTAAAAGTTAGGCTATTTCTAATTTTTTTCTGAAAATATGGCCATACTATACCTATTTCCCTACCAATAAAAAGACAATGAGTAAGACTATGGTTTGGGATTCTAAACTAACCCCAGAACCAATGATTGTAATGGGAACCACTCTTTCTTCTATGTAGGAAAATTGCAAATGGATTGAAGAGAGTGGTTTCTCCAAAAACATGAAGAAAACAGATATCTACTTAAATTTACTTAACACATTTGCTGACATCAGTGAAGGTAAAGTGATATATGACTGTGATTTATTTAATTTCTTATGCATCAAGAATGTATTATTTGTAGGAGGTCTATACCACAACCTTATTAGTGTTAGCAAACTATATGCTAATAATTATCTTGTTATATATTTAGATTCCCTTAACTTCGAAGCTATATAGAAGGGAACTGGGAATGAATATATTTATACTGTTTTTCTTATCTATCTTAAGCCTATCTTTGGTTAAGATTAGTTCTATATAATAATGTGTTTATTTATGGTATAGAAAACTTGGTCGTAAATATGAATAAATTAAACAAATTGAGAAAAAAGAAATAGTCAAAGGCATTCCTAAGTTGTACCTTGAAAAGGATGAGGAATGCCAACCTCGTACACTAGGAAAGCAAAGCAAGTCCTCTTTCGAATCTAAAAGGGTTCTTAATGGTATGAGAGCCCTAGAAATTCTTACATGGATCTATTTGGATCATTACACACACAATAACTTAGAAATAGAAAATAGTGTCTTGTGATTGGTTATGGATTCTCTAGATATACATGGACTTCATTTCTTATTTCCAAAAGTGACATTCCTCCAACCTTTGTTGCATTTTGTAAAAGAGTATAGAATGAATCTAGTGAATTCTTTCCATACATAGTGATCATGGATAAGAATGCAAAAATGAATTATTTGAATCTTTTGGTGATGAATCAAGTTTTTTTGGTAACTTGTTTTCTTTCAAACACCTAAATAAAAATGGGTTTGCAAAGAGAAAGTACTATTCCCTACACGAAATGTCTAGGACCCCAATTGGGGAATATGATCCACCAAAACAATTTTAGCGGAATAAATAAACACCACATTTCATATTCTCAACACCAAGGATAACATGGGTACATTTCATTCTTAATGTCCTAAAGATATCTTTATTGTATATAGTCAACCTAATAGAGATTTATTGTCCACAACAATGGTCATGATAGAGTATAAGAATCTGCAATGGGAAATTTCTTAAAACTAACCCTTGTATTTCCAAGATTGTTGTTTGTCATTATGTTCTAGGTTATGTTATTTTTAAATTCAAATACTATACATCAACCACAATGACAAGGATAAGGTAATTTGTCAAGAGGTCATTGAAGACAAATCTAATCTCATGATGTGCAAAGAACCATATAAGAAGATAACCATTTGGTGATCCCCTTGGGAAGGTAAAAACAAGAGTAACCTACAAGGAGCAAGCAAAAAACACTTTCAAATCTCAACTAAAGGAACATTCCACAAAGGAATCTCTTGAAGACAGTGATCGACTCATTTCCATGCAAGACCAAAGCATAGAAATAGCATAGTCAAAAAGTTCTTGATACATATATATATATATATATATATATATATATATATATATATATATATATATAGGATGTTCATTCGTTTCCCGGCGGGTAGCCAGAATTTTTGCTACCCACTGGAGTAACTCGGGTCAAAAGAGTAACTATATGGTATGATGGAGTAACCTGTATGAATAGCAAGGTATGCTGGAGTAACTCTGAGTGCAAAGATTAGTAATATATATGGACGGGTTTTTTGATTTTTTTTTGGGGGGGGGGGGCAAATGATATTATTTTTTGATCAATTTTTTTGGAGAGCTAGACAAAATTATCCTCTACAATTGCGAAAAAAAAATTAAAAAAAACCAGGAAGTGTGAAAAAAAAATATATGTGTGTGTATATATATACATATATTCAGTCAGTAATATATATGGACGGGTTTTATGATTTGGGGGGGGGGAAATGATATTATTTTTTGATCAAATTTTTTGGAGAGCTAGATAAAATGTTCCTCTACAATTGCAAAATTTAAAAAAAACAGGAAGTATGAAAAAAAATATCAGGAAGTGTTGTCGGGTAGCTACCCGTTAGTTACCCGCTGGGTATTAAAGATAAGGCCATATATATATATATAAATATATATATATATATATATATATATATATATATATGTGTGTGTGTGTGTGTGTGTGTGTGTGTTTGTGTGAAAGAGTGAAAGAGAGGAATAAGTATATGTGGATTAACCTCTCATCTTTGAATATGAATAGTTATCTAATCAGGCTTGTCTCTTATGTAAGCATTTCATGGTATGAAATATGTATGGTATGAAATAAGTTCTAAGAGCTTGGTATGAGAAAGTAAAGACCTTCATGTTATATAATGGCTGTCATCAGGTACTTGATTCTACTATTTTTTACAACACATTTCTAATGACTCTCTTATTATTAAATATGATTATGATACTATTTTTGGTGCTATTAATTTTTATCTTTACAAGTAGTTTAGTTCCCTTGTACAAAGTGAAGTTGAAATGAGCATTATAGGGAGCTAACATTCTTCTCAAGATTCCAAATCATGAAAATAAAGATGGGAGTCAATACACTGATGTATTCGTCAACTGCTTTGAGATGGATGATTGGAAATCTATTGATACTCCCAAGTACAACATGATAAATCTTGATAAGGATGAATAAGGTGAGAAAATAGATGAGAAACTTTATAGAGGTATGATTGTTAGCTTGCTATATCTAACTATATCTGGATTAAATATTAAGTTTAGTGTACTCTTGTACACCCACTTTCAATCATACTGTAGAAAATCACATCTTCTTTCATAAAGAGAATTCTTGGGTATCTTGTTAAAACCTCCAAATTTTGTTCTATGGTACCCTAAATAAAAAAATGTGCTCTAACTGCAAATGGTGACATCAATTATGATAGATTCTTGATGAATAGGACGTTCTTAAGAGGCTCATTCTTTCTCTAGGACTATGACTAGTGTCTTATTTCTCCAAGAAGTAAAAAACCATAGAATTATTAATGACCCATGTTGTCCATCAGTAGTTTTTGTGTCCATGACTTATAGGTGAAGAAAATTGTCATGAGTTAACAATTTAACTCCCAATCCAAACTTAGACTCAAAAAAGGGATCATATGCAAAAGGATTTATGATTTTCCTATCCTTGAGTGGATTGAACGCAAAATAACAAAGCTTTGGTAAATAAACCAAGTTCATGTACGTAGGTGGTAGGCAACAAGGAATATTGAATAAGATACTTTATATATGAGAAACAAATTTACAATGTGATCTGCTATCAAAGAGAATGATCACTTACCAAAACTATGTAATCAAAGAGAATCACTACTTTCATATAATGGACAAGATATTTTATGTTTAGATGCTGCAATATACTCCTAGAGAAAGAACATCGAAGTTGACCATACATGAACACTTATTTCAAACAATATCATATGACAAGTCTGTAGTAATCATATTTTACAACCATCTTCATATTAATCCAATAAGAGGTAAGCATGCCTTAACTTAAAAGTGAGAAGTCCATAGATGATCCTCACTAGTGCCTTGGTATCCTTAAAGCATAAGAGTTTTGGTACTAATTAGATATATTGCCAATGCCATAACATAATGTCTAAATCAGTAAATGTGGATCACATCCTAGTTAGGGTCATGAGTATAGAGTATGAGTCATGGATTATATATTTGAGTCCATAATTAGAACAAAATTATCAAAATAGGATATCTTGGTGATTTTGGTATCTTTAGATCACGATATATATAATGATTGTTGGGGATCAAATTTGGGTGTAAAAAGTTATATCCAGTTTACTTATATTTGAGTCATAATATTTATAAACGAGCATCTTTTAATTAAATTGGTACATTTTCCATACTAATAGAGGAATTTAATGATTTATCTTTGCATGGATATTTTCTAGATAATTAAATAGGGTAAAATAGTCAATAAGTAAAAGTAATTACATGGTACTAATTTAATAGTAACCTAGGAAAGATTCACGATCCTCATATTTTTTATGATCAAAATATAGTATTTGTTCATATTTTCCTGATACTCCTACAATTTATGATGATTTTTGCAACATAATAGTAATGATTAGAAATTAACCAAAATAGAGAATAAATGGAATAAATAGGAGCCAGTGATCTTGGACCTAACATCTAGAAACTATAATGTGAACATTGTGTTGAATTGGGTTGCTGAGGTAGTATTATATTAGTGGTTCATGTAGGATCTAGTCAGCGACATGACTCTCTTCTCCCATTCCTCTTCAACTACTTGGTAGTTAAAATGCAACTCCAACAAGGTCAGTGGAGGATTGGGCATCATTGGGCTCTATTGTTACCTTTTTCGGCTTCACAAGATCACACGAGGTCAGGGTGGTGGGTCACCATTATGTGTCTCCTTTTGGAAAGTTCCACCTTGAAGATGGTTGAAGGTGGTCACTAGAGAAATGAGGGTAGGGGGAAAGGAAGTCTACTAGAACTTGATGAAAGGCTGATGATATTCCTTGAGGTATTGGAAGCTAGGGGACCTGATGGTTTGTAGTTAGAAAGAGGTATATAATGACATAGATGTTGGATTGGAGGTAGGATAAGACAACATTAAAGAATGGGGTTCAAGGCTTGGAACAACACAACTGGAAGCACTTGAATACTAAATGAGGTGTTTTAGAGCTTTAGGTGGGGTTAAATATATGTGAGGATGATTGAGATCGAAATCCCCATTTTGAAATGATCTTGTTGGAGAAGGTGGCCTCCAGAGGTGTTCACGAGGGTGATTTTGGTTAGATCTAAGGCTCATGTTAAAGGTTCATCAGGTCTTGGAAATGAGATGGAGACAATGCCCCAGTCTTCTTTATACATGAGGGATTTGAGAGGGAGAACTTTTTGATAGTTTTTGGTGCCTACCCATTGCTACATTCCTTTGACTGGATAGGGGTTGAACATGCTCCTCAACCTTCATGTCCAACATGGATCTGTGGAAATCTTAGCTGGAAAATGAGATGAGGAGCATAAGGAAGAGGGTTATGCATGACATTTAGATGCCATCACCAAAATTCCAAGATACACCCATATAACGGATAATTGCATCATGAATATATTAATGTCACACTTATGTTATTAAATCTTGGAGAGGGTATTTTAGGTTCTAATAAGGTTTGATTGCATTGAAACTGTAAACACAACTTTGTACTAGAAAACCATAGATATTGGCAAAGTTTTAGACTCAAATTCTTTGGCATTTCAAAATACTATTATTTGATATTAGGGTACAGGGTTTATATCTAATAAAATAAATCAAAAAATAAACATATATAAATTTCACCTACTCACCTTGATAGATTTTTTTTCCTAAAAATTTATGCTTAATGAAATAGGTGAGGAAAATGTTTTTTCACATATGCCTACAATTCCAAAGTAGCATCCTCTACACCATGATGATTCCACTACACTTTCACCATCTGAATCTATTTGTCATGTGCTCTATGACTATGGAATAAAGAATCTTTGTCGACTGTTCCAGATAAGAGATATTATCTTGTAGCTTGAGGGGCTCTTGATTGAATATAGTATTGCCATCCTTCACATAATACTTCAAATTTGATACATGAAAGACGTTGTGCTTCATGCTATATTGCACAGTAAGAAATGCATTCTGAAACTTCAAAGGGGACACCAAATCTAGGTCCAAGTTTCCCATTATTTGTCTATATCATAGATGAGTTTCATCTTTAAAAAACGCATAATCACAAAATTTTTGAACTATCTATCCGATCTATGACCAACTAAATATGATGTTTTATGATCATGGGCTTATTTTAGTTTTTATTTAATCAAGTCTACTGTGAAAAGATCTTGAGGGGGGTGAATCGAGTCAAAGAAACTTTTTTTTGCAATTTAAAACACAAACACGGTTAATTGCAACTTTCTTAAAGAATTTTTGGTCTCTTTTGGGGGTCAAGAAAAACCCTCCTTTTTAGATCAATGATAACTATCACCTTATTTGATGGGCCACTAGAAGGTCACCTTCTGCACCTCTTCTTTGAAAAACTTTGAAGATCACCAAACCACCTCTTCTTTGATGGACATGGAAGAGAACCATTCTTCACTTCTTCTGTAATGGCCAGTTGAAGAGAACCAAGTTGAGAAGACTCCTTCTCATAGGTTCATGGACAACCTTCAATCCAAGATGTAGTCCAAGAGTAATACAACAATGAAGAAATAGATTGGAGAAAGAAAGTAACAAAATAAGCTCACAAGTTATACAATCAAGCGTATTGGACAAGAGATGATGATCCGATCCAACAAGGTTTCAACAAAGCTATAATTGGTGGAGAAGGATTCTAATATAGATCTAAGGCTTAGGCTACAATGATGGAAACTTGAAATATAGACCTAAGCTCTTTGTGAATGATGTCCAATACTAGTATGCTTAAATTTATGTCAAATGTTGTTGGAAAGTTGTGTTCTAGGCGTCCTAAGACCACTCCTATATATAGGAATTGTTTACAAGTGGTTAGGGTAGCTAGTGGGAGTGTTTACGATGAGATTAATGGTAAACTAGCCATTATAGTTAAGGTTATTGAATTGCATTGAATAGTTGACTTGTGTTAATTATGTCTGCAGAACTTACCCCGACCGACAAATACTTCAACCAAGAATGACCTAGAACTTAGAAATTTGCAACAAATATATCATGGTCAACAAAGTCTTCTACCGAGTGAATTTTGGTCTACAAAGACTTTGACCGAAAAAACTCAGTAAAAAGATGTGTTAAGAAAATATATCTAATGAGTTTTCTAATAAAGCCTAACAACCCTACATGCTACATATGAGTGTGAGATAGGGTTTTGGGTATGTTTTAGGAATTCATCACTTGTCCTTACATTATATCTATCAAGTTGTATGAAAAACACACTTATACATTTATACTTGTTATACAACTTGACCTACAAGCATAAAAACATATCGAGGTTTTTGTAGTTGGATCTTGATTGAGTTCCTTGATTACCTGAAATAGTTGATACATATGATAGTAATACAATTTGGGAAATGTTTGCATCATCGAAATATGAATGTGGCATATCCAAAAAGCCGACAGTCTCTACCTTTTGATGATTACAAATATTTCCATAATATAAATGGAAAGTACTCCATACCTTTGAGTTTCTGATAGACAATTTATCTCATGGATTATTCTCCCCCTTTTGTGGTAGTCAAAAAGGGTCAACATTTACTAGTGCTCCCCCTCAAGGAGACACCCATCTTAAATAAGATAGTCATTTTGGAGAGGGAAAAACTTATACCCAATTTACTAATTGAAAAAAGAATTCCAATTCATGGGAAAAGTAAAAAATAAGAATATTCATTAATCACATTAGGGCATAGTCAAAAAACCATATTTGATCAAGGAACATCAAAAAGATTCTGAAAGGAATAGCAATCCTCATGATAAAAAGATCCGATAAAGCACAAATATAAAAAGATACTCTAAACCAATGGTAAGTAATGTGAAGTCCACCATGATATAGAGATGTCATAAAAATAAAAAATCAAAACTAAGATTGATTTCTCAATCATTTTTAGTGGATGTTAAGCCCAGAAATGATTGGAGAATCCATTAAGCACAACAAATGAGGTCAACAAAAGAATTTCTAGACCAAATATAAGGGATGTTAAGCCCATATTGATATAGTGAACCAATAAAACATAGAACGAGGTCAACAAAGAATCTCTAGACCAGATATAAGGGATGTTAAGCCCATTATTAGTACAGAGAAGCCATTAAGTACCATAATAACAACTCCATAAGAATATCTAAACCAAATGTCAAAGGATGTTAAGCTATTGATGTAGATAATCAATTAAGAGCAAAAAGACATGCACACTATATTCAAAGAGACTTTGAGCTCCCTCTTAATCTCATACCAAGTAAAAAGATCTCAAACACAAAAAATGCACCCAATAAGATGGTCATTTATGATCTCAAAAACCATTCATGTTAGATGTAGAAACCAATGAATCAATCAAAATATCAAATCTGAAAACCAAGTTTTAGAATATCAAAATAAACTATACTACTGATAAGGTTTTGGTCAAGAATATTGTCGACTGAGGAGGATCTTGGTCAAAATGTTGGTCGACCAACAAACATTCCATGAACAAAAATTAAAGAATTTTTGCTTTGAATAATTTGTTCCCCTTTGTCAACTCAAAAGTTAGATAGTATAAAGGTAAGGGACTCCACCTTAGTGGGATACTCCCCCTATATATAATGTCCTTGCTTAGACATATTAGTAAAAATTAGTGTAAATACAATAAACATGAATGTGATGACACATATTAATATCAAAATGATTTGCAAATAAGGCTTATGATCTTTTTACTTATTGTCACGCCCCGTTTCATAACAAGTGAGATCACTCAAACCCAATTAGGGAAATAACACTAAACAAGCGGATTACTGAAAAACACAGGAAATTAAAACTAATTTCATAAGAGAACCACAAGCTAAAATTTTTGCATATAAGTCCACAATAGGACACCTGGATGACATAAAACATATCATAAGGTGCTTACATCATTATTTTCACATTCCCGTCATCAACATGTTACATGAAGAACATGCTCCACATATATACATGTACATCTTCCATAACTATATAGCAAAAGGCACACATGCCAAAAACCTCATGACGATAACATAACTACAAAACACATTGAAAACACCCCAAGAATTGAGTGTATAGGGAAGACTCTAGGACTCTAACATCAAAAGACTAGCAACACACTCAACCTTATTAGATACTACTCTAACTGCTGCTCTTCCTCAGCTGCACGTTCACCACCTACCTAAAAGATGAGGAAACTACGTGGTGATACCAAAAATCCTAGTGAGATATATAACTCTATGCCAACATCTATGAAAGAATAGACAAACTAAGCAGAAGGTAACATACTAAGAAAGTTGAGTAGATTCAACTAAATGGTAGGTAATCAACTGATAAAGCAGGTTAAGCAAGACTAGGCAGCTACCACTAAACAATAGATCAAGTTATATTCCAAAAAGGAATATGAACAACATGTATATCATTTATTAACTAAACTATACAAAAGCATGGCAAGGATTCAACCAATATTATCCACATTTTTTCCTTAAATAGATATACTACAAGATGTATTACATCTTTTATTATTATTCCCTGAGGAGATGAGGTACACCACTCATGGTCCAACTGACCACTGCTAAGACAAAATCAATGGCATACAAGGTCTATGGAAGAGACAAAATCCACAACCTCTTCACACCTCCCGATCAACATGAAAGAAACACCATAGTGAAATAACACATGAGTCATCTGCAAAATAGCCTAGCCCACCTTGATATATAGGAACATCACTAGTGAAACTGAGCTATGACCCAAAGTCACACTCCTTCCAGGGTATTTCCCACAACAAATCCTGTGAAAGTATATACTGATACAGATAACTGATCTATTTCTCGTAGCCATACTCATTCTAGGGTATGTCCTGCAACCAATCCTTTTGATGCATATATTCAATAGTATATGACTCCAAGCTTCCACTAAGGGAGAACTTGTTTCACCATCCGGCACTAACGCTCACACTATAATGGATCTATGCCACATGGCACTACATGATTAGGTTTCACTTGATTAATTAAGCCAATTAGATATCTTTTAACATAAAACACATTACAATAAAGCCATACAAAAATAAGGGTATAGTACAACTTCAGAAGATATAAAATGTATAAGGTGTGAACTTGTCACATCATCACATAGCACTGTAGCACTACCATTCACAAGGCCATCATCAATGTCACACAACCACTCAATGCTATCACCAAAGTCACATTACTATGGTATATCAATCCCTCAACCATATCACTGGAGGGTAATCACCTCACACTAGGTATAAGCCTCTGCCAGGTCAGAGGACCCTAGTTACATCACTTCTGTATCATATGTGTCTCATCATGCCTCACTAGGGCTTTTTCAAACTGTTAAATACCATAGTCACCATATAATACACTAGCCATGATATTCAAACACATATCATCTTCATGGTTATATGTTCATAAGAAATGTAGAGAAATCATCATAACATGATAGCCATTCCAAGTGAAGGAAGCAAACACATCAATTATCCCTAGGTTTAGGGTTAGGGTTCCATACTTAGTCGATTAGGCTTTGTAGTTATTTTTCAACACCAACACTAGGTACACCATCTACCATGTTCTAGGATACATATTAGGATTGAGAAACATGATTAGGGTTGATGAAACCTTCATATAAGAAACATTATACATAGATTAATCATTACTCATATACATGTGTTAATTGTGTGTGAAAATAGATTCCAACCAACTGTCATCCAAGAGTATCCACCACCCACACACATGGGTCATGACCAACACCCATCAAGTCATGTCACGACCACCACCCATGTGGGTCTCGACCACCCACCATGCTCATGTTGCGACCACCAACTCTATGGGTCGCGATCACCCACTCTCAAGGAGTCTTGACCAGTTACAACCATGCATCTCAACCTCAAGAACAAGATCATGACTCGATCCAAAACCAAGGCTGTCTCGACCCTCAAAGCCAGACCATATTATGACCCCAAACACCAAGGCATGTCATGACCCTCCACATATTAGGTTTAGGTCGCGGGCGCGACACTAGGTCATGCATCTCGACCCAAAACTAAACCAAGAACCAAGGTGTCTCGACCCAAAGAGGAACAAGGCATAGTGACCACCAAAGATCAAACTACCACCAAGATAAATGACCAACATACAACATGGATTAAACATAATCTAGGAGAAGATATCCACATCCAAAATAGAGGGTAAAACCAAAAAAATCCATCATCTACATGCAGGAGAAAACCTCATGCAAAATAGTCACCAAAACCCTAAAACTTGAGTCATGAAAACCTCATAAAAGATCCTTGTGCAAGAGAAAGAAAACCACATTTGACACCATCAAAACAGAACCTAAACTTCATAGAACATAAAGACACTCATCCATCATGCATGTGATCAAAACCTAGATCAAGAGATAGGGGAAAACCACCATTACACCATAATCACCAAAAACGGGTATTAAAACTAGGGTTTCAGATCACTTTCAAACCAAGCATGGTTTTAACATCAAACGAGTTCTTGGACTTAGAAACATCCACTAGAATGTTAATGGGACGTTTTAGAAAGTGATAACATCAACATGCTTATATGAAAAGTGCATTAATAGAGAAGTTTAAGAGTTATATAATCCACCTTAAGGAATATCACTCCAAAGGTGATAGCTCCAAACACATGATCACTAAGGATGTTGAAGCTCCATCAAAAGCTCCACCTTCAGCCACAAAGAACCTCAAGAATAATAAGACACCAAGGTCAAAGATGGCACAAGAAAAGGACAAGGACGAACCTTAGGCCAATCCAAATAAGAAAGGAGAAAAGAGACGAGAAACTCCCTCTCACTTGGGTGTCGCCTTGTCAAAACATGGCCTATCACCCTTGTGATCAGGAGCCCTCTTCTCAAGAACAACTACCATGTCAAAAAACAATATATGGCCAAGGAAGGAGAAGAAGATGGGTAGGGTATCCAAGTAAAACGTTGCAAAAGAAAGGTATGAACTTACTAGGGTTGAAGATGACCAAGGATCACGACATGCACCACATGCAAGGAAAATTGGCCACCAAGAGCTCCAAAACCAAGCTTCCTTGCACCACCAAGCTCCAAGGATGAGAAAAAGAGAAGGAGGAAGAAGGAAGGCCGAAAGGGGTCACTTTCATGGAGATATAAGGGGTTATATAGCGAAAGAGGAGGGAAGTAGGATGGAAATGTGTTGTCAACACCCTAAAGCACCAAATGGACACTTGACCACCCAAGAAACCAAACTGCAACCACATGAAACCACTTTAGCCATACATGCACAAGATGGTGATACACTCTAGATTGGGTATCAACCTACTTGGGTCACCCTCAACATGGTCTCGGTCATGACCCACCATGGAACACCATCCATGGTCGTGACAAAGCACCAAACACCACTGGGTCGAGACAAGAGGTCACCACACAACCTCGATCGAGACACAAAAAGACAAATTGTCTCGACCTGCACCTCACACCCTAGGTTAAAAACAACATGATTAAGAGAAGTGTCTCAGTTAACACACACCCAAAAACCACCTAGGCCTTGACATAGGTCATGACATGGGTCGCTACACCCATCCATGTGCACATGGTTGAGACACAACAAACCTTAGAAACCCTAATCACCACCAAGGGTGCCACCCCTCAACCAAGGCTCAAAGAAGGAGACCACTTCCTTCTATATCCTCTAGATGATGTAAAGAAAAAATAGGAACACTCTAGAGATGGAAAATTACACATTCACTCCATACTTTGGGTAAATTGCAATTTGCACCAAAACTAGCACACAAAGCATAAACATCATCCAAACAAGCTCAAACTTGAAACTTTAGCTCTCCAAAAGCTCTAAGATCATCTCAAATTGTTAAAGTAAGGATATAAGCACATCATCAAGTAAAAGAAAATAGGGTTAGACCAAAACCCAGGTTAGGGGTCTTACAAGCCATAAACATCTAATAGGGAATTAGCCCCCAAAATCCTCAACAGAAAGAGACAAGCACTACCTCAGCATCTCTACCTCAAGATCCTATTAGGATCAACCAAAACAAACATAAAAGCAAAAGAAGACATATCATAATGGAATAACTTCATCTGACTTGTCTCCACATGTGGGTTGACCTCTCCTTTTAGATGCCTAAAGCCTAGCCATCCCCTATCCAGAGGAACCAACTTGCGACACCTGTCCACGTCCTCATCCTCCACCACTGCTAAAGTGTTATCTCTATGAGCCCTGCTGGATCTGACTTAACTGTTGGGTCACCTCATCACCTTTGACTTGACACTCCTGCCTCAGTTGTCCTACTTACCCATAATCATGGCAAGTCTTGGTCTCATACTATTGCCTAGACGACCCCGTCACTGACACTGATGTTGTGTTGTGGGCTCCAACAGGTGGAAAACTATGACTTCTGCCCTTACTTGGTAACCATTGTGTTGGTGCACTAGACCTTTGATGCACCGACGGTGATGAGAACTTAAGCGCCTTCAATCCACCCGATGGCTATTCTTTGTACTGGGTAGGTCTCTTCTTGGCACCTTTCTCACGCTTCTCAACCACAAACCTCTCTACTGGCATCGTCAACTCTGCACTCAACCCCTTCTCAAAATGTCGAATCCTCTCCTGATCTTTTGTGGCCATGTGAGGACAAAACCTCAACAACTCCATAAACTTCACTTTGTACTCATTGATTGACATGGATCCTTGTCAAATCCTCTCAAATAGGTTGATATTCTCATAACTCATGTTGTAACTCCTCCCAACTAATCACCAAACCTGACCTCTTCTCCTCTTCTATGGCCGACCAATATCCAACACTCCCCTTCAATGGGTACACAACATGCCTTACCTTATCTGGTTTGGGGATGTTGAGGATCTTAAAGGTCTTCTCCAACTCCGTCAACCATAGATATGCATCTTCTGGAACCGTTGTACCAGCATATTCCACAGCTCCAAGATGCCTTAACTACCCAAAGGTCTTCCCTGAGGTCAGCGATTCCACATTGGGGACTACAGCTATCGTTTGTGGAATGGGCATTATGTTTTCCATATGTATGATCGAGGCGATAAATTGTCCAAACATGGACTGAAAAGCGGGATTGGCCACCACTGTAGGGTCTATCCGGGGCATCTATGGCAACCTCTCCTCAACATCTCACCCCCTTGCACCTCCACCAGGTGCAGAAACACCACTCTTAGCAACGTGTTCTTCGTGTTCTCCAACCATCTTTTCAACTCTTCATCTTCTTCTTCTTCTTCTTCTTCTACACAAGTAGAAGTCACTATAAGACAGAATGGATGACACTATAATAGATACAAACCCTAGTTCAAGGTCCTTGTAGATTCAGTGAACCTAAAGCTCTGATATCAGCCAAACTATGATGCCCTGCGCCACAACAAGCAAGATTACTCAAAACCAAACATAGAAATACCACTAAATAAGAAGATGACCAAATAACACATGAAATTGAGACCCATTTCACAAGAGCACCACAAGCTAAAACTTTCGTGTATAAGTCTACAATAGGACACCTGGTTCACATAACACATATCATAAGGTGCTTACATCATTGTTTTCACATTCCTATCATCAACTTGTTACATGAAGAACCTATTCCACATATATATGTGTACATCTTTCATAACTATACAACAAAAGGCACACATGCCAAAAACCTCATGACGATAACATAACTACAAAACACATAGAAAACAACCTCAAGATCTGAGTGTATAGGGTCGACTCTAGGAGTCTAACACCAAAAGACTAGAAACACACTCAACCTTATTAGTTACTGCTCTGACTACTACTCTTCCTCAACTGCACGATCACCACCTCATCGTGAATGACCACCTAAAAGATGTGGAAACCCACAGGGTGAGACCAAACATCCCAACAAGAGATATAACTGTACTCCAACATCTATTAAAGCACATATAAACTAAGAAACATGTAAGATACTAAGCAAGTTGAGCAGATTCAACTAAATGATAGGTAATCAACTGATAAAGAAGGTTAAGCAAGACTAGGTAGCTACCACTGAACAGTTGATCAAGTTATATTCTTAAAAGGAATATGAATAACATGTATATCATTTATCAACTAAACTGTACAAAACCAGGGAAATGATTCAACCAATGCTATCTTTCATTTTTCCTTAAACAGATATACTACACAATTAGATTACATATTTTATTATTATGCCCTAAGAAGATGAAGTATACCACTCATGCTCCAATTGACCACTGCTAAGCAAAAACAGTGCCATACAAGGTCTATGGAAGAGCCAAAATTGACAACCTCTCCACACCTCTTGGTCACCACGAGAGAAACACCGTAGTGACATAACATATGAGTCATCTACAAAACAGCCTAGCCCCCCTTGGTGTGTAGGCACAACTCTAGTAAAACTGAGCTACGACCCGAAGTCACACTCCTACTAGGGTATGACCCACAACCAATCCTATGAAAGTATATATTGAGTCACATCACTGAGGTACGACCCGCAGCTGCACTCCTACTAGGGTATGACCCACAACCAATCCTGTGAATGCATATACTCAACAGTATATGACTCTGAGCTTCCACTAATGGAGAACTCATTTCACCATCCAATACTAGGACTGACATTGGAATGGATCTATGGCACAAGGCACCTACATGATTAGGTTTCACTTGATTAATTAAGACAATTAGATTTCTTTTCACATCAAACAAGTTACAATGTATAAAGCTATAACAAACTCTACAAAAATAAGGGTATAATACAAATTCAGAAGATATAAAACGTATAAGGTGTGAACATGTCACATCATCACATAGCACTATAACACTGCCATTCACAAGGCCATCATCAGTTTCACACTACCACTCAAGTATCACAAAAGTCACATCACCATGGGATATCAATAACTCAACCATATCACTGGAGGGTAATCACATCACACTAGTCATAAGCCTCTTCCAGGTTAGAGGACCCTAGTCACATCACTTCTATATCACATGTGTCTCATCATGTCTCAACAAGGCTTATTCAACCTGTTACACACCATAGTCACCATAGCATACATTAGCCATGATATTTAAGCACATATCATCTGCATGGTTAGAATTTCACAAGCAGGAAAGAGAAATTATGATAACATTATAAACATTCCAAGTGAAGGAAGTGAACCCATCAATTATCCCTAGGTTTAGGGTTAGGGTTCCATACTTATCCAGTTAGGGTTTGTAGTTATTTCTCATCTCCAACCCTAGGTACACAATCTCCCATATTCTTGGAAAATATTAGGATAGAGAAACATGATTAAGGTTGATTAAACCTTCACCTAAGCCGCATTAGACATAGGTCAATCATTACTCATATACATGTGTTAATTGTGTATGAACATGGGTTCCAACCAACCATCACCTAAGAGTAGCTACCACCCACACACATGGGTCGCGACCACCACCCATCAAGGCCTGTCATGACCACCACCCATGTGGGATGCCACCACCCACGATGCTCATGTCGCGACCACCAACGCTATGGATTACGACCACCCACTCTCAAGGAGTCTCGACCACCTACAACCATGTGTCTCGACCTCAATAATAAGATCATGACTCGGTCCAAAACCAAGGTTGTCTCGACCCTCAAAGCCAGGCCATGTCGTGACCCCAAACACCAAGGCATGTTGTGACCCTCCACCTATTAGGGTTAGGTCACGGGCATGACACCATGCCATGCATCTTGACCCAAAACTAAACCAAGCACCAAGGTGTCTTGACCCAACGAGGAACAAGGCATAATGACCACCAAAAATAAACTACCGCCAAGGTAAAGGACCAACATCCAACATGGATTAAACATGATCAAAGAGAAGATCTCTACATCCAAATTAGAGGGTAAAACCAAGATAATCCATCATATACATGGATGATAAAACCTCATGCAAAATGGTCACTAAAACCCTAAAACTTGAGTCATGAAAACCTCATAAAAGACCCTTGTGCAATATTAAGAAAACCACGTTTTGACACCATCAAAATAGAACCTAAACCTCATAGAACATCAAGACACTCGTCCATCATGCATGTGATACAAACCTAGATCAATAGATAGGGGAAAACCACCAATACACCATAAATCACCAAAATTGGGTATCAAAACTAGGGTTTCAGATTACTTCCAAACCAATCATGGTTTTAACATCAAACAAGTTCTAGGACTTAGAAACATCCACTAGCATGTTAAGGGGACGTTTTAGAAAGAGAGAACATCAACACACTTATAGAAAAAGTGCATTCATAGACGAGGTTAAGAGTTATATAACCCTCCTTAAGGAAGATCATTCCAAAGGTGATAGATCCAAGCACATGATCAACAAGGATGATTAACCTCCACCAAAAGATCCACCTTCAGCCACAAAGCACCTCAAGAAGAATAAGATGCCAAGGTCAAAGATGGCATAAGAAAAAGGGAAAGTAAGAAACCAAGGATGATCCAAAGAAGAAAGGAGAAAAGAGAGGAGAAACTCCCTCTCACTTGGGTGTCACCTTGTCAATACATAGCCGATTACCCTTATAATGAGGAGCCCTCTTCTTAAGAACGATCACCATGGAAAAACATAGTCTATGGCCAAGGAAGGAGAAGAATATGGGGTAGGGGATCCAAGTAAAACGTTACAAAATAAAGGTATGAACTTACTAGGGTTGAATATGACCAAGGATCACCACATTCATCCCCTACTTTGGGTTAATTGCAATTTGCACCAAAACTAGCACACAAAGCACAAACATCATCCAAACAAGCTCAAACTTGAAACTTAAGATCTCCACAAGCTCTAAGATAATCTAAAATGATTAGATAAAGGTTATAAGCACATCATAAAGCCAAAGCAAACATGGTTATCCTAAAACCCAGGTCAGGGGTCTTACACTTATCTAGAGAGAATTATGTTACCCAAATCATTTGTTATTCTTCTTCTTTTTGAAATGAGAATGCATAATGTATGAATCTTATATAAGCTAGAAATGTTGTAATTATTAATGCATTTGATAAGATCATGTTAAGGAATATATCCAAGTTCATGAATATCAAAATGATTATGAGAATGTAACAAGTTATCCAACATATTTCTATTATTTGAAATTTTATCTAAATATAACATTAACTTTTCTTAGGAAAGAAATGTATGGTGGTATCAAGGTATTCTTCAAGAACTAAAATTTAAATCAAAGATTTGTAATTGAATCTAATTAAACAAAAGATATGCACATGCACATTAAATTAGGTTGAGATAAGACACAAATATATTTATCAAGATTAAGAGTAAGTAAAAAATAAACATGTTCCCTCTTTTATTATAAGTTGGGGATTTGGAATCCAAATCATGTCAATGTTTCCTTTATTATGAAAATCATATCAGAAAGAATAATATCCAAGAGGTTGACAATATTGGCATGACATAAAAGATATTTGATTTCTCTTTTCAACATTTTGAGAGTCTACAATTTTAGACATAGACATAGTTGTAGTATTGGGAGCATATGTCTTTTTGGTTTTAAGAGGTAAAGTAAACATGTATAAAACTGACTCTAACTAGAAATTCTAAGATAGCAAAATTAAAACTTATTGTTAGTAATTTGGTCAAAATGTATTTCAATTGAATTGTCACTCGATTAAGCTATAATTCGACCGACAGATTGTTTGTCACAAAAAATATCCATTGCCAACCAATTTAAAACAAAAAATAGAACAAGATATTCATCATTTATCTCAATTACTTTGTATTAAAGAAATTAAAAATTGTAACTAATTTCCTTTTCTTATATCTTTCAACTTTATTTGGAGTAATTTTAACAAGTTCCATAAAATCATTTTTGGATACCTCATCACTTTATCACCTCGATCTTCATCTTCATCATGTGCATGTATATGTACTCCTTTTCCTTCATTATCATGTTCTTTAGGTTGAGCAAGGATGTAGTCTTCATGACGGTAAACTTCATCCTCACATTCTTTGTAGTCAAGATGAGCTTTTTCTTTGAACTTACCTTTCTTCTTCTTCTTCTTCTTCTTCTTCTTTAGTTTAGGGATTTTGGATTGCCGATGACCTTTCTCTCCATATTGGTGACATCTAGTATACAAAGATCTAATATTTTTTTCTGGAAGAATAAAATACATATTTCTTACCTTAAGCACATATTTCTTCTTCACTACTAGAAGAGTAACTTAAGAGGAAGAACTTTGTTTCTTTGAAGATTTTGATTTTTCTTGCCTCTTCTCTTCTTCAAGCTATACTTCATGATTTTCCAAGTTTTGAATAAGTTGCTCTGTCTTCATCTTTATAAGATCATTAGCTTCTTGAATGTAAGTGACTTTGGTTTTAAACTTAGGTAACAAGGACCTAAGCATCATGGAAACATGTTCTTCTTCACTTATGTTCTGCCCTAAGGCACTCAAATTAGTGATTATAGAAGAAAATCTAGCATACATTTTAGAAATAGTTTCATTTTATTGTATATGATATAATTCAAACTTTTTCTTGAACATGTTACTACTCTTGACTAGTAATGTAACACCCCACTTGTACCACTCAGAGCGATAGCACATATATTCATTCACATCAATGGTGATGTCACAATTATGATATTCATTGCACAAAATAGATTTTATATAAACCATCACATGATTATAATCACAATTTCTCATCTTCAAACCTTAACAAAGTTTACATGTACATAATCTTAGAAAAAGGAAAAAGGATCTATAAACTAGGTATGGTTGGCACGCTATTGATGCTTTTCGCCTTGAAGGTACTTGAGCTAGGGTTTGATCATCTGATAGCTTTTCCTTCCTGAGTTTGCTCCTCAAATGTGGGCATCGTTCCCCCAACCATGAAATAAAACAAGTGGTAAGTGGAATTGAACATATTATAATAAAACTTGAAACTAAAAATAGACATTTAACATTGAACATTGAAAAGACATGAATTCCTTTTAGGTAAATTTCTTTTATCTTAACCTATATAAGTATACTTGGGTAGCACATATGTGCCTCTTCTCTTATGCACTGAAGTGCCTCTTAGTTTGCACCGAGGTGCCTCTTCTCTTATGCACCGAAGTGCCTCTTCTCTTATGAGGAACTTATATAAGTCTACTTTTAACATTTCATTTCTCTTAAAACTCTTAACATTACTTTGTTCTTTATTTATAACTTTATAATTAATTTTCATGAATGTGATACAACATACAACATAAAAATCAATTCATCATAATTTTACTGACTTTAGCAATAAAAAAAGTAAATAGCATAAATATGACATTCATTGAAATTCTCATACACATATATCTAAATCAAGCAATTAACTATGGTCAATTCACATGGACCACTTATCTTTTCACTTAGAGAGTATATTCTCTCTCTTCCTAGGCTGAGTTAGCCCTAAACATGATCTTGGGGTCTGGTAACCATAATTACCCTATTTAAATTACATTTCATATTAATATACATTTTAATCACAACATCAAACCCTAAATTAGATTTCCTATAAAATCAACATTTGGATATTCAGAAACAGATCCTAAAACCTCTACATTTGGATTCCTCATGAAAAATCCTTTTCAAAACATATTTTTGCTCATTTTTCTGAGCATCCAGTGATTTACAATTAATTTTAGAAAATGAGCCAATCGGGAAATAACAAAAAGCCATGTAGGTGGTCATTTATCCACTGGGATGGCGGGCCTAGCTCATGTGGCCCAATCATGGACGGATGCTTGACCAAGACTTCAACTCACAGTCAAAGAAACTACATCCGGTTAAAGACCAAAATTCCCATGCGATAGAAATCGTCGAATTAAAACAACAGAGGCACCAAGATCTTTCTGTGACCTGGTTTCTTCCCCTTCGCATCAGGTGTGAGATGCAAGCGGGAGGTGGAACTCTGTTCAAGCTTGGCTGAAGTAGGTGGGGTATTCTAAGGAACCGAGACCCTAATCAACACCCCTACACCACGACAAAGTCAACGAGCCAAAGGAAATATTGTTTGGTGCCTGGACATCAAAGTCAGGTCGTGATAGTGGTTGGCTGCTTCTGTGGGCATGAGGGCAATGATGAAGTCACTGGAAGCGATCAGAGAGGTTGGGTAGCAATCATTGTGGGCTAGCTAATCCAAAGAAGAAAAGGGCAAGGCATGATGATCCCCATGATTGGTTTTGGTCGAAAAAATAGGGGACAAGATTGAAACCTGAAATCATAGCTATGGTTGGGAAAGTGACAAACCAAGTGCACGAAACCATTATATAACATCTCACAAAGCCAGACGATGAAGAACTAAGGCCAGAGACCCACCAAAATTCCATGGCAGAATGACCTCAAAACTGATCTAGAGGGTACAACAACTAGTGCAATCACGAGACAAACAAATGATAAGAAACCGACGAGTGATGGTTGAGGATACTTACTGTGCTTGTAATTAAGCCAAGGTGGTTGGAGCAGCGTGCACCATCCCGCCATCGCTAGTGAAGAAGTTCGAGTAGACCAGGGTGCTCGGGATACATGCGAAGAAATTGGATGTGGATGAGTAAATCCTTAGAGGAGTCGGTGCTTTTAGAGGCTTGAACGGGCAAAGGGAATAGTAGTAGTGCCGGACGTGTTAAATGGCAAAGAGGGGGAGATGAGCCCTAATGGGCATTTTCATATAGGGCACATGAGGCAACAAGTAATGGGTCTTCGGATGTGGGAGAGAGAGATGAATCCAACACAACAAAAACTTTGCAAAATGGATTAGTGTAGAGGGACAAACAATTTGAGAAAGAATCATAGTGTTTGGGTGCTACTTGCCTAATATGGTGGAGGTATGGGACAATCTCCCCACCGTCCGATCCAAAATCAGACATCCAACATGAAAAGGAAACTGTGTGAAAACTATTTAAATCCAGACTTTATGTAATTAGATGTATTCAACGCAAATCTTATTAAAATTATATATAAATATTTCCTATTTTAATTGGAGGGTAAAAAAAACTCCAAATGAGTTCAAATTTGGACCATTGGATAATTAGATGGTCTAGATTATTCATAGCCAATCATATTTAGTCTTTTCACACGTTTGATCTATAATTTCTTATTTCATCACTCATCTTGATTTAGATGCACAAATAAATTGAATAAATCATATAAAACTTTCCACTGTGTGTCTTTGCTCTGAAATTTGAGACAAACCATAATTGTGTCTTTAAAAGTCAAATCACACTTCTATCTGCCTTTTTGAGTAATAATTTGAAGGAGAGAGGAAATAAGAGACAATATCACTTCCGTCCTATGTATTCATAAAATAAAGGGGAAAGTGTCTTAACATTGCCAAGTGAGTATCTTTTCTTATAATTTCAAAATTAATGAAATAGAGACATCTTATTATTCCTTTTTGACAAATCTAAAGAGGAGGAGAGAGAAAGGTGAAGATTAATGACTTTATTTTAAAAGCTATAAAAGGGAAAGGAACACTTATTGCCTAAATATTTTCAATTTCAATTTCCTTTACCTCTTACTCTTTCTCTTTAATTTATTTTAAACTTCTTTGATAAAAAGAAAAGGGAAAACCACATTACTAATATTATTCAAACATTTGCAGTACATTAAAATAAAGGGAAAAGTTATTTTGAGTCCTTTTTCTATTTCTCTTTGCATTGTGATCCTAGAATTTGAAATTTTTGCATTAAGACCACTAACAAAATTTCATTTAGGGAAAACTACATAAAAGTTTTAAAATACTCATACAGATTGGAATGTTACATTTATACCCACCTTAGTTAAATTTGATCCTCAAAATTTTATTAAAATACCCACCTTAGAAATTTCCATATTAAGTGCAAATCTTTCAACATACTAATATTATCATGGGAATCAATAGTTTCAAGCATTTCCACATAATAAGACTTTGAAAAGAAAAGGCATTACACTACTAGACTTCTACTTAGTCTTTTCATCATCACTATCTACCATGGAAAATATTCTGGCCTGCCTCTTTTCCTTAGGTGCTCCATTGACATTAGGATCCTTCTTTTGAACCGTGGGGTACTTAGGTCTATTGTGGCCTATTTTGCCACATGTATAACAAACTCATGTTCCAAACCTACATTCTCCCAAATGGTACTTGGAACACTTTTCACATTGGGTCTTTGCATTCTGGTTTGCAACATTTTCAGCTAGAGCCTTTTGCTTCTTGTCATTGTGATGGTTGGAGTTGTGGTTGTTGTGGTGTCTCTCCTTCCTCCATGCTCTCCATGGATGATTTTCTATCTCTAGGGTAGCATCTAAGGCACTTTGAAGGGTATGATAGCCACATCCTGATAGCGTAAAGCTGAGGTTAGTCTTGAGACCCCAAATGAGCTTCTTGGTCTTGTGTCTTTCATTATAGTCGTAGCCGTACTTTTGTAAAATCCTAGACTTCATAGAATACTGGGTGACCGTCGTGTCACCATGCTGACGTAGGTTGTGAAATTCTTCTTCCTTCTTCTCGATAATGGCATCAAATATGAGGTGGTCTTTGAAGGCCCAGAGAATTCCTCCCATGTGAGTGTAGGAGCATTAGCTTCATGATAACCTAGCAGGTTCTCCCGCCAAGTCCTGGTGGCACCCTTCAACATGTGTGTCCCAAGGTGAACCTTAGAATTGTTGGGACAATCTAGGTCACGAAAGCAGTGTTCCATATGTTGCAACCAACTCTCAAATTTTTCTACCACGTCCATTTCTTCCTCTCCAGCGAAGGAGTCAGACTTGATCTTCAAAAAGTTCATCAAGGAAAGTCGAGGGTTGACCCTAGGGTTTCCCACTTGGTTTTCTCCTCTTCCCATGGTAGTAGCTAGATCTCTAACCAAGACATCAAAGGGCACCATGGGGGTTTCTTGAGGTGGAGATTCTTGATGTTCTCCTATGCTAACATATTCATCTTCATCCACACCCATGGATATCTTTTCATTGTCACCCTTCCTCTTAGGAGCCATCACTATGAAAAAGACATAAACTACATGAGATTATCAGAGAAGCCTAGTAGCCAACCATATTTTGGCTTTGATACCATTATTGTAACACCCCACTTGTACCACTCAGAGCGAAAGCACATATATTCATTCACATCAAGGGGGATGTCACAACCATGATATTCATTGTGTAAAATATAGTTTATATAAATCATCACATTATAATAACCACAATTTCTCATCCTCACACCATAACAAAGTTTACATGTACATAATCTTAGAAAAAGGAAAAATGATCTATAAACTAGGTATGGTTGGCACCCCACCGATGCTTTTATCCTTCAAGGTCCTCAAGCTAGTGTTTGATCGTCTGATAGCTTTTCCTTTCTGAGTTTGCTCCTCACCTGTGGGCATCGCACCCCCAACCATGCAATAAAACCAGTGGTAAGTGGAATTGAGCATATTATGATAAAACTTGAAAACTAAGAATAGACAAGATATGTTTTTTCTCATTTTTTTGAGCAGCCATCGGTTTACTATTAATTCTAGAAAATGAGCCAATTAGGAAATAAGAAAAAGCCACGTAGGCGGTCATTTATCAATTGGGATGGCGGGCCTAGCTAATGTGGCCCAATCACAGATGGCTACTTGGACAAGGCTTCAACTCATGATCAAAGAAACTACATTTATAAAGACCAAAATGCCCATGTGAGATAAATCATCAAATTAAAATAGTAGGGGCACTAAGGTCTTTATGCAACCTTATTTCTTCCCCTTCGCATCAGGCATGAGTTGCAAGTGGGAGGTGGAACTATGATCAGGCTTGGATGAAGTAGGTGGGATCTTCCAAGGAACTAGGACCCTGATCAACACCCCTACACCACGACGAAGTCAATGAGCCAAACGAAAGACGATATGGTGCCTGGACAACAAAGTCAGGCCATGACAGTGATCGGACACAGCTGTGGGCATGACGGCTACAATGAAGTCACTGGAAGTGATCAGAGAGGTCAGTTACCAATCGTTGTGGGCTAGAGAAGCCAAAGAAGAAAAGGGTGAGGCACAAGGATCCCCATGATTGGTTTCGGTCCGAAAAATAGGGGAGAAGGTCAAAACCTAAAATCATAAATATGGTTGGGAAAGAGAGAAACCAAATGAAGGAAACTATTTTATAATGTCTCATGAAGCCACACAATGAAGAACCGAGGCCGAAGACCCATTGAAATACCATGGAGGCAAGTATCGATAATGACCTCAAAATTGATCTATAGGGTACAACTAGTGCAATGACGAGACAAACAAACGATAAGAAACCAAAGAGCGGTGGTCAAGGATACTTACTGCACTTGCAATTAAGCCAAGGTGGTCGAAGCAACGTGCACCACCCCGTCATCTCCAGTGAAGAAGGTCGAGTAGACCAGGGGGCTTAGGACACGGGTGAAGAAATTAGATATGGAGGAGTAAATCCTTAGAGGAGTCGATGCTTTTGGAGGCTTGAACAAGCAAAGGAAAGAGTAGTAGTAGACTGCTACTATAAAATGGTAGAGAGGGGGAGACGAGCCATAATGGGCATTTTTCATATAGGGCATGAGAGGTGAAAAGCAATGGGTCATCGGATGCGGGGGAGAGAGAGAGAGAAAGCCAACGTAATAATAACTTTGCAAAATAGATTAGTGAAGAGGGAGAAACAATTTGGGATAGAATCACAATGTTTGTGTTCTACTTGCCTAATATGGAGGAGGTAGGGGACGATCTCCCCACTGCCAAATCCAAAATTAGATAGCCACCATGAAAAGGAAACCGTGTGACAACTTCTTAATTCTGGAATTTATGAAATTAGATGTATTCAATGCAAATCGTATTAAAACTATATACAAATCTTTCCTATTTGAATTTGAGGGTCAAACAAACTCCAAATGAGTCCAAATTTGGACCATTGGCTAATTAGATGGTCTAGATTATTCCTAGACAATTATATTTAGTCTTTTCAGATATTTGATCTATAATTTCTAATTTTGTCACTCATCTTGATTTAGGTGTACAACTAAATTAAATAGATCATATAAAACTTTCCATTGTGAGTCTTTTCTGTGAAATTCGAGACAAACCATAATAGTGTCTTTAAAAGTCAAATCACATTTATTTCTTGCCTTTTTGAGTAATTATTTTAAGGAGAGTGGAAATAAGAGACAATGTCACTTCCATCCTATATATTCATAAAATAAAGGGAAAAGTGACTTAATGCTGCCAAGTAAGTATCTTTTCTTATATTTTCAAAATTAATGAAATAGAGACATCTTATTGTTCCTTTTTGGAAAATGTAAATAGGAGGAGAGAGAAAGGTGAATATTAATGAATTTATTTTAAATACAATAAAAGGGAAAGGAACACTTATTGCCCAAATCTTTTGAATTTCGAATTCCTTGCCTCTTACTCTTTCTCTTTCATTTCTTTTAAACTTCTTTGATAAAAAGAAAAGGGAAAACCATATTACTAATATTAGTCAAACATTTGCAACATTAAAATAAAGGGAAAAGTTATTTTGAGTCCTTTTTCTATTTCTCTTAGCATTGTGATCCTAGAAGTAACATTATTTTTAACTCTTTGCATTAAGACCCCTAACAAATTTTCATTTAGTATAAACTACATAAAAGTTTTAAAATACTCATAAAAATTGGAATGTTACAAGTAAAGTATCTTCATGTGTAACAAAAATTGTGCTCCATATTTCATATGCAGTTTCAGAAGAGGATATCCTATCAAATTATTCAAGAGACAAATGTGAATATTAGATACTTTCAGCTTTGGCATTCAATATAGCTTTTCTTACCATTGGCTCCTCCATTCTTCAAACTATATTGTAGGAGGTTCATATGGGTGGATGATCATGTTCCTAAGATCGAGATTGATACCTTGAATTAGAGTTGCATATCTGCTTCCAATGATTTTAGTGGGATCCATCAAACAGAAGTGGTCGGCTTACATAGGCTCCTTCCATGTTGAGTTGTCCCAATCACTTGTCCCCCATACTCAAGACCGGTTAAGGATCCTTGAATTCCTTCTCTGATGCCAAATGAAATATCTAGAGGGGAGGATGAATAGAGTCAAATAAGTTTTTTCTTGCAATTTAAAACACAAACATGGTTAGTTGCAGCTTGCTTAAAGAATTTACGGAAGTGATAAGCAAGTTAGTGGACAAGAAATGCAAACCAAAAAACACACAATTTAAAGTGTTTCCATCAAATGATGTAAGTCCACTACCTAGTTGTTTGTAACTAGGATTTTCAAACATGTATTTTATTCCTTTTATTTACTGATAAACAATACATACCACTGTATTTTATGTGTGAAGACAAACCCTCCTTTTCAGCTCAAGGAGAACTATCACCTTCTTTGATGGGTCGTCGGAAGCTCACCCTCTGCACCTATTCCTTGACAGACTTGGAACATCACTGAAACACCTCTTCTTTAACTGACTTGGAAGAGAATTATTCTTCACCTCTTCTTTAACATCCAGTAGAAGAGCACCAAGTTGACAAGACTTCTTCTTCTCATAGGTTCCTAGAAAACCTACACTTAAAGAAGTAGTCCAAGAGTAATACAACAATGAAGATTTATATTAAAGAAATAAAGTAAAAAAATAAGCTCACAAGATATACAATCAAGCATTATTGGACAAGTGATGATGATCCACCCCAACAAGGTTTAAGAAAAGTTATAATTGGTGGAGAAGGATTCTAATATAGAGGTAAGGCTTAGTCTATATTGATGACAACTTGAAGTGTAGACCTAATATCTTTGTGAATGATGGCAAGTAGTAGTATGCTCAAGTGTATATCAAATGGTGTTGCAGAGTTATGTTCTAGGTGTACTAAGACCTTTCTTATATATAGGAAATGTTTACAATTAGTTGAGGTATCTAGGGGAGTGTTTACGACGAGATTAATGGTAAACTAGTCGTTATATTTAAGGTTGTTGAGTTGTAAGGGCTAGTTGACTTGCATTAATTACGTCTGCAAAACTTAACCCAGTCGTCCAAGAGTTTGACCGAGAATGACCTAGAATTCATAAATTTGCAAAGAATGTAGCTCGGTCAACAAAGTCTTCAACCGAGTGAATCTCGGTCAACAAAGACTTCGATTGAAAAAAAATTCTATAAAAAGATGTCTTAAAAATGGGGTAACCTATCTAATGATTTTTCTAATAAAACCCAACAACCCCGGAGGCTTCATATGAGTGTGGGATAGGGTTTTCAATAGGTTTTGGAAAATCATCACTTGTCCTTACATCATATCTATAAAGTTGTATGAAAAACACACTTATAAAATTATACTCATTGTACAACTTGACCTAAAAGCATCTAAACATATATAAAATTGCAAGGTCTTTGTAGTTGGTTCTTTACATAGTCCTCAAAATACTTGATACACATGTTAGTAATACAATTTGGGAAATATTTGCATCATCACAATATGAGTGTGGCATATCTAAAAAGCCAAAAACTTTATCAAAATGAAGTTGTAATTCTTCATATTTCAACATCCTCCTCTCCCCATCTTTGTCTTAATAGGGGGGGGGGGCATCTACATGGAATACCATAGAGAGCCTCGTACGGGAGCATATCAATACTTGATTGATAGATATTATTGCATGTAAACACTCCTAATGGTAGGTAGTAATCCCCAAAACCTACTCAATATAGGAAGCATGCTCTAAGAAGATCCTCTAGAATTAGGATAGTATACTCCAACTAACCATTAATTTTGGGATGATAGGTTGCACTACAATTCATATGTGTATGCAATTCATTTAGCACTTGCTTCCATAGATGTCATGTGAACTTTGGATCCCAATCTAAAAAAATAGAAACTAGCACTCTATGTAGTCATACAATCTTCCTTATGTATAATTCATCTAACTTAGGTACCTTGGATGTTGTATGCATGGGTTAGAAATGTAAATACTTAGTTTGATGACATATTATGACCCATGCCACATTATATCCCTCCCTAGACCTAGGTAAACCTACAAAAAAATCCATGGTTATTTTCTCCCATTTCATTTTCCGGATTGGTGAAGGTTGTAGTAAACCACCTAGACGATGATGTTTAGCCTTAATATACTGATAGGTGAGGTGTTTGGAGACAAATTCTTCTATATCATTCGTCATAACTCTCCAATAAAGTCTTTTCATCTCTATAACATCTTAGAGGGTCATGGAGGTATCAAATACTTGGATCCATGTTCTTTTTATAGAATACTTTTCTTAATATTTGACTCTTTAGGTACCCACATCTGATGCTTGTACCTTAACCCACCATCCATAATAGAATGATACATGTGTCTCGAGCTTATCCAATAGAGTTGTGGTGCGTTATTGCATGCATGTGTGATCTTTTGAATTTATAGGTTACCCAAACTAACTTCACTCACAACACTAAAATATTCTCCTGCAAGCGCACGGGGTCATGTTATAGCATAGATGAGAGGCAAGCAATGGAGGTCGAACCACATGGATAGATGGGGCACTAGAGCTTAGTTGGTGTTGGCTACATTCCTAAAGTGGAGACTAGGGTTGAAGGATTTAAAGGTGGGTTTGGTTTGATTACACTAAGCATGCAGAAAAGTAAAGGCAGTATGAAAGCTAGATTACAACAAACTAGATTATCCGAGGCAAGTTAGGTCTAAGAGGTTAGATTAAGCAATCAACTAAATAAGAGCAAGATGATCTACTCTACTCTAGAAATGCAATTAGCAACTAAGAACTAAGCTAAACACTAGAGCAAGCAAGAATCTAGGTTAACCCTAATTAGCAAGACTAAGAAATCAGCAAGAATGAACAAAGGCAATTAAGATAAACTAGCATCAACAAGCTAAGGTGACAAGTTAGGTTTTAAGAAATGGATTGTATAGGTGGGCCATTTGGGAATTATGATTTGATATTAGTTGGGGGGTGTCAACATGGCATGCAAATCTCACAATTCAATCTAAATTACCAAACCAAACAACAAGGAAAGTGCTATTAGAATGTACCCTATACTACTAGTTGGAGAACTAGGGTTAGGTGTAATTCTAGTAGGACTTGTCAAGTCTAGGTTTCTAGGGTAAGTGGTATTAAGGCAATTGAGAGCTAAGGGTAAGAATGGGAGTAGAGATGAGGGTTTTTCACCTCATGTTACTTGCCATCTAGCCTTTAGGAAGCTCTAGGAAATTACACTAATCACACTTACACTAGCTACTTAGATCTCACACTCACTTGTAGAAGAAGGTAGATGTATGTAGGAAAAGAGGGGGCTAGCTAGGGATCTACTGATTGTATGTAGGAGCCATTCCTAAGATTACTACATACATTTCAATTCCTCCTAGAAGCCAAGTGTCATCAAGCATCACAAATCAAGTAATTTATGTTTAAAAGCAAAAACCACACGCAAGATAATGGGAAATGTGATAGAATTAAAGGCAATCATCATAGAATGAAATTATGTTCATTACAAGTTATTTTCCCCCAACATGGTATCAAAGGCACATTTTAACCCCAAACAACCCACCACTAGGGGATTAGCTAGATATATTCAAAGAAAATATAAAAGAAAGGTAAAGAAGGGGATAGGACTCCATGGAGCTTGAAGTAGATCCTTCTCCTTCACCTCCTAGCTACTATAGGGTGACCTCCCTCCTCCATGGTGGATTATAAGAATGGAAATGAAGGGGATTGTGATAGAAAACCTACAAAACTAGGTTTCTATGGTGGAAATGAGGTGGAAATGGTGGGTGGAGAGCATAAATGCAAGGGAATTGCAATGAATGCTCAAGAGTGGGTGGAGAGGAGTAATGGCAGCTAACCTAGTGATGTGGCCGCCACCCATGTATATATAGGTGGTGGTGAAAGCACTAAGGTAAGTAGGGGCATTGTTGAAAAAATAGTGCAGAAAATGCTAGGGTTTAGGTGTTGGCACGGCCGTGCTGGGCTAGATTTGATATTTTCTAGCTCAATAGGTATGCAAATGGAAGAATGGATTGCGGTAAGATTTTGGAGTGCTTTTACACACTCATCTTTTCTTTATTTAGATGCTATTAAACATAAACATATTTTTATTTTCTTTTTGCTTTTTCTTTTCTTCTTTTCTTTTCTTTTGCCCTTGGTGTAGCTAGGGCATATGGTGGATAGAATGAAGCAGGGAGATGTAGATATGCCACCCCAAACTTTTGGAGGTGGCCAAGGCTAAATATGTGCTCTAAGGCATCCTTTTATGAGGCGGAGGGGTATGAAGATGGTGAGAGAAGAGCCACGCCAACAAGGGCTCATTAATGTAGTCCTCAACATAAGATTTCCTACATGAAAACTAATCCAAAACTTCATCAAATGATATCACACCACATGATTGAACAACATGAGATTTACATTTATATCAACATATTTTATAGTCTCTAAGTGTTTATAGCTTGCTCGATTCACAATTCAACCAAAACATTCACAAACTTGAGAGAAGTGATGGACATGTAAAAAGTCAAAAATGAAGACTACATAGCAATAAACTCTAAGAAAATGCATGCATTTATCAAAGAACAAAATTTTCATTTCAAACAGTGGAGATTAAGATAAAACATGATTTTGGGCAAGAACATTCAAATCTGGGCAAAATTGGCCAAAATGGTGCCAATTTGCATTCAATCACATCTAAACCTAAATTTAGGAAATTAATACATAAAGTAGCAAATACTAATTAAAAGCACACAAAAATTACCAAAATCTACATGAGAATGAAATGCATGACATGGAAGAGAAAAAAGAGCAAATTTTTTGAAAAACTACGCAAAAATGCATGAAATTGAACTACATGTATGCATGGATGCAAGCAAAAAGGAAATCTATACTAAAAAGAGAAATCAACAACTAAATAGAGATCAGGTGAGGCATACATAAAAAAAAAGCTAAGAAAGAGGGCATACCTACCACCCCAAACTTTTGAATCATGTTGTCCTCAACATGAAACTAAAGCTTAGGAATGATAGGGTAGACATCACTACTCTGGCAGTGTGGGGTCCTACAGTGGGCCTGAATGTGGAGGTGGATGCTAGTAATAGTGGCCCTAGTAGTCTTACAATGGAGGTGGGTATGTCTCCTGGTAACAAGACAGTCCTCCCCAGAAATCCTCCCCCCATTAGGGGTTCCTCTGCACCTACGCATGTTGATACTTGTACATGTGGTTGATCTGTTGATGCATCTGTTGTTGATATAACCACATGGTCTGCTATGTTTACTAAATTGTCTCCAACTATGCATGAATGGATGACATGTTGTATGCATTTTTTGGAGGTGGCTTCACATCAAAATCATCGTATCTCAGTCGTGTGCGGCGTGGCTTCTCAAGTATGCACTGCTTCTTAGGTACATTGTTCTCTCCTCCTTCTTCAGGTAAGTCCATATTTGGTGTTCTGAACCCCTCTCTTGGATGATCCTCATCATATTGTTCTATCACCTCATAAAAGTTCTCCAGTGGTCCCACATCCATGAGTAGAGGGTGGCGTGATATGGGAGCTCCAAGGTGATTCCAGGGTACCCAGGGTTTAGAACACAAAAGATTTTACTATCTCTGAGGGAGATAATTTGGGACCTAGCAAGATATTTTAGATCAACATATTTGATTCCTTCTACCTTGGTAAGCCCATCTAGATTGCAGCCCACCGCCTTTTCCATTGTGGTGATAATCCCCTCCATGATGAATGGATTTTTACTCTTAGAAGAGATTGTCTTGAAGTGGTCTATCACCATGGCTCCAATGTTTACAAATCCCTTACTTGCTACTGTGGCCATAACATACAAATCTTTTTTTGAACAACAACCTTGATTGTCCTAACGGCCAAACAAGGTGTTTTCTAGAACCTTCTATAGGTATCTCATGAAGGGATTGTAAATCTTGCTGGTCTTGGATTCTCCTACAAAAAAAGTTTCTTGACCGATAATAACCCTCCACATCTTGGAGTAATCTAATTTTCCATTCTTGTCAAGCCTTCCCTCATTGAAATTCTTTTCCATTTCTAGATTCGGGGCAAAGATAGCATTGATTTGGGAAACATTGAGCACATGTGTTGATCTATTCAGCTTGAACCCGATGGCATCTTTACATTGGTACTGTACTTTTTCCAAAGTTGCAAAGAACTAATGAGTCAACTCCAAGTAGGTTTCTTCAACCTCATTCAATATCTTATAGAGCCCACATCATTTCATTTTGTCTTGATACAAATAGTTGATCGCTAGAGCTTGCATGGTAGCCATACATGCATATCTAGTGGGCATCACTCTCCTTGTTAAGCACTTGGGGTGGAGGGGCCTTGAGAACACTTTCCTTGTTGTGCCTCTCCCATAAGCACTTTCCTCAGGTTGCTTCCCAACCCAATTCATCATGTCCTCCTCCAACTGGGACAAAAAGTCCACTGGCTCATCTTCCATCTCCTCACTCTTAGTGTCATCTACCTCCTCCTCCTCATATGTGTGTGATCCCAAACTTGTATCCAAGTTCAAGGGCACCATTTGGATCGGTACATCTTCAGCCTCTTCCTCAATCACCAATCGGCCCAATGGGCTGTTGAGTGGTGTGTGGTTGTGTGACATGGAGAAAGTTATTAGAGTCAGGCATGGAGGTTGTGAAGATGACACGTCAGTAGCCTTGTTGGCCCTCCTCTCTCAGGCCTGTGCATCAATGTCCACCGAATCGATGATATTTTCCATCTCTTCTTCTTCCGCCTCCTCTTCTTTGTCAAGGTTGTTGTAGCTAGGATCTGACGTGTGGCCACTAGAGGACGATCAGTGTTGTGATGCACTTGTCGATGTCGACTGTTGAAGTGGTTGTAAAATTGAATTTGACAACAACGATGTGGTGTGGGACTGCTGTGACACATTGGAGGCTCGCTTGGTGTGGTTGTTGCCTCCGGTGAGGATGTCCATCGTCTTCTCTACCCCCTTCCTAATTTATTTTCATGTGCACTTCATCTTAGTGAGGATCTTTGGTGAAAAACAAGCAAGAACAGTACCGAACTTGCTTCTGGGCTGTAGGGGCGGATTTTCCTTGGAGATGGAGAAATAGATGGTAATGGAGGGTGTAAAATGTAGCTTGAGGTTAGGGAAGGTGATTGGGGACCAAGAGGAACTCAAACCTAGAGTTTGGGAGCAAGAGGAGGTGATTTTGGGGTGAATTGAGCTCGCCCTAATCATCACTCCATGTGAAACAGCCATTCTGGGTTGTAAGAATGAATTTTGGGTCGGGCAAAATTGGGCAACTTAAGTACTGGGCCTGGCCCAGCACGGCCATTCTGGCCAGCACAACCATTCTGGAGAGGTACCAGCATGGTCGTGGTGACCAGCACGGCCATTCTGGCCAGCACAACCATTCTGGAGAGGTGCCAGTATGGCCGTGGTGACCAGCACGGTCATGCTACCTGTGCCCAAAACTCAAAAATTCGATGTTGAAATGTAAAATGCCTGCACGACCGTTCCATGCCAGCACGGCCGTGCTGGGTCCTCCAAGTTCAAAAATCTTTGAAATTCATCAAATCATTCTATCATTCATATTCCAATCATTTTAATCGACCCACTCAATGTTATATCAGTCATTTTGCATTGAAATGTGCCTCATTTCTCAACTTTCACATGTCTCAATTGTCAAATCATCAAAAGTAAAGCAAAACTATCAAGCACATGTGTGTGTATTCTTGGAATCATGTGAAAACCAAGTACAAGTATAAAAAAGAGATGGTTGAGTGAAAAAATTACCTAACCTATGTGGGTTGCCTCCCACTAGAGTTAAATTTTATGCCTTCATTCGAGCTTATTGATTCTTGAAGTCGATAACTCCCGTGGGATTTTCAAAGCATCTTCAAAGTAGATATCTCTCTCATCTGCCTTCAAGCACATCTCCTCATCAAGTTGGTGTTCCTCAACTAACATCATGATATAAAAACTTTGGTTTTCTCTATTCGGCCCAACTTCCACAACTACTTTCAGCCTTTGACCATTCACAGTAAATACTTTTGCTCCTTTCTCTCAAATTAACACAACCCCAAATGGATACACCTTTTTGATTAGATAAGGCCCTTTCCATCTAGATCAAAGTTTTCTGGGTAAGAACTTCATCCTTGAGTTATATAGCCATACCCATTTTCGGGGCTCAAAGTCTTTCTTCTTGATCATCTTATCATGTAGAAGCTTTGTTCTCTCCTTGTATCACTTGGATAATTCATAAGGTTCATGTCGCATCTCCTCTAATTCATTCAGCTAAAACTTCTGCTTCATCCCAACATTCTCTCCATAAAAGTTCATGGCCTTCAAAGCCAACAATGCCTTATGTTGCATCTCAACCGGTAGATGGCAACTTTTCCCATAAACAAGCTTGAATGGTGTGGTGCGAATCGAGGCTTTGTATGCAGTCCTATAATCCCATAAAGCCTCATTGAGACATAATGACCAATCCTTGTGGTCTGGTCTCACCGTCTCCTCTAAAATGAGCTTTATCTCCCGATTGGCTAATTCAACTTGACCACTCGTTAGGGGGTGGTAAGGAATAGATACACAATGATTAACTCCATATTTCTTAAGCAACCCTTCAAATGTTCGATGGATGAAGTGACTTCCCCTGTCCCTAATGATTGCTCTTGGAATACCAAACCCACTAAAATATATTTGATTTCACAAAATCACACACCACTTTGTGATCATTTGTTCTAGTTGCAAAAGCCTCAATCCACTTTGACACGTAATCCACGACAACTAAAATGTAGACATATCTAAAGGAGGGAGGAAAAAGACCCATGAAGTCAATCCCACAAGCATCAAATACCTCCACTACAAGAATGGGTGATAGAGGCATCATGTCCCTCTTAGAGATAGTACCCACCTTTTGGCACTTCAAACAACAATTGTAAAATTCATGAGAGTCTTTAAACTAGGAGGGCCAATAGAATCCACTTTGGAGAACCTTGGCCTTTGTGCATTTTCCACCAAAATGACCTCCACATACTCCGGAATGGCACATAGATAGAATTTCTTGATGCTCCATCTCCAGAACACATATGCTAATGAGTTGGTCGGGGAAATATTTGAAAAATATGAGGATCATACCAAACATATTTTTTTACCAAAGTAAACAACCTTTTGCTTTCCTCCCTTGTCCATGTTCTTGGTATCCTTCTACTAGCTATGAAGTTATCTGTGTGTTTATACCATGTCCTTTGAGTGGATGAGAATAGGTAGAGCTATTCATGCAATATCATTTCTTTAATTTAGTTTGTATCATTAAAGGGTGCTTTAGTTTGGGAGAGATGGTCAGCGATAGAATTTTCCACTCCTTGTCCAAAATCTCAATATCAAACTCTTGAAGCAATAAAATCCAACATATCAACCTTGTCTTTGAGTCTTTGTTCTCCATGAGATAATTCAATGCGACATGGTCCATGTATATCACTACCTTGTTTTGCAAAAGATATGATCGAAACTTGTCAAGAGAAAAGATAACCGCAAACAACTCTTTTTCTATAGTTGTGTAGTTCCTTTGTGCTTCGTCTAGGGTCGTGCTAGCATGATAGATGGCATGTAGAATTTGGCCAACTCTTTGGCCCAGCACAACCCCCATTGCCATATCAGATGCATCAATCATGATCTCAAATGGCAAAAGAGAAATCTGGGGGCTGCATTATAGGAGTAGAAATGAGCATTTGCTTCAAGTGGTTGAAGGCTTCAACACACTTGTCATCAAAGTGAAATTCAACATATTTTTTCCAACAAATGACAAAGATGTCTTAAGATTTGCTAAAATTCTTGATGAAGTGATGATAGAAACCCGCATGTCCCAAGAAAGACCGAACATATCATATGGTAGAAGGAGTGGCAAGAGTAGAAATGAGGCCCATCTTGGCCCTATCAACCTCAATACCGTCTTTTGAAACCAGATGACCCAAAACTATGTCGTCAGGCACCATGAAGTGGCTCTTTTCCCAAGATAGCATGAGGAAAACCTTAACACATCTCTCAAGAATGGCAACCATGTGGAGCAAACAATCATCAAAGGTTTTACCAAAAACTGAGAAATCATCCATGAACACTTAAAGTGACGAATCAAGAATGTCAGAGAGATTGAGTTCACACATCTCTGAAAAGTGGAAGGGACATTACACGACCCAAATGGCATTCTCCGGTAAGAAAAAGTACCACTAGGGCAAGTGAATGTTGTCTTTTCTTGGTCCACAGGATGCACAACAATCTAGAAGTACCCAGAGTATCCATCAAGAAAGCAATAGAAACTTTGCCCTGCTAACCTCTCTAGAATCAGATCAAGAAATGGAAGAGGATAGTGGTCCTTCTTAGTCTTCTCATTGAGCTTTATGTAGTCTACACACATTCTCCATTTGGACTGTTCTCTAACAGACATCATCTTACCATCATCATTCTCTGACACTGTGATCCCACCCTTCTTTGGTACAACTTGGATGGGACTCACCCATGTGTTATTAGAAATCATATAAATAATCCCAGCATCTAATAATTTCACAACCGCTTGGCTCACAACCTCCTTCAATTTTGGGTTCAACCGCCTTTGCATTTGGCAGGTTGGCCTTGCATCATCCTCCAAATAGATCCTATGCACACAAATGGAGGGGTCAATACCCCTCCAATCAGCAATGGACCATCCAATAACCCGAATGTTCTTCTTTAGGACTTTCCTCAATGCCTCTTCTTGTTCCAGAGAGAGAATAGAAGAAATTATCACTGAGAGGGTGTCATTGGAGCCTAGAAAACCATACTTCAATCCTTCAGGGAGTGACTTGAGTTTAAGAGTTGGAGGTTCTTTAAGAGAGTTCTTCAATGGCTCAGAAATTGATGAGAGGTCCTTGCTTGCAACCACCAAGGCAAGCTCGCTCACTTCATCATTTTCATCATCATCATCGGGGAACTCAACAATGGGCTCTAAAGCTCTACCTTGAGTGGCAGTCTGAATCCATGCATGCATGCACTCCTCCACAATCTCATTAAGGCATTCAATAAGATAACAATATTCTTCTATGGCACCTATCACCTCAGTTGTAGCTGAAGACTTGAAGATGTTCAACCGGATCTTCATGTGCATGAATGTCACATACATGGCACCAGTTCTCATGTGGATCATTGTGTCAGCTATAGCCAAGAATGGCCTCCCTAAGATGATAGGTACACTTCTTATGTCTTTTTCCATATCTAACACAATGAAGTCATCGGGGAAGAATGTGGAAGTCTCATCCTCAAGTCTAACTAGAACATCTTCAACACACCCTCTAGGCGTCTTCACAAATCGGTCGGCCAACTACAAAGTGCAATGAGATGAACCTAATTGATCCATTTGGAGATCAAAAAACACATCATATGGCATCAAGTTCATTCTAGAACCCAAGTCTAGAAGGGCTTGGTCTGTGCGATGTGCTCCAATGTAACATGAAATGATGGGAGCACCAAGGTCTTTCCTCTTTCTTGACATGGTGTGCTATAGAATTGAGCTCACATACTCAGTGAGCTTGACTTTGTTTGGTGTTCTCCCCATTATTTTCCTTTTAAACATGCACACATCTTTCAGAAACTTGGCATAGGAAGGGATTTTCTTGACCGCATAAATCAAGGGAATGTTTATCTTCACTTGTTTGAAGGTTTCCATAATATATTCAATATGTTTCTTCTTTCTTCTCTTGATAGAAGGCTCCTCAAGAGTATCAAGAAATGGGGGAAGTTGGGATCCCAACCGGCTCAGATCAATGGAATCATAATTGGAATCACATGAATCATGGTATCACTACTCGGTGTCATGGTATCAACTCTATTTCCTTTCACAATATCATCAATCTGGATCTCAGTATCAACTTGTCTGATCACAGTAGCACCTCTATCCTCACTAGATGCCCTATCAACAACAGTACCATGGGACTGCTCCAAGGTCTGACCACTTCTCAATACCATCACCACCTTCACATGCTCATAGGTAGTGGAAGAAGAGGCTTGTGGAGGGGGTTGTGTCTTTTGAGGTGGTGGTGGTCTTTGATGGGGTGAGTTGGGATTTTGAAAGATGAATTGTGGCTGTGGTTGGGGGTTATATTGCGTAGGGGGATATTGGTATGAGTGAGGTGGAGGTGGAGAATATTGATAGTTGAGAGGAACTTGAGAAGGTGGTGGAGCATAGGGGTTTGGTGGTGCTTGATATGAAGGTGGGGCATATGAACTTTGAGCATTTCCTATGAAAGTGCCATCATTGTTCAGATTTGGCATTGGTTGAGATGGGAGTCTCCCTTCCTCCCTTCTAGCAAGTGAAAGTGATATTTGGTCCAATCTTTGATCAAGACGGTTAATGGACTGCCCATAAGAGGACTCATCTTTCTTTATGTCATCCAAACTTCTTAATCTTCCAAGCACTTATCTTCAAATTTTGAGTTGTACCTTGGCCTTGGCAGCCCTTGTCCTTAACCATTCTCATTTTTTTGTTTCCGTGAAAAGTTGGGATGGTCTCCACTCGGGAGTGTAAGTGTAGGACATAGGACCTTGGTTGTTTCGGTTCCTAAAAGAGTGAAAAGCATGAAATTCTTATTCTTAAACTTCAACTGCCATGGTGGATTGACTAGAAGAATCACCAGCTTGGATCTTCATCATATTCATCATGTCTGTCAACCTTTTCATCATGTTGGGGTTGGCAGTGGTCCATGATGGAGCTTCAGGAGGAGGTGTTGGGATGTAGTTCTGGCCAAAATGTTCCCCTTTTGTAGAAGCCTGATGGTGAAAGTTCTCAACAAGGTTCTCAAACAAGGGCCATGACTCTTCAGGTGGCTTTGCCATGAAGGTGCCTCCACATGACGAATCAACATTGTTCTTGCTCAACTCTTCCAACCTGGTGTAGAAAGCTTGGACCAACTGCCACAAGGGTACCTCATGATGGGAGAAGTTACGTAGGATATTTTAGAAACTTTCCCATGCCTCGTGGAAAGGTTCATTTTCCTTTTGGGAGAAGACAATGATACATCTTCACATTTGGGTCAGCATGGCAATTGGAAAGAACTTCTTGAGAAACTTGTTTTTCGCTGCATTCCATGTCACCAGCTATGACTTTGAAATGTGCCATTCTTTGACCTTTTCTTTTACAAAGAAAGGGAAGAGAGTCCTCTAGATGGAATCATCGGTGGAAGCGGGTGTGCGGAAGGTGGAACAAATCTTAAGGAAGGTGTCGATATGATGGTAGTGTTTTTCATTCTCCATGCCGTAGTAGGTAGGGAGGAGTCCAAGAAGTGCGGGTGGAATGGAGAATTGTTGACCTGACATTTGGTCAAAAAGGGCAGAAATGGGAAAATTGTAGTTCCCTAGGGTGAAATACTCATGGAGGGGCGGTTGGGTAGCGGCGGTTGAGCATTTCCATGAGGTATTTCAGCTTCATGGTCACCCAACTCAGTTTCTTGGTGTTGGTTGTGGCGGCTTTGGAATCTCCTTCTAACTATCTCGGGGTCATATAACACCAAGTCACTACAAGTAGAACATGTATGATGCATGCATAACTGTCACCTACAAAATACACAAACAAGCAACAAAAATGAAGTTAGAATGATAATATGTAAAAGTGAACAAAGAATAAAGAATAGTAATGATGAGGGTAGTAGGAAAGGCTAAGCTATACTAACTAGCTAGGCCAAGCGCCTCTATCCCCAACAAAGGCACAAAAAATCTTGGTGCGTTGTTGCATGTAGTGTGACCTTTTGAATTGATAGGTTCCCCAAACTAGGTTCACTCACAAAACTAAAATATGTTCCCTCAAGTGAATGGGGACATGTTATAGCATAGATGAGAGGCGAGCAATGGGGGTTGAACCATAGGGATAGAGGGGGTACTAGATCTTAGTTGGTGTTGGCTATGTTCCTAAAGTGGAGACTAGGGTTGAAGTGTTTAAAGGTGGGTTTGGTTTGATAACACCAAGCAAGCAGGCAAGTAAAGGTAGTAGAAAAGGTAGATTACCACAAACTAGATTATACTAGGCAAGTTAGGTCTAAGAGGCTAGATTAAGTAATCAACTAAACAAGAGCAAGATGATCTACACTACTCCAGAAATGCAATTAGAAACTAAGAACTAAGATAAACACTAGAGCAAGCAAGAATCTAGGTTAACCCTAATTAGCAAGACTAAGAAATTAGCTAGAATGAACAAAGGCAATTAAGCTAAACTAGCATTAACAAGCTAAGGTGACAAGTTATGCTTTAAGAAATGGATTGGATAGGTGGGCCATTTGGGAATGTGATTTGATATTAGTTGAGGGGTGTCAATGTGACGTCCCCGGATTTTCTAAAACTTAAACTGATGTGTGACGTCCAAATTGAAACCCTCACCTCAGTGACGATCCCAATTTAAAGACCCCACATTAGGCTAAGAAGAAGAAAATCAAGGGAGTCAGAAGGAAACAACAGTAGCACATGCACATGAATAATAATAAAACCATACACACATGTTCACCGTTCAACATATAATTACAATATGAATTGTTACAATGTTTGATATTACATATTGAACAACAAACATCTACATATACATGTACTACTAGTAAACTACATGATCTTAAGACAACATGTCCACCTGTACATCAGCTCGCAACACAACTCTCAACTATCCTGGATCTTCAAGAGCATAACCGCAACCTAAACAAAAGATTACATGTGGTACACGTCTGCACAATATTCAAGAATATTGTACTGAGTATGCCTACGTGTCTTTTATATACCTCTCATCATATCTTGGAAATAAGATAAAACTAATATTGGGAAGTAACAGAAGAATATAAGAAAAGTGTATACTTGCACAAAGATATTCATTAGCAAAAGAGAACACATATTTTAAGCACATTTCCATCATACATCTTGTGCGTCTGTTACCAAGTGGCTTTGATGTCTTTAGGCCTTATGATCTACCACCAAGTAGTTTGTGATCATTATGCATGCACTCTACCACCAAGTAGTTTATGAGCTATCTTATGATGGAACATCTATATTATGTATGTAGGTGTTCATAGCCATAAGTATGGAAATTCAAGCAACATATCATACAAGACAATCATTTTAATCAATATCATATGCCAAGTCTCTACTCCCATATAACACAAGCATAATGTATAATAAGCCAAGCAAGAGGTAATGACGTACCTTCCAAAGAGATATTCCAATCTATACCACATTCTTGATGTCTACAATATCCTGGTCAACCCTGATTAAGACAAGATCATATATCACCATCAGGTTCTCATCATGTTAACCCTACTTATATCCATTTTAGGGTTTACTTAACTTAGTAGGATATTCCCACTTTTACTTGCATTCTTCTCTTAGAATTATCTTACTGATGTCATATTCTAGATTATAGTTCATTAACTGGATATACTCCTGTGTCACATTATTATGTGAACATATTTAACATTATGTCACTTTTATTAACCATCTTAGGGTTACATCACTTGTATTAAGGGTTCTCTTCATATAACAGGAATTTCATGTACAAAACTGATCTCGGATCTACATATTATCTTCCAGTTACTCATATGAACTTATTCTGTAAATTTCAACATTTATTGAGCATGTACGTATTTATTACATTTTATTTAGGGTTATTAGCCCTAATTAGCCATATTAATTAAATTATATGATTTCATGCATCAACATGACCATATCTGACATCATATGCATTATAAACATGATTATGGACTTATTGATATTTTTCCATAATTTTATATCATCATTTGATATGTATTACTCATGAAACAAGCATAATACATCTTACATGATATCGCTGATATTAAAGCATTAAAAGGCTAATATTATGCTTCCATATTATTCAACACATTTTTCTAAGAATTTTGGTATATTATACTTATTTTTTTGATAATCGAACTATTTATTATGAATTTTGTAAGATCTGAACATTTTTGAAGAAATTACCTCGAATGGCCAATCGGCCATTGCCACGTGTCCACTTGGGGGTGTGGCTCTTTGCTGGTCTATGGTAGGGACCCACTTGGTTCAGCTTTGGGCCAGTTGGTTTGAGCTGGCTAAACCCAGTTCAGGGTCTTCAGATTCTCCTTCCTCACACTATCTCTTTTTCTCACAAACTGTCGTCGTACTTGAGCCCGAAGGCAAGCAAGCAGGCAACGTGGCCTCCTCATGCTGCTTGGGAGTTCGGCTACACTTCCGATACTCCGTCACCACAGGCTTTCCGTCGTGTGAGTCTCTTCACCACCGTCCTCTCAAACAGCTGAGCCACCGGCCTATGTGAGGTTCGCGCCCCTCAACATCTCAGCCCCGCCGCGGGGCTGGACCTCCGGTGAGGGATAGGTGCTGCTATCCTCCTCCTTGGATTCAGATGGTGCTGCCTTGAACCTTGTCTAGGATCCCATAGTGTTTTCATCCTTGAGGCCACCTCCTCTGTGGCAGCTCCTTGCGGCTGGGGAAGCTCACCTCCGTTGACAGTGAGCTGATGTAGGGAAGGGGTAAACAACCTCCTCACCACCAAACGTCCGACTAAACCCCCCATAAGTACCTCCAGGTCCCCTTGAACTCCATTGAGGCTCCAAAACCCAAGGGAAACCCCACTACAAATGTCTACGATCCGTACTTCATCTCCAACGAACTGGAGCTCAACAGCCACTAAACTACCATTGGGGTTCTCACTTTCCTATGGGTTACACTCCTCAGACCTCCTTCTTTGTTTTTCCCTCTCTTATCTTCCTCCGAACTGTCTTCTACCTCTATTTCTTACTCCCAACACCTACTTCTCATTACGGTGGAGAGCCGCTGGGAATGGAGAGATTTGTCTATTTTTAAACTGAACTAATGGACACGATGAAGGGCCAGGTTGCTCCTTAAGATGACTCGAGACTAACTATTTGGTCCCTTTTCTGTTATATGCACGTTCAGAGATCGTGGTGGCATGGGTGCTTGCACGCCTCACTGCTCCATGACTCCTCAAGATCCAGAGCTTGGAGATGATCTGATTGCCTTTGAATCTGCATCCAACAGTTGTGACAGGTCACTCACGAGACCAGGTTCAAGACTCACTCCTCCATGTTGACAACCACTGGATTGAGAAGAATAAAGGGCCAGGATTTAGGCACGTAGCCTGTGTCAACTAAGGGGTGTGACACTGATGTAAAATCACAAACTTAGGTCTATGAATCATCAAGTATGCACATTATTTCACAAATTTCAAACCTAAATAACTTGTTCTGGGAACATCCAATTTCTACCAAATTTTAACCATAGCTTCCTTGCCTCTCGATCTACATTCTACTCAAATTTGGTGACAAAACCCAACTATTGGACCATTCAATTAAATTCCTCAAAAAGGCATAAAGATAGGGGTCTTAATCATGATATAAACATCAATCACCATCCAAAACTTACTAAAGCACTTGTAACACTTAAGATAACTCAACATGAGATAAAATCACTTATGTCATCGGACATTAAAGGATTCCAAAAGTCCATTCCATTACATCCTACACACCTTAAAACAAATTTCATCCTCGAAATTAATCCAGAAATCCAATCTTTCACATCATATACATCTTAAAAGAAAATTCGTCCTAAAAAATAATCGTCCTCTTACTTCGAGGAGAAACCAAAAGGTCTACTTTCACTTGTAGGGTACTAACATAGGTGAAACATTTCCAAAAACAAAGCCCCATATTCATATCCAAACCACTATTAGGAGGTCAAGCATCTATGGTGAATCCCTTAAAATATAACATAGAACAAGGGTTTAGAAACACTGGTTATGTCATGACATATCTCATATTTTGAGGTTACATTCTTATTTTTACCCATACATCAAGGTGTCATCAACATTTTATATTGTTCTATATTTTCAAACATATTTATTAAGCACTAACATTATCACTGTTTGGCATATACCATTAAGATGATGTTATTTCATTGTTTGTATAAATTACAACATTTACTAGTGATTTCATCACAAGATTAGTCAATAGTATCACATTATCATAATTATTCTTATATATGGTTAACCATCTATGCATCAATCTCTATTAAACCATTTCTAGATTTCCTTAATGTCATGTCTATATGTCAAATCTCAAGATTAGATCACATATTACGATCAGATTTACATATATTATATCATAGTTGTGCTACACAATCTTATGTGAGTGGCTTATCAAACATATATCAAAACTTCATCTAGTCCCACTGAGGTTATCCTGACCCATTTCATGAGGGTAGTGTCATGCTCAATCTCTCTGAGCTAACTCAACTCTATGAGTATCTCATATGTACAAACTATATCTTCCCTTTTAGTCTAGGGTCCTCAGGTATACCTCATTGGCACTAGAGATAGCCTTACAAGCTCTAGCCACATAAGCACAAACCAAAACATGCTATGACATTCTCTTCATAGGTTCTCTACACATAAGACATGCTTACCCAAAACTCTCTTATATACACCTCCACTAGATTCCTATTTGGGAAACCACCAACCTGAGTATGACACTTCTCAACATACTAACATCATTTACCTCCTTCTGGGTCTTGGGACTCTCTCTCTCACCCAGATGGTAGGTTCTCATATTCATATTCACATATGCATATAAAACCAGCCTCTCTTTGACTCTAGGGTTTGGTCCTCCCAAGGACATCTAGGGTTCAATAAGACTATAGGAATCATGCAGAAAGTGAATCAACTCAATCACTCAGGAGTATTCTAGTTTAGGACATATCATAACACATATTCTCAAAATTCTCATATCTTCGAGTTTAGGCACTCTGACCTTCTCCCTCTGGGGTCTCACTCTCTCTGGAGTTAACCTCGAAACTGGTCCTAACACTAGAGGTCATCCTTTGTAAAAGAGATTGAGGCTCGTGCTGACTCACAACCTAGTCTTAACTTAAGACATCCTATCTCATAAAAGCCTAGTTACTTGCATCATCAAAACTTGTCTTAAATCCTCAAAAATAAACATGAACCATCATAACCATCTTATGTCATCTATATAAGACTTACATCAAAGCTTATTTCATATATTCCATCTATCATATATTCCAACAAGGCTCTAGACATCTAATCTAGAACTACTCTCTCTTCTAGACTGATGTCATTCACTTTCACTTAGGTTACATGACCACCTCCTACTCGTACTTGTATGGGGACACATTTTTGTAATACATATATATAATAAAATATTATATAGTTTTTCTCTGATAAAACAAGCGTCCGAGAAAACTACCAAGGTTCGATCCGATTGAAATAAAAAACCAAATCCAGAAAATGAGTGTCCCACACATAGTAGAGAGTCCAGTGTCATGAAAACTAATGAAAAGGGTGAGAACATGGTGTAGACAAGCGTAGATACTCTAGACAATGAGCACCATATGTCTAGGGTTTCTCTTCCCTTGATGCACATCATTTCCAAATAGTGTAACATCCCATACCGCTGCACTGCAAGGAAAGAACGACATCTAAGGACTTGCTATTCAACAAGCACCAGTCTAGACTTAGTTCTCAGACATCTAGGTGCTAACCTAGAGGCTAGGTCAGATCTAGTCTCTAAAAGATGACTAATCTAACCCTAAAAGATTATTAAGTTCAAGATTCTTTAGTTTTGAGTTGCATAATGAGCAAATGTCAGGCTTTGCTATTGTTCATTCTATGATACCACCTGTGACATCCCCATATTTTCTAAAACTTAAACGTATGTGTGACGTCCAAATTGAAACCCTCACCTCAGTGAGAATCCCAATTTAAACACCCCACATTAGGCTAAGAAGAAGAAAATCAAGGGAGTCAGAAGGAAATAACAGTAGCACATGAACATGAACAATAATAAAACCATACACACATGTTCACCATTCAACATATAATTACAATATGAATTGTTACAACATTTGATGTTACATATTAAACAACAAACATCTACATATACATGTACTACCACTAAACTACATGATCTTAAGACAACAGGTCCACCTGTACAACAGCTCGCTACACAACTCTCAACTATCTCGGATCTTCAAGAGCATATCCACAACCTAAACAAAAGATTACATGTGGTACACGTCAGCACAATATTCAAGAATATTGTACTGAGTATGCCTACGTGTATTTTATATACCTCTCATTATATCTTGGCAATAAGATAAAATTAATACTTGGCAGTAAGAGAAGAATATAAGAAAAGCATATACTTGCACAAAGATATTCATTAGCAAATGAGAACACTTATTTTAAGCACATTTCCATCATACATCTCGTGCGTCTGCCACCAAGTGGCTTTGACGTCTTTAGGCCTTATGATCTACCACCAAGTGGTTTGTGATCATTATACAAACATCATATGATCTACCACCAAGTGGTTTGTGATCATTATGCATGAACTCTACCACCAAGTGGTTTATGAGCTATCTTATGATAAAACATCTATATTATGTTTGCAGGTGTTCATAGCCATAAGTATGGAAATTCAAGCAACATATCATACAAGATAATCATTTCAATCAATACCATATGACAAGTCTTTACTCCCATATAACACAAGCATAATGTATAATAAGCCAAGCAAGAGGTAATGGTGTACCTTCCAAAGAGATATTCCAATCTATACCACATTCCTGATGTCTACTATATCCTGGTCAACCTTGATTAAGACAAGATCATATATCACCATCAGGTTCTCATCATCTTAACGCTACTTATATCCATTTTAGGGTTTACTTAACTTAGTAGGATATTCCCACTTTCACTTGTATTAGAATTATCTTACTAATGTCATATTCCAGATTATAGTTCATTAACTAGATATACTCCTGTGTCACATTATTATGTGAACATATTTAACATTATGTCACTTTTATTAACCATCTTAGGGTTGCATCACTTGTATTAAGGGTTCTCTTCATATAATAGGAATTTCATGTACAAAACTGATCTCAGATCTACATATTATCTTCCAGTTACTGATATGAACTTATTCTATAAATTTCAACATTGATTGAGCATGTACGTATTTATTACATTTTATTTAGGGTTATTAGCCCTAATTAGCAATATTAATCAAATTATATGCTTTTGTGCATCAACATGACCATATCTGACATCATATGCATTATAAACATGATTATAGACTTATTGAAATTTTTCCATAATTTTATATCATCACTTGATATTTATTACTCATGAAACAAGAATAATACATCTTACATGATATCACTAATATTAAAGCATTAAAAGGCTGATATTATGCTTTTGTATTGTTCAACGCATTTTTCTAAGAATTTTGGTATATTATACTTATTTTTTTGATAATCGAGCTATTTATTATGAGTTTTGTAAGATCTGAACATTTTTGAAGAAATTACCTTGAATGGCCAATCGGCCATTGCCACGTGTCCACTTGGGGGCATGGCTCTTTGCTGGTCTGTGGCAGGGACCCGCTTGGTTCAGCTTTGGGCCAGTTGGTTTGAGCTGGCTAAACCCAGTTCAGGGTCTTCGGATTCTCCTTCCTCACGCTATCTCTGTTTCTGGCAAACTGTCGCCGTGCTTGAGCCCGATGGCAAGCAAGCAAGCAACACAGCCTCCTGCTGCTGCTTGGGAGTCTGGCTACACCTCCGATACTCTGTCACCACAGGATTTCCTTCATGTGAGTCTCTTCACCACCATCCTCTCGGACGGCTGAGCCACCAGCCTGCGCGAGGTTCGCGCCCCTCAGCTTCTCAGCCACGCCGCGGGGCTGGACCTCTGGTGAGGGATAGGTGTTGTTATCCTCCTCCTTGGCTTTAGATGGTGCTACGATGAACCTCGTCCAGGATCCCTTAGTGTTTTCAGCCTTGAGGCCACCTCCTCTGTGGTAGCTCCTTGCGGCTGGGGAAGCTCACCGCCGTCAGTAGGGAGCTGGTGTAGGGAAGGGGTAAACAATCTCCACGCCACCAAACGTTCGACTAAACCCCCCATAAGTACCGCCATGTCCCCTTGAACTCCATTGAGGCTCCAAAACCCAAGGGAAAACCCACTACAAACGTCTACAAGCCCTCCTTCATCTCCAATGAATTGAACTACCATCAGGGTTCTCACTTTCATATGGGTTACACTCCTCATACCTCCTTCTTTGTTTTCCCTCTCTTATCTTCCTCTGAACTGTCTTCTACCTTTATTTCTTACTCCCACCACCTACTGCTCATTATGGTGGAGAGCCACTGGGAATGAAGAGCGTTATCTATTTGTAAACTGAACTAATGGACACAAGTGAAGGATCAGGTTGCTCCTTATGACGAGTCGAGACTAACTATTTGGTCCCTTTTCTGTTCTATGCACGTTCAGAGATCGTGGTGGCGTGGGTGCTTGCAGGCCTCACTGCTCCATGACTCCTCAAGATCCGGACCTTGGAGGTGATTTGATTGCCTTTGAATCTGCATCCAAGAGCTGTGACAGGTCACTCATGAGACCAGGTTCGCAGCTCACTCCTCCAGGCTGACAACCACTAGATCGAGAAGAATAAAGGGCCAGGATTCAGCCACGTAGCCTGGCTCAACTAAGGGGCGTGACACTGATGTAAAATCACAAACTTAGGTCTATGAATCATCAAGTATGCACATTATTTCACAAATTTCAAACCTAAATAACTCATTCTAGGAACATCCAATTTCTACCACAAATTTTAACCATAGCTTCCCTACCTCTCGATCTACATTCTAGTCAAATTTGGTGACAAAACCCAACTATTAGACCATTCAATTAAATTCCTCAAAAAGGCATAAAGATAGGGGTCTTAATCATGATATAAACATCAATCACCATCCAAAACTTACTAAAGCACTTGTAACACTTAAGATAACTCAGCATGAGATAAAATCACTTATGTCATCGGACATTAAAAGATTCCAAAAGTCCACTCCATTACAGTCAACATGGCATGCAAATCTCACATTTCAATTTAGATCACCAAACCAAACAACCAGGCAAGTGCTATTAAAATGTACCCTATACTACTAGTTGGAGAACTAGAGTTAGGTGTAATTCTAGTAGGACTTGTCAAGTCTAGGTTTCTAGGGTAAGTTGTATTAGGGCAATTGGGAGCCAAGGTTATGAATGGGAGTAGAGATGAGGGTTTTTCACCTCATGTTACTTGCCATCTAGCCTTTTGGAAGCTCTAGGCAATTACACTAATCACACTTACACTAGCTACTTAGATCTGACACTCACTTGTAGAAGAAGGGAGATGTATGTAGGAACAAAGGGGGCTATCTAGGGATCCACTTATTGGACCTAGGAGCCATTCCTAAGATTGCTACATACATTTCAATTCCTCCTAGAAGATAAGTGTCATCAAGCATCACAAAGCAAGCAATTTATGTTTAAAATCAAAAACCACATGCAAGATAATGGGAAATGAGATAGAAGCAAAGGCAATCATCATAGAATGTAATTATGTTCATTACAAGTTATTTTCCCCCAACATATCAAAGTCACATTTTAACCCCAAACAACCCACCACTAGGGGCTTGTCTAGACATAATCAAAGAAAAGATAAAAAAGGGGAAGAAGGGGATATGACTTTATGGAGCTCAAAGTAGATCCTTCTTGTTCACCTCCTAGTTGCTGTAGGGTGACTTCCCTCCTCCAAGGTGGATGATGGGCATGGAAATGAAGGGGATTATGGTAGAAAACCTAGAAAACTAGGTTTCTATGGTGGAAATGAGGTGGAAATGGTGGGTGGAGAGTATAAATGCAAATGAATTGCAATTAATGCTCAAGTGTGGGTGGAGAGGAGTAATGGCAGCTAACCTAGTGCTATGGCAGTCACCCATGTATATATATGTGGAGGTGGAAGCACTAGGGTAAGGGCACTGTTGGAAAAATAGTGTACACAATGCTAGGGTGTAGGTGGTAGCACGACTGTGGTGGGTAGGGGTAGGAACGGCCGTGGTGGTGTGGAACAGTAATTCTAGGAAAGTGGAAAAATCATAGGTTGAGGTGGTGAAATGGAGGCTGGTGGCACGGCCGTGCTAGGTAGCATGACCGCGGTGGAGGCTAGGTAGAACGGTCATGCTAGGTACTACGATCGTGGTGGTGGAGTTGGAGGTGAGTGCATTCCCTTCAGTAGGCCCATTTTGTCTTCATCTAGCATGACCATGCTGGGCGGCAAGGCAATTTTGGGGGCTTCATGGCACGGCCATGTTGGGTATCATGGTTGTGGTAGTTGAGTTGTTGTAGCTTACAAATTTTGGGATTTTCCCTGTAACTTGTGCATTGGCCAACACGACCGTTCCTTGTCACCACGACCGTGTTGGGGTCTTCAGTAGCAAAATCAACTTCAATCTTCATGGTCAATGGACTTCTTTAGTTGATGTCAAACCTTGGCCATTAGGGGTAGGTTGAGGGAGCTTTGGGGTCTTCTTTGGACCCCTACATGAGTGGAGGAACCCTAGAAATCATTCCTTCTCTCTCATCCATCCAAAGCATGGTCCAAGTACCTAAAAAGTATACAAAGAACACCCATAAGTGCATTTAACAATAATACACATATTGGGGATTTAACTTGCATTCTACTATGTTTAGATGTGAATAAAGTACAAAATAGCACAAGATGAAGTCCTAAAATAGGGCTGCATTAAGTTGACACCTTGTTCAAGTTAGGTCAACCCTACTAGGATGTCATAAGCTACAACATAACCATGTAATTTTCTATTTAAGGCATCTCAAGAGTTAATGATTCCTAATTCACCCGTTCGGAGGTGAGGATTGATGCACATATTTTTTTTCAACTAAGAGCATTGGATTTAAAATTTGTGTTTCATGGGTGATAAATAATGGTAAATTCACAATCTTTAAGGCATTCTAGCCATATCATTTCTATAAGACTGAGATCCTTATGAGTCAAGAGATATTTGAGATTTAGTTGATATATAAATATCAAATGTAGCACCATATAGAGAATTCCTCCAGATTTTGAGAGCATTAACAATAACAGCTAATTCTAACCTATGAGTTGAATAGTTTACCTCATTAAGTTTTAATTTTCAAGAGGCATATATAACAAATTTTAATAGATTTTCATTAGGACATGATGAAAATTCAGTTTTGAAGCTTCAGAAAATTTCATGAATCCTTCATTTACATTAAATTTCTTTTTATTATTGACGTTTGAATAAATATAGATAAGTAGAACTGTAAAATTATGTCCCTTTTTATTGTAATTAAGTCCATTTATAAACATGAAACCCCAATGTATCATTCTTATTTATGAAATATAATGTATAATATACTCTCACGTAAAAATTGATGACCAAAACTATTAATGAAAATTAATAATATAAGTTACAAGTTATTTATAACCTTTTCATAAATCTTAGAAAATTAACCTTTTCATTCATTAAAATTCCTTATGAATATACTATACAATTAGTGTATTAAATAGTCAATTAACTTTTACACCCATGTAGGGTCCTAAGACGAGCAGTTGACCCTATTCTATTAAGAGGCCTTAAGTAACCAAAAATATCAATGCACCTAAAATCTAATTATCCTCCATATATTAAGTATTTAGGGTTTAGGTTGCATGCTAAAAAATATAGAAAATTTTCCGCATCATTTTGTAATAACATCAATCAATCAATAATAATGTTTAATACAACCATTTCTTGGAGGATTGTGGTGCGCCATGACATTCATATGTTACGTTCATCATGTTATATTGATTTTCTCGTGCTCTTCTCTAATCATACATTCTTATACTCCTCATTTTTCCTCTTCCTCTCCCTATATCTTCCTCCCCTCTCATCCTTAAAATCCCCTAAATCCTAGTGTCCTTCTTCTTGACTTACTCCTATACTATCTAGCCCTATACATACTCCACCACCTGAGCACACCAGTGTCATAAAATCTCCTTCCTCCTCCCCTCTGTGTGGATTCCATTTTAATTGTTTACTTGCACCTCTACTAGACTCACCTCTAGCCTCACAACCACCTTCATTCCTATTATCCCCCATACAACCACTTAACTTGATCTTTTCGAAGTACATATAGATAATCATTCCTAGATTCTTAGATCCCACACCTAGTTCTAATGGAGTGGAGGGAAATGTGTATAAAGAGGGAAACTAATTAAGGATCTAACAGTTGGGCCTCGATTTTTTTCCTTTTGTAGCACCCTATTTCCTCTTCTCTCTATACTTTATGTGTTTCATACATCAATTGCCATGGAAATAGGTAAGAAGAGATAACATAATGAATTTCCACAAAATCAAAGTATCAAGCATGAATGTTATCCAACATGGTATCGAAGTTACGTATCCCCTCCCCCCCAAAAAAAATAACAACAAAAAAGGCGCTTAGTTAACCATAGTCAAATATAGTACAAAAGAAAAAGGTGAAAAAGAGATAATTTATATGGACATGGGGGAGACACTCCAATCTTCACCTCCAACATCTCTAAGCACGAGAAAGGGCATAGAAAGTGGGGCCAAAACTATAGAAATTAGAGTTTTGGGTGGTAGGGGATGAAGTATGGAGTGAATGGGGTAGCAAAGAGTGGGTGGCCTACATGAAGGCTAGGAGGAGTTCACTCTCAACTCCCAACCACCACTAGTGTATATAGTGGTCTAAGAGGTCTAGATTTAAGTGGGGATAAAGTGGTAAAAGTAATAGTGGGAAGCATGACTGTGGTAGTCACCATGGTTGTGGTGGGTAGGTTTAGGCATGACCATGGTAGATGGGAACAACCATGGTAAAAGTGAAAAAAAATGTTAGGGAGAAAGTGGAGTTTGGTTTGCAGTGGTATAGATGTGGTGGTCACCATGGTCCTAGTGGGATGAATGTACTTTGACCATGTGGTTTCCATGAATGTGTTGGATGGAGGAAGATCTGTCATTCTTTTGAGCAGGTCATCTTGATGAAGGTGACACCATAATCATTTTGGATGGCATGGACATGGTGGTTTTGTTTTGCCACAACCATTTTTCCTAGCACAAACGTGGTGCCTCTAGTGTAATGGTCCTCAAAGAACCTATGATTTTTATGGATTTTTGGGTTTTGTAGCATAGTCGTGGATAAGTACCACTAAAGTTTTGAGGGATTTGTGTGCACTTCGATGTTGAACTTGACCGTCTAAGGAGCTTCTTTCTGGACTTTTTCTATTATTTACTTGGGGTAGGTTGAGTTGATCTTTTCATCACTTTTAGCTTATCCAAGCTTGGGGATTTCCTTGGATCAACCTCATTTTCTCTGTTTCAATTAGTGCTAGATTACCTATAAAACATGCAAAAAAAATCCATAGATGCATTTGACATAAAACTAGTTAGTGGGAGTATAACATGCATTATAGACATCTTGATGTGAATATAATGCAAAAATTCACAAGATGAAGACTCAATTTAGGGCTCCATCTCCACCCCAAGCTTGAAATATATAGGTCCTTGAGTATATTCAAACAAAATCTATTTTTTAATTCAATCAATCAAGATATGACTTGCACACAAGAATGTGACAATTTACTAAATAAGATCAAGTATGAATCTATACATGTAACACAATTATGTAAAAACCTGATATTTACAATCAAATATTTACAATATAATATCAGAAAATATAAACAATTTTGTTATGATGTTGTACATTAGAGTCGTGGAAAATTTACATAAAGTTACAAAAATATTCATGGATTCCTATCTACTCTTCAACAATCATAAACTCTTGTGCATCTCTGCTAGATCTTCTCTAGCCACATGACCATGAGTTTCCACAAGGAACGAAACCACACACGTGGCCCAATAAGGGAAACTAAAGTCAGCAAAGCTGGTACAAATTGATATTTGGAAAGAAAAACAATATGAACCTACCTACAAAGAATTGATATGACAAATTGCAAAGGAATAAAATATATAGGGAAGTATCAAAAGGTACCAATGGATTTTCAAACTCAATAATATCCAAAATTTGAAACTAGTCATTTAATTTTAAATAGTTAGAACATGTCAATGTCTATGATGTTGGGGAAGACATATGTTCTCTTCATGAGAAGGACAATGCACTAATTGTATTTCCCAATATATCGAGGGAGCTCATGTCCTTATCTCTATGCATAGTTGTGAAAGTGTTATTCCACTAAACTATGGGCACTATCATTCCCTTTTTGACGTCATAACAATCTGCTACTATATTCTAGCATTTATTGTTGGTGGCTTTCAAAGAGGGAGGGCTAAGGTTTACGACAATTTTAAGCCAACCAACCTATATAATTATGCATGTAATGAATGAGGGGAATAAATTTCAAAATAAAAATAGCAATTTCTCCTTTGTATCAATGTATTCAAAATGCAGGAATTCCAAATATTGACTCCGGGGGGGAAATCAGAAGAGAAATCTACAAATTTAGAGAAATACTTGTCACTATATGGCTTGGAATCAATTATTTTTCAAACTCCATTTTTTTAGTATTATAGGTGGCTAGGATTTTCATTTTAGGAGTTTGATTCGATTGTTTCCCATTCTAGCTTCTTCTAGGGTATTAATTACGTTATATGCATATAATCAAAGTCTTTTCATTAAGTATAGTATCATCATAAACATGTTAATAGTGTCTTGGCATATACTCAATTTAGGGTTTTAGATCCTTTTTACTTCTAAGATTCATTTTTATTCTCATAGATCAAATTATGTCTTGCTTACATATAGGTGTGGGTGTTAGAATGTATTCCTCAATTTAGCTCCAGTTATGACATTTTTTCTTAAATGATGTATTTTGGTTTGGTCAACCACAAATGAAAGATATGATTTGAATGGGATACTATTAATCACAATACCCATGTTGGATAAATATAGAGTTCAAATCAAACATAGTTCTAGAGCATACTAGTACACTTACACTTAGGTCTCAAGTTGCATACGAACATGATTATACTAATAGATGAATAGAGTAATCCTTGTATAATTAACCAAGAGGTGTCATATTATCTTTTAGTTAGAGATATGAGGTTATCTAGATCAAATAAGTTCTAATCCATCTTTCCATTAAGATGTATTCGACCTAGATCAAATTGGTTCATAAGTCCCAAGTTTTATAACCAAACATATTTGGACATGCATAATACTAGGGTTTGGTCATATCATGATTATATAGTTTAGCATAATGACTGAAATAACTAGATTCTTACTCATCCATATATCGAGGCATATTTGGACTTATACATTAAGACAAATATCATTATAGTTGATCAACTAGGTTAGGAAATTTTTATTATGTTTACTAATCATTTTAAGGTGATTAGCCTTTACAAGTATTGCACTAACTTAGACATGTGTATTCATTATGAGTTGTAATAATTTGACTTATATGGATTACTTAGATTGTTGTCAATTCTAATCAAATATAATTCAATTAACTAATGCTTTAATGAGTGAAAATAAGTAGGCATGTATTTCTAACCTTTGTAGTCCATGTCATTCCCATGAGAAGCTAGATAGTATTCTTCATCCATTTCAACTATGATCAATCATAAATGATCTTTCTTCATTAGCAACATGTCTCTTCAGCATGGGTTGATGCTTCTTTGCTCTTAAATGCTAGACTTTAGTCAAAATCTGAATTGTAGTGGCGTTCTATAATGTTTTGAGGATCTAGGTTGCTCGTCCTCTTTGTTCATGCAAATATCAGAACAATACTCTAAAGCTATATTGTCATCCCTCCAGATTGTGGCCATGCATCTGTGTTTGCAATTTGCTGCTACTGGTCCTTGCTACTCCGGTTGGCAGTGGCCAATCTAATGATGAACCACAGGTTGTGCGATGGTCTCTCACTGCGGTCAGCAAGAAGATGGGGGTGACAAGGTAGAGGAGGATATGAGGTGACATTGGCGGGGCACTACTGTTGCTAGTGAGGCGAGGATGAGATGATGTAGATCTTATAGTGTGGTTGCAGGTAGGAGTGGGTTGACCATTACCAACAGCCACCAACAACCTATTTGCTGGCGAGGCACTGTGGTGTCTGTAGGCTTATTGGGGTTGTGGAAGATGGTGCCCAGGTGAAAATCAGAGACAATGAAACCACAACTATAGTTTTCTAGGTTGTGAGGTGGAAGATGGTGTGGAGGAGATATAGGTCATTGGTGGTGGTCATTAGAGATCTTCTAATATAGGTGTAAGGGATCTTGGAGGACTTAACATCGAGGGGGGTGTTCAGGCAGGTCTACTGGTGGTGGGGCTTTTTTTGGGCATGATTAGGTGATGAGGAATGAAGAGTTTATATGGAGTCAAGTGCTCTTAGGGTTCCAGTGGTCTCTTGATATCTGTATGAAAGGGCGAGGTGGCTAGCAATGCATTTTGATATGAACATGAGTAACTCCATGGCCGTTTTCTAGTTTACAGAGTTAGATCATTAATACATTAGTTAGGGCTCCAGGTAACATCTAAAGGCATCATCAATTTTTACAAAATGGACCTCTAGGTTTAGGGAGAGGATGGAGGTGTGCCATTCTAGTCTCTAACATAGGTGTCCAAGTCTCAATTTATGTCCATAAATTTGATTTACTTTGACTTATCTTAAAATTTTGTAACTACCATATTATAAAGCAGAAATTCGAACCACTTTGACATTTTCTACTGAACTAAAAATGCTAACAATAATAATGTGATTTGACCACACAAATATTCACATTAAAGGCTAAAAGTAAGTATATGTTAATAACATTAATGTTATATATTCATTCCAAGGCCATAAGTAGCCATTAATAGGAGATTAAATAAGAGCATCTAAGAACTACTCATTCAAATTTGCAATATTTACTATCGACATAATTCACGAAGCCAAGTTGAGGGACTAATTTTGTCCAAATTTCTTAAGATAAGATATTTAAGTCACTTATACAAAAGAAACAAAACTAAAGACTAATTATATTAAGGTAATGATAACTGATAGAAATATATAATGAGACTTCATATTGAAGGATAGATTTGTAGATGTGCTCAAGTATAGGGAAAATTGTGAACTCTATGTGAACTAGAAAGATAGGGTGCTGCAATGCAGCATGTAGAGAGGGTCAATGTGTCCTCTCCCTATTATTACTAAAATAAATTGGAGAACTTACATAGAGGTCTAGTAGTATATAGAAATTATAAAATATAATAAAGCTGAATATAAATAAGATATATCAACATTCCCCTCAAGTTGGGGCATACACATAATTTATGCCTATCTTGTTGCAAACGTTCTGAAATGCTACTAGACTCAATGGCTTTGTAAGAACATCTAGAAGTTGATCTTCAAATTTGACGTGCAGAATCACAACAGTCCCATTCTTGATCTGATCTCTGATGAAGTGGTAGCCAATCTCTATGTGCTTTGTGCATTCATGGAAGATTGGTTCTTGGAAATATATATTGTAGCTTGATTGTCACAGCTAATCTCTATGGGAGACAACACAAGAATCTTTAATTCAGAAAGCATAGATTGAATCGACTGCAAGTCGCAATAGGCATGAGGCATTGCTCGATACTCAACCTCTGTGCTATATCTTACAACAACATTCTACTTTTTTTTCTAGGTCATAAGATGATTTCCTAGAAACATGCAATATCCATAAGTAGACCTCCTATCATTTAGATTACTGACCCAATCTGCATATACATAACCAGTAAGAAAAAGAGTAGACATCGGGGTCTTGGGTATTTAATAGGTGACCCCTTACCAGGTGCACCTTTTCAGATATCTTAGAATACAGAAAAATGGTGTCCAATGTGATTGTTGTGGTGAGCTCATATGCTGACTCACCACTCCTACAACAAAGGAAATTCCAGGGTGAGTAACTATCAGATATATCAGTTTACCAACAATTTTCCTATAATATCTTGGATCTGGATAATCAATATCATCAGTCGTCTCCTTCTCATGATAGTCCATAGTAGTCGACACCGACTTGGACTCACTCATACCCACTTACTGTAGTAAATCCATCACATATTTCCTCTGAGACAAATTAGTACCTGCATGAGATCTAAGTACTTCAATGCCCTACAAATACCTCACTTTTCCTAGATCCTTTGTATGAAAATGCCCTTGCAATCCTTCTTTCACACATCATATGCCTATAGAATTATTGTCGGTGATAAGTATATCATTAACATATACAACAATAATAATAGATCAAACAGGAGATCCAGAATAGAATAAGGAGTGATCAGTCACAGAATGAGAGAAGCCCATCTGTAGTACAACATCATTGAACTTATCAAACCAAGCTCTAAGGGATTGTTTCAATCCATAAATGGCTTTCTTCAATCACCACACCTTTGGACACTCCCCCTGAGCAACAAAAATAGGAGGTTGTTGTACACCTCTTAATGTTGATTACCATGAAGAAAGGCATTCTATACGTCAAGCTAAAATAGAGGTTAGTTAAAAGTAGTATCCAGAGAAATAAAAATCCACACTAAATTCAGACGATCCACAGGTGAAAAGTTCTCAAAGAAACCAACCCCATATGTCTAAATGTAACCTTTTTCCACCAGTCTAGCCTTCAACCTCTCAATTGAATCATTTAGATTATGTTTCACTGTGAACACCCATCTTCAGCCCACAATATGTTTATCTGGAGATAAGTCAATAAGTTCTCAGGTGTTGTTTTGTAGAAGAGCAGACATTTCCATATGCATTGCCTGTTTCCATCCAATATCTTTCATAGCATCAAGATGATTTCTTGGAATGACCACATAATCAATCCCAAGAGCAAATAAATGGGTCTTCTTAGATAATTTTGACAAATAACACACACTTGCAATAGGATGTCGAATGGTACAGGAACAAGGTACCTTTGCTGACAGCAATGGGAACATCAAGGTCAAATGGTTCTTTAGGAGTCTCTTGAATAGAGGGAGATGGGGAAGGCTCAAAGACTAGAGTCTCTACCTCCTCTGGATCCGGTCTGCCTCGTCTGTTGTAATCATGTGAATATTGCTAAATTAAGGTGCCATCTTCTGGTTGCTCTTCCTGAACTACAGTATAGTCATGAATGATAGGTGGAACTCTCTCACTCTGATGTGGTGGTGGCACTCTCTTAATGATGTCTGATGGTGGCACAATCTCACTCTCACAAAATTGTTTTCCCTTACTAGGAACACTTGTAACATCCCCAATTTTCAATATTAATTGAATTCTTGGTGTGATTTTCTTAAATAAATAATTATTGAGGGGCTTGTTAGCAAAATACCCTAAAGTAGATTTTGCTTAAAGAATAATGAAGTTAGAAAATAATAGTAGGATCAATCCACCTTTTTCAACATTATAATTATGATTTATGCACTCAAGAAAATATATGTTAGCCCCTCACCCTTTTCTCTTTTCTAAACCTTACAATGGTATTTAAGGAAAGTGGAATAGAGGAAAAAACATTTCAAATTCGAAATTATATCTTGTATAACTTAAGCAAGAAGTAATCCTCTTTCTGTTTATAGTTTTAATAAGAAGAAAATTCTTTCTCTCTCTCCTCTAAGAAAAGGTTCTTAAAAAGGCATAGAAAGCAGATGACATGATCATGGAGTGAGTAATAAATATTTATCTCAAAATTTGACTCCAAAAAACACAAAGGAAAAGTATTATTCAATTATTTCATCTATAAATGCATTAAAAATTAAATGCAATAACATTTATAAAAATAATAGACAAGACAAGTCAAAAATAAAAATCTAATTTTATGGGAAGAATCTAGACATCTTCTTGGACATGTGGTCCAAATTTGGTGAAGTTTTGACTTCATTTGACCTTCCAAATCAATTAAGGGAGTTTAGATTATCGTTGGATTAGGAATTAATCAAATTTCATTTAATGTGCCAATTTTCTCTATAGTCCAAGATTTATGCCCTGTCACACACTTCTTTTATTTTCCTATTCACGCTCAATGGTCTGACCATCCATCCTTAATCCAACGATTAGGTCTTCATCTTCTACCTTGCATTTTTTTGGCAAGTCTAAAATGGTGCCCGAGTTTTTCCTTCGTTGACCACTCTTTCCCTCATCTCTCAGTAGTTTTGCAAATTATTTCACCACTGAATTCGCCATGTTTCCCCGATCCCATCGAGCATTTACTAGAACCCCTCTTACCTTGTACATGAGACACCCTTTTAGGGCTTCGTTGCCTCGCACCATCGAGAGTTGCATACGGAGACCCTGACAACCCCACACCTTTTAAAGGGTGCCTAAAGCACCGCCAAACCAATTCTCTTCTCCCCCCTCTTCCAATTTTTTCTCATGTACCCCAAGCCTTCACTGCCTACTCGATCTGTCCTCCGGCCACCACCTTGCAACCACGACCTCATCTGTTGCCTCCAACCAAATTGGCTCTTTGGAAAGCATCAATGGACCATCAACTTCCTTTCTAATGATTTTTATTCTCTATTTTGATTCGAGACTTCATATCATGTACCCAAGTTTCTAGACCTCGCTGGTGTTCATTTCCAAGCCATCTCAGATACTCAACAACCATGAAAGTGGTACATTCAACTTTAGTTTGCTTCAAGTAACGTTCTCTGACCTGTGATTGGTCTTGTTCTGGTCTTTTTCATTGATTTTAGATCACAGACCTCACCTCCCCTATGAGTCCATGGTAGGACTTGTTGCCAATGCTCCTGGGCACGATGGAAGTTGTATCAGGGTCCCTGTGACCGTGGAAACCTAGGGAACTTATTCCCAATTTTGTTTTGCATCGACATGCCTTGGTTTAGGATCAGGATTCACGAAGATGAGGCCTTCATTATTGTGTTGCTCCTTTGTTCGGTGGAGGAACAACTCTAGGAACATTTTCTCCGTTCTACCCCGCATCAATGTCCAAGGTGTCATGCTACTCTATGGGCAAAATCAAAATGTTGGGATTTTGTTTTGTTGACCAATGTGTGAGACCAAGACCATGGTCTCTTGCCATCATGGCCACACACTATTGGCCCAACTCGGCGCTAATGTTGGGAGTTGAATAATACTCAATACATGGTTCCCTATTTTCTCATTTTTCAATTTTTGAATATTCACCATAAATCATAGGATGATCATATATTTACAAATAAATAGTTGTTGGAAAGGGTATTTCGTGAGGAATCTGATTTTTAGGTTTTTAAGACATGATTTGCCTTACTATTTTGATGTTTTATTAGAAACCCTAATTCTAATCATAAAACCCTAAGTTTATACCGCATGTGATTAATGTGACCTAATCCAACCAAGTTTTATTAATTAAATGATATTGATCAGTAAGCCAAACTCTAATGCACACAAACCTTGATCTACTCCATTTCAACCTAGGATCAATATAAGGTATTGATTAATGGTGTTTAATAATTATGAACATGTGTTTAGGACCTGATCAAGAGAAGAGAAGATTTAACCTAGGATTTGATCAAGATCATAGAAGACCATCTAAGGATCATCATTACTCCAAGGTAAACATGCCATGCCGCTGAGCACAAGTATTTATGGTTGTTTGCATGTTAAGTATAAAGTAGACATTATCGTTTCAAGTTTAATGTTTTAATCATGTTTACTATATCACTGCTTGATGATTGCTATATGCTATGTCCTATGTTTATAATGTTCACTATGATTATAGCTTATGATTAATGACTCATGAAAATCATGTTAATGAGCAAGAGGGACAAATCCCATCGTGTTTAAGAGATCATATTAATGGGGAGAAATCCCTTCATGTTAATGTCATGTTAATGAGAATCATGATTATGTTAATGTTAATGTCATGTTAATGATCAACTTAATTGGAATTGAATTAGTCTTTATATGCTCCTAAATCATGGACCTCAAGTGGCCATCAAGGGATTTCCTAGCATCAAGGGCTTTCCTAGAAATCATGTGCTACTAAGGGGGCATCATAGAGGGATGAATACATTTACTTTACAATTCTTCATGTTAATAATGATTCAAGAATGCTTATAGTTAATTCATGTCAACTTTTTCTTACATGTCAAGTATACTTTACTTTGTTCATATTATAAAGTGCTAGTACTATTTACTGATGTGTTGATTTTCCCCTTTGCATGTCTGGGTACGTGACGTCCCCAAGAATCAGAGAAAGTAAGGAATCAAGAGAAGCACGCAAGGACTAGAAGACCTTTAAGAGCTAACTAGTGGGGTGCCATCAATACTAGGCAATCCAATTACATAGAGATGTTTACATTCACGTTTAGTTTTTTTATTTAGAATTGTTTAGACATGTCATAGAACTCAACTATAGTTTCCTATGTAAAGAACAATGTATGAATCTCAATGGTGATTGATGTATTTATTTGCTATGAATCAGAGAACTATAGTTTCCTATGTAAAGAAACTATCTTGTCCAAGCACTCACCAATGCCCTAGCACAAGGTCAACATCAGCCTAGGCATCATGAGCTAACTCTAGTGGACTTCCTAAAGATAAGGCCTGAGTCTTTCTCGAGTGAAGGAGAAATTGATGTAGTCACCAAAGATGAGGAATGGATTAGAGGCATGGAGCATTGATTTTGAGATATGGACTTCCCACAACATTCTAGGGTTCATTTTGCAACCCACATGTTCAACGGAGAAGCCCACACATGGTCAAAAAACTTGCTCAACTCAAGGGAAGATGATGCTCCTCCACTCACATGGGAAGGATTTGTTGAAGCCTTCCAGGAGCACTACATTTCCGAAGCCATGATTGAGAAGAAGGATCTAGAGTTTGCCAACCTGGCTTAAGTGGGTGACATGACTGTGACCCAATATGGCATGAAGTTCAGGGTACTATAAAGGTATGACTATGATTATGATAAACATCATAGAACAAAGAAATTCATCTGAGGTATCAATCCCGACCCGAGCTTTGCCTTGTGAGGAAGGGGCCATAGAAACATCCAGGCTGCCCTAGATGCAACCCTAGAGCTAGAAGATCACCCTGGAAGATCCTATAGGAAGGAAGCTCCTTAGAAGAACAACCAATATCAACCTCCCAACAACTCTAAGAGAAAGGTACCCAAGCCTGCAATTGAAGTTGAGAATCCCCAATGCCCAACATGCAAGAAGCACCATGCATGCCCATGCATGTATGGTATGGAAGCATTCTACTATTGTAGAGAGACTGGACACCTCAGGTTAAATTTCCCAAAGTTGAAGAAGGATACACCTTAGAGCCAGGATAGGAATGATAATCCACCTCCTAAAAGACAAGCTAGAGTCTTTGATATGGTACATGAGAGTGAAGATGAAAAGATTGAGTAGGATTTAGTGTAGTACTTTTCTTTGACTTTCAAAGATATTGTCGCATGCAAATGATTAGAACCATGGATTCACATTATAATAATAGTATGGTGAAGTTTTGTGCTAAAGATATGGAAAGTTCTAAGGCGGGTAGTCTAATGAAATTTTGAGGATGAAATTTATTTAAGGTGGGTAGAATTGTAACATATTGGATTTTCAATATTAATTTCAGTCTTGAAATGTGGTTTTCTTAAATAAATAATAATTGAGGGACTTGTTAGGAAAATACCATGAAGTGGATTTTTCTTAAAGAATAATGAAGTTAGAAAACAATAGTAGGATCAACCCACCTTTTTCTCCATTATAATTACAATTTATGCACTCAAGAAAATAGATGTTGGCCCCTCACCCTTTTCTCTTTCCTAAACCATAAATAAAAGATTTCAAATTGGAAATTATATCTTGTATAAATTAAGCAAGAAGTAATCCTCGTTTCTTTCATAGTTTTAATAAGAAGAAAATCCTTTCTCTCTCTCCTACAAGAAAAGGTTCTTAAAAAGGCATACAAAGTAGATGGCATGATGATGGAGTGAGTAATAAATATTTATCTCGAACTTTGACTCCAAGAAACACAAAGAAAAATGTATTTTTCAATTATTTCATCTATTAATGCGTTAAAAATTAAATGGAATAACATTTATAGAAATAACACAAAAGACTAGTGAAAAATAGAAATCTAATTTTATGGGAAGAAGCTAGACATCTTCTTGGACATGTGGTCCAAATTTGGTGAAGTTTTGACTTCATTTGACCTTCCAAATCAATTAAGGAAGTTTAGAGTATATTTGGATTAGGAATTAATCAAAATTTCATTTAATGTGTCGATTTTCTCTATAGTCTGAGAGTTATGCACTGTCACACACTTCTTTTATTTTTTTTTTTCTCTTTTTCCTGTGTGATGTTCAGGCTGTCCATCCTTAATCCAATGACCAGGTCTTCATCTTCTACCTTGCATTTTTGGCAAGTCTGAAACGGTGCCCAACTTTTTCCTTCGCTAACCTCTCTTGTCCTCATCTCTTAGCGGTTTCATGAAATTCTTTCACCATTGACTTTGTCACATTTCCCCAATTCCATCAAGCATTTACTTGACCCCATCTTGCCTTATGCGTGAGACACCCTTTTAGGGATTCACTACCTCGCACTACTCAGAGTTGCAGATGGAGACCCTGGAAACCCCACACCTTTCAAATGGTTCCTAAAACACTGCCAAACCAATTCTCTTCTTCCTCCTCTTTGAATTTTGTCTCCTGTACCCCAAGCCTCTACCACCTACTTGATCTATCCTCCAGCCACCACCTTGAGAGAATTGCCTCATCTTCTACCTCCAGCCAAATTGGCTCCTTGGTAAGCATCAATGGACCTTTATCTTCCTCTCTATATGGTTTTTATTCTCTATTTTGCATCGAGACTTCGTATCTTGTACCCATGTTTATAAACCTCACTTATGTTCATTACCAGGCCATCTCAGATACTCAACAACCACAAAAGTGGTACATTCAACTTTGGTTTGCTTCAAGTAACGTTCTCCGACCTGCGATTGGCCTTGTTCTGGCCTTTTTTGTTGATTTTAGATCGCCAACCTTGCCTCCCCTGTGTGGCCATGGAAGGACTTGTTGCCAATGCTCCTGGGCACGAGGGTAGTTGTATCAGGGTCCCTGTAACTGTGGAAACCTAGGGAACTCGTTCCTGATTTTGTTTTGCATCGACATGCCTTGGTTTACAATATGGATTCACGAAGATGAGACCTTCATTATTGTGTTTCTCCTTTGTTCGGTGGAGGAACAATTCCAAGAATGTTTTCCCAGTTCTGCCCCACATCAATGTCCAAGGTGTCACGCTACCCTATGGGAAAAATTAGAATGCTGGGATTTTGTTTTGTTGACCAGCGTGTGTGACTAAGACCTGGTCTCTTTCCAGCATGACCACACATTTTTGGCCCAACTGGGCGTTGATGACATGAGTTGGATAATACTCAATACATGGTTGTTCTCTGTTTTCTCATTTGTCAATTTTTGAATATTCATCATAAATCATAGGATGATCCAAAATTCATGAATAAATAGTCGTTGGATAGAGTTTTTTAAGAGTAATATAATTTTTAGGTTTTCAAGCCATGATTTAATTTCATATTTTGATGTTTTATTAGAAACCCTAATTTGAATCATAAAACTCTAAGTATATACCGCATGTGATTAATGTGACCTAATCCGACCAAGTTTTCTTAATTAAATGATATTCATCAGTAAGCCTAACCCTAATGCACTCAAACCCTAATCTACTCTAATTCAACCTAGGATCAATATGAGGTATCGATTTATGATGTTTATAATAATGAATAGGTGTTTAGGACCTGATCAAGATAAGAATATTTAACCTAGGATTTGATCAAGATCAGAGGAGGCCATCTTATGATCATTATTGCTCCAAGGTAAACGGGCCATGCCACTGAGAACTAGTATTTATGGTTGTTTGCATGTTAAGTATGAAGTAGGAAATTATCATTTCAAGTTTAATGTTCTAATCATGTTCACTATATCACTACTTGATGATTGTTATATGCTATGTCCTATGTTTATAATTTTCACTATTATTATAACTTAAGATTAATGACTCATGAAAATAATGTTAATGATCAAGAGGGAGAATTCCCATCATGTTTAAGAGATCATGTTAATGGGGAGAAATCCCATCATGTTAAGTTCAAGAATCATGATTATGTTAATGTTAATGTCATGTTAATGATCAAGTTAATTGGAATTGAAATAATCTTTATATGCTCCCGAATCATGGACCTCAAGGGGTCTTCAATGGCTTTCCTAGCAGTCATGTTCTCCTAAGGGGGCGTCATTGAGGGATGGATACATTTACTTTTCATTTCTTCATGTTAATAATGTTTCAATAATGATTATAGTTAATTCATGTCAACTTTTTCATATGTGCCAAGTATAATTTAATTTGTTCATATTATAAAGTTCTAGTATTGTTTAGTGAAGTGCTTATTTTTCCCTTTGCATGGTTGAGGACGTGATGTCCCCAGGAATTGGAGCAAGTAAGGACTCAAGAGTAGAAAGAAAGGACTAGAACACCTTCAAGAACTAACTAGTGGGGTGTCATCCATACTAGGCAATCCAATTACATAGAGATCTTTACTTCCATGTTTAGTTTGTCATGTTTAGAAATGTTTGGACATGTCATAGAACTCAACTATAGTTTCCTATGTAAAGAACAATCTATGAATATCAATTATGGTTTATGCATTTATTTTCTATGATGGTATTAATGTGACATCGCCCTCCAAGATAGATGCTTCCACTCATATTTAAAAGTGGGGTGTTACAACACTAGAGAAATATGGAGTGGATTCATGAAAAGTTACATCCCTAGACACAAGCATATTGTAGGCTCCGATCTCCAAACCACGAATTAATCCCGATTTAATCATGTGCGGAAGCAATCGGTAAACAGCGGAAGACAAAAATCACGGGAAATTAAAACTTTTCGAGACAAGAGCCTGAAACCACAAACCTTTTCCATAGAAAAAGGATTTAACTGTTTACATCACTGACAATTACTTCTTGAGTAATTACATACAACATGATACCAAAACTCTCAAGAATTCATACTCCAAAACACTCCAGGACCTGAGAGTACAGAGGACACATAGGACTTAACTCTAACTACACCATGAAGCAGGCTAGATCTCCACCTGAGATATTTACTGCTCCTGATGCTGCTGTTGCTGGGATTGTTCACCTGAGTTCTTGTTCCTTCGTCTTTGACGACCACCTAAAAGTAGAAGTCTACGGGGTGAGACAATTATACATAATTGCCCCAGCGAGAGTTATAACTCTTCACTAGGCTTTATAAGCAAAGCAAGGAATAACTAAAGCAATAAGAGCCTTCAAGATATTCACTGGCAGTTCTGATGATAAGCAAGAGTTCAATCAATATTAAAATATGAGAACATCTATGCTATTCAAGGTAACATCAATTAAATAACTCATAATTAACTCTAACAGATATACTACGCTGTTGTTTATGTTTTTCCAAACATTATTATTATTATTATGCCCTGTGGAGATGAGGCATACCACTCATACTCCAACTGATCGCTAAGAAGTCACATCAGTATCATACATAGGTCATTAAGAGAGCCGGATTCTTATGACCTCATCTTCCTCAGTCAGTTAGAGGATTGATTGTTTGACATCTGGCGGGATGTCCATGTAATAGCTCACCAGGGTACTCTGGTCCTTCGCTATTTTTAGAGTTACAGTGGCATTCTGTACTCTCTTCGCTATCGGAAGATTTCTTGTTTATCTTTCACCGATACGGGGTTTATGTCTTTAAGGGAGTGTAGAGATACAGCTCACCTTTAAAACTTTGGGGTGGGGTCTAATGGACTACTAGAATCTACATCATCCACTCACCCTTTCTGTTATAGTGAAGGTATGACAGACTACGAGAATCTACATCAATTACCTACACTAGGATGTCAGGTTCTACACATCCATGTACCCCACATACTCAACAGTATGTGCTCCAGGAGTTCCCTTAGGAAAACCTGTTTCACCATCATTTAGACAACTGACAATGATGGATCTATGATCAGGGCTCTACATTTCACTTGATTAGTTAGGTACATTCAGTATTCCAATCATCATACAGTAACACAGCTATATATGAGAATACAAAATGTAACAGGCCTAACTTATCACAATTATCAGATATTCATCTCAAGTCATCTGTCAAGCATGACCTTAATAACATTTATGGCTCTTACAGCCCATAAATCACAAAGGATGTCACTTAGCAGTGCATCAAGATGGTTCACTATTCATAAAGCATAAGACATGCCTTCAATGAATATAACATGGTATTCCATACCTGGGTGTGACCATCATCTCACAACAACCTGCATGGTTAATTCAACAGATAATAGTAAACACTTCAGTAAATAGGAATACATCCCCAATTAGGGTTTCACTTGGATTCACCCTCAACTAGTGTTTCACATGGAATCACCCTAAGATAGGGTTCCACATGGGATCACCCACAACTAGGGTTCCACATGGAATTACCTTCAAATAGGGTTCCACTTAATAACCCTTACAATCAGGGTTTACTATTCATCTTTCATGTCATAGCCCAAAAATTAGGGTTTACTATTCACTCCATGGTGAATTGTACTCATTACATCATCATGTAAGAGAAACATCATCATTAAGACTCTTAATTATCATTAAGATCCATTAGATATCATCATTAGGGTTTCCATGACCTCACATAGGTGGGTCATTCCCTAATCATGCACCTTTATGTGTAAAAGAAGTATCTTACTAGAGATTCCTCCTAAAAAGGGCACTTTCTCTCTCTAGGATACTTTCTCTCTCTAGAAACACTTTCTCTTTCCTCTCTCTAGTAGATGGTGGCAACACCACTCTAGATTAGGTTGAGACAAGTCTCTATTGACTGATGTGAGCCAAAGCATCAACATTATGTGATTAGGGTTTGATTAGATTAGGGTTTTACCCCTTTAGACCCTTCAAGGGTATTTTGGTAATTTTCCACATGATCACCATCATGGGTTAACCCACTAATCACATAGTCCCTTAATGACCTAGGTTACCATTAGGGTTTAGATTGAATCACCATTGAACTGATTACATCATCAAATGGTTAAGTACAAACCATCACCAATCTCCAAACGGTTTCAACCTTCAAACGGTTTCAACCACCTAAACGGTCTTGAGACCGTTTGGCCCTCAAACGGTCTTGAGACCGTTTGGATCCAAACGGTCTTGAGACCGTTTGGAGGTGAAGACCGTTTGGAAGGGTTGACTTCCAAACCGTTTGGAGCTTCAATCGGTTTGAGGTCGTTTGGACCAATCGACCTTGAGGTCGTTTGAGCTCAAACGGTCTTGAGGTCGTTTGAGCCCAAACGGTCTTGAGACCGTTTGGCCCCAAATGGTCTTGAGACCGTTTGGTCTCAAACGGTCTTGAGACCATTTGGACCCAAACGGTCTTGAGACCGTTTGGTCCAAATGGGCTCAAACCGTTTGGACCTCCAAAAGGGTTCAAAGGTCACCAAAGTTCAAGGATATGTATGTTGAAGCTCTGAATTGGCTAAAGGTATGCTAACCACTTATACATTGAGCCAATTAGGGTTAGCCTTAACCACTTAGACATCAAATTGACCCTCAATTGTAAACCAATTAGGGTTCAATCGTTCTCAATTAGGGTTTCAAGTTGATTGGTCATCAATGTTCAACAATGTGAAACAATTCAAGGTTGAACCTATCAATTGACCTCCAATTGGGCTCAAACTTGGCCCAAACGGTCTTGAGGTCGTTTGGACATCATCCAAACAGTCTTGAGACCGTTTGCCCAAAGTTTGACCAAAAACCAAGTCGTTTTGACTAAGGTTGAAGTCCAATTAGGTCAAAATCAGCAATTTTCAACAATGCATCAATTTCCTACAATTGGACCCTCAAACCATTAGATTAACTCAACCCTAGACCTTCAAACGGTCTTGGGTTGACACCAAACGGTCTTGAGACCGTTTGGATGAGTTCCAAACGGTCTTGAGACCGTTTGCCCATCCATCCTTTGGACTTTAGCGAAAATTCATCAAGGTTTGATCTATTGAGTTGATCATCACATCAATACTTAATTGCAATATGATTTGGTGCCTTTGGACCTTCAATTGATCAACTATACTTGACCCCAGACCTCCAAACGGTCTTGGGGTGACCCCCAAACGGTCTTGAGACCGTTTGGGTGATTCCCAAACGGTCTTGAAACCGTTTGGGCTAAGCAACCCAAAATCTCAACTTAACTCATAGGAGATTCAGCACTAATTTCAATTAGGGTTTGCCCTATTAATCATCCTTCAACTCATGACTCGTTTGGAATTAATCCATAAAATTTGGTGAGTCGTTAATTAACATCATTATGAACAGTAATCCCGAACGGTCAACGTTTAGTCAACCATCTTAAACGGTCTTGAGACCGTTTGCCCAAAAAGGGCAAATTAAACAGATTGCAAATCAGAAATTAATTCAATTCGTTTTGCTAATTGATTTGCTCATATCTCACGATTCCTTTGGAGTTAACCTCTCAAATTTCGTGGGTGATTAACCTACATAATTATGAACAAGATTCCCAAACGGTCTTCGCTTGGTCAACGGGACCAAACGGTCTTGAGACCGTTTGCCCTCAAACGACCCTGAAACCGTTTGCCCACCAAACGGTTTGAAACCGTTTTGAGCAATAGGTGGAGGTCGTTTGATAAAGTGAAAATCTGTGGATAAGCATAGGAATTAACGCCCTTATCTTCCACCTTAAGAACAGTAGCAGTTCTTCACGATTTTGCTTGCAAGGATGCAAGGGAAGATAGGGAAGAAGAAGATCTATCAACTATATGCATAGAAAAGATGTATAATCGAAGCATCAAGTTTAGAGTTATAAAACCCGCCTAAAGCTTGCTCCTTGAGCTCCAAGCTTTCGAGCTCCAAGCCTTTAATGGCGTCCTAGAAGCTCCACAGGTCGGCCAAGGTTAATCCTCCAAGGAAGGTTGAGAAAAGATGGCTAAAAAGATAGAATTAAGTAAGCTAGCCATGAATTTGCCCTTGAATCCGAATTCTAACCATGGAATTTGGGCAAGAAGGGAAATCCAAACCTACCTTGCACCCTTGGTCGTTTCTCCTGAGCTCCAGAGCAAGGCTTGGCCGTTTGGGAAAGAAAGGAAGTGAATGGAACAGGGAAAGATCGTTTGCTCATTTGCAAAGGAAAAGCCTTTTTATAGCTTAAGCCTATTTCTTACCACAAGGACCTTTCAAAACCAAAAATTCACATCTAGGTCCCTCCTTGCTCAAGAGCACGCCCAAGCCCATCAAATTCTTAAGCAATTCTTAAGAAAACTCAAGATCTAAGGGTATATGAATCCAACCTTCAACTAGGGTACATTCATGTAAAGGTTTTGTACCCATTTTAGGTGATTTCTATCACAAAGATCATTTTTCTTATTTAATTATTAAATGATGTATCCCTTTCATCATTTTAATTCTAAATGATGACAAGAGTCATAAAAGATGTTCTAGATGGTGAAATTACAAGTTGGACCCCTCAATTTGGGTAAATTGCACTTTACCCCAAATTAGGGTTTCTAAGCATGGGAATTGCTTCCACAGCTGCACCTTGGTGCTCAAGCTTGGGAAATCCCTCAAACTTTACCATAACCATTCACATGATGTTTCAACATCAAAGGAACATCTTATCTTGTGAATTTTGCAAGTTCAACCCTTAAACTGGGTAATTTGCACATAGGTCCCTGCATACAACACAATGCTACAACTTTATACAAAAAGGAGCAAAATTGAAAGTAAATGTTCCTGAGGAACTTAATTACATGCCAGGGAGTGTTCACAAGTATATTAATTACATATTTAGGCAAAACTTCCAGGGTTAGGTCATAACCCAGGTCAGGGGTGTTACAAATTCTTTACCCCTTCAAAAGGATTTCGTCCCCGAAATCGATAAAGCATATTATAAGAAAAGAGCAGGATATTTTCTTCTCATTTCACCTTCTAGTTCCCAGGTGGCTTCTTCAACACCACGATGGTTCCAGAGGACTTTTACAAGGCTTATATCCTTCTTCTTTAACTTTTTAGTTCTGTTATCGAGGATTGACACTGGTCCCTCCTCATACGTTATATCTTCATTCAATTCTACCTCCATAGGTTGTAGAACTGACTCGGTATCTGGATGACATTTCCTCAGCATGGAAATGTGAAACACAGGGTGCAGCTTCTGCAACTCTAGAGGTAACTCTAGTCTATAGGCCACCTTTCCAACTTTTTCAACAATTGGATAAGGTCCCAAAAATCTAGGAGCTAACTTTCCTTTCTTCCCAAAACGAAGGACTCCTTTCCAAGGTGAGACCTTGAGATACACTCTGTCTCCATCCTGGAATTCTAGGGGTCTACGACGTTTATCGGCATATGATTTCTGTCTATCTTGTGCAGTCTTAAGCTGTTGTTGTATAACTTTAATCTTTTCTGTAGTTTGCTGCACAAGATCAGGGCCTAATAACTGGTGCTCACCAGTTTCATACCAACACAAGGGTGATCTACAACGTCTGCCATATAAGGCTTCATATGGTGCCATATCAATGCTATGTTGATAGCTATTGTTATAGGCAAACTCTATCAAGCTTAGATGTAGATCCCAACTCCCGGTAAACTGGAGAACACATGCTCTCAACAGATCTTCTAAGGTCTGTATAGTCCTTTCTGACTGTCCATCAGTTTGAGGATGAAAGGCTGTACTAAACCTTAACTTGGTGCCTAGGGCTCTGTGTAACTGTTCCCAAAAGCGACTTGTAAACTGGGGACCTCTGTCAGAAACTATAGTGACAGGAACTCCGTGCAAACGCACTATCTCTTGGACATATATCTGGGATAACCTTTCAGCAGTATAGGTTGTTTTGACAGGTAAGAAATGCGCTGTCTTTGTCAACCTATCAACAACTACCCAAATGGAATCATGTCCTTTGTTTGTCCTAGGTAGGCCAACAACAAAGTCCATGGTTACATGGTCCCACTTCCACTGTGGTATGGGTAAGGGTTGCATTGTCCCTGCAGGTTTCTGGTGTTCAGCCTTGACCTGCTGACACACAGGACACCTCAGAACAAACTCAGCTACATCCTTCTTCATCCCAGGCCACCAATACATGTCTTTCAAGTTTCGATACATCTTGGTGCTCCCTGGATGCATAGCATACATCGAAGAATGAGCTTCTTCCAGGACTAACTTCCTCAGGTCGTCCACATCTGGCACTATCATCCTTCCAGGATAGCATGCCACCTGGTCATCTGACTCATGAAAACCTTCTCGCTTCTCATTTCCAAACTCAAATCTAATCTGCTGTACAGAAACATCTACTTGTTGTGCCTCCTTTATCTGCTCTCTTAAGGTAGGTTTAATCTGCATCTCAGCTAACAGACCGGCTAACAATGAGGCCTTCAACTGCACATTGTCATGCCTTAAAGAGATAAGCATATCTCTTCTAGAGCATACTAAGGAACTTAGTTGTGCCCTATCCATGGTTGATGTTGCTGATTTCCTACTCAAGGCATCTGCAACCACATTGGCCTTGCCCGGATGGTAATCAATCGTACAATCGTAGTCCTTGATTAACTCCATCCAGCGACGTTGCCTCATATTAAGCTCATGCTGAGTGAAGATGTACTTAAGGTTCTTGTGGTCTGTGAAAATCTGGAAAGTTTCTCCGTAGAGATAATGTCTCCAGATTTTCAAAGCATGGACCACAGCAGCTAACTCCAGATCGTGTGTCGGATAATTCTCTTCGTGTTTCTTAAGCTGTCGGGAAGCAAAAGAAATCACTTGGTTATCCTGCATCAACACACATCCAAGTCCATTCTTGGAGGCATCACAAAAGATTATATATTCCTTTCCTTGCTCAGGTAACACAAGCACAGGTGCACTTATCAACCTCTCCTTCAACAGCTGAAAAGACTGTTGACACTTATCACTCCAAGCAAAAGGAACATCCTTCCGGGTTAACTTGGTCAAAGGTAAGGCTATAGAACTGAAATTTTTAATAAACCTTCGATAATAACCAGCTAACCCCAAGAAACTTCTAATCTCCGTCGGTGTCTTCGGTTGTTCCCACTGCAGAACAGACTCTATCTTTGCAGGGTCAACACGAATTCCCGAGGCAGATACCACATGTCCAAGGAAGGATACTTCAGATAACCAAAACTCACACTTGCTAAACTTAGCGTATAGCTTATGCTCTCTTAGCAAGGTCAAAGTCTGGCGAAGGTGTTGTTCATGCTGCTGAGCATCCTTACTATAAATCAGTATGTCATCTATGAAGACGACAACACACTGATCAAGGAAAGGTCGAAAGACTCTATTCATGAGTTCCATGAATGCAGCCGGTGCATTGGTTAGTCCAAACGACATGACCGTGAACTCATAGTGACCATATCTTGTCCTAAAGGCAGACTTAGATATGTCACTGTCCTTAATGCGGAGTTGATGATATCCAGACCTTAAGTCTATCTTAGAAAAGACTGTCACACCACGCAACTGGTCGAAAAGATCATCAATCCTCGGCAAAGGATATTTATTCTTTATCGTTACTTTATTGAGTTGTCTATAATCAATGCACAACCGCATCGATCCATCTTTCTTTTTAACAAACAAAACCGGAGCACCCCAAGGTGAGGTACTCGGTCGGATGAAACCCTTCTCAAGTAACTCTTGAAGCTGTTTCTTGAGTTCTGCCATCTCAGCAGGCGCCATCCTATACGGAGTCTGGGCTATAGGTTTCGTATCTGGGACCAAATTGATCTCAAAATCAATTTCCCGGGGTGGTGGTATACCAGGAAGTTCTTCGGGAAACACATCCTCGAATTCCCTGACTATCGGAACTTCAGCAGGGTTGGAACTCTCCTTGGTAACATCTACCACATGGGCTAAGAATGCGTAGCATCCTTGCCTCATCAACTTATCAGCAACCATAGCTGATACAAGACAGGTGGGCAGAATCTTCCTTTCACCTTGAAAGATCCATGTGTTGCTTTCATCAGCAAACACTGCCAGCTTGGATTCACAATCCAAGACAACTCGATACTTTTCCAAGTTATCCATCCCTAGGATTATATCAAATCCTTGCATATCAAGCGGTATGAGATCCACTTGAATGCGATGCTTAGAAAAGAAAAGTACGCAAGGAGAGCATACTTCTTGCAGAACAGCAGACCCACTCAACGGAGTCTCCAACAACAACTTATCTGCCCTATGACTAGTTGTCATATTGCAGTTACGAATCACTCTTCGAGTGATGAAAGAGTGCGTAGCACCCGGGTCAATCAGAACAGATACTACACAAGATTTAGACATATCAGAATATAAAAGTTCCATCTGACCTGTCACCACTTGTGGATTGACCACTGCTTCTGGTGGGTTCATAGCATAGAACCTTGCTGTAGCCTGCTGTTGAGGTGGTGCTGATGATCCAGCTTGAGACGCTTGTCCACGTCCTCGAGCTGCTCCTTGATGTTGTCTATTCTGAGATCCCTATCGATTCTGTCTCGGGGTTTGTTGTGTCACACCGACAGCCCTAGAACGACAATCCTTCATCAAGTGTCCCACCTTACCACAGTTGTAGCAACTCTTTTCCTGTTGCTGTGGTCTGGGTGGTCCAGTAACTGACACAGATGCAGAACTGTGCGTCCCTTGAAGCGGTTGACTTCGTCCTCTACCTCTGCTTGGTGTCCATTGAGTTTGAAAACTCGATCTGGGTGGCGGAGGGTTAGGTGCAGAGAATCTAGGTTTCTTGGAATCCCTAGATGAAGAACCCTGGAACTGTGGATATCTTTTATGGGTTTGTCTTTTCTCAACTACAGATCTCTCTATCCTTCGGACTGACTCAACGAAGGTAGAGAATCTCTCTCGGTTCTCTAAGGCAGACACTGGGGTAGACATGTCAGCATTCAACCCCTTCTCAAACCTTCTGATTCTTTCTTCTTCTGTGGCAGCCATGTGCGGACAAAATCGCAACAGCTCCATGAACTTAGCTTCGTATTCGCTAATGTTCATAATACCCTGTCTCAGTCTCTCAAACTGAGAGATCTTCTCGTCTAGGAAGGTCTTGGGAAAATATCTATTGATAAATTCCCGACAAAACTCTTCCCATGAGAACTCTGCCCCAGGTCTCTTCTGCTCTTCCATGTTCCACCAGTGACCAGCACTTCCTTTGAGAAGATAGACAGCATGTCTAACCTTCTCAGCTTCAGGGATGTTGAGGATCCTGAAGGCCTTCTCCAGCTCTGTCAACCACAGATCAGCATCTGCGGGGTTAGCAGTCCCATGGTACTCGGTAGCTCCGACACGACGTAGTCGCTCGAACGTCTTCCCGATACCTTGCCCCTCAGGCTGGGCAGGTACCCTAGGTGCAGGCATAGGCAACCTGTCGGTTATGTGTGTCATGGCAGTCATAAACTGCCCAAACATTGTCTGGACTGCTGGGTTACCCATGTCATCTGGATCAAACTGGGGTGGCTCTCTAGGTTGTTCTGGTACATGCTGTTCCAATCCTGGTACTCCTGCACCACCTTGAGGTGCACTAGCACTACTTTCTTCCACATTCTCATCATGTGGCTCTGACATCTTAAGTATCTTCTTCTCCTGAGGAGTAGAAGATTCTATTAGATAAGGAAGGAATACTAAAGATAGACTCGACTTCCTAAGTCCTATGCCTCTGTAGACTCGAATGAACCTCGAGCTCTGATACCACTTAATTGTGGGCTCCGATCTCCAAACCACGAATTAATCCCGATTTAATCATGTGCGGAAGCAATCGGTAAACAGCGGAAGACAAAAATCACGGGAAATTAAAACTTTTCGAGACAAGAGCCTGAAACCACAAACCTTTTCCATAGAAAAAGGATTTAACTGTTTACATCACTGACAATTACTTCTTGAGTAATTACATACAACATGATACCAAAACTCTCAAGAATTCATACTCCAAAACACTCCAGGACCTGAGAGTACAGAGGACACATAGGACTTAACTCTAACTACACCATGAAGCAGGCTAGATCTCCACCTGAGATATTTACTGCTCCTGATGCTGCTGTTGCTGGGATTGTTCACCTGAGTTCTTGTTCCTTCGTCTTTGACGACCACCTAAAAGTAGAAGTCTACGGGGTGAGACAATTATACATAATTGCCCCAGCGAGAGTTATAACTCTTCACTAGGCTTTATAAGCAAAGCAAGGAATAACTAAAGCAATAAGAGCCTTCAAGATATTCACTGGCAGTTCTGATGATAAGCAAGAGTTCAATCAATATTAAAATATGAGAACATCTATGCTATTCAAGGTAACATCAATTAAATAACTCATAATTAACTCTAACAGATATACTACGCTGTTGTTTATGTTTTTCCAAACATTATTATTATTATTATGCCCTGTGGAGATGAGGCATACCACTCATACTCCAACTGATCGCTAAGAAGTCACATCAGTATCATACATAGGTCATTAAGAGAGCCGGATTCTTATGACCTCATCTTCCTCAGTCAGTTAGAGGATTGATTGTTTGACATCTGGCGGGATGTCCATGTAATAGCTCACCAGGGTACTCTGGTCCTTCGCTATTTTTAGAGTTACAGTGGCATTCTGTACTCTCTTCGCTATCGGAAGATTTCTTGTTTATCTTTCACCGATACGGGGTTTATGTCTTTAAGGGAGTGTAGAGATACAGCTCACCTTTAAAACTTTGGGGTGGGGTCTGATGGACTACTAGAATCTACATCATCCACTCACCCTTTCTGTTATAGTGAAGGTATGACGGACTACGAGAATCTACATCAATTACCTACACTAGGATGTCAGGTTCTACACATCCATGTACCCCACATACTCAACAGTATGTGCTCCAGGAGTTCCCTTAGGAAAACCTGTTTCACCATAATTTAGACAACTGACAATGATGGATCTATGATCAGGGCTCTACATTTCACTTGATTAGTTAGGTACATTCAGTATTCCAATCATCATACAGTAACACAGCTATATATGAGAATACAAAATGTAACAGGCCTAACTTATCACAATTATCAGATATTCATCTCAAGTCATCTGTCAAGCATGACCTTAATAACATTTATGGCTCTTACAGCCCATAAATCACAAAGGATGTCACTTAGCAGTGCATCAAGATGGTTCACTATTCATAAAGCATAAGACATGCCTTCAATGAATATAACATGGTATTCCATACCTGGGTGTGACCATCATCTCACAACAACCTGCATGGTTAATTCAACAGATAATAGTAAACACTTCAGTAAATAGGAATACATCCCCAATTAGGGTTTCACTTGGATTCACCCTCAACTAGTGTTTCACATGGAATCACCCTAAGATAGGGTTCCACATGGGATCACCCACAACTAGGGTTCCACATGGAATTACCTTCAAATAGGGTTCCACTTAATAACCCTTACAATCAGGGTTTACTATTCATCTTTCATGTCATCGCCCAAAAATTAGGGTTTACTATTCACTCCATGGTGAATTGTACTCATTACATCATCATGTAAGAGAAACATCATCATTAAGACTCTTAATTATCATTAAGATCCATTAGATATCATCATTAGGGTTTCCATGACCTCACATAGGTGGGTCATTCCCTAATCATGCACCTTTATGTGTAAAAGAAGTATCTTACTAGAGATTCCTCCTAAAAAGGGCACTTTCTCTCTCTAGGATACTTTCTCTCTCTAGAAACACTTTCTCTTTCCTCTCTCTAGTAGATGGTGGCAACACCACTCTAGATTAGGTTGAGACAAGTCTCTATTGACTGATGTGAGCCAAAGCATCAACATTATGTGATTAGGGTTTGATTAGATTAGGGTTTTACCCCTTTAGACCCTTCAAGGGTATTTTGGTAATTTTCCACATGATCACCATCATGGGTTAACCCACTAATCACATAGTCCCTTAATGACCTAGGTTACCATTAGGGTTTAGATTGAATCACCATTGAACTGATTACATCATCAAATGGTTAAGTACAAACCATCACCAATCTCCAAACGGTTTCAACCTTCAAACGGTTTCAACCACCTAAACGGTCTTGAGACCGTTTGGCCCTCAAACGGTCTTGAGACCGTTTGGAGGTGAAGACCGTTTGGAAGGGTTGACTTCCAAACCGTTTGGAGCTTCAATCGGTTTGAGGTCGTTTGGACCAATCGACCTTGAGGTCGTTTGAGCTCAAACGGTCTTGAGGTCGTTTGAGCCCAAACGGTCTTGAGACCGTTTGGACCCAAACGGTCTTGAGACCGTTTGGTCCAAATGGGCTCAAACCGTTTGGACCTCCAAAAGGGTTCAAAGGTCACCAAAGTTCAAGGATATGTATGTTGAAGCTCTGAATTGGCTAAAGGTATGCTAACCACTTATACATTGAGCCAATTAGGGTTAGCCTTAACCACTTAGACATCAAATTGACCCTCAATTGTAAACCAATTAGGGTTCAATCGTTCTCAATTAGGGTTTCAAGTTGATTGGTCATCAATGTTCAACAATGTGAAACAATTCAAGGTTGAACCTATCAATTGACCTCCAATTGGGCTCAAACTTGGCCCAAACGGTCTTGAGGTCGTTTGGACATCATCCAAACGGTCTTGAGACCGTTTGCCCAAAGTTTGACCAAAAACCAAGTCGTTTTGACTAAGGTTGAAGTCCAATTAGGTCAAAATCAGCAATTTTCAACAATGCATCAATTTCCTACAATTGGACCCTCAAACCATTAGATTAACTCAACCCTAGACCTTCAAACGGTCTTGGGTTGACACCAAACGGTCTTGAGACCGTTTGGATGAGTTCCAAACGGTCTTGAGACCGTTTGCCCATCCATCCTTTGGACTTTAGCGAAAATTCATCAAGGTTTGATCTATTGAGTTGATCATCACATCAATACTTAATTGCAATATGATTTGGTGCCTTTGGACCTTCAATTGATCAACTATACTTGACCCCAGACCTCCAAACGGTCTTGGGGTGACCCCCAAACGGTCTTGAGACCGTTTGGGTGATTCCCAAACGGTCTTGAAACCGTTTGGGCTAAGCAACCCAAAATCTCAACTTAACTCATAGGAGATTCAGCACTAATTTCAATTAGGGTTTGCCCTATTAATCATCCTTCAACTCATGACTCGTTTGGAATTAATCCATAAAATTTGGTGAGTCGTTAATTAACATCATTATGAACAGTAATCCCGAACGGTCAACGTTTAGTCAACCATCTTAAACGGTCTTGAGACCGTTTGCCCAAAAAGGGCAAATTAAACAGATTGCAAATCAGAAATTAATTCAATTCGTTTTGCTAATTGATTTGCTCATATCTCACGATTCCTTTGGAGTTAACCTCTCAAATTTCGTGGGTGATTAACCTACATAATTATGAACAAGATTCCCAAACGGTCTTCGCTTGGTCAACGGGACCAAACGGTCTTGAGACCGTTTGCCCTCAAACGACCCTGAAACCGTTTGCCCACCAAACGGTTTGAAACCGTTTTGAGCAATAGGTGGAGGTCGTTTGATAAAGTGAAAATCTGTGGATAAGCATAGGAATTAACGCCCTTATCTTCCACCTTAAGAACAGTATCAGTTCTTCACGATTTTTCTTGCAAGGATGCAAGGGAAGATAGGGAAGAAGAAGATCTATCAACTATATGCATAGAAAAGATGTATAATCGAAGCATCAAGTTTAGAGTTATAAAACCCGCCTAAAGCTTGCTCCTTGAGCTCCAAGCTTTCGAGCTCCAAGCCTTTAATGGCGTCCTAGAAGCTCCACAGGTCGGCCAAGGTTAATCCTCCAAGGAAGGTTGAGAAAAGATGGCTAAAAAGATAGAATTAAGTAAGCTAGCCATGAATTTGCCCTTGAATCCGAATTCTAACCATGGAATTTGGGCAAGAAGGGAAATCCAAACCTACCTTGCACCCTTGGTCGTTTCTCCTGAGCTCCAGAGCAAGGCTTGGCCGTTTGGGAAAGAAAGGAAGTGAATGGAACAGGGAAAGATCGTTTGCTCATTTGCAAAGGAAAAGCCTTTTTATAGCTTAAGCCTATTTCTTACCACAAGGACCTTTCAAAACCAAAAATTCACATCTAGGTCCCTCCTTGCTCAAGAGCACGCCCAAGCCCATCAAATTCTTAAGCAATTCTTAAGAAAACTCAAGATCTAAGGGTATAGGAATCCAACCTTCAACTAGGGTACATTCATGTAAAGGTTTTGTACCCATTTTAGGTGATTTCTATCACAAAGATCATTTTTCTTATTTAATTATTAAATGATGTATCCCTTTCATCATTTTTATTCTAAATGATGACAAGAGTCATAAAAGATGTTCTAGATGGTGAAATTACAAGTTGGACCCCTCAATTTGGGTAAATTGCACTTTACCCCAAATTAGGGTTTCTAAGCATGGGAATTGCTTCCACAGCTGCACCTTGGTGCTCAAGCTTGGGAAATCCCTCAAACTTTACCATAACCATTCACATGATGTTTCAACATCAAAGGAACATCTTATCTTGTGAATTTTGCAAGTTCAACCCTTAAACTGGGTAATTTGCACATAGGTCCCTGCATACAACACAATGCTACAACTTTATACAAAAAGGAGCAAAATTGAAAGTAAATGTTCCTGAGGAACTTAATTACATGCCAGGGAGTGTTCACAAGTATATTAATTACATATTTAGGCAAAACTTCCAGGGTTAGGTCATAACCCAGGTCAGGGGTGTTACACATATGATGGATATTGGGACAATAGCACTTGTACCCTTTGCTAGTATTGGAGTACCCAAGAAAAAGAGTCCTAATCGACCTAGGGGATAATTTATCGGCCTTAGGATCAAAATTGTGGACAAATGAAGTACAACCAAACACTCTAATGGGAACAAGAAAGGGATGATCCTTGGGACATAAGATAGTGAATGAAGTACGTCCTTGAAGCATAGAAGAGGGTTTCCTGTTAATAAGGAAACATGCAGTAAGTAAAGCATCAGACCAAAATCTCTTAGGAACATTTGATGAAACATAATTTTCTTGTCAATATCAAGAAGGTGAATATTTTTCCTCTCAGCTATCCCATTTTGTTGAGGAGTGTGAGGATAGGACGTATGATGTATCATCCCAACAAAGCTACAAAAATCAACCATAACACTTTGAACACAAGGCATTATCACATTAAAGAATTTTAATATTGTAATGAAATTTAACTTTTATTTCTTGAAGAAAATGCTTGACAATGGATAACACAAAACCCTTGACTCTTCAACTAATAAATCCATGTCATGTGAGAAAAACCATCCAAAAAGGAAATAAAATAGTGAAAACCATTATAGTTTTTTGTCTTTAACAGGACCCAAAACATCACTGTGGACTAACTCAAAGGGACAAGAAGCCCATTTATTGACACGACTGAGATAAGACATTCTATGATGTTTCCCCAACTGATAGGACTAGAACTCTAAAGAAGACACTTGAGATAACTTAGGTTCTAACTTTCTCTAGCTCTCCAACGAAGGATGTCCATATGTGTAGTGGCACAGTAAGAGAGAACCGCTCAACAAGATAGCTGGAGTAGGAGCAGATACTTAGCGAGGTAGACTTTCTCCATGAAAGAGGTAGAGATCACCTTTCCTAGGACCTTCCCCCAATCATCCTCATACTCTTGAGATCCTGTAATACAAAATAAGAAGGTCCAAACATCACCTTACATTTCATATTATCAATCAATTTTGCAACAGAAAGAAGATTAAATGGAAATGCAAGCACATAATATACAGATTAAAGATCAATTCTAGGAGTCAAAGAAATAGATCCACTGGATAACACTCTCCTCATTGAACCATCTGCTATTGTCACAGATTGGTGAGGAATATGTGAGTCAATAAAGTGAAGCAGTCTCCTCATACCAGTCATATATTGTGATGCTCTAGAGTCAACCACCCGTGAAGAAGTTCAACTAGAAGCCAATAAAGAGGTAGCCTGATTACCACTAGTAGATGTTAGGTTTGCTGAAGAAGAAGATGATCCCAATCTCAGATGTTGGGTAGCTAGAATAAATTTACCATATTCCTCCTTGATGAGTGTGATGCCAGAAGATCCATAACTTGAATTAGGAGGCTCAGAAGACTCAGTAGTGCCAGCATAGTTTGCTTCCCCCACAAGTGGTGCAATAGGTCTGCCACACTTCTTCCAATATTTCTCAATTGTGTTTCCAAGTTTGTCACATAAAGTGCACTTAGGATGTGTGACACATCCTCATCCCGTACCTATATGTCCTCCTCTAACTGCAAAGACAACAGATTCATCAGAATCTCCATGAGACGGGACATCTGTAGGATCAACTTGTTCAAAATTTGATTGTAAAATCCTTGAGTAAGCTTCTTCCAAACTGGTAAGTTTTTTAGAAACTAGGATAACAATTCGAGCTGAACTGAATGAAGAATTCAGACTGGATAAGAATTTTGTTGTAATCAAGTCATTTTTGTCTTTGATTTGTTCTGTGATAACTGAATTATAAAATCTTAGTTCTTGAGTAGTAGCTTAGATCTCTCCAAAACATTCTTCCAAAGGCTTGTCTCCATGTTGTTCTGCAAATAGACGGTCATATACCATAAACTGATGAAGAGCATTCTTTTCTTGTGAGGAATGTTTCTTTATTGCATCCCATATCTCTTTGGCAGTAGTGTAGAACATGAACCTAGCAGAAATTCCAGGTTCCATGCTCCCCCACAGCCACGTCTTCACTAGACTATTATGATGCTTCCATTAAGCATAGCCTTTGTCAGTAGAAGTAGGGGGATCAGAATCAACATGTTTTGCCTTGTCTCAGGATTCCAACACTGTATGGGCAACATTCATCCACAAGAGACAATTCTTCCCGTTCAACTTGACGGATGGGATAGGTGACATCCCATTGTAGATGGTAGATGCCTTAGTGTCCTCCATTATTAAATAGAAAATAGAATGATAGGATGATATACGTCAAGGGAGAAATTGAGTGGCAGAAAGATACATGTCATGTTTTGGAAGGGAGTGACGGAGAGATACACATCACCCAAATATGGATGAGATGATATGTATCTGACGCATCAACAGCCTCCAAGCAAGTATTTCCTAATCACACATGGAGAAGATGTGATTAGGAATTCTCTAAATAGACATGTGTGTGGCTACTTGATTTGTTCTTTTAAAATGTCATTGGAGAGGTTGAAGGAGTCAACGCCTTTTGGTCAAGAATCAATTGTGTTTGGCCCCTCACCCGAAAAAAACCAGCCCAACGGAAAGCTTCATGGAGGCTTCTTGGCCAACGATGATGGGCCTCTGAAGGTGGTAGGTTGTCGGTGGCTTCTGCTACTTTTTGGCAGTGGTGGCTATTGTCCGGTACGGTGGCGACTTGCCCTGTTAGTTAGGGTTAGGGCCATCTACGCTTCCCTTGGATCTTGTTACTCTGGTACCATGTAAATAACAAATATAGGATGATGAAATATAGTGTGTAGAGAGGAGCAATGCTCCCTCTCCCTTTTATTAATACAAGAACTTGGAGAAATTATATAGAGGTACAATAGTATATAGTGTTGACTCAAGGTCAATTAGGTCAATGTTGACTTACGTCTAAATTGACTAAACCCATGTTTTGATGATGACTAACCATTCCACATATTGGTGTCTAATGTCTCTACTTGAGTGATTTCAGATTAGGTATAGACACACTCCAATTTCCCTAACTTGCGCATATCAAATTGGAGAAAAGACAAGTCAAAGTCATACAAGTGCACATTTTTGTAATATGATGTATATCCATTAGAATCATGTTGTAAATCACTTGTAATGATTGTATGACTTGTAATTAAGCTTAGAAAAATATCAGGAGCACTTAGATCGAATATTAGAGCACTTTAGATGTAACTTTGAAAATTGATTACAGACACTTTGTCGGTCGAGTTTCTCAGCCTGAAAACTCGACCGATCATCCTTGATCAATTTTCTGAAGATTGCATCGGTCGAGTTGTGTTTACACAGAACTCGACCGATGGAGTAATTGACCAAATCGATTTTCATTGGTCGGTCGAGTTTCCTCAGGACAAACTCGACCGATGGTCTGAATATCGGCTTTGTCTTTTACTCTATCGGTCGAGTTACCCCCATTAAAACTCGACCGATTGCACTGTACGGAAAAGTGCAGAAAAGTGTTTCTAGCTGTTGTGGAGTTGCAACAAGTGAAAATAAATCTGTTGCAAGCCACAAAACGGCTAGTTTTCATTCATAAGTGTTCCCAAAGGCTAAGAGGCATCCCCAACTATAAATAGGACCCCTTGGGCTTCATTCCAAGGTTGAGCATTCATTACAAACTCTTTATGATGTTCCTATTCTATAGTTGAGTGCTTCCTACAGCCTCCTCTCTCTCTAAGCTTAATCACTTGCTACATCCATTAGAGTGAGTAGGAGATTTGTAAGAGAGCTAGTTCTACTTGTATATCTTGTGAGGCTCTCACTTCCACCACCTCCCCATCTTTCATTTACAATCATGAATATGAAGGTTCTCTCTCTTGTCCAAGAGAGGTGAAGAAGAACAAGGGAAGGAGTCCCTTGGTGAAGATCAAGGCTGAAGGCTTGGAGCTAGAGTGGGTAAGCCCTTGGAGAAGGTAGAAGACTCAAGATCAAGTGGGTAAGACCTTAGTGAAAGCTTCTCTGAGTGAAGGTGAAGTCAAAAGTTGAAGATCCAAGAAGAGTGGGTAATTCCTGCAAGGCTGAAGACTTGTGCAAGAGTGGGTAAGTCCTTGGAGAAAGTCGAAGACTCTTGCAAAGTGGGTAAGTCCTTGGTAAGGTTGAAGACTCTTTGTCTTGGATAGGTAAGTCTTTCGTTTGGTCATGCATTGTATGTCTTATGAATGAATATAAGAGTGCAATAGTTTGGAAGTCCTAGAGGTTGACCTCTCTAGGCAAGTGGACTGACACACTTCTAGTTTGAAGTATGGAACCACTATAAATAGCTTGTCTAATTGGAGCATGTTCATTCTCTCTCATCCTTGCTATGTATGTTTTAGTTGAACACAAATTACCTATTTAGCAACCTTATCTTGTCATATATCTTGAAGGTTTAATGAGTTTTGTTTAAGTGCTTTCAGCTCTATTCACCCCCCCTCTAGAGCATCTAATCACCCATCTAGGATCCAACAATTGGTATCAGAGTGGGTCTTCTCCAAGCATACTTCAACAAGTAGGAGAAGATGGGTGACTACCAAGGAGGGAGAATCAACCTACCAATCTTTGATGGGAGCAATTTCCTCTATTGGAGAAGAAGGCTCAAATTCTACATCCAAGGATCAAGTCTTGAGATGTGGCAAATGGTGAACAACCCATATGAGCTACCAAAGACAAAGATTGAAGAATGGGATGAAGCCACCTTGATGAAAGCAACCTTGAATGCTAGAGCCATGCACATACTTTATGCCTCTATGACCCCCACCGAGTTCAACCGAATTTTTCTTGTGAGACGGCCTATGAGGTATGGAGAAAGCTTTGCATCACTTATGAAGGGACAGATCAAGTGAAGGAAAGCAAAGTCTACATGCTCAAAGGGTTGCTTGAGAACTTCAAGATGGGAAAGGAGGAGAGTATAGCCAACATGTACTCAAGGCTCAGCACTATTGTGAATGGTATTGCTGTTATAGGACATCCTATGTCTAGTGGAGAGATCAACTCAAAGATCCTTAGAACTCTCCCCAAGAGGTGGGAACCCAAGGTGACTTCCATTGAAGAAGTAAGGTCTCTTAGGGATATTCCTATTGAAGAGCTCATTGGAAATCTACAAGCACATGAAGCTACACTTGACAAGAGGGAGGAAGTAGAAAGATAAGAGAAGAAAGAGCTAAAGAGAATGAAGAAGGCTGGAATGAAGGCTCAAATTGAATCTATCATGGAACAAGTCTCTCCATCCTCTCAAGCTAAAGAAGATGCCATGTACTCCAAGGGTAAACCCTTCAAAGGCAAGTCCTCCTCCATCCGGTGCTTCACATGTGGAAAGAAGGGTCACTACAAGGAAGATTGCCCACAAGGCAAAAAGACCCATCTTCACAAGAACAAGAAGAAATGGCAATCAAGCTCAAGTGGCTCCTCCAACTCAAGCTCAAGTGAAGATTCAAGTGAAGGATCAAGCTCAAGATCTAGTGATGAAGGAGAATTCCATTTTGCTCTTATAGCATCAACAAGTGAAGACTCAAGTGAGGTAAATCTAAACTCTTTAGATAAAAAATCTTTAATTGCTATTATTCATGATATTTGTGCCTCTTTTAAGTCTTCTAAAAGGAAAAAGAAAACGCTTGCTAGAATTGTTGATAATTTGCATATAGAACTAGATGATCTTGAATATGCTAATTCTTGCTTGCTTGATGATAAAAATGATTGTCTTAGCCAAGTAGACTCTCTTAAACTTGAAAATGCTAGTTTGCTTGATAAGATTAGATTTCTAGAAGCTCAACCTCTCATGCCTAGTTCTAATGAAGAGCATACTTTAATTGTTGATTCTCTCATGCATGAGCTTGATACTCTTAAAACTCAAGCTTATTGATGATGCTAGGAGAGAAGAAATATATGCTTATCAAAGAGAAATAGTGGTGCTTAAATCTGAAAATGCCTCCTTGCTTGCTAAAATCAATGGGCATGAACCTTGTTCTAGTTATACTAATAAAGAGAATGATGTTGCTGTTCTTCATATTGATAGAGATTCTTATTTAACTACAACTCTTTGCTTAGAAAATGATCTTTTGCATGCTAGAGATAATATCAATCATTTGTCTTCTACTATTACTTATCTTATGCATGATAATGAAAGTTTGAGATCTTCTTTGAAAAGATTCTTAGTTGGTAAAAAGAGCCTTAATGATATCCTACACCACTCTACTAAACAAATTGGTAGACATGGTTTGGGGTATGATAGTAGTCAAGGGAACAACAAAGATAAAGGACCTCCAATATTCCATGGAGAATCCTCTAGTTCCAAGACTATGGGCAAATGTAATTATTGCAATGAAATTGGTCATTATTCTACTTGTTGTCCTTTTAGGAGAGCACCCAAGAGCAATAGGACTTGGGTTGCTAAACTAAACCCTCCGGACCCAAAAACATGATTGGGGACCATTTCATCTTTCTTCTTGTAGGTACTCACAAACAGATTGACTTGAGCTATTGAATTGCAAATTGACTTCTCAATCCACATGAAAGAAGAAAGGTGAGATGTGTAGAGGGTGACAACAAGTGGAAAAGGAATGGTAAGAACATTGGTGCCTATCTAACTTGTTTTTGTCAAGTTAGTGTGCATTATGCATATGGTTTTTGAGTCAAAAGTGGCTTTTTGTGATTCTCTTCACACATGTGCTCAAAAACTACTCCTAATGCTTCTATAGTGCATTACTAACTTGCTTAGGCATGTTTGGATATGGTTTGTATATTTCGCATGCCTCTATATATGTTTTTATGAAATATATGTGCCTTTTGACAGTTGGTCTGTCGGTCGAGTTTGCCCTATTGAAACTCGACTGATAGGCACCAATGGGTGTTGCCAACAGCTGTCATCGGTCGAGTTGACAATGCACAGAACTCGACCGATAGCACTGTGCACAGAATACACAATTGGCTTATTGAATGAGAATTTCCCTCTCAACTAGATCTTCTCAACCAATAGCCTTATTCTTTGGCACTCTCATTTGGTACCTTTATATATGCATATTGCCATGTTTTAAAATTGCCTATCTTGCTTACAACTGTATCTCTCTAATTGCTCTAATTTGGTATATCTATATCGTGCAATTACTTGCTTTGAGTTGTTTTGTAGGTTTTGATGATGATCACTTTGGATCTCTTGGTTGTGTCTTAAATTGCTTCCGTTGTGCTCTAACTTTCTACATTTATCTAGGTGTATATCTTGTTGTGATACAACCTTGAGGTTCTTAGGGGTAATGATCTTATGGTAAGCATGCATATCTAGTGAGTTATATCCTTTCATGCTTCTAAAATTACATATATCTTTGTTTGGATATATCTCTACATCTACTCATAGCTTTCTTTATCTTGTGTATCTTTTGGTATCTCTTACTATGATCTAGATCCTACTAGTAGTCCTAACTTTTGATATCATCTACTAATAGTTCATACACATGTAGTTCTAACCCTGTTTATAATTGGAATATTTGCTCATCTATATGCTATGCTTGTATCTTGTCTCATATATGCTCAAGCATGTTCCTTAAATTGCATATCTACTATCTTGAGTTGCTTTCATAACATTGTGATGTAGGGTACATAGATCTACATTATATGTAGAAATTGGAGTATTGAATTTTATGCAGATTTGCTCCAGTTTCAGTTTTTGCTGCAAGAGTAGTGTTTTTCATGCAGAAACGACCTTCTAAGCAAGACTCATTGCTTTTCCATGAGCTCTGATGGTTTTTGGTCAAAATCTGTCATCTTGAGGGTCAAAATTATGTTTTATTGTTTTTCTGTAGCACCTTATCTTGCATCTTTGGGTTGTTCAAGTATATGCTTTAACTTGCTTTTCTTTCTATGCTTGGACAAGCCCCTATCTGTGCTCTTCTACTCTCCTTATATATATTTGTGTTATCTCTTTTCTCTTTAACAAGTGATGTTTCTTATTTCTTTATAACCCCACTTTTTGAAATGACAAAGGCGGAGAAAGGTATGTCTTCTTTTAAAAGAGGAAGAAGGCATGTCTTACATGAAGAAGAGAAATATGTTCATGTAAAGGGGAGAAGGTAAATGGGAGAAGACATATATGTGTAGAACATATATGAGTAGAAGACATAGTATTCTATAAATGTTATGGAAGCTAACCATGCAGGAGAAATATCATCAATTGAGGGGGAGTATGAGAACTCCACTAGCATCAATTGAGGGGGAGCATATGAACTCCATTCTGTTGAAACCCCTAGGCTTCTCCAAAGGTATGATTTTACTTGAAAGCTTTCAATACATTTATGGAATGGTTTGTCATCTTCAAAAAGGGGGAGATTCTTGACTCAAGGTCAATTAGGTCAATGTTGACTCACGTCTAAATTGACTAAACCCGTGTTTTGATGATGACTAACCATTCCACATATTGGTGTCTAATGTCTCTACTTGAGTGATTTCAGATTAGGTATAGAAACACTCCAATTGCCCTAACTTGCGCATATCAAATTGGAGAAAAGACAAGTCAAAGTCATACAAGTGCACATTTTTGTAATATGATGTATATCCATTAGAATAATGTTGTAAATCACTTGTAATGATTGTATGACTTGTAATTAAGCTTATAAAAATATCAGGAGCACTTAGATCAAATATTAGAACACTTTAGATGCAACTTTGAAAATTGATTACAAGCACTTTGTCAGTTGAGTTTCCCAGCCTGAAAACTCGACCGATCATCCTTGATCAATTTTCTGAAGATTGCATCGGTCGAGTTGTGTTTACACAGAACTCGACCGATGGAGTAATTGACCAAATTGATTTTCATTGGTCGGTCGAGTTTCCTCAGGAAAAACTCGAGCGATGGTCTAAATATCAGCTTTGTCTTTTACTCTATCGGTCGAGTTACCCCCATCAAAACTTGACCGATTGCACTGTACGGAAAAGTGCAGAAAAGTGTTTCTAGCCGTTGTGGAGTTGCAACAAGTGAAAATAGATCCGTTGCAAGCCACAAAACGACTAGTTTTCGTTCATAAGTGTTCCCAAAGGCTAAGAGGCATCCCCAGCTATAAATAGGACCCCTTGGGCTTCATTCCAAGGTTGAGCATTCATTACAAACTCTTTATGAGGTTCCTATTCTATAGTTGAGTGTTTCCTATAGCCTCCTCTCTCTCTCTCTCTCTAAGCTTAATCACTTGCTACATCCATTAGAGTGAGTAGGAGATTTGTAAGAGAGCTAGTTCTACTTGTATATCTTGTGAGGCTCTCACTTCCACCACCTCCCCATCTCTCATTTACAATCATGAAGATGAAGGTTCTCTCTCTTGTCCAAGAGAGGTGAAGAATAACAAGGGAAGGAGTCCCTTGGTGAAGATCAAGGTTGAAGGCTTGGAGCTAGAGTGGGTAAGCCCTTGGAGAAGGCAGAAGACTCAAGCTCAAGTGGGTAAGACCTTGGTGAAAGCTTCTCCGAGTGAAGGCGAAGTCAAAAGCTGAAGATCCAAGAAGAGTGGGTAATTCCTGCAAGGCCGAAGACTTGTGCAAGAGTGGGTAAGTCCTTGGAGAAGGCCGAAGACTCTTGCAAAGTGGGTAAGTCCTTGGTAAGGTTGAAGACTCTTTGTCTTGGATAGGTAAGTCTTTTGTTTGGTCATGCATTGTATGTCTTATGAATGAATATAAGAGTGCAATAGTTTGGAAGTCCTAGAGGTTGACCTCTCTAGGCAAGTGGACTGACACACTTCTAGTTTGAAGTGTGGAACCACTCTAAATAGCTTGTCTAATTGGTGCATGTTCATTCTCTCTCATCCTTGCTATATATGTTTTAGTTGCCCACAAATTACCTATTTAGCAACCTTATCTTGTCATATATCTTGAAGGTTTAATGAGTTTTGTTTAAGTGATTTCAGCTCTATTCACCCCCCCTCTAGAGCATCTAATCACCCATCTAGGATCCAACAATTGGTATCAGAGCGGGTCTTCTCCAAGCATAATTCAACAAGTAGGAGAAGATGGGTGACTACCAAGGAGGGAGAATCAGCCTACCAATCTTTGATGGGAGAAATTTCCTCTATTGGAGAAGAAGGCTCCAATTCTACATCCAAGGATCAAGTCTTGAGATGTGGCAAATGGTGAATAGCCCATACGAGCTACCAAGGACAAAGATTGAAGAATGGGATGAAGCCACCTTGATGAAAGCAACCTTGAATGCTAGATACATGCACATACTCTATGCCTCTATGACCCCCACCGAGTTCAACCGAATTTCTTCTTGTGAGACGGCCTATGAGGTATGGAGAAATCTTTGCATCACTTATGAAGGGACAGATCAAGTGAAGGAAAGCAAAGTCTACATGCTAAAAGGGTTGCTTGAGAACTTCAAGATGGGAAAGGAGGAGAGTATAGCCAACATGTACTCAAGGCTCAACACCATTGTGAATGGTCTTGCTGTTCTAGGACATCCTATGTCTAGTGGAGAGATCAACTCAAAGATCCTTAGAACTCTCCCCAAGAGGTGGGAACCCAAGGTGACATCCATTGTAGAAGTAAGGTCTCTTAGGGATATTCCTATTGAAGAGCTCATTGGAAATCTACAAGCACACATGAAGCTACACTTGACAAGAGGGAGGAAGTAGAAAGACAAGAGAAGAAAGATCTAAAGAGAATGAAGAAGGCTGGAATGAAGGCTCAAATTGAAGCTATCATGGAACAAGTCTCTCCATCCTCTCAAGCTAAAGAAGATGCCATGTACTCCAAGAGTAAACCCTTCAAAGGCAAGTCCTCCTCCATCCGGCGCTTCACATGTGGAAAGAAGGGTCACTACAAGGAAGATTGCCCACAAGGCAAAAAGACCCATCTTCACAAGAACAAGAAGAAATGGCAATCAAGCTCAAGTGGCTCCTCCAACTCAAGCTCAAGTGAAGATTCAAGTGAAGGATCAAGCTCAAGCTCTAGTGATGAAGGAGAATTCCATTTTGCTCTTATAGCATCAACAAGTGAAGACTCAAGTGAGGTAAATCTAAACTCTTTAGATAAAGAATCTTTAATTGCTATTATTCATGATATTTGTGCCTCTTTTAAGTCTTCTAAAAGGAAAAAGAAAAAGCTTGCTAGAATTGTTGATCATTTGCATATAGAACTAGATGATCTTGAATATGCTAATTCTTGCTTGCTTGATGATAAAAATGATTGTCTTAGCCAAGTAGACTCTCTTAAACTTGAAAATGCTAGTTTGCTTGATAAGATTAGATTTCTAGAAGCTCAACCTCTCATGCCTAGTTCTAATGAAGAGCATACTTTAATTGTTGATTCTCTCATGCATGAGCTTGATACTCTTAAAACTCAAGCTTATTGATGATGCTAGGAGAGAATAAATATATGCTTATCAAAGAGAAATAGTGGTGCTTAGATCTGAAAATGCCTCCTTGCTTGCTAAAATCAATGGGCATGAACCTTGTTCTAGTTATACTAATAAAGAGAATGATGTTGCTGTTCTTCATATTGATAGAGATTCTTATTTAACTAAAACTCTTCATTTAGAAAATGATCTTTTGCATGCTAGAGATAATATCAATCATTTGTCTTCTACTATTACTTCTCTTATGCATGATAATGAAAGTTTGAGATCTTCTTTGCAAAGATTCTTAGTTGGTAAGAAGAGCCTTAATGATATCCTACACCACTCTACTAAACAAATTGGTAGACATGGTTTGGGGTATGATAGTAGTCAAGGGAACAACAAAGATAAAGGACCTCCAATATTCCATGGAGAATCCTCTAGTTCCAAGACTATGGGCACATGTAATTATTGCAATGAAATTGGTCATTATTCTACTTGTTGTCCTTTTAGGAGAGCACCCAAGAGCAATAGGACTTGGGTTGCTAAACTAAACCCTCCGGACCCAAAAACATGATTGGGGACCATTTCATCTTTCTTCTTGTAGGTACTCGCAAATGGATTGACTTGAGCTATTGAATTGCAAATTGACTTCTCAATCCACATGAAAGAAGAAAGGTGAGATGTGTAGAGGGTGACAACAAGTGGAAAAGGAATGGTAAGAACAAAGGTAAAGTTTTTATTGCTTATAAACATATCTAACTTGTTTTTGTCAAGTTAGTGTGCACTATGCATATGGTTTTTGAGTGAAAAGTGGCTTTTTGTGATTCTCTTCACACACGTGCTCAAAAACTGCTCCTAATGCTTCTATAGTGCATTACTAACTTGCTTAGACATGTTTGGATATGGTTTGTATATTTAGCATGCCTCTATATATGTTTATATGAAATATATGTGCCTTTTGACAGCTGGTCTGTCGGTCGAGTGTGCCCTATTGAAACTCGACCGATAGGCACCAATGGGTGTTGCCAACAGCTGTCATCGGTCGAGTTGACAATGCACAGAACTCGACCGATAGCACTGTGCACAGAATACACAATTGGCTTATTGAATGAGAATTTCCCTATCAACTAGATCTATTCAACCAATAGCCTTATTCTTTGGCACTCTCATTTGGTACCTTTATATATGCATATTTCCATGTTTTAAAATTGCCTATCTTGCTTACAACTCTATCTCTCTAATTGCTCTAATTTGGTATATCTATATCTTGCAATTACTTGTTTTGAGTTGTTTTGTAGGTTTTGATGATGATCTCTTTGGATCTCTTGGTTGTCTTAAATTGCTTCCGTTGTGCTCTAACTTGCTACATCTATCTAGGTGTATATCTTGTTGTGATATAACCTTGAGATTCTTAGGGGTAATCATCTTATGGTAAGGATGCATATCTAGTGAGTTATATCCTTTCATGCTTCTAAAATTGCATATCTCTTTGTTTGGATATATCTCTACATCTACTCATAGCTTGCTTTATCTTGTGTATCCTTTGGTATCTCTTACTATGATCTAGATCCTACTAGTAGTCCTAACTTGTGATATCATCTACTAGTAGTTCATACACATGTAGTTCTAACCCTGTTTATAATTGGAATATTTGCTCATCTATATGCTATGCTTGTATCTTGTCTCATATATGCTCAATCATGTTCCTTGAATTGCATATCTACTATCTTGAGTTGCTTGCATAACATTGTGATGCAGGGTACATAGATCTACATTATATGTAGAAATTGGAGTATTGAATTTTATGCAGATTTTCTCCAGTTTCAGTTTTTGCTGCAAGAGTAGTGTTTTTCATGCAGAAACGACCTTCTAAGCAATACTCATCGCTTTTCCATGAGCTCTGATGGTTTTTGGTCAAAATCCGTCATCTTGAGGGTCAAAATTATGTTTTATTGTTTTTCTGTAGCACCTTATCTTGCATCTTTGGGTTGTTCAAGTATATGCTTTAACTTGCTTTTCTTTCTATGCTTGGACAAGCCCCTATCTGTGCTATTCTACTCTCCTTATATATTTGTGTTATCTCTTTTCACTTTAACAAGTGATGTTTCTTATTTCTTCATAGCCCCACTTTTTGAAATGACAAAGGGGGAGAAAGGTATGTCTTCTTTTAAAAGAGGAAGAAGGCATGTCTTACATGAAGAAGAGAAATATGTTCATGTAAAGGGGAGAAGGTAAATGGGAGAAGACATATATGTGTAGAACATATATGAGTAGAAGACATAGTATTCTATAAATGTTATGGAAGCTAACCATGCAGGAGAAATATCATCAATTGAGGGGGAGTATGAGAAGTCCACTAGCATCAATTGAGGGGGAGCATATGAACTCCATTCTATTGAAACCCCTAGGTTTCTCCAAAGGTATGATTTTACTTGAAAGCTTTCAATACATTTATGGAATGGTTTGTCATCTTCAAAAAGGGGGAGATTGTTGACTCAATGTCAATTAGGTAAATGTTGACTCATGTCTAAATTGACTAAACCCGTGTTTTGATGATGACTAGCCATTCCACATATTGGTTTCTAATGTCTCTACTTGAGTGATTTCAGATTAGGTATAGACACACTCCAATTGCCCTAACTTGCACATATCAAATTGGAGAAAAGACAAGTCAAAGTCATACAAGTGCACATTTTTGTAATATGATGTATATCCATTAGAATCATGTTGTAAATCACTTGTAATGATTGTATGACTTGTAATTAAGCTTAGAAAAATATTAGGATCACTTAGATCGAATACTAGAGCACTTTAGATGCAACTTTGAAAATTGATTACAGGCACTTTTTCGGTCGAGTTTCCCAGCCTGAAAACTCGACTGATCATCCTTGATTAATTTTCTAAAGATTGCATCGGTCGAGTTGTGTTTACATAGAACTCGACCGATGGAGTAATTGACCAAATCGATTTTCATTGGTCGGTCGAGTTTCCTCAGGACAAACTCGACCGATGGTCTGAATATCGGCTTTGTCTTTTACTCTATCGGTCGAGTTACCCCCATTAAAACTCGACCGATTGCACTGTACGGAAAAGTGCAGAAAAGTGTTTCTAGCCATTGTGGAGTTGCAATAAGTGAAAATAGATCTGTTGCAAGCCACAAAACGGCTAGTTTTCGTTCATAAGTGTTCCCAAAGGCTAAGAGGCATCCCCAACTATAAATAGGACCCCTTGGGCTTCATTCCAAGGTTGACATTCATTACAAACTCTTTATGAGGTTCCTATTCTATAGTTGAGTGCTTCCTACAACCTCCTCTCTCTCTAAGCTTAATCACTTGCTACATCCATTAGAGTGAGTAGGAGATTTGTAAGAGAGCTAGTTCTACTTGTATATCTTGTGAGGCTCTCACTTCCACCACCTCCCCATCTCTCATTTGCAACCATGAAGATGAAGGTTCTCTCTCTTATCCAAGAGAGGTGAAGAAGAACAAGGGAAGGAGTCCCTTGGTGAAGATCAAGGCTGAAGGCTTGGAGCTAGAGTGGGTAAGCCCTTGGAGAAGGCAGAAGACTCAAGCTCAAGTGGGTAAGACCTTGGTGAAAGCTTCTCCGATTGAAGGTGAAGTCAAAAGCTGAAGATCCAAGAAGAGTGGGTAATTCCTGCAAGGCCGAAGACTTGTGCAAGAGTGGGTAAGTCCTTGGAGAAGGCCGAAGACTCTTGCAAAGTGGGTAAGTCCTTGGTAAGGTTGAAGACTCTTTGTCTTGGATAGGTAAGTCTTTTGTTTGGTCATGCATTGTATGTCTTATGAATGAATATAAGAGTGCAATAGTTTGGAAGTCCTAGAGGTTGACCTCTCTAGGCAAGTGGACTGACACACTTCTAGTTTGAAGTGTGGAACCACTCTAAATAGCTTGTCTAATTGGTGCATTTTCATTCTCTCTCATCCTTGCTATGTATGTTTAGTTGCACACAAATTACCTATTTAGCAACCTTATCTTGTCATATATCTTGAAGGTTTAATGAGTTTTATTTAAGTGCTTTCAGCTCTATTCACCCCCCTCTAGAGCATTTAATCACCCATCTAGGATCCAACATATAGAAATTACAAAATATAATAAAGTTGAAAATAAATAAGATATATTAACACTATGGAATTAGGAATCAAAATTCAATATGTTACAACTCTCCACCACTAAAACAAAATTTTGTCCTTGAAATCAGTGTAGTCATGTGCAACTCTATATCACTTAAAAAGATTCAATTAGGAATCTAAATAGGTGCATCAGCTACAATGTGGAATCTAAATAGGTGCATCAGCTACAATCTAGGTTTCTCCTTTAGGGTTTTTCTCATACTTTCTTGATTGTGACTTAGCTTGAGAAATCATTGATAAAATTCCATAAAATCATTTTTCTTTGTACATATATTATTATAAAGAAAATAATTTCTTGAAGGGAAATTTTTTTTACGAAATAGAAAAATGGCCAAAATCAATGCCGAAACCAAGTCACAATTATCTCATGTCTACATTTTAGTCACTACTACTTTGTCATCCCAACTACTTGACATATTTTCGGTATTTAAGTTTCTACAAAACATAAAGTGTAGCCCAAACATTTAGTGATGCTAATATATAATTCATTTAGGGTCATGTACCCATGTCTAGGTCAAGAATCTGAATCACAAATATCAAAATTTTGTGTTACACCCTAAACTATAACTATCATAACCAATCTTAAAACTTTCAAATTTTACTCAGTAATGTTGTCACTAATCTTTATGTGATGGTTTATTGTGTCAAGATTTTTTTTTTCTTTTTTTCTAGTGTGTAGGGTTTTACATCAATATAATGCTTAATGCAACATTAATTTTCTAAAGTTTTATAAAAAAATATAGAGGGCCTAATGATCATCAGATTTTACCATTAAATTACCTTATTATTGGCTAGAATTCAATCTTTTATCTTGTTCATTTCATTTTTTTTGCAAATATAAGGATATAACGTTGGATTTGATTTTTTTGACATATATCATAATTACATATATATGAAAGGCGAACCTATCATTTAAATTTCAATCATCATATTTCATAGGTTTTTATGTCAAAGTTATCATGAGGAAATTCTTTTTTTTAATAAGTTGTACTAGTAGGATTTTTCATCCAAGTCCTAACATGTTATCACTTATTTCCTCTCTATTGAAGATAATTAAAGTTACACATTTTTTTAAAAAATTGGTTTATTGACTAAATTTAAGATTAGTTTTTTTTGTACTTAATTGTGGTTGTACCTGACCAAGGAGGATCTCTAGGGAACAATTTGTATACTTGTAGTGATGATTTTGATGGTCCAAGGACCATATTCCAAATCTACATAAATGTGTCTTAAATAATTATTCCTCAATAATATATCCATATCAAGTTATGTCTATGGGAGTTCAAAACTAGTAGATGATCTAGGTATGTTTCATGACTTTATATTGAGGTACATGCCCTACATCCTAGGCTCTTAGTGTTTCCTATTTCTAGTCTAAGTACATCTCAATAATTGGGCTAATGATACTAGGGTTTATTGTCAACTATTTAGTCCATTTGTATTTCTAACTAACCCTAGATTTCTGAGACATGCATGATTGCTGACTTTTTATAAGATCGGGTACCTTGTTGTAAAGACCCAATCTTTAGGATAAAATATTCTTAGAATAATATCAGAATATATAAACAAATCTTTTTACAATCACGTTGTACATCAGAGTCGCATAAGATTTACATAAAATTACAAAATTAGTCATGGATTCCTATTTATTCTTAAACAGTGAATAACACTTGTGTGTCTCTTCTAGATCTTCTCTGGTCACCTTCCCATGAGTTCCCAGAGGGAACAAAATTACACATGGGCCCCAATAAGGGAAATTGAGGTCAGCAAAGCTAGTACAAAATTGATATTTGAAAAAAAAAACAATATGAACCTATCTACAAAGAATTAATATAACATAATGCAAAGGAATGACCAATATAGGCAAGTATCAAAAGGTAGCAATGGTATATCCACATTTTTAAACTAGTCATTAAGTTTTTAATAGTTAGCACATGTCAATATCTATGTTGTTGGGGAAGCCGTATGTTCTCTACATGAAAATGAAAACACACCAACTACATTTCCCAGTATACTGAGAGATCTCATGTCCTCTCTTTGCAAAATCATGGAAGTGTTATTCCACTAAACTATGGGCACTAGCATGCCTTTTTGATGTTTAAACAATGTGATACTATTTTCTAAGATTTATTGTTTGTGTCTTTCAAAGAGGGAGGACTAAGGTTTGCAACAATTTTTAGCCAAACAACCTATCTAATTATGCATGCAATCAAAGAGGGAAATAACTTTCCAAATAGAAATAGAAATTTCATACGTTTGTATCAATGTATTCACATGCAAGAATTCTAAATATTGACTCTAGGGGGACAATCAGAGGAGAGATCTACAAATATGGATATTTGTGTTATATATCTCTTAGTTGTTTCTCAATAATCCTCTCCCAAGTCTTCATAGTGTGACTCATCAACTTGATACCTCATCAGTTTATGCAGCCATGAACATCTTCTTTGTTATTGTAGATTGGGACTATATTATTAGTTTTACATTCATACAACATCTTCTTTGTCTTCATAATTGTGTTGAAGAAATTTGTTAGCCACATATCTCCTTTATCCCCAGACTCTACCATACACCAATGGGAATATTGTCTAAACCGCATGTATTTTCCATTTTCATCTTTTTAAAGCATTCTTGACCTCAGATAGTGAAGCTCAACATGTGGAAGTGATATCTTTTTTGTTCATGTCACCCAAGTCTCTTACATAATTCACAATATCTCCAATAAAAATCTTATGGTAGTTTCTCAATTGATTCTTTATATCATCATACTTCACCAACACTTCCATCTTCATTCTTGATGTAATCTACTTGACTCAAGTCTCTTCCTTCCCTTTCTCTTAAATGAGAAATTATATATATATATATATATATTTAACATTCTCTAGTGTCCAAATTCTTATATATCTCATCAAACTATTTGGATCTTTCCTCTTGAATGGTCTTCTTAGCATCTTTCTTTGCTTGTTTGTATCTTAGAAAAGATGCATCATCTCTATATCTGGGCAAGCTCCTATACATCTCCCATTTTGGTTAAAAGACTTTTTACTTCATCATCCCCCACCAAGTCTCTTTTTGTGGAGGCCCATACCCTTTGGACTTTCCCAAATATTGTTTGAAAATTTTTCTTATGCAGGAGCTCATACTTTACCACATAGAGTTAACATCAGAATTCAAGTTCTAGGTTCTCTCCTCGATAAGTTTATCATAAAATGTCAATACTTTTCTGCTTAAGATTCCATCATTTGATCCTTCTATTTCATCTTATGATATCCTTATCTCTGTTGATCTTGATGTTCACATCTAAAACCACCAGTCAATGTTGGGTGGTGAGTTCTTTCCTAGGTATCACTTTACAACTCTTGCATACGTTTTGATGTATACATCATGTAAGGGAGTATCAATTTGGATAAAAATATTCCACTTGTGAAAGTAATAATACGAGGATCTCTTTTCTTGAAATGTGTATTTGCTAAGACCAAATCATAAGCAAATGGGATATCTAAACTTCTCTCTCCTCTTTTTCTATTTCCATATCCAATCTCCATGAACACTCTCATATCCAACATTTCTACTCCTTACATGATCATTTGATGAGAGGAAATTAATACATTTATATATTATAATTGAATTATACATATTGTTTAAATTCTAATTATATGACTAGTACTTTTGTTTTTCAATGGTTCTTAATTCTGATTATATGACTAGAGAATAAGAATAGCCATAATTTTCCACCCACAATATATTATAGTAGTGATCCCAAAAGAATTCAAATTCAGCCATGATTGCCACCAACTTAACCAACTTTGGACCCCATGTTATGGAATGATGCATTTTGCAACTGAGGCTACCTGACGGAACACTTATTTTTAAGTTGGAGTCCTTATTTCTAGTTTTGGAAAGGAGCTCCTCTCATTAGCAAGGAATATGATCTTTAGGTAAATGGTTGACAATTTTTAGACTGTAGTTGTCTTTGGAAAGATATATTCTCCCTATTTTAATCTTTGAATTGTCTTTTTTAGTGTTTCAAAGAAATTTGGAGGGTTTTTTTCTCAATTTTCTTCACATTAGGGGGGCTATAGATGAACATGAGCATATTTTAATTGGTAATATGTCTATTTTTGTTTTTAATTTATGTGAGCATTCAACACAATTTATTGATTTGACTTGTGTTATGAAGTTGATGTTAGTGTAGTTTTAATACATTTATTGCAGATGTCATATCATAGGGATTGGAATGGTGGGGATAAGGAAGGGATTTCTAAGGAGGACGTGATGCAAGGAGCAAAATATTCCTAGTGAGGGCATGGTTGTTGAATCTTACCCTTGGTGCGCCTAAATTTAATTATATGAAGATTTTTTTTTGTCTTTTTTTATGTAGTCATCATGCAAGAGTGGAGGCGCTTCATGAAAAACACTTTTTAGTTGAACATGTTCCAAGAACACCTTCAGTTGAACATGTTCCATGACCGAGTCTGTTGTAGATGAAGTACATTTTGTGTGGGTGATGAGGTACGACTAGCACTTCTACTATTTTCCATTTTCCTAGATTGTCAAAGACTATTCGAGTCGTGTGTTGAAATTTCATAATTTGCTATTGTCATTTTGATCTTGCTTTTTTTACTTTTTATGAATTTGTGGTCCAATCAGTTTTTCTACATGCTCTTTGGGAGTAATTGAGGCAACTTCATGCACTTTTGGTCCTAAGTAAGGTATCTCTCATGGATGATACTAGTTTTGGGGATGTGAATATATGTGGAAATGTAAATAGGAAATATAGTATCACCTTTATTGAACACTTCTACCTTTGGAGAAACACTTTTAACTTTCCCTCTGGTGAGTTAGACAATACCTCTAGTAAGCTTATTAGGATCATCACATTGACCTTCAATGGTATCCTAATAAGGAGTTTTCTAAAAATGTAATTTTAAGCTTATAGGAGGTTCATTCTCTTCTAATTATGGACCCATTTGAGGAGGGCATGGGCTTACATTATGAGGTTAAATTCACTTGATTTCACGAAGTGATCTTTAGGAAGGGAAAAGTTAGGAGTATGCACAATCTGTACTTATGGTTGTTCTATTCTTTGTGGTTGTTGGTTGAAAATGTACTTATGGTTTTTCTTTTCTTCCTGTTGTTGGTTGTTTATTTGTCAATAGGTTGACAACCATGGTGAGGTTGGATGGTTTTCATATATGTCCAACATGAGCATTGTCTAACCATATGAACGATGAGAATGCATGGCATCCCATCTATTGGTATGTCTAAGGAGGTGTGCCATTAGGGACTCCACAATGAATGGTTGCATTCCATCCCACAAGATTTCTTGGGGATTTGGTTGACTACTAGAGGTATTCTCTTTTGAATTCTAGCATATTTATGTTTGCATCATGTGTTTATTTTTTAGTGACTCAACTATGTGGGTAATAAAACTAGTTGTCTCAATAGAGCTCAGACCTTAAGTCATCGTGGTGGCTTGATTGCTCCTTTGCATATGTGCCATTACCGGTCAAGGTAAAATAGTAGCCCCCTGCACACAATGAGTAGATCTAGAGTTCATTTCTGTGGGACATGTGAATTTTTAATCTATGTAATTTTAGCTTTTATGCGCTAAACTTGTTGATCATTTGTTTATTCTTATTTTAGGTTTGATTTAGGTCTTATCCAAACTTCACTATGAAATGTCTAGCATGAATTTCCTATCATTATTATGTTCCATGGACATGTATCTTAGGCAAACTTAGTTTGCATGTGAGTAAATGATTGTTCTCTGTATGGCAGAGTGTGTGGCCCAGTACTGAGTAAGAGGTGTCACATTGGGTATGACCCTCATGTGGGGTTGATGCAATTGGGATCTAGGATCTGGTAGGTGAAAATAAACATGATGGGAATCTAGGAGAGCCATGTAGGGTATTTGTTGGGTTTTAGGGGAGGCAAAGATGGCAGCAGAAACAAAAATTTTATCCCCAAACCAAGAGCTCAAAGAGATCTCGTCAACATCTATATGGTAGGAAGGATGGTCTGTAGAGGTGTGCCTTGTCTCAAGGATTGCTCGGTGAAGTTACCTCACGGCTAGTGCGGTCTTCACCTCCGGTCTTGGACAATGTCTGTGCAGCTCCTGATCACACCCAGACTGATGGATTGACAGTTGTCCTTTGAGTGGCAGAAATCTCCCACCTTTGTAGTAGTCCACACGGGCCACTTGGAACTCTAGTCGTCCTGTCCTACATGACACTGGAAGGAGCCATCCCCTTCTATCAATGTACTAGTCACCGATGTGTTCACCCGCCACCAATTATCATCATGTAGTTGTCTTTTCCTCACTGTGCCTCCCTAGTCGAGTAGCACTTGCTTGGGCTCTCTCAGTTACCACAACCAGAGAGGACAACTTTGCAGAGCAACTGATGTTCTGAGTTGTTCTTGAGAAGCCCCCAGTACCCCTCTATATATAGGAGGGGTCAGGGTCAAGGTTCTCAACCCCTGGCAATGCGGGACTAAAGAGGTAGTAGAAGGGTCTAGAATTTCCATGAATTGATACACTACAACAAGTGAACCAGTCATTTCACAAACGAATCGATCATTTGGGGACTGAACTGATCGATTCATCTCATGAACCGGTCATTTGGGGAGTTGAACTGATTGGTTCATTCATGAACTGGTCGTTTCACTTCCCACGACAGTTCCCAATTGACTTTCTTCTTTCCATTTCCAATTAGTCCAAAGATCAATACTTGTCCCAATCGAATTGTACAAGTGAAACAAATATATTTTCTCACCAACCTAACTTTCCCTAATTGGCACATTTGGTCCAGATGATTCGATCGATTCAACACTTGAACCGTTTGTCTCACTTGACCCTGCCGATCAGTTCAACAGCTTGAACCAGTTAGTTGACAGTTAAGGTTGTGCAAAAATCGGTCAATGCAGTTCTCAATCAATTTGATACCCAAATCAGTTAGTCCAACACTTGAACGTGGTGATTCTGAGTCAAGTCAATTGATTGAATGTTTAATTGAACTACTAAACACATTTAGTAAACAATCTAAACATCATTCGTGGATAAACTCCTCTTCCAGGTTAAATCCTATGTGTGTGACCTTGTAGGCCCATTTCATGTTGGCAGTGAAAGTCCATAACACTTATGACTTCACAAGCAAAGAGCGGTGCCTAGTCGCACATCAGTGCTACCCAAGTGAAAAGGAAAGTTGGAGAACAACTTTCAATCCTACAATCCATGATTGGTGTTACAGTGAATGTATAATTCCTTTGTCATTGATATCCCGAATGAACTCAAGGCATGGAACAATCATCCTTTAAATGTTCATTCACTTCTTTGATCTCAGAGTAGACTGGATGAGATATGTGTGACATTAATATCACATATTGATTCACACATGCATGCACATGCCTTTCTCAATCCTACTCATCAAGTGGCCATGGACATCAAACTCCCTCAAGAGGGATAAATCCCATATCTATCACTCACCCCTCAAAATCCCCATGTGTCAAAGTCACCCAATCATCACCTTTATAACAATCTATATTTCAGGACTGTGTTTGATGATGTCAAAGTGTGCCCAACGACATGTGTTGAGTGTAGTGATTTTAGGTCAAAGAATCACACTCACCACCATCACTATGAGAGCTGACTGTGATTACCAAGTCATGGTTCCATGTGTCACTCTCACGGTGGGTCTGTCTGATACATTTGTTCTCTAACAAGTACCTATGTGCTTGGTTTGGTATCACCATATCATGACTAATGAGATTCTGTCATCAACCAACACACAATCTAGTCTTGTGTGTCGTTGTTGTCTATCAACCTTCCACAATGACATCGGACTCGGGACAAAACAAGAATGTATACTCTTAACATATGTATGATCTCATCATTTAGGTCCTTAACCTAAAAGCATGCGTCATTGAGTAAAAAAATTCTTTAGATGTTCAATTCATTCTGTCATTATCTCAGAACTGACTAAACCATAATGAATTTGAAGCTTGTCTTTGATGTATCAAATCAATCTTAATGTATCCCACCAATCCTCCCATGATTGACTCTCAGGGCATACATACCAACAGACTCCCACTTGCACTGTGAGCCAATCACCCTTGAATCATATTCTCAGTGATCTCCAAACATGTCCCACATGTTCTAGTGCTAACGCAGTGAGTTATGGCAACACTTTTCCTAAGTCGGTATTATTGCATGTCTCACATATCTTCACTGTACGTCCTATGTATGATATGGATTTGTTGTAATATGTGAACCAAAATATTCCTTTGCTAACCTTTAGCCTCATTGCATGACCAAGCACTCCTTACTTGTCATCAATGACTGGAATATCCATAAGTTCATCTTTATGAACTCCCAAATCCATATAATATCCACTGTTGTTCTCTAACACACGGATACTCAACATTTCCTTTTAAAATGGCTTTATTGGAATGTTTCCATTTTCAACACACATTCACTTTTATATATCCCATATATTTTGTGATATATTTTCTGTCTTTTCTGGAAGTTCACATCAGTGTAACTCTTTACAGTGAACCCTTCCTTATTTCCATAGAACTAGTACTTCTCAAGTACTTATCAAGTTCTCATGGTATTCCAATAACCCTTACTGGAACTAGACAGACATCCACTCATCATGTCCCACATACAAGTTATCAGGATGAGCATATCATATTGTCATGTCATACATACAAGATGATAAATGCATTTTATTCTTGCTATGTCCATACATGCAAGATAACAGGATGATTACATACATGATAGATCCATATCTATTCTTTGTGTTCCTATTCTTCATAAGAAGTGGGACACTTGGCTCTGGGATACTAATTCCATGTATCATGGACAAGTTTTCTCCCACTGAATCTGTGTATACTGAACCCTTCAGTACTGGTTGTCAATGTATGCTCTCTCTTTTCCAGGTCAAGAGGTTTTCGAGAACTATCTCTATAGGTCTCTATTCCTATCGCATAGGAAATGTCTCTATCTTCCCTAAAGATAATTTCCACAAAGGATTCCATTCTAGAACATCTCATTCCTCATCAACATGTGGAATGCAAATACACTCCCACTAAATCACATATCCCTTCTTTATCTTTGACATATCAATCAAAACCCTTTGACCATATTATCAAAATAAAGATCTCTTGTTCTGAGTTGCTTATTTTTAATCAATCACATTGATTAGTCCATTCTAACTTATAGACTTCATTTGCATTAATGGATTCATAAACCTTATAGGCTGTGTCACGTACACATCCTTGTTTTATTCCTTATAGGAATGCGATTTTAGTATACGTATGCCAAATCTCTTAGTCATTAAGTTGCAATCGACAAGCATGATCCTTCTCAAAATGTCATCCATGTGTCTTAACACTTAAGACTTATATGTACTTATGGGTTTTATCCCAATGGGTGCTACCACTAAGGTCATACCTTATGGTTCACATGAAAGTCATCTAGGATCTTATGGTCATAAACCATAACTCAAAATCCAGTTCCTCAATATCATCTAGATTGTTGACTCATCATATGACCAACTCATCGTATAGATATTTGAGGTGTATCTATTAAGGTATTTGATAACTCACAACACTTTGTGATTCTTAATATCCTTTATTAGTGTATGGTATTCTCTATTTAAGAAGAATTTAGTTATTTGATAATCATCCTCTAACTCCTTAGAGTATGACTCCTTTTGATTTAGACATCACTATGCCTTAATCATGAGTTCTCTATGATACACTATCATAATCACTCATAAGGTTCTCAAACATTTGTTTTAAGTATCTCATTCATTGATCACATCAAGAATTATTACTTTTACCAAATTTGTATTTCATTCATGATCTTCTTGAACACTTCAAGATATTCATATTAGCATTTCTCTAAACACCATTTGCAGTATTAGCATTTTCTCCAATAGGTATGTAAATACATCATATGTATTATACCTAGTAGGATAATCATTCTCCCACTACCACTAGTGAAGATTGTTTTATCATGTCTAAGATATTCATGTCTCTTAATGGTTCACAACCAAAAGAGTCTTTCTTTATCCATCAACATGGAAACTAGAGATGAATTTCTCATGATAATGCTAATTCGTTGTTTGAGTTATCTATAACTTTTAGGTATCATTTTATCTTATGCATACCAAGTACCACAAGATAAAGAAAAGCATTGCCACAAACATCATATTTTGAAATTGAAACATCAGCTATATTGATAGCCACCTTGTCACTACAAGATGCAACAATAAAATTTTCTATTGGAAAATTGAAATAGCAGTTCTCAACTCTATTTCATTCCCTTTAGGCTGAAATAAACATAAAGGTACTCCTATCTATGGCAGCAACACTTGCTCTAATGATGAGTAATCCTTTCTTAGTCCTTTCACAAAGTCCATCACTTCTTTTTAGATCTTGCATATCATATATGTCAGATCTTCATCTTGGTATCATATACCTCAGATAAAGAAGTGTTTATTTCATGATACTTATGGTGGAGACCTCCATCCCCTCCTTTCATCTTCTTTTGTTCTTCTAGATATTGAGGGAAATTTCTCCTCCCTCGTTCACCCTTCCCATATGACTTGAGGATGAAGATGGCTTGGGTTGCTGGCTAGCATCAAAACACTTCTTTGATTTGCCCTTGACCTTACCTTTAAGACTTACCCTTCATTGATCACATCAAATATTAGTGTTTGTCTTTCTTCATCTATGCCTCTACTGTCCTCAACATGTCCAACAACTATGTCAATGGCTTGTCAAAGTTGTTCATGTTGTAGTTCATCATGATCTGTATGCTTCTCGCAATGCTTGCTGTATCATATCAGTAGCCAACTCTTGTCTTAGAGGGAATCCTAGTTCTAGTTAGGTTTTCCACATACCTAATCACATTGAGTGTGTGAGAACCAACTGAATCTCCTTCTGTCATGACATACTAGGACAGTGCCTTGTCTCATGTTATCTCTGCAACTCATAGTTTAGAGAATACAACATTCAAGCACTACACCTCAATAACATCCTAAAAATACTTCCAGTAAGCATCCCTTTCAGCCTTTGGTGTGGTGGGATTGAGTTCATCTGGTTCTGGTATAACTAGGACTTAGAGTTCATCTGGTTCCAGTAAGCATCCCTTTCACTATATATTATCCCATAACTGACTGAACCAGAATGAATTGGAAGCTTGCCTTTGATGTTAATCAAATCAATCTTAGTGTATCCCACCAATCATCCCATGATTGGCTCTCAAGGCATACATACCAATAGTATCTTCAGTGGATCATAACAATGACTGTTTAGTGGACCCAAATGATTGTCTGGTCCTCGTAGAGACATCTTTGGTGATTTTTGATGTATAGTCATCTTGTCAAAGAGGCATGTCTTTAGTATTTAAGGATCAATCAAGTAGATCATATATGGTTTGATGTTGGTCTGTGAATGCATACAACCAGATGTTAGTTATGAGTGTTAATATTAAAGTTACTCCTCAGTCCAGACACCCTTGTGTAGGCATAGTGGAATGGAAACTTAATAAGTAGTCACTCTCATATTTTCACTTTGTCTATGTATTGTACTATTCATCTTTGTTTTCATCATGTAACTTATTTTCATACAAGAAACTCTTGAATTAGTGTATTTTTAGCAAAAATTGCACCAGAGTTGTATGTTTGAAATATTACATTACAGTTAGGAGGACAAATCATGGTGTGCATGTTTTAGATATCACATCCTTATGACTCAAAAATGTTTATTTGTGATGGAATTAGTGTGCTAGGGATCATTTTTTACCAGACAAGTATTGGTATTCTGTGCCCCACAAAGTGCCTCATAGAATACTCTATTCTATGGTACATGTCATGTGAACTATTAAAGCAACCCATGGGTACTGAAGATATGAATTTGAATTTTCTCTCCAAGCATTTTTGGATGATGTTTGACGTTTTGGATGTCTATATTGAAAACATTTTGCCTAATTATTCTCCATCCCTTCACTCATTTGGTATGTTAAGTCAACTGATTCTATTGATCCTTTCATAGTCACTCATGTTCCTATCGTGAGAAGTCTTGCCATGAAATTGTCCTTGGTGCAGTGATGAAAACTAACATGTCAAAGATAAAGTATGTGGATCTAGATAGATTCAAATGACTCTAAACCTTCATAACCTTACATATGTTCATGTCGTTGAGGTATTGATGTTGACAGCTGTTCACTTTTGGGATCCTCGGAGTCATAAATTCCCCTTTATGAACAAAATGTTAATGCCTAGCTAGAGGATAAGGCCAAGATAATTCTTTAGAATTTGGATGACTGTTGGTCAATTATTCTTGAGAAGTCAAGATAGTCTGATGAGTTTTCTATCAATTTGGGTTCTATCACACCCACTGCCTTCTTGAAAAAGCTTTTGAATGGTCACTTGTGCATTGATAATAATGTGAAGAAAGGGATGAAACTTTTTCCAAAGGTTTATTATTAAAGGTATCCATCAAAATAAGTCATTTAAACCATTATAATATACTCCCAAATGGATGACAATTGAGTCAATAGGCTATATGTTATCATGCCAATTATTGTTGTACTATTTTAGGTAGACACAAAAATTAATATTCACATTTCCAAAAATATTGACACAAACATGGATGAAATGCTAATTTTACAAAGATAATATTAGGATGGAAAATGTGAGACCAATGTTTTTTATGTCACATGGTTGATAAATAAAGCAGACTAATCAATATTATCATCTTTGCATTCCTATTTTTGAAAAACAAAAGTCAAACCAAATTGTTAAAGACAAAATATATACAAGAAATCAAATTTAAATGAAATAATTAACCAATACAAAAATTACATTATGTAAATTATGAAAAATCTCAATTCCTCAAAGTACACAATTGTACAATGTGTAACTTGTAGTGTTTTACTTCACAATTCTCCACAAAGTTTATTAAAAAGTATCAAAAGAGACACAATTGTTTTAGATGTCTATACTTGACTGAACTTGTACATGTTAGGAACACATAAATCTTGTTTTAATAATTATTACTTTTTTTGAAATCTTGTTAAAATTCTTGTCTAAACAAGAGAAATGGTAAATATAAACATAAAAAACTCATATTGTAATTGTGTCCTATGTGTATTTCCATACTTTCTTTAGACATTCTAACAAACATTACTCCCATTGCATCTAGTCTTCTTTACCTAAATCTCATTCTAAGTTTATTACCTCCATAAATAAAAAAGAAAGTCTATTACCTCAATGGTGGGTGATTTTTTTCATAAAACAAGATGACTTCTCTTCTCTAGCTCACCCACTAGTTGAGGAAGAACTAGTGTAGTATTTTTTCAACCACACCTCCGCATTCTACAAAGTTTAAGAGTTGAACATTTGCCAAAACACTATTATAGGTAGTAAATATGAATCCAAAATCCTACCTTAACATTATATTGGCATGATATCAGTATCCACAAAACCAATATGAATTTTTCATCTAAAACCATTCCAAGAGTCACGATAAACTTGTGAAATCTATAGATATTCAAAAATACACATGTAGGGCATCCACATAAAATACTCTAAACTACCCTATATTTATTTTATTATTTCCATCATGAGTTAGAGATCAAATAAGTACCCGCGCAAACCATAAAGATTATGAGCACCAAAAAGGAGTTCAAGATATTCTAAAATCAGACATATAATTATGTTAGTTTGGGTTATGATGATACCGTTAAAAAGCATATAGGTGTGGCCATGTACTCTTTTAGATATTGGGGCACATTGAAGCAGTTTCTTAGAAGTTAGATGTTATGCTTAGATCATGACTTAAAAATAGGTATATGTGAGTCTTCTCTATCCCATTTGGTTTAAATGGTAAGTTTGGTAGGTTTTATAGTTGTAGTTTGTGCATTCAATATCATGTTTAAGCATCCAGAAGAAAGGTTTTTGGTAACAACTAAATGCTCTCTTTTGCAGTTTAATAGGACACCTCTCCTATTCAATGTAAACTTATTTAAAAATAGAATGTATTTAACTTATCAACAATGTCAGTGGTTTAGATGGTAAGGTTGGTTTGTTAGTTATTTTGTAGGTTGCAAGTTTGATACCCAATTGGAACACACAGAGAAAAGATTTATGGAAACAACTTAACACTCACTTTGAAATTTGTGATAGTGATGAATCTCTCCTCCTCTAAATTAAAAAAACTAAAAAGATCTTCCCTATAAAAAAATTAGTAGAAAACCTACTCGCTTGACCACAATGTGGTTGTCGTCACTTTAGACAGATAAATTTGATTTTAGAGTTAAATAAAATTTTTGCATATAGAATGTTTGATTTGACATTTTCTATTAACTAGGTTCATTTTTTATGGAAAATGATTGAACAATATTGAACTGAGTTGCATATGGACTTTGGTTGGGTAGTCTAGCCTATGGTAACCATGAAATTTCCATGAGGGCAACGTTTAATCAATAATTTCTATGTATATATTCTTTTAACATGTTAAGTTAGTAACACAACAAATGAGAACCATGTTGTGCAAGTGCCTTGAGGTTATTTTTCTTTGTTCTTGATTATTTTATCATGTACCAATACAACAACAACTATATCAAGCATTGTGGGAAGTCAACATAAGCCATGATCCTTGAGGTTGCAAGATCTATTAATGGAGAAAACAATATAGAAGGAAAGTCTCCCACACAATAATGTAAATTTTGTTAACAGTGTTGGCCTAGACTCATAACAAATAATTATATAAGGAAACATTGAATAGATCGTGTAGATTAGAGGCACAAATAGATATGCTCAAGATTGAGGCAATAACAACTAACCATCTCTAGTGGCCACAAAGGTTGAAATATAAATTATGATACATTCATATATGCCACCTACAACAATTTTTGGTGTAAAACTCAGATTTTAGATTAGGGTTGAACCAAGGTGAGAGAAATGCAAGTAATAAACAATCAACAAATGTGACCAATGCTATAGTTCTACCATATACCATCTTAACAAGTAAAAAGTAAAACTATATTATACTTTACAAGTAATACTAACCCCCCAAATATATAAGATAAGGAAGATAATAACACACATACTAGATTAATAATTTGGCTTTCCATCAAGGTGTGCACCATAAGATAGAATTTCATTAGCAATATACATTGTTGGCTAAAATAATATCAAATTTATATGGTGATTGCTCCCTTATGTAGTTATTCTCATCATTATTCTCAAACACCGATTAAACCTCTATGGTACATAAATCTTAAAAAGAAATTTTAGTGGATAATGTGAAAGAAAATAATATCCCACAATGATATCAACCATTTCAAGGGAAAATTATATATATATATGCATGTATCGTTTATGTCTATAATGGATATAGATAGATTAATAAGTGTCTATCATATTAGGATGTATTCTTAAGAGATTCATCTATGAAGTGCTCAGGACAATGAAACATGAGACAGTGGTGGCGGTGCTGGAGGAGAAACCAACTAAAGGAATTGTCCACCTAGAAGACCTCCTCCTTGATCTCATTGAAGATCAGATACAAGGAGAGTGTCTTTTAGTATACAAGTTGTGAAGGAACCAAAACAAAAAAAGTTGCTTATTCTCTCCTCCTCCAGAGAACCAGTCCTTAAAGCGAAGGGACATATAAGTCAGAAATGGAACAATTATCTACCCTAAATTTGTTCCATAGAAGAATGCAATTAAGTGGAAGCAATCATAAGTGGGCTACATAGTTGATCTTAAACCCCATTGTCCAACCTTAAGATCGAACTCCAAAAAAATGGAACGTGAAAGGAAACTTTGAGATCTTCTCAAGAGGCAATGGTTATTTCATCATCAATTTCTTAGATCATATAGATCTAGAAATAGTCACTAACAAGGGTATGTGGTTTGTTGTGGGTAAGATACTTATCATCAAAAAGTGAGCAAGAGGTGAATCACTAAAGAAGCTTAAAATTGTAGAGATACATGTACAAAAAAAGATATATGATCTACCTCTCAATCTATGGGATGATGATATCTCTAGTATGATTTGGTCCTATACTACAAAGCAATTGAAGACTGATAGACTAACTCAATGATTTAGAAGATTGGACTTTGTTAGAATGCTCATTCCCATGCTGAGTGATTCTAATTTTCCAACTAGTATCACTTTGACTAGTTATAATGGTGTAGAAGATATCTTGATTCTGGAATACAAATGGTTTCAAAGTAGATGTTCAGTTTTGGAACGTTTGGACATGATAAATATTGTTATGAAAGAATCAAGGATACTTCTCTGGCTAATTACTCATGCTAATAGTGTAAAGAAGAATCTAGAAAATGGTCAGAGTGGTTATAAACTAAATTCAAATAGAAGAACTAAACCATGTCTAGAGTTCCTACAAAGAGTAATGAGAGCCCACGAATCTGGTATTCTTCTACCTCCTAACAAATTTCAAACTCTCTTTGTCGATCAAATAGACTCAGAGAAAAGAACCCCAATAAATAGTTGAAATATCTGAAACCCATTCTATTATCTTTTGGAACATCAGGGAACTCAATAAGCCAAGGAGGCAAGCTTATATTCAAGACATCGTATAAATAACAAAAATAGTATTTTTTGCATCCTTGAATGAAAAGTCAGAAAGAACAAGATTTGAAATATTATCAATAGAATATGAAACTCAGTTAACTAGATTTATAACCACATAAAACAAGATTATTATACGGTTATTGATGTCTAGATAAACCTTCTTATTGATGTCAACAAAGGTTTGGAAATCAGATCAGCTTGTCCATTGTTGAATTGATAATAACAGTAATAATTTTTGTTTATATGTTGTTTATGGTCACAATAAGTATACTTCTTGGATTAGTCTATGGGATGATTTTAATGATGCAAATTCTAACATATCTAACCCCTAGATCATTTGTGGAAATTTCAATTCCATAAGATTTGCTTCTGATAGATTTGGTAAGCACTAACCTTTGGTTTCTGCCATGAAAAAGTTCAATGATTGTGTTGCTTTTTAATCTAATTGAATTACATTTGAAAGGTTTTAACTTCACCTGGGATAACAAACAACAAGGCCAATCTTGTTATGTCAAGAATTGAAAGGGTTTCCTATAATATGGATTTTTTTAACAATAGTGCTAGTTTATGTGGAGATATCACTCATACTATTCATAGTGATCATGGAATCATATTTGTTCATATGAATGACAATATTGACAAGATGAGAACTCCTTTTTGCTCTATTAATGCTTGGGATGACACATTAGATAATTTGTATATTTTTAAACATGCTTGGCAATATGAGATTATTGGGAATCCAATGTATGTGGTGTGCCAAAAACTCAAGAAAGTCAGATATCCTCTTTATAAATGGAACAAGGATGTGGTTGGTAACATTTTTGACAAAAGAAAAACTCATTGAAGATGAAGCTTGTCAGTTCAAGAGTATCTTGTTAAAATTCCTAATGGTTCTCAATGAGAAACGTACCAAAAAAGGAAGAAATCCACTTAAGCATACGACGCTAAAGAGAACCTTCTAAAATAGAAGTCGAGAATTAAATGACCCTAATTGGGAGACAGAAACTCTAAATATTCAAATGTCTTAGAATTAGAAGAATTGGAAATACTATTAGATGCATGTGAATCGGTGACTCTCTAAATATGACCTTGATAATATTTAGACTCATAGTACTTATTATTATAAAGATGTTTTCAGCAAAAGAACAGAGGTCATTGGCACATGGGATGATGATATTTGTTTTTCTCCATTTTTTGATGGTCATATAGCTTTTCTATGCCAACTTGTGAAAATGGAAGAGACTCAAAGAGTCATTTTTCCTTCTAATAGGGACAAAGCCCTGGGCCCTGATGGTTCCAACTATCTTCTCTTCATGTTTCTTAGAGTATTATTGGTGATGATGTGTCTAGATATTAGAAAAAAAATCAGAAATGGCATAAAGAAGTCAACAACATGTTAATTACACTTATCCTTAATTCTATGATGATTCTAATGTCAAGGATTGGCAGCCCATAGCTCTGTGTAATGTTCTTTATAAAATAATTTTACAAATTCCAGCCAACAAACTTCATCCATTTTTTCCTCATCTCATCAATGAAGCTCAATGTGCTTTTGTTAAAGCAGTTCGATCTCTGATGCAACTTTACTTGTTAATTACTTTATTAGTACCATAATGAAAAACTCTACTCCAAAAAATTGAATTAATATTGATCTTAAAAGGGCTTATGACTCTAGGGATTGAAACAATCTCACAAATATCCTGTATGCCATGAGATTCCCTCAATGTTGGATTACTTGGATTGTGAGATTCTTAAAACGATCAATCGTCAAATTATTTTCAATGGATTATTTTCAATGGTTCCGCTACTGGCAGTTTTTTTCCTTCAAGAGATATTTGTCAAGCGGACCCCTTAGCTCATTATTTTTGTGTCTATGGGAGGTCTGATAGATTTGCTCAACAATGCAGTGGTCTCTAATCTCATCAAATCAATTGGGGCAAATCATGATATTGATGTATCACATATTTTATTTGTTGATGATATCATCTTCTTTGGTGAATCTAACCATATCAATGCCAAGAACATTTGCAGGAATATGAAAGATTTTTGAGATTATGTCTGGAATGCAAATTAGTAATGAAAAAGTTTGTTTTCTTTGAATAAGTTCACTATTGTCCAGATGATCAAAAATAAATCTGAATATTTATAATGGGAATTTGTCAATAAAATATCTTGAACTTTCTCTCTTTCATGGTAGAATCACCTCGAGCTTTTGTGTTCCTACCCTTGATAGAGTTAGAAAAAAGGTTGGATGGTTGGAAGATTATGCAGCTTTCCTTTGCAGGTAGAATAGAACTTGTTACATCTACTTTATCTTCGTGACCCTTATATTGGGCTTTGTCCTTTCCTTTCTCTATTAGCGAAATTGATGATATTGATTAGCACTATTAGGACTTCTTGTGCGGAGGTGTTGGCCTAAACAAAACGTTCATATAGTTAATTGGAAGCAGGCGTGTCTTCCTAAAGCTGAAGGAGGTACTGGAATTAGACTTTCTCTGGAGGTAGTTAAAGCTTGCATTTTTAAGAAGATATGGAACATAGCAACCAAGAAAGATGGTCTATGGATGCAATGGGTACGTGGAAAATATTTTAAACGGACGCGATTTGAAGCTGTAGGTTTGCTTCAAGCTCATCTTGGGTTAGGAAGCAAATAGTTCGCAATAGAGAGTCGGTAGTTCGAAGTTTGACCTTTTTTGTTGGTAATGGGGCTCATATTTCTCTTTGGAGAGACCTGTAGATTAAGGGGGTAGATATCTTGAAGAAGTAATCAGATTTGATTCTATTCTAAATCTAGGTAAAGGGAAAATTTATTTGCATCGCTTATCTATTGCTTAATGGTGAATGGATTTATCCTAAATCCAGAAAACATTTTAGTATCATTGATGAGATTAAAAGGCATTGCTCCTCGTAGTAATAAAAAAGATGATCTTATGAAAATCAGTGACAATGTCTCGAAGAAGTTTAGGGATTTTTACAAGGAGCAACCTGTTAGTTGGGAAACTTGGATATGGAAAACTGAGGCTCTTAAAAGGATTTCTTTTTTCTAGGTTGGAGGGTCTTCCTGAATAAGCTGCTTACTCAAGACCATCTTCAAAGAAAGGGATTTCAGTCCCCCCCCCCCCCCCATGTGTAATCTCTGCAGGTGTGATGATGATAATTTCTGTCGTCTTCTTTTTTTCACTGTCAATATGCAAAGACGTGGTTGAAGGCAGTGAGTGGAAATTACTTGATTAAAGCTCATGTGGCAATGGATGAAGTTTGCATCTATACGAGACAAAGGTCTAGATGTGTCATTCTATTTATTTTCACGCGATCTGAAGTATCAGGGGCTACAACGTTTCTAAGGGAGAAAGATTAGTAAATAAGATTCGTGGAATAGATTAAAGACAGATATAGATATGTCCGTGTAGTTTTCTTTAATTCTTCGTTTCCCCCTTCCTGTATAGTCCATCTGTATATAAAACTCTTCTTTTATTAATGAATACGAGGCAACACGCTTTAAGGATCAAGAAAATATCTATCGATTGTTATTCAGTCAATAAACCTTGTGATACATTAAGAACCTAATTATTAACGTTGAAAATGACTGCTCGTCAAGAATTAAACAACAAGAGTTTCCAACTCTATGGCATGAAAAATATTGCAAAAAATAGTTAGTTGAATATAAAAGTATATGAAAATGAAGTTAAGATCATATCTTCTCAATCTTCAGGTAATGGACCGAACTGTAAATTGGCTAGATAATGATGGTTGAGGGTTTGTGAAAGGTAGAAGTCCAAGTTATATAGATATCAAACTAGTCATGTTAGCCTAGTAGTTAATCATCTAGGGACTACTTATTCCTTGAGAAATAAATTCCTCGTGTAAACAAATCAAATATTAATAAAAGGAGTCTCAACTATAACTCTCAAAGATAAAAAAATATGGGACAAAACATATAAAATGACGTCGAATTTCATCATGGTAGCATCTTATTGCAAACAACCTACACTTCAAGTTGAGCATTACAACATTATTAAACTATGATTGCTTCTTCCTTCCATGTGCTTAGTTCCACCAAAGTCTTCCCATCATTCTCAAAGAGCACCTTTGATCATGTACTACTTTCTCCACAAATATTCTAGGATTGATGTTAAGCGCATTAAACATCATAAATATATGAGAGTTTTCTCCGAGCATGTGTTGTATCTGATCAGCCTCTTCTGACCATTGTCGGAAGAATCCTTCTTTATTTTCTTCATCTACAAATGATACTGCCACAACTCTTGCTTTAAACAACTTCCAATACTAACTTACATTTCTCATATGAAAGTTATTTGTTCCTTTGTCATAATCCTACTCAAATTCCTCCTCTAATAGTATGCTTGATATGGCCTCCTACTATTGATCATCATCCATTAATCTGAACAATGTCATCATTAAAATCATATTTGAACTCTTCTCCCACCTCCATCTCAAGCAATAGACCCCGCAGACTATTGATGCTAAGATAGGTATTGCAAAGGCAAGTAGGAGGAAGAGAAAAGGGACCAACAAGGGAATATTTGAAGCTTGGCAAAGGAGGCAGTACTTGGAGGGTAACTAAGACCTTAAGAATTGGGATGAAGTCATCGCTAGAGGGAGTGTGGGGCATAGTGGGGCAAGTGCCCCTCCCCGCCAACAAATAAATAGTAGTCGTAATTGTCCCATTTCAACTCTGTAAAATTTGTTTAATAGTACTATATACTAAAATTTGACCAGATAATACTTTAAATAATTGAATCAAGAAAAGAATCCAAAAAATCACTTCGTCTATACACAATCCATAAAAATAAATTATGTTGACTCAAATACCCGCGACTATTTAGTTAAACAAAATATGTGTAAGATAGTCTATTAGAAGCACTTTTTTTCCAGAAATACATGCATGACAAAGTGCTTAACACAAAAAATTGAAAATATAATATAATATATTAGCAGGCAAATATATTTATTAATATAATTAATGATATACAAATTGGATCCCTAATATAATTAGGATTTAAATAATAAAAATTAATATTGTTTTAGAATTTATATATAGTTAAATACAATGTGAAAGCAACCTCTATCTTATGGTTGTGTCAACCATTATCACACCAAAAACTATTTTTTCAATGACAATCTGGGTTTTGGAGTTTGTTTTATGGCTATCACCATAACATGTACTCCTTGTAGTCTTGAAGAGAAATACATATGATGTTTGTCAATAGTATTTTTTTGGATCTAGGGCTCTAGAGGGGAGTGAATAGAGCTTCAAAATTCTCAAAAGAATAGTTAAAAGTTCAATTTATATCAATTCAAACCAAAAGCTTAAGTACAATTTGAAGTCCTATCTAAGAGAGAGTTTGAAACATCCACTTGGACAAGGTGATTAGAGTGATTCCAATCTCCAAACTAGGAGATAGTCAATACACTACCTAGAGAGGTCAACCTCTAGGACTTAGCAACTCATGTATACTTATATTCCTTCATAAGAGATACAAGGAGATCACCATACATCCAAGGACTTACCTACTCAAGACAAGAGTCTTTCACCTACACAAGGACTTACCTACTTGATCAAGATATCTTCATCCTTCAACAAGGGCCTACCCACACTTGCATCAAGTCTCTGGCTTGATTCTTTGCCTTGCCATTATCCTTCACCTGGAGAAGATCTTCACCTCTTATTCAACCTTGAAGAAGAACAACAACTTCACCTTCACTCGAAGTAGCTTGCTTCAACCTTTTCTCTTTGAGAAAGGGGATTGGGAAGATGGAAGGAATGAGAGCTTTAAAAGCACATGGATGTAGCTCTCTTATAACATTCTTAACTCACTTATAATCATGAAATACTTTGTAAATGAGAGAGAGAAAGGGGCTCAAAGGGTTGCAAAACACTCAATTATAGTAAGGACTTAGGATAGCATGAATGAGCAAACTTGGAATCAACTCCAAGGGGTCCTATTTATAGACGAGGGTGTTCCTTTGAGTGTGGGATCACTTAAGAACTAAAAATAGACATTTTACAACTTGAAACATATCTTTTTTCATTTACAACAACTCTCCAATGGTTATACTTACTTTTTTACATTTTCTGTATAGTACATTCGGTCGAGTTTCAATAAAGGTAACTCGACCGATCCACTAACCGAAAAAGCCAATTTTCAAACTATCGGTTGAGTTTGTTCTAGGAAACTCGACCGATGAGTGAAAATTAGTTTTGCTTAGTTGATCGATCAGTCAAGTTCTGTGAGTGCACAACTTGACCGATTGATCATTTCAAAAAATCTATCACTGGATCGATCGAGTTTCCAACTCGACCGACAAAGTGCATGTGAACAAATTTTCAAAATGATTTTTGAGTGACCAAACCTTGGAATTAAGTGTCCCTGGTTTTTTTTCATCTTAGTTACAAGTCATATCATAAATACAAGTGATTACATAATTAATTTAAGGTGATTTGGAGTGATTTTCCAAATTACACACTTGCATTGCTTTTGACTTGAACTTAGACAAGCTAGCGCTAGTGTAATTTGATCATTTTCATGTACTTAAAGCATGAGATCAATCTTGAACAAATATATTAGATACATAGGAATGGAATGGTTAAGTCATTATCAAAATATGGACAATGTATAACTCTCAAATCAACATTCTCCCCCTTTTGACAATGACAAACCATTTCTCAACATATTGAAAAGGATATGTAAAGTTGTACCCTAGCCTTGTGAATTGTAAGGGGATTCATGATTTTAACAATGTGAATTGCTCCCCCTCAATCTATGCTCATTCTTTCCTACATATTTAGTCTCTCTACACAAAGTAATATAACACATTACTATATGGTCCTTTAGCAAGTCACATGATAAAGCGTATATTGAATAAGAAAAGGATCACATAGACAATAGAAGCAATATGGTTGATCTTCAAAACATTGAACTTCTCTCCCCCTTTTGACATTATCAAAAATGAAGGGGGGTAGAAGAGAATAAAAGTAGGTCTTCTCCAAGCAAATCAAAATAAGCATACACAAGATAAAACATGCAACCCCATAACATACATCAAACAGAGATGAGAGAAATAAGAAATCTAAGTCATAATCAAAATATGGGAAAAATGGCACCAACTGATGAGAGATAGTAAATCAAAGAGTAAGTGTACATATGATTAAGATTACAACACATATAGAATGTTGTCAACAACAACTAAAAACCAAAATGATAAAACTAACATCATGATAGAAATAGTACATCTCAGATAATGTGCCCAGATGTTTTTAGTACAAAATAGTATAGAAAGATATATATGATCAGCATCTACAGACTAAAAACTAAAACATCTACATGTCTGGGCTATCTAAGTCTAGACGGTCATCATCACCAGCATCAACATCATCATATGAAGCTTCAGGCTCGTAGTTCTCATTATCATCTGAAGGTGTAACAGAGGCAACAACATCACCTTCATCACCAGAGCCATCAGTAGATCCATCAGAACCATCATCACCATCATCCTCAGATGCCTCCTCATCAGTAGAAGAAACTTCCTCATCATCATGATCTGCATCTCCTCATTGACAGAGGAACTGAAGCCATGACCGGGCCACCTGGCATTCTGCTCATCCCAAAATATACCAAGGTCATGTAACTCTTTAGCTTGTGGAAAAGTAGTAGAAGAAGTGCCAAGTCATGCAAGAAAGGTAGCTATAGGACCAGTAGAGAGACGTAGCACATCAGGGGTAGATCTACCAAGAGTAGATGGTGTACCAGTGGAAGTAGCAGGTGGAGGGACATGGTAAAAGTGATTGTATGCATAGGATGCATAATCACCTCCTGGATAGGGCTCTTAGGCAGGGTAAGGATGGGCACAATATAGGTTCATGGTAGACATGATAGCACATATATCCCAATACATGTGCTCTTGAACCTGAAGGTTATACGCCTGCTGATGCATCATGTAACACATGAGGGTTTCATTTGATACATGAAAAGAGGTGCAGGCAGGTCGGGATGGCTAATTTGGTGGAGGTGCACATGCCATGTAGAGGATCCATATGTGGTAGAGGAAGGGGAAGGCACACTCCTCCTTTTTGGTCAGGTTTTAATGGAGGTCATGAAAAAGAGATTTTCTAATGGTAGTGTGAAAAAGACCACAAGTCACGGCTGGGTAGAGTGGGTGGATGCCAGGGGTGTTCTTACCATAGTCAAAGAAGATCATGTGGTGGAGTACATATGTGGTGCAACATTCAAAACATACATCATTAACTAAGTGGAAGTGATCACTAGCAGCAGATTACTGAAAATCACTGAAAATTTAAACCTTTTGCAAAGAGATCCATACACGGGAAAACTATTTTATCAAGAACCAATGTATTTCATTTACATCCTGGTTCATAAGCATATCACATGTACTATCTCTTCTCGATAATTACATACAACAGTTGCTTTGCCAGAATTATACATAAGCAACTCAAAATCTCAAGGCATCAAGCCAAAATCTTAGATTGATGTATTAAAAGTACTAACTACTAACTCCGAGGACCTAAGAGTACAAAGACGACATATAAGAATTCTATCTAAAAGACATGATAGACAATACACTCAACCTGAGCTATCACTGTTGTCACTGCTACTGTTGATGTTCTTCCTCTGCAAGATATTCTCAGTCTCCTTCGTGCTTGTCCACCTAAAAATGTTGGATCCAACGGGGGTGAGACAATTGTAATTGCCCCAGCGAGAGATATAACTCTCCACGAAAACATTATTATTGCAGTTTAATGATATAAAACTGGGTAGAGGATAAGAAGTTTAAAGCATTCTCATCTTTTAAAGCATTGCAACTATTTATGATAGAACAATAGATCATCTATTCTCTTAATAAGGAATAGGAAGAACATGTATATCATTTATCCATCATATTATTCCATCATGTCAAACTTCTCTTGTGATATTCATTATCTTGATATGTCACCCATGAGACATTCTTGTTTCAATTTTTTGGCCTGAGCCAATCTGCTAGACAGATATGGGATTATATCTACCATGTACTCATATATCATTAATGTAGGCATTGGGTTATTACCAATCATGTGTCATCATTACAGGCATTGGGTTATTACCAATCATGTGTCATCATTACAGACATTGGGTTATTACCAATCCTGTGTCATCATTACAAGCATTGAGCCTCTACCAGGTATTGGACTCTTCCAAACCTGATTACACCGCCAGGCATTGGATGCTACCAATCCTAATTTCACTACTAGGCATTGGACTTTAACCAACCCTGACTACACATCCATGCATTGGACTTTAACCAATCCTGATTACACAACCAGGCATTGGACTTTAACCAATCTTGATTACACAACTAGCCATTGGACTCTAACCAACCCTAATTACACAACCAGGCATTGGACTTTAACCAATCCTGATTACATAGCCAGTCATTGGACTTTAACCAACCCTGATTACACATCCAGGCATTAGAATCTAACCAATCCTAATTACAGGATTCATGCCTCTGCCAGGTATTGGACTTTAACCAATCCTGATTACATAGCCAGGCATTGAACTCTAACCAATCCTGATTATAGGCTTCATGCCTCTGCCAGGTATAGGACTTTAACCAATCCTGATTTCACAGATCATGGAATATAAATTCCTTTAACTCATCATTGATCATCACATCCTTCTCTAGGCTCTAAACCCTGAGGTTAGCCTTCATAGCTTTTCACATTCTTTATTGAATACAATTGTTCCTTTTATTAAGTTTATTAAAACATTATCATTTCTTACAATAAACTTTTATAATTATCTTGGCACCTCTCACTATGCCACAATTGTTCTCATGGCTCATAAGGCCCATAAAGCATCTTGTCACCTCTCACTAGGCAACATCTAACCATATGGCTCACAAGGACATTAAACATCTTGTCACCTATCACTAGGCAACATCTAATCATATGGCTCACAAGGCCACTACACATCTTGTCACCTATCACTCGACAACATCTAATCATATGGCTCACAAGGTCATTACACATCTTGTCACCTCTCACTAGGAAACCATAACATATTACCTCATGTAATACAATAGTAACACCACTATTCCCTTAATAGGGTTAGGGCTTACTATTCACATTACATTAGGGTTTATCATGTCCCATTACCCAATCTAGGGTTAGGGTTTCCCATCTCACATTAATTAGGATTTCATATTTATCAAATCAACCTTAATATGTTTCTCCACACCTCTAGGAGCATCCATTAACATCTCGGGTATTCAATCATGTTTATTACTCTTAACATTTATCATTAATTGATTATCAATACAAGGAATGAGTTCTTTTCTCATCCTTATCATGGTATGATTACATCATACTCATTAGTTTGACTTAACCCCATTCTCAAGGTATATTAGCCTATGCTTATCAAAGTATATCAAACTCATTACATTTCATTATAACAATTTACATAACACACTTCATGTGTTTCTTGTCCAAGTATATCGGATTTGAGGTGCATCAAGGTATTTCAACCCTGGAATGTTAAAAGTGATATCTATCATATCTTGATATATCACTTTCCTCATCACTTCCAACTTACTTGAGTTATCAACTTATCTTGGATTAAGGTATTTCCCATCTTAATACTCTCATCCACTAGCCTATCACTTTTACCATGAAGTGCATAGGTCACACACAAGAATGGTCCAACTATCTTCAATGATATGGACTCATTCTAGGTTAAGGCATTGTTTACTATAAGATTTCCTATGATCAACCAACTTAGGTATTTTGCTTATCAATGTATTAGTCACCATTCTGTTATTAGTATTAGGGTCTCCCATACCATCACCCTTTATTAGGGTTAGGATTTCACATAGCATCACCCTTCATTAGGGTTTCTCATGGAATCATCCTCAACTAGGGTTTCTCATAGAATCACCCTCAACTAGGATTTCTCATGGAATCAACCTCAATTAGGGTTTCTCATGGAATCACCCTCAACTAGTATTTCTCATGGAATCACCCTCAATTAGGGTTTCTCATGGAATTACCCTCAATTAGGGTTTCTCATGGAATCACCCTCAATTAGAGTTTCTCATGGAATCACCCTCAATTAGGGTTTCTCACCCTCAATTAGGGTTTCTCATGGAATAACCCTCAACTAGGATTTCTCATGGAATCACCCTCAATTAGGGTTTCTCATGGAATCACCCTCAACTAGGATTTCTCATGGAATCACCCTCAATTAGGGTTTCTCATGGAATCACCCTCAATTAGGGTTTCTCATGGAATCACCCTCAATTAGGGTTTCTCATGGAATCACCCTCAATTAGGATTACCTCCTTACCCTAGATTAGGGTTACACCTAGAATTGCCCTAGATTAGGGTTAATGTTCATCAATCTTCTTAATTAGGGTTTCATGATCACTTCATCAAAGATCATACCCTAAAATCTTAGTTTATTCATATTGAAGGTGTTTGAGGCTTATCCATTACATGATTATCCTACATGTATGGATTCCTCTCACTCTCATCCTCTCTAGGATGTTGACTATGTCAAACTTGGATAAATTAGGTCAACGAACCCTTTAATTAAATACATTCAATTAGGGTTGACACAGTGTATTGAAATGTTACTTACTTAAGCTTCAGGGATTAACTCATCTAGGGTTACCAATTACTTAGTACCTTAAAGGTACAACCCTAGTGATTATCTTTGAGATAAATCAGTAACAACCATAGGGTCATTTTATCTTTCATCACGTTAGGTTTCCAATTGTCTTAATATACCATCACATTGAAACATCCAAACGTTCTTGACCATTGATGCTCCAAACAGTTTGAAACCATTTAAAACCAAATGGTCCTGATACCGTTTGACCCCAAAGGGTTTCAAGACCATTTGGACTCAAACAGTCTCAAGACTGTTTGGTCCAAACTTCACTTGAAACCGAAAATCCAAGCAACTAAACTGATTAGGGTTTTGCATCAACAATTCCTTCATCAATTGGATCATTGAAGTCCATCAATGTATGATCCTTGGATCTTCAACCCTCAACTGCAACCATTAATCATCCAAATGGTTTTGGTTTGACTTTGTCCAAATGGTTTGAAACTGTTTAAGGCTCCAAACGGTTTTGACCTAACTGTCCAAACGGTTTGAAACTGTTTAAGATTCCAATCTATTTTGAACTTACTTGACCAAACGGTCAACTCAACCCAAAAGGTCAACTCAACATGTCCAAACGGTTTGAAACCATTTAAGGCTTCAAATGGTCAACTATCCCATTCAGTCAACCATGTTCAAACGGTTTGTAACTCCACCTCCAAACGGTTTGCAAACCGTTTGGTTGGTGAAACCGATTGGACCAAAAGTGTTGAAAACGTTTGCAACTAAAAATTGTTGAGACGTGTGCTTATGATGATTTCATCATCATCAAGCTTCAACCCCTCGAATTCTACTACCATTCTCATGATAGTTTCATCAATTATTCAAAGGAATTGCAAGAAGAACAATTGAACATAATGGATTGAGGAATTGAATTCGATAATAATGAATAAGGGTTCAAGTTATAAAACCTGCCTTCATTTGAGATTCTAAGCTTCAACCTCCACGTATTTAATGGTGAAAGTAACACCTTCCACTATCCCAAGCTCATCCTTAAGATTTGAGTGAAAAGGAATGGCTAGAATTGAAGATGGGATGGAGATAAGAAGAAATCATGCATTGATTTTCGATTTCCACCATGAAATCAAGGTGAAAAGAGATCATAGAGCTTACCTACAGGTTGGGGGTCGTCCTCCTATAGCTCCTAAGCTCCCTTGGTCGTTTTGCAAGCAAAGAGTGAAAGTGGATTCGAAATTCCCCTTTCCATCTATGGATAAATGAGCTTATATGCATTTTTATTAAAATTCATTCTAAGAGAGAGAAAGTAGGAAATAACTACTCCATTTCCTTGCCACTTGCCCTCTCCTCTTTCTTGCATACAAGGCTATCTTCCTTGCCTATTATTCCTTTCAATTATCCATGAAATAAAGAAAAGCAATTTAAGCACCTTAACCCTTATAATAATAATATCCTAAAGTTAGTGGATACTTATTTTTCTTTTAATAATGTGGGTGAGTTATCCACTTCCTTTAGATATTTTCGTGCCTTTGCAAGGCACATGGTCGTACATACTTTTTCAAAATCATCCCTCACCTTTTGGTTGAAGGGCTCTTCAATTAATATATTTATTTTTGCATTAAATTGAAATAAAGTTCCAATTATGCTTAAATCTTGATTATTTTAATATCAAGATTCTCTCTCCTCCAAATTGATACAAATGAGATGCCCCTCTCATTTTCTTTGCTCTACATGATTCCAAGAAACATTAGGTATTATTTTGAATTGGTAATTTGTATATTAAACCCTGGGTTTTGGGTAAATTGCACATCACACCAAACTAGGTTTTAATGCATAAACATTGCTTTATCAGCTCTTTCTTGGTACTCAGGCTTTCCCAAGCCATACATATGCATCATCTTCATTCTCATGATGCTTCAACACATGATAAACATTTTATCATGGAACATTTGCAATTTAACCCCTCAACTTGGGTAATTTGCACTTTAGTCCAAAACATGCAAAACATTATTTCAACATTATTCAAAAAGGACTAAAATTGATATATAAGTTCCTCTTGAACCTTATTACTTTTCAAAAGATAAGAGCAATCATATAATTATCTTTCTTAAACAAAACACCTAGGGTTTTAAAGTATAACCCAGGTCAGGGATGTTACAAGTTATAAACCCCTAACAAGGATTTCATCCCCAAAATCCTAGATAAAGGGAGACAAATATTATTCATTCGTTATATCATCAAGTCTCCACATAACATCTCATTGTTATGGAGACACCATAGAACTTTGATCAATACAAATTTCTTCCACACAAAATTCTCATAGAATCAAACACATAGGACACATACTCCATTGTCCTTTCGTTATTGACTGTGGAGTTAAGTCTGTGTCAGGTAACACTTTTCTTATTTAGATAGAGGTTATTTGTTAATTTAATTTAATATTTTTTATTGCAATAATTTTACAATTATTCCTTCAAATAGTTCATTCTCATCAATGTTATGTTTATGCAAAGCATAAACCCCTAACATATGATGTCCATACTACATTAGGTGACTGGACTGATTCCACAGTTAACCATTCTAGGTAACCATCATAAAATAGCCTGATATTTCTCAGATACCAGAATCCCTTACCTTGGTATCTAGCACATGTTTTAGTAACACATCACATCCTCATATTCTTTTTTGTTTATAAGTTGATTTATAATTAAATCAAAATCCTCTCTTTATCAATTAGAATGTGGTAGAAATATCCATGCCACATCTCCCTCTTAATTAGGCTTTGTTGGATTGTTCCAGAATGATTACTTGATCAGAGTAATCATAAAGATAACAATCTAGGTATGTCATACTTACCTTACCTTCAATAAATGTATACCTGGCCAGGGTATTCAAGAACTGAAATTAGGTAGTATGTATTTATTTTATTTTATGTTTTCATCTCTTTAAATTTTGATATACTTATTATCTCAGATTTTTCTATGAGTTCCTTTTTCATCTCTTACCTTCCTTAATGAAGAAAGAGAAATTTCAAAACATATAAAAGAATATTAAACTGAACACAAGTTTTCATCCTACTTATCTCTTCCTCATATCCTCAAAGGATTATACAGATGAACTAAACAACACTACCTTTCTTATAGTAGAGAGTAGAGGATATTTCAAAATAGAAAGTTTTATCTTGACATGTCTAGCTCTCACAAGTTATCTAGTGTCTTGTCTGTTGGGTCACCTCATTACTTTCTATTTGGACATTGCCACCTCAGATGTCCTCTTTGTCCACATCTATAGCAAGCTTGGAGCCTTTTAGGTGACTGCTGCTTGGGTGCACTACATTGTGGTTGAGTCAGTACTACTGAAATCTTTGATTGTTTAGTACCACCAATTCCTTGTTCATGTGATTGTTTAGACTTCCTTTTAAGGTCTGTCTCATGTTTCTTTGTCATAGACCCTTCTATCCTTCGAATTGACTCCATAAATGTGGCAAACCTCTCTCTACTTTCTAGGGAAGATGCCGATATAGACATTTCAGCATTCAGTCCCTTCTCAAAATGTTGAATCTTTTCTTCCTCAGTAGCAGCCATTTGAGGACAAAATCGCAAAAGTTCCATAAACTTGACCTCATATTCATTTATTGACATGGCTCCCTGTCGAATTTTCTCAAACTGCGAGATCTTTTCATCTAAGTATGTCCTTGGAAAATACTTATTGATGAATTCTCGACGAAATTCCTCCCAATTAACCTCTTGATCATTCCTTTTTATTTCTTCTATAGCCCACCAATGTCCAACACTACCCTTCAAAAGATATATCACATGTTTAACTTTGTCAACCTCTGGGATACTAAGGATCTTAAAAGATTTTTCTAACTCAGTGAGCCATAAATCTGCATCTTTTGGGTCAGATGTCCCAGCATATTCTGTGGCTCCAACATGATGTAGTCATTCAAAAGTCTTACCAGACCCATATCCCTCATTGGGAACTGGTGCCCTGGGTGGTGGTGTTGGCATCCGGTCTGTTATATGCATCAGTGCAGTCATGAATTGTCCAAAAAGAGTAGAAAAATCTGGGTTTCTCATCATGACCTCATCAACAGGGGGATTCTTAGGCACTGTTTCTTCTCTTGCCTGATCCCTGGCACCTTCTACTGGTGCAGCAACATTTTTCTCAGCAATGTGTTCCTCGTGTTCTCCAGACATCTTGGAGCCATATATCTTCTTCTGCATAAGTAGAAGGCACTATAAGATACACTGAGGTACACTTAAAACAGACTCGATACCTTAGTCCTATATCTCTATAGACTCAACGAACCTAGAGCTCTGATACCACTAAATTGTGGTGAAGCGCTCAAAACATACATCATTAACTAAGTGGAAGCGATCACTAGCAGCGGATTACTGAAAATCACTAAAAATTTAAACCTTTTACAAAGAGATCCATACACGGGAAAACTCTTTTATCAAGAACCAATGTATTTCATTTACATCCTGGTTCATAAGCATATCACATGTACTATCTCTTCTTGAGAATTACATACAACAGTTGCTTTACCAGAATTATACATAAGCAACTCAAAATCTCAAGGCATCAAGCCAAAATCTCAGATCGATGTATTAAAAGTATTAACTACTAACTCTGAGGACCTGAGAGCATAGAGATGACATATAAGACTTCTATCTACAAGACACGACAGACAGTACACTCAACCTGAGTTGTCACTGCTGTCACTGTTGTTGTTGATGTTCTTCCTCTGCAAGATATTCTCAGTCTCCTCCATTCTTGTCCACCTAAAAATGTTGGATCCCATGGGGGTGAGACAATGGTAATTTCCCCAGCGAGAGATATAACTCTCCACCAAAACATTATTATTGCAGTTTAATGATATAAAAATGGGCAGAGGATAAGCAGTTTAAAGCATTCTCATCTTTTAAAGCATTGCAACTATTTATGATAGAACAATATATCATCTATTCTCTTAATAAGGAATAGGAAGAACATGTTTATCATTTATCCATCATATTATGCCATCATGTCAAACTTCTCTTGTGATATTCATTATCTTAATATGAAACCCATGAGACATTCTTGTTTCAATCTGTTGGCCTTAGCCAATCTTCCAGATATGGGATTATATCTACCATGTACTCATATATCATTAATATAGGCATTGGGTTATTACCAATCTTATGTCATCATTACAGGCATTAGGTTATTACCAATCATGTGTCATCATTACATACATTGGGTTATTACCAATCCTGTGTCATCATTACAGGCATTATGCCTCTGCCAGGTATTGGACTCTTCCAAACCTGATTAGACCACTAGGCATTGGACACTACCAATCCTGATTTCATTGCCAGGCATTGGACTTTAACCAAACCTGATTACACAACCAAGCATTAGATTTTAACCAATCTTGATTACACAGCCATGCATTGGACTTTAACCAATCCTGATTACACAGCCAGGCATTGGACTGTAACCAATCCTGATTACATAGCCAGGCATTGGACTTCAACCAATCCTGATTACACACCCAGGCATTGGACTTTGACTAACCCTGATTACACAGCCAAGCATTGGACTCTAACCAATCCTGATTACGGGCTTCATGCCTCTACCAGGTATTGGACTTTAACCAATCCTGATTACACAACCAGGCATTGGAATCTAACCAATCCTGATTACAGGCTTCATGCCCCTGCCAGGTATTAGACTTTAACCAATCCTAATTTCACAGATCATGGAACCTTTAACTCATCATTGATCATCACATACTTCTCTAGGCACTGAACCATGAGGTTAGCCTTCATAGCTGTTCACATTCTTTATTGAATACAATTGTTCCTTTTATTAAGTTTATTAAAACATTATCATTTCTTACAATAAACTTTTATAATTATCTTGGCACCTCTCACTATGCCATAATTGTTCTCATGGCTCATAAGGTCCATAAAATATCTTGTCACCTCTCACTAGGAAACATCTAACCATATGGCTCACAAGGCCATTAAACATCTTGTCACCTATCACTAGGCAAAATCTAATCGCATGGCTCGCAAGGCCATTCCACATCTTGTCACCTATCACTAGGCAACATCTAATCATATGGCTCACAAGGACATTACACATCTTGTCACCTCTCACTAGGCAACAATAACATATTACCTCATGTAATACAATAGTAACACCACTATTCCCTTAATAGGGTTAGGGCTTACTATTCACGTTACATTAGGGTTTATCATGTCCCATTACCCAATCTAGGGTTAGGGTTTCCCATATCACATTAATTAGGATTTCATATTTATCAAATCAACCTTAATATGTTGCTCCACGCCTCTAGGAGCATCCATTAACATCTCGAGTATTCAATCATGTTTATTACTCTTAACATTTATCATTAACTGATTATCAATACAAGGTATGAGTTCATTTCTCATCCCTATCATGGTATGATTACATCATACTCATTAGTTTGACTTAACCCCATTCTCAAGGTATATTAGCCTATGCTTATCAAAGTATATCAAACTCATTACATTTCATTGTAACAATTTACATAACATACTTCATGTGTTTCTTGTCCAAGTATATCGGATTTGAGGTGCATCAAGGTATTTCAACCCTGGAATGTTAAAATTGATATCTATCATATCTTGATATATCACTTTCCTCATCACTTCTAACTTACTTGAGTTATCAACTTATCTTGGATTAAGGTATTTCCCATCTTAATACTCTCATCCACTAGCCTATCACTTTTACCATGAAGTGCATAGGTCACACACAAGAATGGTCCAACTATCTTCAATGATGTGGACTCATTTCAGGTTAAGGCATTGTTTACTATAAGATTGTCTGTGATCAACCAACTTAGGTATTTCCCTTATCAATGTATTAGTCACCATTCCATTATTAGGATTAGGGTCTCCCATACCATCACCCTTTATTAGGGTTAGGATTTCACATAGCATAACCCTTCATTAGGGTTTCTCATGGAATCATCCTCAACTAGGGTTTCTCATGGAATCACCCTCGACTAGGATTTCTCATGGAATCAACCTCAATTAGGGTTTCTCATGGAATTACCCTCAATTAGGGTTTCTCATGGAATCACCCTCAACTAGGATTTCTCATGGAATCACCCTCAATTAGGGTTTCTCATGGAATCACCCTCAACTAGGATTTCTCATGGAATCGCCCTCAATTAGGGTTTCTCATGGAATCACCCTCAATTAGGATTACCTCCTTACCCTAGATTAAGGTTACACCTAGCATTGCCCTAGATTAGGGTTATTGTTCATCAATCTTCTTAATTAGGGTTTCATGATCACTTCATCAAAGATCATACCCTAAAATCTTAGTTTATTCATATTGAAGGTGTTTGAGGCTTATCCATTACATGATTATCCTACATGTATGGATTCCTCTCTCTCTAATCCTCTCTAGGATGTTGACTATGTCAAACTTTGATAAATTAGGTCAACCAACCCTTTAATTAAATACATTCAATTAGGGTTGACACAGTGTATTGAAATATTGCTTACTTAAGCTTCAGGGATTAACTCATCTAGGGTTACCAATTACTTAGTACCTTAAAGGTACAACCCTAGTGATTATCTTTGAGATAATTCAGTAACAACTATAGGGTCATTTTATCTTTCATCACATTAGGTTTCCAATTGTCTTAATATACCATCACATTGAAACATCCAAACGTTCTTGACCATTGATGCTCCAAACAGTTTGAAACCGTTTGAAACCAAATGGTCCTGAGACCGTTTGACCCCAAAGGGTTTCAAGACCATTTGGACTCAAATGGTCTCAAGACCATTTGGTCCAAACTTCCCTTGAAACCAAAAATCCAAAAGAGGTACTTCTTCAACTAAACTGATTAGGGTTTTGCATCAACAATTCCTTCATCCATTGGATCATTGAAGTCCATCAATGTATGATCCTTGGATCTTAAACCCTCAATTGCAACCATTAATCATCCAAACAGTTTTGGTTTGACTTTGTTCAAACAGTTTGAAACCGTTTAAGGCTCCAAACGGTTTTGACCTAACTGTCCAAACGGTTTGAAATAGTTTAAGATTCCAATCGGTTTTGAACTTACTTGACCAAATGGTCAACTCAACCCAAACGGTCAACTTAACATGTCCAAATGGTTTGAAACCGTTTAAGGCTCCAAATGGTCAACTATCCCATTCGGTCAACCATGTTCAAATGGTTTGTAACTCCACCTCCAAACGGTTTGCAAACTGTTTGGTCACCAAACGGTTTGGTGAAACCGATTGGACCAAAAGTGTTGAAATATTTTGCAACTAAAACTTGTTGAGATGTGTGCTTATGATGATGTCATCATCATCAAGCTTCAACCCCTCGAATTCTACAGCCATTCTCATGATAGTTTCATCAATTATTCAAAGGAATTGCAAGAAGAACAATTGAACATAATGGATTGAGGAATTGAATTCAATAATAATGAATAACGGTTCAAGTTATAAAACCCACCTTCAATTGAGCTTCAAAGCTTCAACCTCCACGTATTTAATGGTGAAAGCAACACCTTCCACTATCTCAAGCTCGTCCTTAAGCTTTGAGTGAAAAGGAATGGCTAGAATTGAAGATGGAATGGAGATAAGAAGAAATCATGCATTGATTTTCGATTTCCACCATGAAATCCAGGTGAAAAGAGATCATGGAGCTTACGTACAGGTTGGGGGTCTTCCTCCTTTAGCTCCTAAGCTCCCTTGGTCGTTTTGCAAGAAAAGAGTGAAAGTGGATTCGAAATTCCCCTTTCAAGCTATGGATAAATGAGCTTATATACATTTTTATTAAAATTCATTCTAAGAGAGAGAAAGTAGGAAATAACTACTCCATTTCCTTTCCACTTGCCCTCTCCTCTTCCTTGCATATGAGGCTATCTTCCTTGCCTCTTATTCCTCTCAATTATCCATGAAATAAAGGAAAGCAATTTAAGCACCTTAACCCTTATAATAATAATATCCTAAAGTTAGTGGATAATTCTTTTTCTTTTAATAATGTGGGTGAGTTATCCACTTCCTTTAGATATTTTCGTGCCTTTGCAAGGCACATGGTCGTCCATTCTTTTTCAAAATCATCCCTCACCTTTTGGTTGAAGGGCTCTTCAATTAATATATTTATTTTTGCATGAAATTGAAATAAAGTTCCAATTATGCTTAAATCTTGATTATTTTAATATCAAGATTCTCTCTCATCCAAAGTGATACAAATGAGATGCCCCTCTCATTTTATTTGCTCTACATGATTCCAAGAAACATTAGGTATTATTTTGAAGTGGTAATTTGTATATTGAACCCTGGTTTTTGGGTAAATTGCACATCACACCAAACTAGGTTTTAATGCATAAACATTGCTTTATTAGCTTTTTCTTGGTACTCAGGCTTTCCCAAGACATACCTCTGCATCATCTTCATTCTCATTATGCTTAAACACATGATAAACATTTTATCATGTAACATTTGCAATTTAACCCCTCAACTTGGGTAATTTGCAATTTAGTCCAAAACAGGCAAAACATTATTTCAACATTGTTCAAAAAGGACTAAAATTGAAATATAAGTTCCTCTTAAACCATAATTACTTTTCAAAAGATAAGAGCAAGCATATAATTATATTTCTTATACAAAACACCTAGGGTTAAAGCATAACCCAGGTCAGGGATGTTACAACATATCTAGCCCACTTGACTCCGATGTTCTTCATGATATAGAACTTAATCACCGTGATATTCTGTGGGATTTTAGTTTGGTTTTTCTTTGGATGAATATTGCAGTTGACTACCATGGCAAGTATGTAGTTCTTAAGGTCTAAGGATGAGGAGGGAAGGGTATAATTCTTCCTATAGGGAAACTAAGGCTTCTTTAAGAATTTATGGATGTCAGGGAGACTGAGATCATATTTCTTGTAGAAGGCCTCAGGGTCAAGGAGGTCAATATACTTTGGGTAATCCTTCCTCCATGTGTCAGACACCTCATTACTAAGGAAAAAGATATTCATGGTATCATCGAACACTTGGAATTTCTTTCGGGCTATCATGGAAGTAAGGACTACTTGAGCATTAGGCAGGGGTATGAGAGTGTCATAATTCCATTGCAAATATGCATAGAATTCATGAACGACTTTAGTGCTGGTGATGGAATTGTGGTAGCACACGCTTTCAATACTCACGGTCGAGAGGTGGTGGTCATAAAGAAACTCGACAACTTGATCAATAACCTTTTGTTTACGTGGGCTTGGCTCAAATAGGGCACGAAAAGGAAAGGGTTTCCTAGGAAGGAGCTCATTGTACCTATTTAGAGAATCATTGGAGACAAAGAAGGTATCATCAAAGGGTATAAGGTGTGAGTTCAAGGAGGAGGATGGTTATCTGGATGGGGTAGCTCTCTTTCACCTATTGGAAGCCATGGAGGCAATATAAGAGTATTAAGAGGTTAAAAACATAGGAAACACCACTACAAACTGACCAAACACCTAGGGTTGATGGGTAAGAGGTCAAGGGAGTCGAGCAAGGTTGAACTAGGGTTAGGGAGAGGATGATCGGGGCTAGGGTTGACAGCTGGAGAGTGAATCGTTCGATTTTTCTCTAGTTGAGAGGGAGAAAAGTCAACTGAACCACACTTAAGTTTGCTCCAGCCCAGTCATCGATCGAGTTCTATGACTGAGAAACTTGACCGAATGGCTTTTTATAAAAGCCCTTGCCCATGGATCATTCAAGTTTGCAACTCGATCGATGGTCAACCCAAACCAACATTAGAAATTTTAATTTCTAGCCATTAGTGTGTTAACTAAATTTATTTTTCTAGTCCATTTTGCATTTTAAACATACTTAGGCACATATCACTCATCATTGGATACTATATTGTGATAAAATAAGTGTTTGCAAAAAATACCTAAAACAAGCGAAAAACAAGGCAAATGAACATAAAAAAAAATTAGCATTTTAGCAAACAAAAGTGATCAAGGAACGATCAAGGCATATAGGATTGACATCAACTAGCTAGAAGGCATATCAGATTCATCCAAAGTAGTTATGAGTGGTTTATATCTAATAAAATTAAATTGCTCTCTAGCTATAGGTTTAGTGAAATTGTCTACCAACAGATTTCCTGTGTCCACATGCGTGATATAGATATCCATTTTGGCAATGTGATCACAAAGAAGAAAATAAGTGCCACTTGTGCACTTTCTGTCAATCAAGCATCATGTACAATCTGCATCACTATAAGTTTTAAGAGTAAAGTCCTTTGACTTGGGATACCATAGTCCAAAATTTGGAGTTTTGTCTAAGTACCTTAAAATCCTCTTAATAGGTATAAGATGTGATTTCTTGGGATTTGATTGAAAGTAAGCACACAAGCCAACACTAAACATTATATCAGGTCTAGAGGCAGTTAAATTAAGTAAACTTCCAATCACACCTCTATAGAGCTTCTCATCCATGTTCTGACCTTCTTCATCTTTGTCAAGTTTGGCGGTGTTTGACATGGGTGTGTCCATCGGCTTGGTATTCTCCATCCCAAAGTGCTTAAGTAGCTCACTTGTGTACTTTCCTTGGTTGATGAAGTTTCATTCTTTAGTTTACTTGATTTGAAAGTTGAGTAAGAAAGTAAGCTCACCCATCATGCTCATCTCAATCTCACTCTACATAAGAACACTAAACTCCATCCAAAGATCAAGAATAGTTTTGCCAAAAATGATATCATCAACATGAATTTGAATGAAAAGAAAATTGTTATAAGTGTGTTTGAGAAACAAGGTAGAATCTAATTTGCCCATGATATACCCATGATCTAACAAAAAGTTCTTTAATTTCTCATACCAAGCTCGAGTTCCTTGTTTGAGTCCATAGAGAGCTTTTTGCAACAAATAACCATGGTTAGGTAAGCAATCATGTTCAAAGCTTGTGGCTTGTGCAACATACACTTCCTCCTCAATTGAACCATTCAAAAACGCACTTTCAACATCCATTTGATACAAAAGAAAGTTTTTATAACTGGAAAAAGTAAGCAACATACAAATAGACTCAAGTCTAATTATAGGTGCATATGTTTCATCAAAAACTATACCTTCCTATTGATTGTATCCTTGAGCCACTAACCTTATTTTGTTCCTTACCACCTTTCCACTTTCATCTAGCTTGTTGCGGTAGACCCACTTGGTGCCAATGATCTTTCTATCACTTGGTTTTGGCACTAGGGTCCACACTTTGTTGTTCTCGAATTGCTCCAATTCTTATTGCATGGCTAGGATCCATTCATCATCCCCAAGAGCTTCTTTGATCTTCTTTGGCTTGAGTTGTGAGATGAAGACATTGTTGGCTTGTTCTTTATTCAAGGCATCCCACATCTTCATTCTTTCAAATGGATCACCTAAAATTAGCTCTTTTGGGTGATTTTTTGCAAATCGGGGAGTTTGATCCTTATTCTCTTCATCTTTCTCTTCTTGAATGACCACCTCTTTTCCCTTTTGGGTGATGTTGAGTTCTTTTAGGATGGGAATCACCTCACCTGCAACATCATCATTTGGAACAATATCTTTGGGAATAGAGGGGTAAGTCTCAATAAACTTTAACATTAATAGATTCTTCTACTTTATCAAGATCAACATTAAACACTCTATAAGCCTTGCTAGTAGTGCTATAGACAAGAAACAAAACATTGTAAGACTTCATATCAAACTTGTCGAGAGAATTTTTTGTATTCAAAAAAAGCACATCCAAAAACATAAAAGTACTCGATAGAAGGCTTCCTACCACACCATATCTCATAGGGGGTTTTCTTTAAACAAGGATGTGTGAAAATCCAATTTTGCACAAAACATGAGGTACTAACGGCTTTGGCCCAAAACTTCTTTGGAGTTTCATACTCTAAAAGCATGGTTCTATCCATTTCCTATAGTGATCTATATTTCCTCTCTACAACCCCATTTCATTCAGGTGTTCAAGGTGAAGAGAAGTTATATGCATAGCCATATTCTTCACAAAAATGTTCAAAACTATCATTTTCAAATTCTCCCTCGTGATCACTATGGATGGAAACAATCCAGAAAGAAGATTTGTTCTCAACTCGTTTACAAAAACTAGAGAAACATCAAGTGCATCACTCTTGGAAATGAGAAAGAAGGTGCAAGTATATCTAGAAAAATCGTAAATAATAATAAGAAATACTTGGAACCACAGAGCGATTGATTTCTCATTGGTCCAAATAGATCAATATGGAGAAGTTCAAGAGATCTCTTGGAACTAAGTACTCCTTTGTATTTGAAGGAGGACTTGGTTTTTTTCCTTGGGTACAAGGTTGGCATTCCTCATCCTTTTTAAAATCCAATTTTGGAAGTCCCTTGACCAAGTCCTTTTTGCTCAACTTCTTCAATTGATGCATATTTACATGACCAAGATGATAATGCCAAAGAGAAATATCATTCGAATTGAATACTAAGAATATACCAACAATAGGATTAATAGAGTCAAGCACAATTACATAAAGATTACCACTTCTTATTCCCTTCTATATGACTTGATAAGTGAGGGAATATAGAATCAAGCATTCAAAAGAAGTAAATAGCATAAGGTAATCATTGTCACATAATTGGCTTACACATATTAAATTGTGATGTAGGCCATCCACAAAGAGAACATTCTTGATACACAAGGATTCACCTACATCACCCTCACCTTTTACCATACCTTTCTTGTTGTCCCCAAAGGTAACCGAACCTCCTTTCTTCTTAGTGAAGTTGGTGAAATGGCTTATATCACCTGTCATGTACTTAGTGCAACGACTATCAACAATCCATCTTCCTTTTTCCTACAAGAAAGGAGAGTGTCGGCTACCAACTCAAGCTTTAGGATACATAGTTAGCTTGAGGACCCATTTCATCTTTGGGTTGGTCACCTTATGCTTGTAAGGACAATAAGTAGACTAATGATCATCACATTTACAATGAGAATAAATCATAGGGTTCTTAGTTCCAGAAGACTCTCCAATGAAAAAGGAGGTTTCCTTACTCGTTTTCTTACCTTTAGCCTTGTTCTTGCCCTTAGGAGCTCCCCCTACAAATCCCAAACTACTAGTACCACTTTGTCTGGTAGAATGGTCAAGGATTTCATTTAGGGAGTTTTTCCCTTTAAAGAATTTATGCAGAGAGGCTCTAAGTCTATGATTGTCATCATTAAGAGATATGATAGTAGAAGACAAACTAGCAAGATCATCTCTAGCATGAACAAGATCAGCCTCTAAATAGAGGGCTTTAGTCAAATATAAATCTTTCTCAAGAGAAATAGAAGCAATATCATTACTCAAAAAAATAGGTCTAGAAGATAGATCATTAACTTGACCAAGAAACCTATCATTTTTAGATTTAACAAAATTGAATTTCTTTGAGATAAACATCCCTCTCCTCTCTACGAGCATCAACGATAAGCTTAAATTCAGCATTTTTGGTTTTAAGTACTTTAAGCTCATTTAGGAACTTTGGGTTACCTTCCTTAAGAGATTCAATGTTCTTAAGATAGACACCATTCTCTACCTCAAATCCATTGTATTGGAGCTCAAGATCAAGAAATTGGCCTTGCAATTTAGCAATGCTCTCAAGATGAATTTGATCATTTTGCTCAAGAATCTCAAGTTTAGCATACAAATCATCAATGATTTTTCCTAACCTCTTTCTTTTAGATTTACATTTAGAAAAAGAAGAATGGTTAGAAAAAAGCATATCAATGAGAGTTTCTTTAGCTAACTCATGCAAGCTTACCTCACTTACCTCACGTACCTCACCAATTTCTTTACTTGTAGAGGCCATGAGTGCAAGGTGGCACTCTCCATCTTCATCAGAGCTTGATCCAGTTGAGGATGATGCTTCCCAAGCCACATGAGTTGTATTCTTTTGTCTCCTCTCCTTCTTTTCCTTCCTCTTGTACTTGTTCTCTTTCTTGTACTCTTCCTTCTTCTTGGATCTACTCTGGTGGTGTGACTTTCTTGATTTAGGACATTCACTCTTGTAGTGTCCTTTTTGGCCACACTTGTAGCATCTTGAGTAAGATTGCTTTCCTTTGAAGTGTTTGTCCTTGGAGTAGTTGTCTTCATGCTCACTAGGGCCATCATATTCACTAGAGGAGGAGGGAGAGGTCTGGAAAGTAAGTTGTTGTTCAAGGATGACAACCTCCACTTGATCTTTGAAGGCACTATCTTTGATCTTTCTTGCTTCCTTCTCTTATTCCTTGGCTTCCTCTTCTTGCCTGTAAAGCATTGTCTCATGAGCTTGTAGATTTCGAATGAGTTCTTTGGTTGGAATGTCACTAAGACTTCTCACTTATTCAATGGAGGTCACCTTTGACTCCCATCTCTTTGGTAGAGACCTCAAGATCTTAGAGTTGATTTCTCCTCTATCCAAAGTGTGTCCCAAAGAAGCTAGGCCATTGATGATGATGATGAGCCTAGAGTACATCTCGACAACTCCTTCTTTCTTGTCCATCTTGCAGTTATCTAGAATGTTGTTCGACATGTAGATGTTGGCCTCCTTCACTTTCTTTGTTCCTTCATAGGGGATGCACCACTAATCCCATATCTCATAGGCCATATCCCATGAGGAGATGTGGTTGAACTCCATTGGGGTGAGGGATGCATAGAGGATGCTTATAGCTTTAGCATTGAGGTGGGCTTCTTTTAGAGAAGCTTCATTCCATGTTGACACAGCTCTGGTTGGCTCCTTGTATGGTGTGATCATTACCTTCCACATATCAAAGTTCATCCCTTGAATGTAGAACTGCATACATGTAACATACCAGATCTTGAACCCTACCCTAGAAGTTTGACCTTTTGGGTTTGACCAATCAAGGTTGAGGTTTTTTTTTAGGAAGGACGGGAAGCCCTATGATTGGGCCTCCCCGTCATCTATTAGCTAGCTAAATCACTAAGTACAAAGGACATAATGTTCAAAGGAAAATGCTGAGAAAAGGAAAACCTATCTACTTGGCCCCTACGGGCAGAATTAGCTACCGCATGGACAACCTTATTGCATCTACGGCTAACATAGCTAAGTTTACAAAAAGAAAAGAACTATTTCAAGAAAAGAATATCCTCAACAATGGAGCCAATATAGTCTTTCCTTGGGCAGCAGATGTTGCATGCTTGGATGATCACCTTGGCGTCAAATTCAATTTCCACCCTATCCAAACCTTTCTCCCTTTCCCATGTCAACGCCGCCCTTACCTCCAAAGCTTCTGTCAAGGAAATGTCATCCCCCGTCCTCACTCTTTCCCCCATCATCCCCACCACCGATCCCACCTCATCCCTGGCCACAATGTCGATGCCCACCTCCCCCTCTTCCCCGCAAGAGCCATCAACATTGATCTTGATATTGCCTTGTTCCGGTGTCATCCATCTTGTTCCAGCATTTCTACCAGGTGTCGTGATATCTTCACCAATGTGGTGTAGCCGTGCTGTGATATCTTCACCTATGTGGTGCTATCGTACCGTGTCTGCCTGAGTAGCATCCTTCACATCTCACACATCTCCATCCACCCTGCTCCTCACCGTGGCCAGTGCACAGTGGAAAAGAACACCGGTGTTCACTGCTCCACTATGGAAGACTCTCATGCAGCGTCCTCTCCAGATTGCCACCATGGATGCCACTATCATCTCCCCCTCAGCAGGTATCGTCTCCTATAAAGCAGTCGACATGGATGATTGAATCTCCCCATCCTTCCTGTCCTCAACCCATTGTTGGATCTCCCTTGAAGTTTGGTCCTAGACCTCCGTCGCGTTCGGGCACCGGAAGAGCATGTGAGGTATAGTCTCCTTTTCGAACATACAAAGCATAGGTTGAGGTTAGAACAATCCTAATAAAATAATACATAAATAATGTAATCTAATATATCACATAATTCATTTGGTGATAATAAGAAGATAAATAACTTGATTTGTTGCATAACATGGTTAATGGGCCTCTAATGGGCCAGATGATATAACTCATATAAGGAAATCTCAAAAGTGAAAAACAAACTCAAAATTCATAATCTACACATCAAAATAAGGCTACATGTCAATTTTCATCTAATTTGGATAACTTTGGAATAATATAGCAAGTTAGGAGAGAGAAACTGTCTAAAAGATGTAAGTAATAAATCAATATGATATATGACACAAAAAGATGGAAATAAAGGCAAATTAATATTTAACACACTTAAGTTAATTTGTGGATGAAGTTTCACCTAACTTGGATAATCTATGTGTCATTAAATGCATCAAGAAAGAGAAATAAAGAATATATTAAATTACATATCTAATGTTTCCAAAAGTAAAATCTAATTAGAGATTCGGAATCTACATGTTTAACTTAACTTGTGTGTCAAGTTTGGTTTAATTTGGATAAGTTTTGGACCCTTAAAAGAGGAAAGATAAAAAAATACATTAATTGCAATGTCACTTTAATCCTAATCACATTGGGATTTATAGTTTCCAAATTATATGCTGTTACGCGGCTTGGATTTTTATTTCCTCTTATTTCGGCCTGATCGGACGGCTACCTTTTAATCTTGGATTTCGCAAATTCAATCAACGGATCTGGACCCTCCTCCTTCGCCCTCCTAGTCTGACTCAAACTCAGATTTCTCCGTATAGCGACAGGCAATTTTTGTGGCTTAGATCTCTTTCCCCTTTTCTCCCCATGGATTTCTAGCTTTCTTTTCAAAATCCACGCTTCTTTCCCATTTTGGAGATCCCTACTTTGATGGGGAATCCTTCTCTCAATCACCCAGTCGACGAGAAGCTTCCCCCTAACTCCCCTGTTTCCTTCTCCGCACGGTTTTCTCGTGGAACCCTAACTCCACTCCTATAAATAAGGCCACCCCAACGATCCTCAAGCACCCTGTGATCATCTTCAATGGCCGCTTTGGACTCGATCGCCCTACAACTGCTGCTCCCTTCTCTGACTATCTGGTTCATCACTGGCGACTTCGACGGTGGTCTCCTAGGGCTCGATGGTGGCTTCTCTTGGTCAGGTTCGACTCCTGGAGGCATGGGAGATCTACAGGGTTTCTTGGTTTGCTAGATTTGAAGGTACAGTAGTTTTGCCTCTTTCTTCTAGTTTTTGACCTTCTCAGTGATCGACGACTGCTGGTTCACTTTTACGCTTGCTGACTCGACCGTTGGTTCTGATATTGGATGGTTGTCCTTTCCCCGCCATTGGTTTGAGTTTTCTTCAACCTGTTCTTTCTGCCTGAGATTTTTGGTTCCTTCGGTAATGGCAGAGAGCCTATCTCAGGCTGTAGTCGGCCATTTTCTCTACGGTTTGGCTCGTTGCGTCTGGCAGAATCTTGGGAACAAAGTTCCTTTAGGCACTTTTGCCTGGTTTCCCTTGGATCGAGTTCTAGAACTTGAAGATCACCTCGCTATGCACTGGTTTCTTGTAGTGTTCATAGGAGAACAAGGTCCTATATGGTTTTCCTTCCTTACTCTTCCTCTTTTCTTCTGTCATTAGTTTTTCGTCTAGGGGCTTTTTTCATCTTTTCGCTGGGTCTTCTCTCTTTTGAGTTTGCACCTAGATCAGTTGATGTGTTTGAGTAGCCAATCGAGTTGTCCGGATCTGATTGGGCCAACTCAGAGCCGCGGCCCTCTCCCTCTCTCTCTCTCGCCTCTGGTTTTCTGATTTGCAATTTCCTGATTGGTCGACACTTAAAAATTAATAACTAATTTGACACCAATCAGAAAAATATGCATAAATACTCGTTGGATTCAAAAAAATGCAATCTTTCTAATGGTGTTGGTTTTGTCGCCTGGATCTGATGTTTTAAAGGGGTGATTTAATGGATCTAATTAAATAAGATAATAACTTGTATAATTCAATACTAATAATTTATAAGTCAAAAAAATATAATAAAATATGTTTTGAACTCAAGAAAATATAACCTAAAATATGGAATAGTTTTGATAACCTAATTCGCTAATAATAAAAAGGTGATTTTTAGGGTTTATGAAATCAATATAAAACCTAACCCTAATTTCACATATATTCTAATAGGTGCTTTGGAAACCAAGGCTTGGACCTAGAAGTGACTTTGGATCATTTAACTCTAAAGTTGAGGTATGTTTGCATTCCAAATTATTCTTATTGAGCAATCATCCTATTTTTGTTTTACTCTTGGTCCTATGGACATTAGCCTACACATTATATTGTTCTCTTGAAATCATGCTTCATGTGAAGTATCTTAATTATTATTGATCTTGTGATCATAGATATTCTCTTGACTCTATTTCTTATGCCTTGGTGCAAGTTGGACTTTTGATGATATATACCCACTGTGATGTGGATTTTACTTGTTGATATATGCCCACTATGATGTGGATGTTTATATGTTTGTGTTGTCCATTGTGTGATGGCAACCTTGATAATTATGACTATACTTTCTACTTGCCTCTATATTAAACATGTTATGTGATTCAGTAGTACTAGAATAGTGTAAATTGCATTGGTTTTATTTATAGCAGATGTGATATTTCCTGCTCTTTTTGGGACGGCAAGGAACCTCGTACCCAGGGAAAGATGTGTGTCTTGACCCATTTTATATATATTTGGGAGTTTGACGGTGAGTCATTCTCTATCAAGTTTGCAAGGATGTGAAGTCTTGGCCGCCAATTGTGTTTATATTGTTCTAGGGCTATGTTTATCTCACATGCATGCAGGATATTGATTGTGGGGTGTGTGCCCTACTTGTGCTTTGTTTCCCCACCATGGTAGTGGATTTATTTATGGAACAATCTTTTTATATGTTGTTTTATGGCAAGTATCCCTTTTGTTATGATTATTTTCTCTTGATACCCGTTTAGGTGGTACTTATCTCCTTCATGGGAAGCCTTTTATTTTGACGTCCCTTAATCTTTATAAATTGATCAATTTGCTTTTTAGTATGCACATACCAGCATTTGCTGATGTTTCCTTTTCTTCTCTTTTGCTCGGGTATGCTTCCAACCCTAGGTAAAGGATGTGGTGGACTTGGCATGTTGACCTGGACTTAGCTTGAGATGTTGAAGCTTGGAGACAATCTTGAGGTGGTTTAGATTTCCTCTACATGGATCCTATGATGTAAGTTTGTAACCCTTTGTTTTATAATTGAATATAGTCATGTTTTTATTCCGCTGCTATACTTTGGTCTTTTGATTATCATTATAAAGATTTGAAAATTTTACACCCACTCCATCATACCTTTTGAGTGTGTTTGGACTGGAGGTTTTATTGTTCAAATTTTTAGTAAGGAAGTGATTTTGCTTCTTTACAACATGGTATCAGATCCCTTGGTAGTCGGAATCTGACTATTTCAATTTTGTCTCCCCTATAGAACCCTTGACTTTGTTAGTTACCTCTAAGTGAGATGTTAACCCTAGATTTGATCAATGATGATCTTGGTATGCAATAAGGTTTGATTTGAGGATGAAACTAAGTCAGGAGATCCTATTAGGGATAAGTTGTGACTTGGTTTATCGCATTGATTTTGGTACCATCTTTGTTTTATCTTCAATGTTTCTCATATACACAAATTATTTTCACTATACTACTATATTTACAAAAAAAATCTGGATTTCATCAAAGTTTCCTAAACTAAGTCACAATGAAGTGATATGAGAAGTTTTGGTAGTAAAACCCTATACCTAGCTCTAAACCTAGTTTTGACTTTGGAAGTTGTGACTAGAAATAATATAAAGGTGTAATTGACCTACGCTATGACTTTTTGGATGTTCATGTAGGGTTGATAGGTTAGAGACACGAGGACCTAAAGCTCAACCCTAGATGGTGACTTTAGTTGGATACATGAGCAATATAAATCTCTAAAACTTTTTCACAACTAAAAGATGTGGGTAGCTTTAAAAAGTTGTTTAGTTTGACTGGTTAGGTTGAGCCCTTTAAGGGGTGGAGAGTAGTTGGTTGTTGATGTTTGAATCAATAGATTTTGAGGACGGAATATTTTAAGGGGTGGAGTGTTGTAACATACCGGATCTTGAACCCTACCCTAGAAGTTTGACCTTTTGGGTTTGACCAAACAAGGTTGAGGTTAGAATGATCCTAATAAAATAATGCATAAATAATGTAATCTAATATATCACATAATTCATTTGGTGATAATAAGAAGATAAATAACTTGATTTGTTGCATAACATGGTTAATGGGCCTCTAATGGGCCAGATGATATAACTCATATAAGGAAATCTCAAAAGTGAAAAACAAACTCAAAATTTGTAATCTACACATCAAAATAAGGCTACATGTCAATTTTCATCTAATTTGGATAACTTTGGAATAATATAGTAAGTTAGGAGAGTGAAACTGTCTAAAAGATGTAAGTAATAAATCAATATGATATATGACACCAAAAGATGGAAATAAAGGCAAATTCGTTTTTAACACACTTAAGTTAATTTGTGGATGAAGTTTCACCTAACTTGGATAATCTGTGTCATTAAATGCATCAAGAAAGAGAAACAAAGAATATATTAAATTACATATCTAATGTTTCTAAAAGTAAAATCTAATTGGAGATTCGGAATCTGCATGTTTAACTTAACTTGTGTGTCAAGTTTGGTTTAATTTGGATAAGTTTTGGATTCTTAAAAGAGGAAAGATAAAAAAATACATTAATTGCAATGTCACTTTAATCCTAATCACATTGGGATTATAGTTTCCAAATTATATGATGTTACACGGCTTGGATTTTTATTTCCTCTTATTTTGGCTTGATCGAACGACTCCCTTTTAATCTCAGATTTCACAGATTCAATCAACGGATCTGGACCCTCCTCCTTCACCCGCCTAGTCTGACTCAAACTTGGATTTCTCCGTATAGCGGCAGGCGATTTCTGTGGCTTAGATCTCTTTCCCCATTTCTCCCCATGGATTTTTGGCTTTCTTTTTGCAATCCTCGTTTCTTTCCCATTTTGGAGATCCCAACTTTGATGGGGAATCCTTCTCTCAATCGCCCAGTCGATGAGAAGCTTCCCCTGCCTCCCATGTTTCCTTCTCTGCACGGTTTTCCCGTGGAACCCTAACTCCACTCCTATAAATAGGGCCTCCCCAACGATCCTCAAGCACCCTGTGATCATCTCCAATGGCCGCTTTGGACTCGATCACCCTGCAACTGCTGCTCCCTTCTCTGACTATCTGGTTTGTCACTGGCGACTTCAGCGGTGGTCTCCTAGGGCTTGGTGGTGGCTTCTCTTGGTTGGGTTCGACTCCTGGAGGCATGGGCAAGCTACAGGGGTTCTTGGTTTGCTTGATTTGAAGGTACAGTAGTTTCGCCTCTTTCTTCTGGTTTTTGACCTTCTCGGTGATCGACGACTGCTGGTTCACTTTTACGCTTACCGACTCGACTGTTGGTTCCGATTTTGGATGGTTGTCCTTTCCCCGTCGTTGGTTTGAGTTTTCTTCAACCTGTTCTTTCTGCTCGAGATTTTTGGTTCCTTCAATAATGGCGGAGAGCCTATCTCAGGCTGTAGTCGGTCGTTTTCTCTGCGGTTTGGCTCGTTGAGTCTGGCAGAATCTTGGAAACAAAGTTCCATTAGGCACTTTTGCCTAGTTTCCCTTGGATTGAGTTCTGGAACTCGAAGATCACCTCACTATGCACTGGTTTCCTGTAGTTTTCGTAGGAGGACAAGGTCCTGTATGGTTTTCCTTCCTTACCCTTCCTCTTTTCTTCTATCATTAGTTTTTCATCTAGGGGCTTTTTCGTCTTTTCGTTGGGTCTTCTCTCTTTTGAGTTTGCACCTAGATTGGCTGATGTGTTTGAGTAGCCAGCCGAGTTGGCTGGATCTGATTGGGCCAACTCAGAGCCGCGGCCCTCTCCCTCTCTCTCGCCTCTGGTTTTCTGATTTGCAATTTCCTGATTGGTGGACGCTTAAAAATTAATAACTAATTCGACATTGATCAGAAAAATATGCATAAATACTCGTTGGATTCAAAAAAATGCAAGCTTTCTAATGGTGTTGGTTTTGTCGCTTGAATCTGATGTTATAATGGGGTGATTTAATGGATCTAATTAAATAAGATAATAACTTGTATAATTCATAACTAATAATTTATAAGTCAAAAAATATAATAAAATATGTTTTGAACTCAGGAAAATATAACCTAAAATATGGAATAGTTTTGATAACCTAATTCACTAATAATAAAAAGGTGATTTTTAGGGTTTATGAAATCAATATAAAACCTAACCCTAATTTCACATATATTCTAATATGTTCTTTGGAAGCCTAGGCTTGGACCTAGAAGTGACTTTGGATCATTTAACTCTGAATTTGAGGTATGTATGCATTCCTGATTATTCTTGTTGAGCAATTATCCTATTTTTGTTTTACTCTTGGTCCTATGGACATTAGCCTACACATTATCTTGTTCTCTTGAAATCATGCTTCATGTGAAGTATCTTAATTGTTATTGATTTTGTGATCATAGATATTCTCTTGACTCTATTTCTTATGCCTTGGTGCAAGTTGGAATTTTTATGATATATGCCCACTGTGATGTGGATTTTACTTGTTGATATATGCCCACTATGATGTGGATGTTTATATGTTTGTGTTGTCCATTGTGTGATGGCAACCTTGATAATTCTGACTATACTTTCTACTTGCCTCTATATTAAACATGTTATGTGATTCAGTGGCACTAGAGTAGTGTAAATTCCATTGGTTTTGTTTATAGTAGATGTGATATTTCCTTCTCTTTTTGGGATGGGAAGGAACCTTGTACCCAGGACAAGATGTGTGTCTTGACTCGTTTTATATTTGGGAGTTTGACGGTGAGTCATTCTCTATCAGGTTTGCAAGGATGTGAAGCCTTGGCCGCCAATTGTGTTTACATTGTTCTAGGGCTATGTTTGTGGCAACACATCCCATTATCACACAGATAACGAGGTGTTACGCGAAAATGTGCATAAATCACCATAACCACAGATTATGAAAACACAGGTTAATTAAAACTGATTGTGAAAAATAGATAAATTGTGAAACTATTACTTTCCAGTCCTCATTCTGCAAGGAAACATGTCATATATATATATATATATATATATATATATATATATATATATATATATATATATATATATATATATGAGATCTGATACGTGTCTACAGCTTACAGAAATAGCTACTCATCCATCGCATGAGTTCACCACATGTTCACATACATAAAGGCCCACATCCGGCCAACATCAGGATATACAAATGTCATCGATCGTTCATCGTAAAACATCATCAAAACACTGCCAAGGACCTGAGAGTACAGGGATGACTCTAGACTCTACTACAAAACATCCAAAACAGCAGCATATCCATCGCTTGCCTTCTACTGCTCCTCAAGCTGCTCAGCCGCAACACCACGACCACTACCACATCTACCTCGACCACCTAAAAAAAGGGTTAAACCAGCAGGTGAGACAATTGAACAATTGTCCCAGTGGGAAACATAACTCCCCACCGCAACTATAGAACCTCAACAAGATATACTATAACAGCAGATATCTAATAACAGGTATAACAAGAGCAGTCTATATAAAACAGATTATTCTTACCGACAAGCTTACCCGCTATACAAAAGCATATAACCAGATATATCTCAAGGAATATGATTAGCAAGATAATATGTATCCCTATGTAACATGATTATCAGAACAAGATATAATGTCACATAACCTGCTTATCAAGATAAGACATATTGTCACATAACCTACAAGATATAACAAAGATATTACACAAACAAGGCCTCAACCAATGTTACATGTTTATCTTAAGCAGTAAATACTAAATGGCTGTGTTACGTATTATTATGCCCTGAGGATTTGAACCGTACCGTTCAAATCTAACCTTCGGTTACAAAACCCAAGCCGGTGCCATACAAGGTCAATGGAAGAGCCGAACTCCACGACCTCCCACCTCGTGGTCAGTACATGAGTACAACACAAGAAGGACCGTAGTCACATGCTGAAGTGGTCTAAGCCACAGGGTCAGCTCCATAGGCTACCCTCACTCTAGCCCGCCTTGGTACAGGTCTCGACGCTAGTAAAACTAAGCCACGGTCCTGTTCACCGTGCTCTGAGCCATGAACGCATTCATGCTCCTCACATCACATATCCTGAGCCATGGGCCTGTTCACCATGCTTTTTACACGTATCTGAGTCTGCAACCGGAGTTACACTCTTACCTCCTCATTTTCAGGCTAGGAGCAACCTACACATATTCAACAATATGCGCTTCCAGGTTAACCCGTAGGAGAACCTGTTTCACCATCACCAAGTCCAGACGATGATGGATCTATGGCCAGGGCAAACTACATGATATATTTCACTATGATTAATTGGTATCTTTTAGATGGATTGCAAGACTCAACCAAGTTGTATAACATGCAATATATAATAGAAAGTAACCAACATTATATTATTATTGAAAACACATCAACCTGATCCATCTCAATGATCTAACATCACATGTTACTACTTGGCCTCTTTCCAACCATCCAGATCCATCTCGAGGATCATCACATACCATGGGATCTCAATCCCTCATCATGTACTGTCAATGCCTCTCAAGGCTCACATCATCATCATGGAACTTAACACATTATACATATCATTTTATTAACCAGAGTAATTACCAAGTGATGTTACTCATCACATGTGTCTCATAGCCCTTTTCAAGGCTAATCATCACCTGCATGGTTAGAGTACACAATAATCGTAGATTCAATCATAAGGAATATGCTACCATAATGAAATTCTATTCAAGATACTTCTACTTATCATTCTTACACTATTTGCTGATCAAGTGTATAAAGTACATCATCAACAAGCCATATCTATACTTATCCTTATCTCAGAACTATATGAATAATCAAGATGTTCAAACATACAGAACAAGTATTATTGTTACCACTACCATTATGTCACTATCATCATTATTATCATTATTATTATTCAACATTATTACTATCATCCTCTTTATTATAAATAAACATAAGGATCACATCATGCATCTTATTACCATGACCTTCCTCATTATCATCCCTACTACCATTATCATCATTATGATCAGCATTATTACTATCATTATCATCATGCAACTACCATTATCATCATTGTTACTATCATTAGCATTATTATTGTTTGCAAGGCATCATATTCATTGTTGTTATCACTAACAAGACACCACCATCATTTATTGGTGCATAACTAATCACTTCCACATCACAAAGGACCGTTACTATACGATTACAAGACTCTCACCATAACTCATCACTTCCCTCACTAAAACCTATCAAGGCCTGTCGGCCGACACATGCCCAACCCTAGGCTGTCGCCCACCATGGCTATCGGCCATCATGGGTGTCGGTCAGCATAGCTATCGGCCAGCACCATCAAACCATCAAGAGACTTAGGTCTGTCGTTCACCACAAAGAAGAGGGTGTCATCCAACCATATCGCCCATCATGCTCACCATATCGACCAACACAACAAGATATATCGCCCAAAAACATCCATCGGCCAACTCAACCACATCGGCCAACACCTCACTAGCTTGACCTATCACTCCACACAAGAGCACTCACCATGTCACCCATCATAAGGTACCCATCTCGCCCAACACCAAGACAAGAGAGGGTCTCGCCCAACTCAAGAACAAAAGGTGTTGCTTATCACAAGGACCATGTCGTTCAACAAGGGTCACCATCATATCATCCAACATGACCCTAGCTCACCCTATCGCCCAACACATGGGCAAGGGTATCGGCCAACCTCAAGAACACATCATGTCGTCCACCAAAGGCATACATATCGTCCATCAAAAGGGAATATCATATCGTCCAACTCAAAGACAAAGGTGCCATGTCGTCCAACTAAAAAGGATATCGTCCAACACCAACAAAGAAGGGATATCGCCCAACCCTAGGTCACCATCAACCTCCAACTCAAAGGAGCACAAACCCTAGATCACAAGGTACACTAGAAACCCTAAACCTTAAGGGGATATCGGCCACCAAAGGAAACTCAAGCAAGGTACAATTCTAAGCTACTAATCTATGAACAAGAACAAGAACAAGAGGTAAAGAAGTTAGGGTTAGAAGTTATGCAACCCGCCTTAAGCTCCAAGCTCCAAGGAAGAAGATGCACTTCAAGCTCCAAGGGATGTCGTCCACCAAAGCTGATCCAAGAGAGGGTATCGGCCACCACTGCAACTCCAAGAGAGTGTCTCGGCCGACACAAGCAAGAGAGGGAAGAGTGTCGTGCACTCAAGGTGGAGGAGAGACCAAAAGAGCAAAGGAAGCTAAGGCAAGGGAAAGAGCTACCTATATAGAAATAAGGGGAGGAGAAACCAAAGTAGATCCATGCTAAGTGTCGTCCACCCAAGGGACACTTGTCCTAGGGTTCAAGCCAACACACTAGCACACCAAGAGACACTTGTCAAAGATATACACCAAGTGTCCACCAAACATGGTCAAGGTTGGACCAAGCAACATGGGCGACACAACTAGCAGCTCCTCTGGGCGACACACGCTACTCCAAGTCGACACACCACCTCTAGGTCGACACACACTCTTCCTTGGGCGACACAAGCTGGTCTTGGCCGACACAAGGCTCAAGCAAGCCCAAACAAGGCACCCCAAAGCCCAAACAAGCTCAACCAAGGCCCAGAGAACTCAAACAACAAGCCCAAGCCTTCCTCTCAATCCTAGAGGAAGCAAAGAGGGGAAAACATCACTCAAGATGGCAAACTTGCACACAAAACCCTAAGCTTGGGTTATTTGCAAGCAGCCCCTCAAACTCTCAACAAAGCACAACCAAACCCTAATCACCACTCAAAGGTGATTAGCAAGCATCAAACCACCAAGGTTAAGCAAAACAAACAGGGTAAACCCTAAACGTAGGTCAGGGTCCTTACAATGTTTATCTCACATGCATGCAAGATTTTGATTGTGGGGTGTGTGCACTACTTGTGCTTTGTTTCCCCACCATGGTAGTGGATTTATTTATGGCACAATCCTTTTATATGTTGTTTTATGGCAAGTGTCCCTTTTGTTATGATTCTTTTCTCTTGATACCCATTTGGGTAGTACTTATCTCTTGCATGGGAAACCTTTTATTTTGATTTCCCTTAATCTTTATAAATTTCTCAATTTTCTTTTTAGTATGCACATACCAGCCTTTGCTGATGTTTCCTTTTCTTCTCTTTTGCTGGGGTATGCTTCCAACCCTAGGTGAAGGATGTGGTGGACTTGGCATGTTGACCTGGACTTAGCTTGAGATGTTGAAGCTTGGATACAATCTTGAGGTGGTTTAGATTTCCTCTACATGGATCCTATGATGTAAGTTTGTAACCCTTTGTTTTATAATTGAATATAGTCATGTTTTTATTCTGCTGCTATACTTTGGTCTTTTGATTATCATTATAAAGATTTTAAAATTTTACACCCACTCCATCATACCTTTTGAGTGTGTTTGGACTGGAGATTTTATTGTTCAAATTTTTAGTAAGGAAGTGATTTCTCTTCTTTACAATACACCTCGTCCAATAGAGGAAGTTGGTGTCACCAAAGACCAGAGGACGCATAGAGAAGCCTCCCTATAGGTTGAGTGAACCAAGTAGGTTCTCACCCATCTTCTCCTCTTGTGGGAGATTGTTAGAGAAGATCTTTGGCTCTGATTCCACTTGTTGGATCTAGGGCCCTAGAGGGGGGTGAATAGAGCTTCAAAATTCTCACAAGAATAGTTAGACCTTCAAATTATATCAATTCAAACCAAAAGCTTAAGTAGAATTTGAAGTCCAATCTAATCAAGCAAAGCAATGATGAGAGAGATTGAAACATTCACTTGGACAAGGTGGTTAGAGTGGTTCCAAACTCCAAACTAGGAGATAGTCAATCCACTACCTAGAGAGGTCAACCTCTAGGACTTTGCAACCCATGTATACTTATATTCCATCATAAGAGATACAAAGAGACCACCATACGTCCAAGGACTTATCTACTAAAGGCAAGAGTCTTTCATCTGCACAAGGACTTACCCATTTGTTCAACATGTCTTCATCCTTCAACAAGGACTTACCCACACTTGCATCTAGTCTTTGGACTTGAAGGAATTACCCACTCTTCTTGAATCTTTTCCTTGCCCTTCTCCTTCACCTGGAGAAGATCTTCACCTCTTCTTCAACGTTAAAGAAGACCAGCAGCTTCACCTTCACTCTGAGTATCTTGCTTCAACATTTTCTCTTTGAGAAAGGGGATTGGGAAGATGGAAGGAATGAGAGATTTACAATAACATGGAGGTATCTCACTTACAACATTCCTAACTCACTCATAATCATGAAATTATTTGTAAATGAGAGAGATAAAGGGGATCAAAGGGTTGCAACACACTCAACTATAGCAAGGACTTAGGATAGCATGAATGAGCAAACTTAGAATAAACTCCAAGGGATCCTATTTATAGATGGGGGTGCTTCTTTGAGTATGGGATCACTTAAGAATAAAAAATAGCCATTTTACAACTTGAAACATATCTATTTTCATTTGCAATAAATCTCCAATGGTTATAATCACTTTTTCTACATTTTTCATATAGTACATCGGCCGAGTTTCAATAAAGGTAACTCGATCGATCCACTAACTGACAAATCCAATTTTCAAACTATCAGTCGAGTTTGTTCTGGGAAACTCGACCGATGAGTCAAAATCAGTTTTGCTTAGTTGATCGATCGGTCGAGTTTTGTGAGTGTACAACTCGATCGATTGATCATTTTAGAAAATCCATCATTGGATCGGTCGAGTTTCCAACTCGACCAATAAAGTGCCTGCGATAAATTTTCCAAAATGATTTTTGAGTGACCAAATGTTGGAATTAAGTGTCCATGATTTTTCTTCATCTTAGTTATAAGTCATATCATCAATACAAGTGATTACAAAATTAATCTAAGGTGATTTGGAGTGATTTCCTAAATTGGACACTTGCTTTGATCTTGGACATGCTATGGCTTGTGTAATTTGATCATTTTCATGTACTTAAAGCCTAAGTTCAATCTTGAACAAACATATTAGATACATAGGAATGGAATGGTTAAGTCATTATCAAAATATGGACAATGTATAACTCTCAAATCAATAGTATTTCATTCAGTCATTATTGTTCCTTTTAAGTTGAAAAATGAAAACTGACAAGCACTATTGAGGTTTACATCCAATCAAGGAGCGATGAATACATTCTTGTACATTCTTTTTAGTTGAATCAATTTATGTTATTGGCATCAGTAAAATATAATCAATATAATAAATATTATAAACTAAACATATTGGAGAGTTATATATTGTATGTACTACTATTTATATGTTTCTTCTTGTTAAATTTTAAGATATTAGTAAATATAAACTCTTACAATATTTAATATGGGTTGTTATTGATTTTGATATTTCACTTTATTGGATTAAATCAATTCAATCTTAAGACTATAAGATATGAAGAGATGTTTTCATACCTTATCCAAACAAGGGTCAACATTTGGTTCAATATCAAATATTACTACTGCTGGCATTGAACGGCCATCATTACATGTTAACCTCAGTAGCAATGGTGATGCTAGCATACCATAAAAAAGGAGTAGAAAATTTGGAGAAGATCGATTCGTATCTCAGATTATGACCTAAATTATATAACTATACAATAGAAAAAAGAGGTGAAATCTGAAGATTTTATCTACAAAAAGAGCCATGTCAACCATATAAACATGAGTTTCTTCAAAAATTGTTTGATAATAAATTCTGAAGATTTACAATTTTTTAAATTCTAAATATGGATAGAGTATAGTGTTTCTTAGGATGACTTTTATTGTTTATGTTTCATATATAAAGTGTGAAGTCTTTGCACACACACACACACACACACACACACACACACACACACATATATATATATATATATATATATGGGCCCATCTTTATTGCCCGCGCGGGTAGCTACCCGCCCACCTTTCCAACCAAATCACAATTGTAGAGGACTATTTTGTCTAGCTCTCTAAAAAAAATTAGCCAAAAATAATATCATTTTCCCCTCCAAAATCAAAAAACCCGTCCTTATATATATCTGTTGTATATTTTGTACAGAGTTACTCTTTTATTCATGTAGTTACTTTCTGATCACCATAGTTACTTTTTTGACAACAGAGTTACTTTTTTGGCTAAGAGAGTTACTTTTTTGGCTGCCGGGTAGCGAAAATCCAGGCTACCCGCGCGGGCAACGAATAAACGCCCTATATATATATAATTAATAAAATTAGCATATTGGTATTACCAGTGACAACAACAATAGTGGAAAGATCATTCTATCATGAATATTATTCAAATTTATTAGTGTAATAGGATGAATGATAAGTAGATCAATGATTCAATGATTGACTATATTGGAAATGAAATATTTGACACTAACGGTAGTACATTAATAGTGGAACGATTCTATGGGATGAGAACTAAAAAAAAATTATGCAGAATGCGATTTATATTTTCAATATGAAATGTATCTGTATATTCAGATATTATTATTAGTTTGAATGTGTTTTACAAAGTGACTGACAATCATTAGTGTTACTATTTTTTTATTTTAGTTAATATTAAATTTATTTATATTTGTGCCCCCTCCTTGAAATATGACTCCTTGAGTGGAGTCTATGTTGGATGGTGGATGGAATTTAGGTGCCTTGAAAAGAATCTAAGAGATCAAAGTTCTTTTTTGCTAGAGGTTAACCTATTAAGCTTATGGGAGGATTGATTTTGGGTTAATTCGTTGTCAGTGTAGATTCCATAGGTGTGAGTCAAGATCTGTTTTTAAATGGGTGAAACAAAAGTACACCCAAACATGATCGTGTATGTCTCGAGCTTGTTAGCAACTACATGTGTTTCATCAAAAATAAGTTTCTAGACGTTTCTTCTAATGTTAAAAAAATGAAACTATATTTTAATGTCAAATACAAAGGAAACAACAAACGATTGTGTTTGTCGTCAAACACAACAGATTGCTTGTTGACTTATGCTTACATGAAATAGCAACTAGTTGTTGCATTTTGATGTAAAGTAGGAAAATAATATAGTTCACAAAATTAAAATACCACAAAAGCAACATTTAAATTTGTCATTTTGCATTTGACATTCCTAGAATCAAAAGTATATATGATTGTCTACTAAATAATATAAAATAAAGAAAATACAGCAATCAAATATAACACCTAAACTTGTACTAAATTGGAAACATTACTTAATGTGTATATTATTATATGTAGATCCACATATTGACTTAAGTTAATTGAGTCACCCCTGGATGTCTGTGAGTCACTCACAAAATCCGTTAAAAGACGAGTTTGGGTAACTTAAGTAGGTGACAAATACTATCACTCAAACCCAACTGAAACAGGTCAAGTCAAACTCAACTTAATCGGATCAACTCCGCTCGCAATTTTGACCCATTACTCTGACAAATCTAGAAAATACATTATATAAATAAATGACAAACAGTAAATATCCAACAACATCACTAGTTTCTCCAATATTTCACATATAATCTACGAGCATTGCATGGTCATAATGTCTAATCTTTGTGATGCTGCATTCATATTACCCCAGAACAAGTTCTTGCTGTATGATGATCTGTGGACTCTATCGTGTGGTTTTCTCAAAGTATTCTACCTCACGGCATCTATCTCGTGCATTTTACTAGAACTATTGGTACGAGTCTAGCGAACTAGTTTCGTATCCTCTCAGGTCCGTTGTTGTATCATAGCACCAATGGTTGGCTGTGAAGAATGCAAATTTGTATAACTAGCCTCAAATTAATAGCATTTGATGTCTGATACAATCATACAAACAAACCAGAGATTGATAATCTGGCCACAATGACTTCAAAAATATGGAACAAGACTTGACTTGGTACGCTCCTCCAAGGACATGAGCAAGATCCAATTGTATGCTCACCACAACGAACTAAGACCTTGTTTAGTTCACCGACTGCATTGGAGACTTAGGAAAGTAGACGTCTTAAAGATTTTGAAACTCAAAAAGGTCAAACCACAATCTGTTGGCACAAATGATATATTCCTTCTCAGAAGCTACTTGTCTCCTGTTGGAAGGACAGATAAGCATCATTGTTTGTGAGGGGATTTGATGCGCTATTAATTCAACTATCGTGCCTAAAACAGATACAAACTTCTCTAGGATGGCACTCTTAACAGTACCAAGGCCTGTTTGGTTCAGTTGAAATCAAAACGTCGAACAATATTACGTTTTCCAATGCATAGTTCTTGGACGGGTGTAAATACAACTCATCATTACAAAGAAAACCACACTAGATAAACTTTTTCAGTGGGAAAATGTGTAAAAACAAACAGAACCCAAACTTATCGTGGTTCATTTCCCATCGAGTGAGTATACGTTGGGCTGACCATTATTATCCTCCACAGCACAAGGAACGGATGCCAGCCGGCAATTATTGTACGGATGCATTTCTTTCACAGCAACATATGCCGTCTACAACCCACCCGCTAATATAAACTAAGGCATACCAAACAAATACACATGAAACTCACAAGTTCAATCTACAACGAAATATCAAAGGTCCCAACCCACTACGTTGTTGGGCCAGTGGCCCTTTGTTGTTTACAGCCGAAGGAGAGCGGCCCGTTAGGGAATGCATTGCTGCAACCGAAGGAGAGCGGCCCGTTAGGGAATGCATTGCTGCCGTGAGGGGGTTATATAACCCCATGCAATTAGCCGTTAAGTGAATAAGCCGCAGCTAAGGTTTTCAAGCGGCCGCCCTTTCTATTTTGTTCACGAGACAGGCTACTATATGATTTATTCTATGTAAGGTTCTCAGTCGAATGATTCTTTTTAGTAGTGATCGATGGTGGTCAAGAAGCGGATGATGAGAAAAGTTAAAGTACGGGCTAGTTGACAACCCCAGCTCTTCATTATAATCTTGGGATTCGCTATACAAGTCATTCTCCACCATAATGGTTATACCATCTTGTAAGATGGCTAAAAGTCTAAAAGTAAGATGGCTATTAAAGCATATATGAAGATATCTGAGATTGGTGATGTGCGCATTGAGACCGAGTTGGGTCATAGCATCTTGTTGAAAAATATTAGACATATTCCTGAAATTGATTATGACATCATCTCCGGCTATGGAATAGACATTCAAGGTTTTAAATATCATTTTGGTGACTTGAAAATTGTTATCACCAAGGGACAGTTGGTTGTGAGTAAAGGCGAAGTTTGTTTCACTTTGTACAGGATGAACATTAAGGTCTGCACTAATAGTGTCAATATTGTGTACAATTCCACTTCTCCAAATTTATGGTACAAGCGGCTTGGGCACATGAGTGAGAAAGGAATATACATTCATGCAAAGAAAGAACTAATCCCTTGTGGAAAAAATGCACTTCTTAGTTCTTGTAAAAATTGTTTGCTTGTGAAGCAACATAGGGTCCAGTTACAGTGCTCAGTGTAAGAAGAAGTCTAATGTTTTAGACAGGATTTACTCTGATGTTTGTCGTCCTATGGAAGTCAACTCTTTGGGTGGAAAAAGATTCTTTGTGACCTTTATTGATGATGCATCTAGAAAAATGTGGGTCTACTATCTACAGAGGAAGGATCATGTCTTTGATACCTTCAAGAAATTCCATGCTATAATTGAAAGGGAGACATGTAAAAAGTTGAAATGTCTCCACTCTGACAATGGAGGTGAGTATACTTCTGGAGATTTCAGATCTTATTATGAAGGATCTAGGCTTTGGTATAAGAAGAAAGTTCTAAGAACCCCACAACGCAATGATTCAGCTAAAAAATGAACAAAACCATTATGAAGAGAGTCATATGCATGATGAAAAATGCAAAACCACCTAAAGAGTTTTGGGCAGAGGAAGTGAATACTGCTTGCTACTTAATCAATGGGTCATCATCCATTCCTTTGGAGTTTGATACTCCAGAGAGTGTGTGGACAGGGAAGCCAGCTTCTTACTCTCACCTTAGACTATTTGGGTGCAAGACATTTGCACATGTTTCTAAGGAGCAGAGGCAGAACCTTGATGACAGATCTACTCCCTATTTTTTCTTAGTTATGGTGATGAGAAGTTTGGATATAAGCTATGGGGCCCAGAAAGGAAGAAGATGATCAGGTGCAGAGATGTGGTCTTCTTCGAAGATCAGATGCATTTTGATACTATGAATATAGAGACTGAGCAGTTTGTAGATGATTTTGTGTTTGATACACTAGTACCCTCTCTAATCCAGAAGAATGTTGATGTAGAGCATATTGAGGATGATGAGATCCCTCATGATATGGTGGAGGATGATATTGATGCACATGACATCTAAGACCAGGAGGCTCCTGAGCAGGGGCAGCAACTCAAAAGGTAGATCCAGCAGAGCCGCAACAGAGAATGTCTACTAGAGAGAAAATGGTGTATACTAAATATTCTTATTCATAATGGCCATTGATCACAGAATAGGGGGATCCAGAAAGTTATGAGGAAGAAAAGTCTCATCGGGAAAATGATAAATGGTTGCATGCAATGCAAGATGAGATGAACTCATTGAAGAAAAATGATACATATGAGTTATGCAAGCTTCCTGAAGGCAGAAAAGTCATAAAGAACAAGTGGGTCTACAAGCTAAAAAAGTATGAGAATGACAATAGTGTGAGATACAAAGCCAAACTCGTGGTGAAAGGCTTTGGGAAAAAGCAGAGGATTGACTTTGATGAGATATTTTCTCCAGTGGTGAAAATGACTTCCATCCACACCATTTTAAGTTTGGTAGCTAGCTTTTACCTTGATATTGAGTAACTTGATGTGAAGACAGTCTTCCTCCATGGTGATCTAGAGGAAGAGATTCATATGCAGCAACCTAAAGGATTTGCAGTGAAAGGAAAAGAACACATAGTTTGAAGATTAAAGAAAAGTCTCTATAGGCTGAAACTAACACCAAGGCAGTGGTACAAAAAGTTTGATTCTTTTATGCTAAAGCAAGGTTACCACAATATAGAGGAATATCATTGTATTTACTTCAGGAGATTTTCAGGTGATAGTTTCATTATTCTCTTGCTTTATATTGATGATATATTGATTGTTGGCAAATATTCTCAAATGATTGTCAGTCTGAAGAAGAAATTGTTTAGGTCTTTTAATATGAAAGACTTGGGACCAGCTAGATAGATTATTGGCATGGACATCAAGCATGATAGGAAAGAAAAGTAACGTTGATGGTCATGAGAGATATATGTTTAGTGTGTACTTGACAGGTTCAACATGAAGGGGTGAAGTCAATTGAGACTCACTTAGTCAGTCACTTTAGACTAAGTAGAAAACAATCTCCTTCTACTAAGCAAGAAAAGCAAGAGATGGCTCACATAGCCTACTCTTCTATAGTAGGAAGTCTGATGTATGCTATGGTGTGCACTAGGCCTGGTATTACACGTGTAGTTGGTGTGACTAGCAGATTTTTATCTGACCCTAGTAAGGAGTATTAGAATACTCTTAAATGGATACTCAGATATTTGGAAGGTACACTTAGTTCTTGTTTATGCTTTGGAGGGGCACCACCGGTTCTTACAGATATCACAGATGCAAATTTCACAGGAAGTCTACCTCTGGTTTTTTCTTCACTTTTGTAGGGGGGAGCTATTAGTTAGTAGTCTAAATTGTAAAAGTGTGTTGCTTTATCTACTACTAAGGTAGAATATATCGCAACTTGTGAAGCAATAAAAGAAATAGTTTGACTCAATCATTTCTTGTAGGAACTGGGTTTGACACAGGATGAGTATGTTATTTATTGTGACGGTCAGAGTGTCATGGACTTGAGAAAGAATTCTTCTTTTCACTCTAGGACAAAGCATATAGATCAGAGATACCACCACTTGTGTGAAGTTGTTAGTGATGACCAGTTGAAGCGGAAGAAGGTCCTCACCAACTATAATCTTTTTGACATGCTAAAGAAGTCAATTTCATTAAACAAGCTTGTTACTTGTAAGGAGCTCACCGGATTGGGCTCCACTTAAGGAGTCATGAGGATAGTCTCTCTGTTGGGCTTGAGGGGGATATTGTTGGGCCAACATCCCTTTGTTGTTTCCAGACTAAGGAGGGTGGCCCGTTAGGGCATGTATTGTTGTCATGAGGGGGTTATATAACCCCATGCTATTAGCACAGAGTGAATAAGTCATAGCCAAGGCTTTCAAGAACCCACCCTTTCTATTTTTTTCATGAGACAGAAAGAACAAGAAGCAAAGGAATAAAGAAGAAAGAAGAAAAGTAAAGAGGGCCTAGAACCACTCTAGTTTCTTATGTGTGCTTTATACCAACGTCTCCACCATCATCTTTGTTCTTGCTCCAACTGGGTATTCTCTACAGAGGGGCATTTTTCCGAGAGGTATTTTGGTGTGGTGATGTATCAATCTGGTATAATTTGTATCTCTTTCTTTTTCTCTATATATTACCAAAGTTTTGTCTTAAAACTTGCAAAAAACTTTGTAATTTGTTGATTAGTAGATTTTTCCATCAGGCTTTGACCCCGTGGTTTTTCCCTCATACATTGTGGGGGGTTTCCATGTAAATCATGGTGTTCTTTTGGTTGCTTGTTCATGTTTATTTTTTATTTGTGCTTGCATAAGCATCATGCCTATTATGTTGTTGCACTATACTACACATATCTGATATTGAGTACCTAGTCGATACGTGCATGTTATTCCACATTATTTTTAGCCTACAACAACCCCTTTAATTAGAACCAATTGTTAAGTCATGTGTGAATGAATTAATCCCACATTACCTAGGTGTGGAGATGTGTGCTTAAATATAAGAACATTAGGCTACTCCTGCAATTGTCAATTGGTTTTGGGATGGAACCCCAATTGGGTTGAAGATTGGGCCAGACCTCCCCCCCTAAATTTCTCCCCTACAAGCGGTATCAGAGCCCAATTCAGGTTTGGGCTTTGCACCTTTATGAAAAACAATATTGAGCTATGTGTATGGGCATATATCATGTAGTGTGGTTGATTGCCTTTCGAGGGGGAGTTTATGGGCTCACACATGAGGGGAGATTGTTAAGTCACATGTGAATGAATTAATCTCACATTTTCTAAGTGTGGAGATGTGTGCTAAATATAAGGACATTGGGATACTCCTCTAATTGTCAATTGGTTTTGGGATGGACCCCTAATTACATTGAATAATGGGTCAGACCTTCCCCCCTCAATTTCTCCCATGCATACGTCAGATTTCATGTTTTGAAATTTCCAATTTAAGTCCAACCAAATTAGGCTTATCTTTCAAAATAAAATGTGTTTTATATTCCTATTTATGTTGAAGCCAAGAGTTGTAAGATGCACCACTTGTCAACAAGTTGATAGATATTGAGAAAAAATGGATATACTCCAAAATAAGCACAAAGCACACACTATTCCATGGAGCAAAAAACTTGCTCATCAGTGCAAGAATGTAACTGCCTACAACACGTTTAGATGAGCAACATAAGTGTATGCATAATTGAATGTATATGTTGGAAGTTCTCTCTTATTGGATCAATGGGCTCTAGAAGGAGGTGTTGAATAGAGTTTAAACACTTAAAGAAGATTCTTTAGACCTTGATGTGATAAGATTTATAAATATGAGATTTGTGTACAACTAAACATACATAGAAAAGATGAGAGAGATTGAATGAGATCAATAACAAGCTATGTATAGTGGTTTTGGACTCCAAACTAGGAGAGTGTACATCCACTACCTAGATAGGTCAATCTTATATTCTCAATTTTAGTAAAGTTGAATTATATAAATATAAAGCATGTTTTGATAAATAAATCCTCTAATGTTATTATAGGGGGAATAAAAATATGGATCGCCATTGTGGCATGCGTGTTTGTGCCACAAGTCAAATAAATAAAAGAAATTTGTACATGAATTAATAATAATCACTTTTTGTTATGATAAATGAAGTAATTGTCAAGTTGCCAAAAGGAATAGGATTTATGGTGTTTTATATAATTCGAGGATAATTATCTAGATGAGTTTGACAACACCATGGTTGAGACACCAAACAAGAATATTTCAATTTATCTATTGTAGAAATAATAAAGAAAAGAAAGAGAATTATAGAAAATAGGAGGAAAAATGATATTCCCTAGGATAATGATAATGTTTTAAATAATGTTGAAAAAGAACAAGTTTTGGATATAAAATATATTCCAACAAAGCCCCACAATGTGAAAATAGGTGGGAAAACACTAATGAATTACTATATTTGATTTGAAAATATATCCAAGATGGAAATAGAGAATAATCAAAGAATTGTGAGTTATAAAGAGTTTTCTTTAATGGCCAAGTGACCTAATCACATTATGTATGGTGTACTCTCTCTGATGTTTTTGGTCTTTTAACCAAGTATTATTCTTTGGAAAGGACTTGGTCATGATAAGAAAGTAGTCATCTTCTTTTTTGGAGAGTCGTTAGTATAGTGAGACATGAAATTAAGGTAAATCACAATAGTTATTGTGACTATTTTGTTCCCTGTGTTATCGGGTTGTTACCCACCGTGCACCCACAAAGGAAACTCAGTACCACTTTCTCTTCCTCTCACTCACAGTTATCAGAGAAGGGAGACTCTTATTTTCCTTGAGGTGATTCCCACCCTGCATCCAAATGAGGGAGTAGATCATAGCATGCAACCATCTTCCTCTCTCTTTCTCTTTGAGGAGAGCATTAGGGTTTCCCCTAAGATGAGTATTTATTGAAGGAGGCATAGGAATCCTTCACCACCAGAGATCTAGGCCCTAGTTGTGGTAACCTATCAAGAAACCCTATAGGGAGTCCTTGTTCCTCAGGCTCCCCAGTTCCGTCAACAGGGAGCCACCCCTAGACGGACCTATAACAAGGTTGTAGCAGGATATAGCGCAGCCCATGGCCAAGGATGAGTGAGGATAGGATCTCTTCCTCTTTCTTTGCACCTCTATCGTTCTCTAGAGGGGTCTGACCACCCTTTCTCGTACTAGAGTCAGAGGTCGTCCATACGACATGGCACCCTGGCCGGACTATTGCCAGGGAACCCTGGCCATAGGGACAAGCGTCAACCACCCTAAATAGCCCAGGAATCTAGGAAGGTGTGATGGATGTTGACTTGAGCCTCATGCATGGTAGGTTTTTTGGGTTTTAGGGGAGACAGAGAAGGCAGCGGAAACAAAAAATTTCTTCTCCCAAACCCAGAACAAAGGAAACACGTCAATGTATATACAGTAGGAAGGATGGTTTGTAGAGGCATACCTTGTCTTGAGACTTGCTCGGCGATGTTACCTCATGGCTTGCACGGTCTTCACCTTTGGTCTTGGACGGTGTCTGTGCAGCTCCTGGTCTCACTGGGACTGTTGGGATTGACAGCTATCCTTTGAGCGGCAGAAGTCTCCCGCCTCTGAAGTAGTCCACACGGACCACCTGGAACTCTGATCTCCTTATCCCACAAGGAATCAGAAGGAGTCACACCCTCCTATCGGCGTACTAGTCACCGACACACTCTCCTGCCACCAGTCGCTTTCTGTAGTTGTCTTTCCCTTATTGTGCCTCCCTTATCGGGTAGCACGTGCTCAGGCTCTCTCTTGGTTACCAAAACCAGAGAGAATGACAACTTTACATATCAACTGGGGCACTGAGTTGTTTTTTAGAGAAGCCCACAATACCCCTATATATATAGGAGAGTCATGGGATAGGGTTCTCTATCCCAGGAAATGCGGGATTAAAGCAGGAGTAGAAGGGTTTGAGATTTTCCACAAAATGACCAACTTGTGCCAGCTGAACCGATCGTTTCAACCCTGAAACGATCATTTGGTGACCTCAACCGATCGTTTCAACCTGAAACGATCATTTGGGAGACCTGAACTGATCGGTTCATCACATGAGCCGATCGGTTTGTGGTCCTGGTCCAACTCAAATTGACTATCAAATTTGTCTCTGATTAATCAAATATTAATCCTTGTCCAAATCGAATTTGTACAAGTGAAACAAATTGTATTTGCAAAATAGTCTTTTGACTTTCCAAACGATCTCGGTTGGACCAGTTGAGCTGACCGGTTCAACTCTTGAACCGGTCAGTTCAGCCTGTCTTGAGTCGATCGGTTCATCCCATGAGCCAACCGGTTCACCAACCAGAGTCGATCGATTCATCCCATGAGCCGACTGGTTGGGGCAGCAGACTTGTGCAAATCAGTCAATCACAACTTCAATCAATCTGATACTCTAATCAATCGGTCCAACACCTTGAACAGTATGATATTGAGCTATCAATTGATTGAGTGTTTAATTCAACTACTAAACTCCTTTATTAATCAATCTAAACATCGTTATGTGGATAAACTCCTCTTCCAGGTTAAATCCTATGTGTGTGACCCTGCAGGTCCATTTCACGTTGGTAGTGAAAGTCCATAACACTTATGACTTCACAAGCAAAGAGCGGTGCCTAGTCGCACATTAGTGCTACCCAAGTGAAATTGAGTGTTGGAGAACAACTTTCAATCCTACAATCCGTGAATGGTGTTACAATGAATGTATAATTCCTTTGTCACTGATATCCTGAATAAACTCAAGGCATGGAACAATCATCCTGTCAATGTTCATTCACTTTCTTGATCTCAGAGTAGATTGGAGGAGATATGTATGACATAAATATCGCATACTAATTCACACATGCATGCACACACCTATCTCAATCCTACTCATCAAGTGGCCATGCATATCAAACTCCCTCAGGAAGGAAAAATCCCATATCTATCACTCACCCCTCAAAATCCCCATCTGTCAAAGCCACCCAATCATCACCTTCATAACAACCCATGTTTCAGGACTGCGTTTGATGATGTCAAAGTGTACCCAATGACATGTGTTGAGTGTAGTGATTTTAGATCTAAGAATCACAATCACCACCATCACTGTGAGAACTGACTGTGAATACCATGTCATGGTTCGATGTGTCAAACTCAGGGTGGGTCTGTCCGATAAACTTGTTCTCTAATAAGTACTTATGTGTTTGGTTTCATATCTCCATATCATGACTAATGAGATTCTGTCATCAACCAACACCACAATCTAGTCTTATGTGTCATTGTTGTCTATCTACCTTCCACAATGGCATCCAACTAGGGACATAATAAGAATGTACAAACTCTTAGCATCTGTATGATCTCATCGTTCAGGTCCTTAACCTGAAAGCATACGTCATTGAGTACTATCATTCTCTAGACATTCAATATGTTCTATCACTATCTCATATGACTGAACCAAAAAGAATTGGAAGCTTGCATTTGATATTTATTAAATCAATCTTAATGTATCCCACCAATCATCTCATGATTGGCTCTCAGGGCATACATACCAACAGACTCCCACTTGCACTGCTAGCCAATCACCCTTGAATCATATTCATAGTGATCTTCAAACATGTCCCACATGTTACTATGCTCTAGTGCTAACACAGTGAGTCATGGAAACACCTTGCCAAAGTCGGTATTAATTGCATCTCTCTCATCTCTTCGTTGTACGTCACACATATGAGATGGAGTTGCCATAATATGTGATCTAGTATTCCTTTGCTAACCTTTAGCCACATTGCATGACCAAGCACTCCTAACTTGTCATCAATGATCAGAATAAGTTCATCTCATGAACTTCAAGATCCATATAGTATCCACTTCTATTCTCTGACACACGGATACTCGACTTTTCCCTTTTAAAATGACTTTAATGGAACGTTTCCATTAATCAACAAACATTCACTTTTATATATCCCATATATATTTTGTAATTAATTTTCTTTCCTTTTCGGAAGTTCACTTCAGTGTAACTCTTTACAGTGAACCCTTCCTTATTTCCATAGAACTAGTACTTATCAAGTTCTTACGGTATTCCAGTAACCCTTACTGGAATTTGATAGACATCCACTCATCATGTCCCACATACGAGTTGTTAAGATGAGCATATCATATTGTGATGTCCTACAGACAAGATGATAAATGCATTTTGTTCTTTCCATGTTCATACATGCAAGGTGATGTAATGGTTACATACATGATAGATCCACATCTATTCTTAGTGTTCCCATTCTTCATAAGAATTGGACATTTGTCCTTGGGATACTAACTCCATGTAACATGGACAAGTTTTCTCCCACTAAATCTTTTCACATTGAACCCTTCAATATAGATTGCCAATGTATGCTTTCTCTTTTCAGGTTAAGAGGTTTTTGAGAACTATCTCTATAGATCTCTATTCCTATCACATAGGAAACATCTCTATCTTCCTTAAAGATAATTTCCACTTTGTATGTCCATTCTAGAACATTTCCATTTCACATCGACATGTGGAATGTGAATACGCTCCCACTAAATCATGGATCCCTTCTTTATCTTTGACATATCAGTCAAACCCTTTTGACTATATTATCAAAGTAAAGATCCAGTTCTGAGTTGCTTGTACTCAATCAATCACATTGACTAGTCCATTGTAACTTATATACTTCATTTGCATTAATGGATTCATAAACCTTATAGGTTGTGTCGCATACACATCCTTGTTTTATTCCTCACAGGAATGCGGTTTTAGTATCCGTATGCCAAATCTCTTAGTCATTAAGTTACAATCAATAAGCATCATCCTTCTCAAAATGTCATCCATGTGTCTTAACGCTTAAGACTCATTAGCACTTATGGATTTTATCCCAATGGGTGCTACCATCAAGGTCATTCCTTATGGTTCACATGGAAGTCATTTAGGATGTAATGGTCATAAACCATAACTCAAAATCTGGTTCCTTATATTCATCTAGATAGTTGACTCATCACATGACCAACTCATCACATAGATAATTGAGGTGTATCTATCAAGGACTCACAACTCTTTATGATTCTTAATGTCCTTTATTAGTGTGGGGTATTCTTTATTTAAGAAGAATTTAGTTATTTGATAATCATCCTCTAACTCCTTAGAGTATGACTCCTTTTGATTTAGACATCACCATGCCTTAATCATGAGTTCACTATGATACACTATCATAATCACTCACAAGGTTCTCAAACATTTGGTCCAAGCATTTCATTCATTGATCTCATCAAAACTTAACACTTTACCAAATTCGTACTTCATCTATGATATTCTTGAACACTTCAAGATATTCATATTGGTATTTCTCTAAATACCATTTGAAGCACAAGCATTAACTATAATAGGTATGCAAATAAATCACATGTATTATACCTAATAGGATAATCATTCTCCCACTACTACTAGTGAAGATTGATTAATCATGTCTAAGAGATTCATGTCTCTTACTGGTTCTCTAACTAAAAGAGTCTAGATTATCCATCATATGGAAACTAGAAATGAACTTCTCACAATTTATGCTAATTTGATTATTTGAGTTATCAATAACTTTTAGGTGTCATTTTATCTTATGCATACCAAGTACCACAAGATAAACAAGGCATTGCCACAATGATTGAAACATCAACTTTATTAATTGCCATCATTGTCATACAATATGCAAAAATTAAAGTATTTCTATTCATTAGCAAATATGAAATAGAAGTTCATAACTCTATTTCATGCCTTTAAGGATGAAAATAAACTAAAGTACTCCTAACTATGGAGGCAACACTTGCCCCATTTATTGAGTGCTTTACATTTTATATCTTGGTATCATATACCTCAAAAATTTTACAAGTTTATTTCATGACACCTTCAGGTGGAGACTTCTGTCGCCTCCTTCTTCTTTAGTTCTTCCAGATAGAGTGGGCAATTCCTTTTCTAATGTCCTAGTTTTTGACAATGGTGGCAATTGCCTCTCTTGGTCATGCCTCCCTTGGCCTTGAGAGCTGAAGACGCCTTGGGCTCCTGGCTAGCATTAGAACTCTTCTTAGCTTTGCCCTTGCCCTTGCGCTTGGACTTGTCTTTCTTGCTATTGATCATCATCACATACTTAGGCTTGTCCTTCTTCATCTGTGTCTCAACTGTCCTCAACATGCCCAACAACTCTGTCAACGACTTGTCAAAGTTGTTCATGTTGTAGTTCATCACAAATTGACTATAGGATTCTGGCAATGATTGCAGTATCATGTCAGTAGCCAACTCTTGGCTTAGGGGAAATCCCAGTCTCATCAGGTTCTCCACATACCCAATCATCTTGAGTGTGTGAGGACCAACTGGATCTCCTTCTGTCATGATGCACTTGAACAGTGCCCTGGAGACATCATATCTCTCTTTCCATGCTTGATCTTCATACATGTTCTTGAGATGTTGAATCATCTCAATGACACCCATGTTCTCATGTTGTCTCTGCAACTCGTGGTTCATGGAGCACAACATCAAGCACTTTGCATCAATGGCATCATCAGAATGCTTCTTATAAGCATCCCTTTCTGCCTTTTGTGCGGTAGGAGCAGGTTCCTCTGGAACTGGAGTATCCAGGACATAGAGCTTTCACTCTTGAGTGAGAACAATTCTCAATGTCCTAAACCAGTCGTGGAAGTTAGTCCCATTCAGCTTGTCCTTTTTAAGGATCGACCGCAATGAAAAGTGATTGTTGTTTGTTGTCATTTGAACTACAAATGGAAATATATGCAATTTTAGTCGGAAACTCAATTTTGACTTATTTGATTGATTTGAAAGGTTGACGATATAATTAGGACTTTAATTAATTATCACTCCCACTATTTTGTTCAAATTGATAGCCCTCACCATCAATTCGGAAGATTGCAACGTACAACTTTCTAGTGGGCAAGATCCTAAAATCCTCTAAGCAATGGACCAGCTAGGGCTGTCACCCACAACTTAGATCTTCCAGGTAGGCAACTTTTGCTAATTGCATCATATGCAACTCTTGAAAGATGTCATATGCAACTCTTTGCCATGATCACCTCCATGCCTCAAGGAACTAGATCCTATCTAGGTCACCTTGTTAAGTCTGACACAAAGCCAACACGATAAATATGCACCCTGCTAGGGCAGACCCACATATTCATCCTTCACGCTTCCATGAGATAGACGGTGCACCACGCTAGGGCGTTTCCACACTTGGCCGATCAAGCTTTTCACGTGTGTCACATTTGGAAGGCATCTAAAACTTTAATATTTAATGAGGGATTTGGTTTTATAGGTACATATACATATCCAATCATCATAATGTATAATACATATCATATACATGCTATATCCAACAGAAAACATGTGAAACGATAAAAGCAATGATTATGGCCATCCTAATGTGATTCCTCAAGCTAAGAGGAATTACAGTCATCTAGGTCTACATCATATGCAACCTGCCCATGATGAAGTGCTATAGCCGTCCAAGTTGATCAACTCATCACATGAATTACCTGCTCACCTTGGTCGGTCGTCTAGGTGCCACCAACTGATCAGTTGGCTCCTCCAACTGATCAGTTCGCATGGTCGTCGTGCATCTCCTCATGGACACCAATCTCTCTCCTTGAACTGGTCATCTGGATCGCCAACCGATCAGTTCACGCCTTGAACTGATCGTCTCAGTTGTCATCAGGTTGTCTGGCGTTCTTTGACATAACAGGAAATAAAAGATCTATTCTATTTTACATTTGAATTGGGAAACCCCGAATTACATTCGGGGGGGGGGAGAAAAGGTAGGAAAGAAATCTCGAATTATCTCGAGTTACATCAGGAATAGGAGATAGAGAATCAGTGCGCATACTGAGATGCAAGCAACCACATACAACCAAGCACACACATAGGGTTTATTGGCTATAACCACACTATACATCCACCACAAAACTCATTTAAGGGTGACGCGTATCGAGTGCATTCATATTACATATCATATATGTAAATTGGGATTTGTGGATTTAGGATTGGACATCCATAAAGTCAATTTTATTCACATCGTATGCAATAAATAAAGGCGACAAACCAAAATCAATCATATCGATAATCTTAAAGTATAGAGCAGTTGACGTGGCTCTGATACCACTGTTGGGTTTTAGGGGAGACAAAGAAGGCAGCGGAAACAAAAATTTTCTTCTCCCAAACCCAGAACAAAGGAAACGCGTCAACATCTATACAGTAGGAAGGATGGTTTGTAGAGACATACCTTGTCCCGAGGCTTGCTCAATGACGTTACCTCGCGGCTTGTGCGGTCTTCACCTTCGGTCTTGGACGGTATTTGTGCAGCTCCTGGTCTCACCGAGACTATTGGGATTGATAGTTGTCCTCCGAGAGGTAGAAGTCTCCCGCCTCTGAAGTAGTCCACACGGACCACCTGGAACTCTGATCTCCTTATCCCACAAGGTATCGGAAGGAGTCACACCCTCCTGCCAGCGTACTAGTCACTGACACACTCTCCTGCTACCAGTCACTTTATGTAGTTGTCTTTCCCTTGTTGTGCCTCCCTTATCGGGTAGCACTTGCTTGGGCTCTCTCTCTCGATTACCAAAACAAGAGAGAACGACAACTTTGTAGAGCAACGGGTGCACTGAGTTGTTTTTTAGAGAAGCCCCCAATATCCCTATATATATAGGAGGGTCATGGGACAGGGTTTTCTATCCCAGGAAATGCGGTATTAAAGCAGGAGTAGAAGGGTTCGAGATTTTCCATAAAATGACCAACTTGCGCCAGATGAACCGATCGTTTCAACCCTGAAACGATCATTTGGTGACCTCAACCAATTGTTTCAACCTGAACTGATCATTTGGGACACCTGAGCTGATCGGTTCATCACATGAGCCGATCGGTTCATCACATGAGCCGATCGGTTCATGGTCTTGGTCGAACTCAAATTGACTTTCAAATTTGTCTCTGATTAATCAAATATTAATCCTTGTCCAAATCGAATTTGTACAAGTGAAACAAATTGTATTTGCAAAATAGTCTTCTGACTTTCTAAACAATCTCAGTTGGACCAGTTGAGCCGATCGATTCAACTCTTGAACCGGTCAGTTCATCCTATCTTGAGTCGATCGGTTCATCCCATGAGCCAACCGGTTCACCAACCTGAGATGATCGGTTCATCCCATGAGGTGATCGGTTGGGGCAGCAGACTTGTGCAAATCAATCAATTGCAGCTTCAATCAATATGATACTCTAATCAATCGGTCCAACACCTTGAACACTACGATATTGAGCTATCAATTGATTGAGTGTTTAATTGAACTACTAAACTCCTTTAGTAATCAATCTAAACATCGTTATGTGGATAAAGTCCTCTTCCATGTTAAATCCTATGTGTGTGACCCTGCAGGTCCATTTTACATTGGCAGTGAAAGTCCATAACACTTACGACTTCACAAGAAAAGAGCGGTGCCTAGTTGCACATCAGTGCTACCCAAGTGAAATAGAAAGTTGGAGAAAAACTTTCAATCCTACAATCTATGAATGGTGTTACAGCGAATGTATAATTCCTTTGTCACAGATATCCCGAATAAACTCAAGGCATGGAACAGTCATCCTATCAACGTTCATTCACTTTCTTGATCTCAGAGTAGATTGGAGGAGATATGTATGACATCAATATCGCATACTGATTCACACATGCATGTGCATGCCTACCTCAATCCTACTCATCAAGTGGCCATGGATATCAAACTCTCTCAGTAGGGACAAATCCCATATCTATCACTCACCCCTCAAAAGCCCCATGTGTCAAAGCCACCCAATCATCACCTTTATAACAACCCATGTTTCAGGACTGTGTTTGATGATGTCAAAGTGTACCCAATGACATGTGTTGAGTGTAGTGATTTTAGGTCTAAGAATCACACTCACCACCATCACTGTGAGAACTGATTGTGACTACCATGTCATGGTTCCATGCGTCAAACTCACGGTGGGTCTGTCCGGTAAACGTGTTCTCTAACAAGTACCTATGTGTTTAGTTTGATATCTCCATATCATGACTAATGAGATTCTATCATCAAACAACACCACAATCTAGTCTTTTGTGTCATTGTTGTCTATCTACCTTCCACAGTGACATCCAACTAGGGACATAATAAGAATGTACAAACTCTTAGCATCTGTATGATCTCATCGTTCAGGTCCTTAACCTGAAAGCATACATCATTGAGTAATGTCATTCTGTAGACATTCAATCTGTTCTATCACTATCTCATATGACTGAACCATAAAGAATTGGAAGCTTGCCTTTGATATTTATCAAATTAATCTTAATGTATCCCACCAATCATCTCATGATTGACTCTCAGGGCATACATACCAACCAGGTTTCCCTGGGACGAGTAGGGGGAGGACTCATCACCATCAATAGCTAGGGGGTTTCCGGGGGGTGAAGCCCTACATATGGTCGCGGTGGAGAAGGCATGGATTGTGTGGTTTCCTATATGCTTTTTGCTATGGAGGAGGAGCAAGGATGGTTGGCATGGGACTCCCACTGGAGGTCCCTATCCTGCGAAGAGCGGGTGACAACCTTTTTGGTCACACATAGGTGATCGTAGGGGATAGGCTACGATCAGGTTGATTTAAGTCAGGAACCAGACCATCCTCTCTTCTTACTAATATTTGGTTCAACTAACCAACCAGCAAGTGGTTCGGTCCAGAAGAAACCAAGGGTTGAACTATGCCTTTGTTTATCTAAATGGTTGCCACATCCCAATTTCCAAAGTCAATTTAGACTTAGTATGAAGCTTTTTTTTTCTAAATAATAATAATTGAGGTATATTAGTATAAAAATACCAATAATGGTTGTCTTTATATGATAATGGGATAAGAAAACCCAAAACAAGACTCAAATTCATATTTCACTCTCAATTGTGCATTATATGTATCAATTAACTCATGTTGAACCTCTTTTCTTTTCTCTCTCCTTTAAGATGGCAATAAAGTTCAAAAATAGGATAAAGATATGATCATGCGACTCTTTAATGAGTGAATAATATAAACTCGAAAGTGTGATTCAAGGATTATATAATAGGAGCATTTTCAAATTATATTGTCTTTAAATGCGTTAATATTAAGATTAATAACCAATATAGGATTTATGGACCACAATGTGTACAAACATGAAATCTAATGGTATAAGAATGTTCTAGACCCTCCAATTAGTATATGGTTCAAATTGTAACTTATTTGGATCATGTTTGACCCTCTAAATGAATTAAACAAGTTTAAATATAGTTTGACTAAGGTTTTATTTCGATTTGATTAATGCAAAGAATTTACCCTATAGTCTACGATTAATTCATTTATCATGTGTTACTCAACTTAAATTCTCTCTTATGTGCACCATCCAACGGCTCATATTCATTATTCTCATGATCTAACGATCATCCTATTGTCCCCTACCTCCCACTTTGTCTGTGATGTAGAGCAGTCTCAGTTCCTTCAATTCTCGGCTCCATTCTTCCTCATTACTCCACCATTTAACGAGATTCCTTTACTATTTGGTCTGTCTCTCTCCATGATTTCCATCAAGCCATAACTCACCTCTTCTCATTGTCTATTAGTAAAACGCCCAATTGGGCTTCTCTCCCCCTTCTCCGGAGCACATTGATGAGGATGCTACGATCCATTTTTTGCCTATATAAGGCAATGTAGAGCATCGCCAGGATGCATGCACTCCTCTTCTTCTCCCAATTTCAGCACCATAGCTCTAAACCACCCAGACCTTCTCGTACCTAAACCCCAATGATGAAGACCATGCCCGACCCTCTACGACGCCTCTGACAAATTAAGGCCTAGGTGAGCATCTAGGAACCCCCTACTTTCTTTTTTAGTCACCCTCTTTCTTTGTAGACACCTCAACCTTTCAGTCTAATAGCCAGACCCTAACGCCTCTAGTGATGATGTTCTCTTGGACCATGAGGGTCCTTTCACGACTGGGTACATTGCTTTTAACTCAAGGGTGGGTCGAATTTTGGTTCGGCTAGATTCCTTTATCCGTGGTGAGGTCCTTACTTAGCTTGGTTCTTTGGTTCAGCCTTGGCCATGGCCGGAATAGTTCTTGAGCTCTAGTGCTCACCTGGGTTCAGTAGTAGGAGATCTGACTTCATCTTGAAGCAAGGAAATCACCCGAGGTCTCATCCTACTAGGGACCAGCTTCCCCCCTCAAGTTGTGGTTGGAGGTAGCACCTCCATAGAGGACACTCGCGCCATGATCGAAGGAGAAGGAACAAACCAGGTTATGAATTGACCCTGGAGTCCCCATGACGTTTATCAAATGATTTGATTCACAAGGGTAATAAAGGTAGTCCAGTTCTTATTTCTATTTTTCACTAATTCTGATAAATAAGTCAAAATGACGAGATTGCCCCCTTCTATTTGATTATATGCAACACGCACTTAAGATACTTTAGTACTTCCACATTTTATTTACATCATATTAACCGTTGATTCAAATTGATGTCACTATATAGTTTCATGGATTCTAATTGGTTGATTTTATAATATTCATAGTAAATTATAGGATGCTCAGAAAAATGCAAATAAATTGTCATTGGAAAGGGTTTTTCAAGAGGAATTCAATTTTATGGTTTTCAAGTCCTAATTTTCCTTTCCATTCTGATGTTTTATTAAAAACCCTAAGTTTAAATTATGAAACCCTAATAATGTATCAAATATGATTAAGGTGATCTAATTCATTCTAGTTTTCCTAAGTTAATGTTTTTTATCAATGAGCCTAACCCTAATGCACCCAAACCCTAATGCACCCCTATTCAACCTAAGATCAATACAAGGTATTGATCAATGATGTTTATGACCAGGTTTTAGAGCCTGATCAAGATAAGAGGAAGTTTGACCTAGTGTTGACTCAAGGATCAAGAGAGACCATCTTAGACTCAAATTTTCTCCAGGTAAGCGGGCCATGCATATTGGGCACAAGTAGCTTTTGGTTGATTGAATGTTTATTTATGATTATGCACATTATTGAATTCATGATTTTTTTTAAGAATACATCATGTATATTTATCAATATTTGGTTGATTGTTAATTTATGGTCTATGGTAGAACACTAATTAACATTATGATTAATATTTAATGAATCATGTTTATGAAGGGGAAACCCTATTATGATTTAAGAGGGTGAAATCCCATCATGGAATTAAGAGGGAGCAATTCCATCATGTTGAAGATTAAGACTAGGAAAAGTTAATGTTTAAGTTAAGACCTAAGTTAATGATGAAGATTAAGGAATTGGCTAAGTTTTTATATGTGCCTCATTTATGGACTTGAAAGGGTCGTTATGGGATTTCCTAGCATTATGGGTTTCCTAGCAATCATGGGCTCCTATGGGGTGTTAAGAGAGGTGGCATATATCTACTTTTCCAAGTCATCATGTTTAAGGTTATCGAAAGAATGATTAAGATAACCCATGATCAAGTTATGTCAAGTTTATAAATACCAAGTTATTAGTTTTCTATCTTATAATGTGCCAAATATCACTTACTAATGTGTTGTTTGTTTTGCATGGTTGGGGACGTGGTGTCCGCAGGACGTGGAGCAAGTGAAGGATAGGAAGAACAATCAAGGATTAGTAGAACTTCAAACTTAGCCTAGTGGGGTTCCATTTACCAAGTCGATCCATAGTTTCAAAATATTTTATGTTATGTTTAGTTATGATACCAAGTATATTAGATCTTATAGATGCATGTGATGTAGTTTCCTTTATGCCAAGAATAATGTATGAATTAGGATTTCCAATAAATGCAAAGTGTTTCATTTATCTATTTCTATGATTATCATGTTTAATGATGTTCCTCCAACCCAAGTGACCCATGTTATGGACAACATAGGGTTTTCTTCCACTGTCATGTATGTGCTTGGAGGGACGCTACAATATGGAATCAAAGCAATTATGGTAAATGGCCATTACACAGAGTATGATTCATATGTTATAACCCTAGGTTTATGTGACCCTTTTTAGATGGCCCCTAAGAGAGAAGACAAGGGAAAGGATAAAGATGATGATGCTAGATCTTCTAGTGGGGGTAGTGGAACAAGAAGAAACCCTAAGCCAACCTTAGAGGATTTGGTCCAAGCCCTCATCAATGCCTTAGCACAAGGACAACATCAGCCTAAACATCTTAAACTAACTCTAGTGGACGTCCTAAAGATAAGGCTTGACTCTTTCTTAGGTGAAGGCGAGATTGATGTAGTCACCAAGGCTGAAGAGTGGATTAGATGCATGGAGCATTGCTTCCGAGACATGGACTTCCCTCAACACTCTAGGGTTCATTTTGCAACCCACATGCTCAAAGGAGAAGCCCGCACATGGTGGGAAAACTACCTCAACTCAAGGGAAGATGAAGCACTTCCACTCACATGGGAAGGATTCATTGAAGCCTTCTAAGAACATTATGTGTCTGAAGCTATCATTGAGAAGAAGGAGATAGAGTTTGCAAACCTAGCCCAAGTGGGTGACATTATTGTTTCCCAGTACGTCATGAAGTTCAGGGTTCTCCAAAAGTATGGATATGATTACGATGAATGACGAAGGACAAAGAAATTCATCTGAGGACATTCACAAGATAGATTAGACCTTCAAATCACATCAATCAAAACCAATAGCTTAAGTGCAATTTGAAGTCCTAACTAACAAGCATAGCAATGATGAGAGAATATCAAATAAGCACTTAGATATGGTCATCTAGAGTGGTTCCACTCTTCAAACTAGGAAAGAGTCAATCCACTACCTAGAGAGGTCAACCTCTAGGAATTTGCAAGTTCTTTCCTCTATATATTCACTAATAAGAGTTACAATACAAGACCCACCAAAGGACTTACCTACCCAATACAAAGAGTCTTCAACCTTACCAAGGACTTACCAACTTTGCAAGACTCTTCCTCCTTCTTCCAAGGACTTGCCTACTCTTGCAAAAGTCTTCAGCCATCAAGGAATTACCCACTATTCTTGGATCTTTAGCCTTTTCCTTCTCCTTCACCTGGAAAAGATCTTCACCTCTTCTTCAACCTTGAAGAAGAATAGCAACAGCTCCACCTTCACTCAAAGTAGCTTGCTTCACCTTTGCTTCTTTGGGGAAAGGGGTAGGGAAGATGGAATAGAATGAGAGCTTTACAAGCACAAGGTAGTAGCTCTCTTACAACTAGCCTAAATCACTCATAATCATGAAATTCCATGTAAATGGGAGAGAGAAAGGGGCTCAAGGAGTTGCAACACAATCAACTATAGAAAGGACTTAGAATAGCATGAATGACCAAACTTATAATGAACTCCAGGGGTCCTATTTATAGCTGGGGGTGTTCCCTTGAGTGTGGGATCACTTAAGGGCGAAATAGAGCTATTTTCCAAGTTGCAACGGATCTATTCTTCCTCAAAACAACTCACCAACAGTTATAATCACTTTTTCTATATTTTTCATATAGTACATTCGGTCGAGTTCTAATAAAGGTAACTCGACCGATCCACTAAATGATAAAGTCAATTTTCAAACTATCAGTCGAGTTTGTTCTAGGAAACTCGACCGATGAGCTAAAATTAGTTTTTCTCAGTGAGTCAGACGGTCGAGTTCTGTGAGTGTGCAACTCGATCGATTGGTCTATTTAGAAAATCCATCACTGAATCGGTCGAGTTGCCAACTCGACCGATGAATAGACTGTGACAAATTTTCTAGGTTGACATTTGAGTGATTAAACGTTGGAATTAAGTGTCCCTGGTTTTTTCTCATCTTAGTTACAAGTCATATCATCAATACAAGTGATTACAAAAATCATCTAAGGTCATTTGGAGTGATTTCCCAAAACACGCACTTGCATTGCTTTTGACTTGAATTTGAACAAGCTAGGGCTTGTGTAATTTGATCATTTTCATGTACCTAAAGCCTGAAATCAATATTGAACAAACATATTAAATACATAGGAATGGAATGGTTAAGTCATAATCAAAATATGGGCAATGTATAACTCTCAAGTCAACATTCTCCCCCTTTTGACAATGACAAACCATTACTTAATCATATTGAAAAGGATATGTAAAGTTATACATTTGCCTTGTAATTTGTAGAGTGATTCATGATTTCAATAATGTGAATTTCTACCCCTTAATCTATGTTTACTCTTACTTGCATAGTTAGTCTATCTACACAAATCAATATGACATATATACTATATGGTCCTTTAGCAAGTCACATGATAAAGCATATAATGAAGAAGAAAATGATCACATAGGCAATAAAAGAGATATGGTTGAGCTTCAAAACATTAAACTTCTCTCCCCCTTTTGACAGTATCAAAAAGGAAGGGGGAGTAGAAGAGCACAAAAATAGGTCTTCTCCAAGAACAACCAAGCATACTGACGCAACATGCAATCTCAAGGCATACACTAAATAGAGACGAGAGAAACAAACAATCTAAGTCATAATAAAAATATGGTAAACATGGCACCAACTCATGAGTACACGAGATTAAGATTACAACCCAGAAAGCATGTTCTCAAAAACAACTACAAGCCATAATGATGAAAATTAGATGATAAAATAGTACATCTTAGAAAATGTGCCCAGATGTTTTTAATACAAAATATCCTAGAAAGATATATATGATCAACATCTAGACTAAAAACTAGAAAAACTAAACATCTAGGTCATCTATGTCTACATCATCCACAATATCATCAGCATTAGAAGCTTCAGGCTCATAGTCATCATCTCCATCTAAAGGTGCAACAACATCACTAGAGTCACCAATAAAGCCATTAGAGCCATCATCAGAAGCATCACCATCATCCTCATCAGCCTCCTCATCAACATCAACCTCCTCATCAGCCTGGTCCGGCATCTCTTCATCAGCAGAGGGACTGAAACCACGACTGGGCCAACGGGCATCCTGCTCAGCCCAAGACATGCCAAGAGCATGGAGCTCATTGTCCTATGGGAAGGAAGGAGCAAAAGTACCAAGACTGGAAAGCAAGGTGGCCAAGGGGCCAGAAGGCAGAGGCAACACACTAGGGGTAGATCCACCAGTAGTAGAGGATGTAGCAGCGGAAGTAGCAGGTGGAGGGGCAGGGTAAAAGTGATCATATGTAAAGGATGCATAGTCACCTCCTAGGTAGGGCTGGTAGGCAGGGTAAGGATGTGCACAGGACATGTTTATGATGGACATGATATCAAAGAGGTCTTGATGCATGTGTTCCTGGACCTGAATGTTGTATGCATATTGATGCATCATGTAGCCCATAAGGGTTTCATTCGATACATTGAACGAGACACGGGTAGGTCAGGTAGGCTGAGGTGGTGGAGGTGCTTGGGTAGAGATAGAGGTAGAGGAACTAGGTGTGGTAGAGGATAGGATGGTCATGGACTTCTGAAGTGCGGTCTCATTGATGCAAACTTCTTTTCAAGCAAGTTTGTAGTGCAGGTCATGGAAAAGAGATTTTCCAGTGGCAAGCTGGAAAAGACCAAAAATCAAGGCTGGGTAGGGTGGGTGGGTGCCATGGGTGTTATTGCATGAGTCAAACCAGGTCATATGATAGAGAACATATCTCTCCCACTTGAATCATATGGTCTTCAAGAGACAATACATAGTGATCGTGGTGTTTTCTATAATTTCAGTCTAATTTTTCTTTGGATAAATATTGCAGTTAACAACTAAGGCAAGTATGCGTCTCTTGAGGTCTAAGGTAGAGGAGGGAAGGGTGCACTTCTTCCTATATGGGAATTGAAGCTTCTTCAAGAACTTATGAATATCAGGGAGAGTAAGATCATATTGCTTGTAGAAGGCCTCAAGCTCAACTAGGTCAAAATACTCTGGATAGTTTTTATGCTAGGTGTAGTCACTTCAGTACCCTAAAAGAAGATGTTCATGGTATCCTCAGAGACTTGGAATTTCTTTCTAGTGATCATAGAGGTGAGGACTAATTGAGTATTAGGCAGGGGTATGAGGGTGTCGTAATTCCAATGCAAATTTGCATAGAATTTGTGAATGGATTTGGTGCTTGTGATGGAATTGTTATAACACACGCGTTCAGCACCCAAGGTTGAGAGATGGTGGTCGTATTACAAATCCGCTACTTGATCTATGACCTCTTGTCTCTATGAGTGTGGCTCAAAAAGGGCACAGAAAGGAAAGGGGTTCTTAGGAAGGAGATCCTTGTACCTATTTAGAGCCTCATTTGAGACAAAGAAGGTGTCATCAAAGGGAATCAAGCGAGAGTTGGAAGAAGATGATGGTGCATTAGCTGGAGCGACCCTCTTTCTCCTATTGGACGCCATGGAGACAAAGTGGAGAGGATGGAGAGAGCAAAATCTAGAGAAACACCACCAAAACCTATCCACACACCTAGGGTTGATAGGAAGGAGGTCAAGGAAGGTCGATCTAGGTCAAACTAGGGCTAGGGAGAGGAAGGTCGGGGCTAGGGTTGAGAGCTTGAGGGAGCTAGAGGTTGGATCGGTTGACTTTTCTCTAGTTGAGAGGGAGAAAAGTCAGTCAAACCTATCTTAAGTTTGCTCCAGCTCGACCATCGGCCGAGTTCTGTGACTTAGAAACTTGATTGATAGGCTCTTTAAAAAAGCTTTCGGCCTCTGATCGGTCGAGTGGGAACTCGACCAATGATCAACCTAAACCAACTTTAGAAAATCTAATTTCTAGCCATTAGAGTGCTAATTAAATTTATTTTTTGAGTCAATTTTTCATTTTTAATATACTTAGGCACATATCACTCATCATTGGGTACTATTTTGTGATAAAACATGTGTTTGCAAAAAATACCAAGAAAAAGAGAAAAACAAGGCAAAAAGAACATGAAAATCTATGTTTAGCATATTAGCAAGAAATGGTGATCAAAACATAAGTAGAGCATATAGGATAGATGACAACTAGCTAGAAGGCATATCAAATCATTCAAAGAAGTTATGAGCAATTTAGATCTAATAAAGTTAAATTGCTCTCTAGTTAGAGATTTAGTGAAAATGTCCACCAACTGATTTTCCATGTCCACGTGCGTGATATAGATATCCTTTTTGGCAATGTGATCACAAATAAAATTGTGACAAACCTCTATATGCTTAGCTCTACTATGCAAGATAGAATTATATTTAAAGTTAATTACACTAGTTTCATCACAATAGATAGGAGAAGCATCAAAATGAATGTTAAAGTGTTGGAGCATTTGCTTCTTCCATAAGACATGGACACAAAAACTCCCAGCTACAATGTATTCAGCCTCGGTGGTTGATAATGTCATTGTGCTCTATTTCTTGGAGAACCAAGACACCAAGAATGGTCCTAGGAGAAAGCAAGTGCCACTTGTGCACTTTCTATCAATCCAGCACCCTTCATAATCCGCATCACTATAAGCAATAAGAGTAAAGTCTCTTGACTTGTGATACCATAGTCCAAAATTTTGGATTTTTGCTAAGTACATTAAAATCATCTTAACAGCTATAAGATGTGATTTCTTAGGATTTCATTGAAAGTGAGCACACAAGCCCACACTAAACATTTTATCAGGTCTAGAGGCAATTCAGTAGAGTAAACTTCCGATCATACCTCTATAGAGCTTCTCATCTACCTTCTCACCTTCTTCACCTTTGACAAGTTTGGAAGTGTTTGACATGGGTGTGTCCATCGGCTTGGTGTTCTCCATCCCAAAGCACTTAAGTATCTATCTTGTGTACTCATCTTTAGTTTGCTTGATCTGAAAGCCAAGGAAGAACGTGATCTCACCCATCATACTCATTTCAAATTCACTCTGCCTGAGATCACTAAATTCTTTGCAAAGATCATGGTTAGTTCCGCCAAAAATGATATCATCAACATATATTTGAATGATAAGAAAAATGTTACAAGTGTGCTTTAGAAATAAGGTAAAATCTACTTGGCCCATGATTTACCCATGTGATGTAACAAAAATTTCTTTAATTTCTCATACCAAGCTTGAGGTGCTTGTTTGAGTTCATAGAGAGCTTTTTGCAACAAATAAACATGGTTAGGTAAACTATCATGTTCAAAGACACAAGGTTGTGAAACATATACTTCCTCCTCAATTGTACCATTCAAAAACACACTTTTAACATCCATTTGATAAAGAAGAAAGTTTTTATAACTAGCAAAGGTAAGTGACATACAAATGGATACAAGTCTAGCTACAGGTGCATATGTTTCATCAAAATCTATACCTTCTTATTGATTGTAGCCTTGAGCCACTAACCTTTCTTTATTCCTTACCACTTTGCCACTTTCATCAAGCTTGTTGTGGTAGACCCACTTGGTGCCAATAATCTTTCTATCACTTGGTCTTGGCACTAGGGTCCATACTTTGTGCTTTTCAAATTGCTCCAACTCTTCTTGCATATCTAGGATCCACTCATCATCCCCAAGAGCTCCATTGATGTTCTTTGGCTCGAGTTGTGAAATGAAGGCGTTGTTGGCTTGTTCTTTGTTGAATGAAGCCCGCGTCTTCACTCTTTCAAATGGATCCCCTAAAATCAACTCTTTTGAATGATTATTTGGAAACTAGGGAGTTGAATCCTTCTTCTCTTCATCTTTCTCTTCTTCTTGGGTGACCACCTCTTTTCCATTTTGGGTGATGTTGAGATCTTTTAGAATAGGAATTACTTCATCTACAACATCAACATTTGGAACATTATCTTTGGGAATAGATGGGTTAGTCTCAATAAACTTAACATTTATAGATTCTTCTACTTTAGCAAGATCAATATTAAACATTATATAAGCCTTACTAGTAGTGCTATAGCCAAGAAAGAAAGCCTTGTAATATTTTGGAGCAAAATTTTCAAGAGAATCTTTTGTATTCAAAACAAAAGAAAGACATCTGAAAACATAGAAATACTCGATAGAAGGCTTCCTACCATGCCATAGCTCATAGGGGGTTTTCTTCAGAGAAGTATGTGTAAAAACCCAATTTTTCACAAAACATGAGGCACTGACGGCTTTGGCCCAAAAATTCTTTAGAGTGTCATACTCTTAAAGCATGGCCCTAGCCATCTTTTGTAAAGACCTATTCTTCCTCTCTACAACCTCATTTTTTGAGGTGTTCAAGGTGAAGAAAAGTTATGTGCATAACCAGATTCTTGACAGAAACGTTCAAAAAGATCATTTTCAAATTCTCCCCCATGATCACCATAGATGGAAACGATGTGGTAAGAGGCTTCATTCTCAACTCATTTACAAAATCTCAAGAAAACAAAGGTCCAAGTATATCTAGAGAAATCATCAACAATAACAAGGCAATACTTGGAACCACAAAGCGATTGAGTTCTCATTGGTCCAAATAGATCAATGTGAAGAAGTTTAAGAGCTCTCTTGGTCCTACTCTCTTGGTACTAAGGACTCCTTTGGATTTGAAGGAGGACTTGTTTTCATTCCCTTGGATACAAGGTTGACATTCATCATCTTTTTCAAAATCCAATTTGGGGATTCCCTTGACCAAGTCCTTTTTGCTCAATTTCTTCAACTGATGCACATTTACATGACCAAGTCAATGATGGCAAAGAGAAATGTCATTCAAAATTACTACTAGGCATCTACCAACAATATGATTAATAGAGTCAAGAACAATGACATAAAGATTACCACTTCTAGTTCCCTTATATATAACTTGATAGGTGAGGGAATCTAGAATCAAGCATTCAAAGGAAGTAAATAACACAAGGTAACCATTGTCACATAATTGACTAACACTAATTAAATTGTGATGTAGGCCATCCACAAAAGAACATCATTGATACACAAGGATTCACCTACATCACCCTCACCTTTGACTTTACCTTTCTTATTGTCCCAAAAGTAATCGAAGCTCCTTTCTTTTTGGTGAAGTTGTTGAAATTTGTTATATCAACTGTCATATGATTAGTGAAGCCAATATCGGCAATCCATCTTCCTTTTTCCTGCAACAAAATGAGAGTGTCAGTTCCCAACTCAAACTTTGGGATCTGGAGTTAGCTTAGGGACCCATTTCATCGTTGGGTTGGTCCCCTTAGGCTTATGAGGACAATAAGTAGAGTAATGATCATCACACTTGAAATAATAACAAACCATAGGATTCTTAGTGCCAAAAGACTCTCTAACAAATAAGGAGGTCTCCTTGCTCTTTTTCTTACCTTTGGCTTTTTTCTTTCCCTTTGATGATCTCCCTTCAAATCCCAAACCACTAGTACCACTTTGTTTGGTAGAATGGTCAATGATTTCATTTAGGGAGTTTTTCCCTTTGAGGAACTTCTGTAGAGAGGCCCTAAGTCTATGGTTATCATCATTTAGAGATATGATAGTAGAAGACAAACTAGCAATATCATCTCTAGCATGAACAAGGTCGGCCTCTAGACAGAGGATTTAGTCAAATAAGAATCTTTCTCAAGAGAAATAGAAGTAATATCATTACCAGGCAAGGTAGGTCTAGAAGATAAATCATTAACTTGACCAAGAAACCTAGCATTTTCGTATTTAAGCACTTGAATTTCCTTAAGGTAAACATCTCTTTCATCCTTACTAGCATCTACAGGAAGCTTAAATTCAATAGTTTTCAGTTTTAAGAGTTTCAAGCTCCTTTAGGCAATTTTGGTTATTTTCCTTAAGAGTTTCATTGTTCTTAAGATAGACACCATTCTCTACCTCAACTACATTGTATTAGAGTTCAAGATCAAGATCTTGGCCTTGCAAGTTATCAATGCTCTCCAGATGAGTTTTCTCATTAAGCTCAAGAATTTCAAGTTTAGCATACAAGGCATCAATAATTTTTCCTAACCTTTTTCTTTTAGATTTACACTTAGCAAAAGAAGAATGTGTAGAAACAAGCATATCAATAATAGCTTCCTAATATAACTCATGCAAGCATACCTCACTTACCTCACCAATTTCTTCACTAGTAGAGGACATGAGTGCAAGTTGGCACTCTCCATCTTCAGAGCTTGAGCTACTTGAATATGAAGCTTCCTAAGATGCATTCTTGTGTGTTTTCTCCTTATTGTCCTTCCTCTTGTACTTGCTTTCCTTCTTGTACTCTTCCTCCTTCCTTGAGCTTCCCTTGTGGTGTGACTTTCTTGACTTGGGACATTCACTCTTGCACTGTCCCTTTTTTCCACACTTGCTACATCTTGGAGTAGAGGAGGAGACTTACTTTCCCTTGAAGTGTTTGCCCTTGATGTAGTTGGCTTCATGATCACTTGGTCCATCATATTCACTAGAGGAAGAAAGAGAAGTCAAGTGAGCAATTTGTTGTTGAAGGATGACCGCCTCCACTTGTTCTTTGAAAGCACTATCTCTGATCTTTTTGGCTTCCTTCTCTTCTTACTTGGCTTCTTCTTCTTGCTTGTCAAGCCTTGGCTCATGAGCTTGAAGGTTGCCAATGAGCTCTTTGGTGGGGATGTCACTAAGTCTCCTCACTTCTTCAATGGAGGTCACCTATGACTCCCATCTCTTTGGTAAAGTCCTCAATATCTTGGAGTTAATTACACCTTTATCCAAAGTGTTGCCCAAAGCAGTCGGCCCATTGATGATGACATTGAGTCTTGAGTACATCTCCATAATCTCTTCTTTCTTGCCCATCTTGAAGTTCTCTAGAAGGCTGTTCAACATGTATATCTTAGCCTCCTTGACTTGCTTTGTTTCCTCATAAGTGATGCTCAATTTGTCCCAAATCTCATAGGTAGTGTCCCAAGATGAGAAACGGTTGGACTTTGTTGGGGTAAGGGCTGCATAGAGGATGTTTATGGCTTTGGCATTGAGTTGGGCTTCTTTAAGTGAAACGTCACTACATGTTGCAACAGGTCCGGTTGGCTCCTTGTATGGTGTAACCTTCATCTTCCACATAACAATGTTCATGCCTTGAATGTCGAACTACATACGCCTCTTCCAATAGAGGAAGTTGGTACCATCAAAGATCGGAGGACGCATGGAGAAGCCCCCCTCTAGGTTGAGTGAACCAAGTAGGTTGTCGTCCATCTTCTCATCTCATGGTAGATTATTGGAGAAGATCCTTGTCTGATACCACTTGTTGGATCTAGGGCTCTAGAGGGGGGTGAATAAAGCTTCAAAAATTCTTACAAGATAGACAATACCTTCAAATTATATCAATAAAAACCAATTTCTTAAGTGTAATTTGAAGTCCTAACTAACAAGCATAGCAAGGATGAGAGAAAATGAAATAAGCACTTAGACAAGGTCGTTTAGATTGGTTCCACTCTCCAAACTAGGAGAGAGTCAATCCACTACCTAGAGAGGTCAACCTCTAGGATTTTGCAAGTGCTTTCCTCTATATATTCACCAATAAGAGTTACGACACAAGACCCACCAAAGGACTTACCTATCCAATACAAAGAATCTTGAACCTTACCAAGGACTTACCCACTTTGTAAAAGTCTTCTGCCTTCTTCCAAGGACTTACCTACTCTTGCACAAGTCTTCAGCCTTCAAGGAATTACCCACTCTTCTTGGATCTTCAGACTTTGCCTTCTCCTTCATCTGGAGAAGATCTACACCTCTTCTTCAACCTTGAAGAAGAACAACAACAGCTCCACCTTCACTCAGAGTAGCTTGCTTCACCTTTTCTTATTTGAGGAAAGGGGTAGGGAAGATGGAATGGAATGAGAGGTTTACAAGCACAAGGAAGTAGCTCTCTTACAACTGGCCTAACACAATCATAATCATGAAATTCTATGTAAATAAGAGAGAGAAAGGGGCTCAAGGAGTTGCAACACACTCAATTATAGCAAGGACTTAGAATATCATTAATGAGCAAACTTGGAATGAACTCCAAGGGGTCCAATTTATAGATGGGGTGTTCCCTTGAGTGTGGGATCACTTAAGGGTGAAATATAGCCATTTTCCAAGTTGCAACAGATCTATTCTCTCTCAAAACAACTCACTAACAGTTATAATCACTTTTTTTGTGTTTTCCTTACAGTACATTCGGTAGAGTTCTAATAAAGGTAACTCGACCGATACACTAAATGACAAAGCCAATTTTGAAACTATCGGTCAAGTTTGCTCTAGGAAACACGACCGATGAGATAAAATTAGTTTTGATTAGTGAGTCAGTCGGTCGAGTTATATGAGTGTGCAATTCAACCGATTGATCTCTTCAGAAAATCCATCACTGGATTAGTCGAGTTGCCAACTCGACCGTTGAACAGCCTGTGACAAATTTTCTAAGGTAACATTTGAGTGATTAAACCTTGGAATTAAGTTTCCCTATTTTTTTCTCATCTTATTTACAAGTCATATCATCAATACAAGTGTTTACAAAAATCATCTATGGTCATTTGGAGTGATTTCCCAAAATGTGCACTTGCATTGCTTTTGATTTGAACTTGAACAAGCTAGGGCTTGTGTAATTTGATCCTTGTCATGTACCTAAAGTCTAAAATCAATCTTGAACAAATATATTAGATACATAGTAATGGAATGGTTAAGTCATTATCAAAATATTGGCAATGTATAACTCTCAAGTCAACATTCTCCCTCTTTTTTATAATGACAAACCATTCAACAATCATATTGAAAAGGATATGTAAAGTTATACCTTTGCCTTGTGAATTATAGGGGGATTCATGATTAGAACAATGTGAATTGCTCCCCTTCAATCTAAGCTTACTCTTACCTGCATAGTTAGTCTATCTACACAAAGCAATATGACATATATACTATATGGTCCTTTAGCAAGTCACATGATAAAGCATATAATGAACAAGAAAAGGATCACATAGGAAATAAAAGCAATATGGTTGAGCTTCAAAACATTAAACTTATATCCCCCTTTTGACATTATCAAAATTAAAAGGGGGGGGTAGAAGAGCACATAAATAGGTCTTCTCCAAGCACAACCAAGCATACCAACACAACATGCAATCTTAAGGCATACACTAAACAGAGATGAGAGAAACAAACAATCTAATTCATAATCAAAATATGGTAAACATGACACCAAATCATGAGATATAGTAAATCAAAGTTTAAGTGTACACATGATTATGATTACAACCAGAAAGCATGTTCTCAAAACCAACTACAAGCAAAAATAATGAAAATTAGATAATGAAATAGTACAGTTCATAAAATGTGCCCAGATGTTTTTAATACAAAATATCCTAGAAAGATATATATGATCGGCATCTAGACTAAAAACTAGAAAAACTAAACATCTAGGTCATCTCTGTCTACATCATCCACGTCATCATCAGCATTAGAAGCTTTGGGCTCATAATCATCATCTCTGTCTGAAGGTGTAGTGGTATCACCTTCATCACCAGAGTCACCAACAAAGCCATCAGAAACATCATCAGAAGCATCACCATCATCCTCATCAGAAGTATCTCCTCATCAGCTTGGTCCGGCATCTCTTCATCAGTAGAGGGACCAAAACCACGACCGGGCCAATGGGCATTCCGCTCAGCCCAAGACATGCCAAGAGCATGGAGCTCATTAGCCTATGGGAAGGAAGGAGCAGAAGTACCAAGATTGGAAAGCAAGGTGGCCAAGGGGGCAAAAGACAGAGGTGGCACACCAGGGGTAGATCCACCAACAGTTGAGGGTGTAGCTGCGAAAGCAGTAGGTGGAGGGGCATGGAAAAAGTGATCATATACAAAGGATGCATAGTCACCTCCTGGGTAGGGTTGGTAGGCAAGGTAAGGATGAGTACAAGACATGTTCAAGTTGGACATGATAGCACAGAGGTCTTGATGCAGATGCTCCTAAACTTGAAGGTTGTATGCTTGTTGATGCATCATGTATCCCATAAGGGTTTCATTTGATACATGGAACGAGGCATGGGTTGGTCGGGTAGGCTGAGGTGGTGGAGGTGCTTGGGTAAAGGTAGAGGCACCATGTGTGGTAGAGGATAGGATGCACACAGACTTATGAAGTGTGGTCTCATTGATGAAAACTTCTTTCCAGGTAGGCTTGTAGTGCAAGTCATGGAAAAGATATTTGCTGGTGGCAAGTTGGAAAAGACCACAAATTAGGGTTGGGTAGAGTGGGTGGGTGCCACATGTGTTCTTTCCTGAGTCAAAGTAGGTAATATGATGGAGAACATATCTCTCCCACTTGACTCCTATGTTCTTCAAAATACAATACATAATGACCGTAGTGTTTTCAGCAATTTTAGTCATATTTTTCTTTGGATGAATATTGTAGTTAACAACTGAGGCAAGTATGCGTCTCTTGAGGTCTAAAGTAGAGGAGGGAAGGGTGCACTTCTTCCTATATGGGAATTGAGGATTCTTCAAGAACTTATGAATATCAGGGAGAGTAAGATCATATTGCTTGTAGAAGGCCTCGGGCTCAACTAGGTCAAAATACTCCGGATAGTCCTTATGCAGGTGTCAGTCACTTCAGTACCTGAAAAGAAGATGTTCAAGGTATCCTCAGAGACTTGGAATTTCTTCTCGGCGATCATAGAGGTGAGGACTACTTGAGTATTAGGCGGTGGTATGAGGGTGTCGTAATTCCAATACAAATTTGCATAGAATTTGTTAATGGCTTTGGTGCTTGTGATGGAATTGTTATAGCACGCATGTTCAACACCTAAGGCTCATAGATGTTGGCCGTATAACAACTCCACTACTTGATATATGGCCTATTATCTATATGGGCATGGCTCAAAAAGGGCACAAAAAGAAAAGGGGTTCCTAGGAAGGAGCTTCTTGTACCTATTTAGAGCCTCATTTGAGACAAACAAGGTGTCATGAAAGGGAATCAAGTGAGATTTGGAAGAGGATGATGGTACATTAGCTGGGGAGGCCCTCTTTCTCCTATTGGACACCATGGAGACAAAATGGAGAGGATGGAGAGAGCAAAATCTAGAGAAACACCACCAAAACCTATCCACGCACCTAGGGTTGATAGGAAGGAGGTCAAGGAAGGTCTATCTAGGTCGAACTAGGGCCAGGGAGAGGAAGGTCGGGGCTAGGGTTGAGAGCTTGAGGGAGATTTAGGTTGGATCAGTCAACTTTTCTCTAGTTGAGGGTCTGACTGGTTCAATGTAAGTGCAACTTTCCTAGAATTCGTTTTCCCATAACTGAAATTGAGTTCTAGGAAAATGAGTTCTAGGTGATTGGTTTGATGTAGAATTTTCTTGGACTTTAGAGTAAATCAATTGCCCTAGTTTTAAACCTTCAGATGGTGTACACCTCCATCGATTCAAAATAATAGACAATTTAGCTCTAAACTTTGGACAAATATGAACAAAAGAAGACAACAGTAAAATAATTGGCGATCTTAAGATTTCCGTCAACATCTATGTAACTTCCAAGTGTGTTTGAATAAAGAAACGGGAGGTCGTCTTCTTTTCTGGCTGATCGCCATATTCCCTCTTATTGATAGCTTCAGAACTGAATCAAAGGTGCGTAGGCTTCTTCTTGCTTGAGAATAGGACTCATACGGTGATGGTGTTCATGTACAACAAATGCCAAGGACAACGGATCAAGATGTGCCAAGTAGGAGATGACACAGTGACTCTTGGTCTTCTCCGGCAGCTTACTTTGTGAGGCACCAACGAAAGGGACTGGGAAGATCTGAAGAGGGAAAGAACGTGACTGGACTGGAACTTGTTTTCAGGTGGATTTTCTATGGAAGTCCAAAACCTCAAAGTATATATATCACCGGAAGTCTAGGGAAAATTGGGGAATTCAAATTTCGGACTTCCAACTAATCAGTTAGGTAAAATTGAAAAGGAAAATTGACTTACAGTGTTTTCAAGACAAATTACACCAAACCAGTCAGACCCTGAGAGGGAGAAAAGTTGCCCAAACCAATCTTAAGTTTGCTCCAGCCCGGCCACCGGTCGAGTCTTGTGACTCGAAAACTTGACCGATATATTTTTTTAAAAATATCTCAGCCTCCGATCGGTCAAGTTGGCAACTCAACCGATGGTTTACCTGAACCAACTTTAGAAAAACTAATTTCTATCCATTAGAGTGCTAATTAAATTTATTTTTCAAGTCCATTTTGCATTTTAAACATATTTAGGCACATATCACTCATCATTGGGTACTATTTTGCGATAAAACAAGTGTTTGCAAAAAAATCCAAAAAATGAGAAAGATAAGGCAAAAATACCATGAAAATATATTTTTAGCATATTAGCAAGCAATGGTGATCAAAACATAAGCAAAGCATATAGGATAGATGAAAACTAGCTAGAAGACATATCAGATTCATTCAAAGTAGATATGAGCAATTGAGATCTAATAAAGTTAAATTGCTCTCTAGCTAGAGGTTTAGTGAAAATGTCAGCCAACTGATTTTCTGTGTCTACATCCATGATATAGATATTCATTTTGGCAATGTGATCACAAAGAAAATGGCGACGAACCTCTATATGCTTATATCTACTATGCAAGATAGGGTTATATGACAAGTTAATTGCACTAGTATTATCACAATAGATAGGAGAAGCATCAAAATGAATGTTAAAGTCTTGAAGCATTTGCTTCATCCATAGGACCTGGGTACAACAACTCCCGGATGCAATGTATTCAGCCTCAATGGTTGATAATACCACTATTCTCTATTTCTTAGATAACCAAGACACCAAGTATGGTCCTAGGAGAAAGCAAGTGTCACTTGCACACTTTCTATCAATCAAGCACCCTATAAAATTCGCATCACTATAAGCAGCAAGAGTAACGTCCCTTGACTTGGGATATCATAGTCAAAAATTTTGAGTTTTGGCTAAGTACCTTAAAATCCTCTTAACAAATATAAGATGTGATTTCATAGGATTTGATTGCAAGCACACAAGCCAACACTAAAAATTATATCAAGTCTAGAGGCAATTAAGTAGAGTAAACTTACGATCATACCTCTATAGAGCTTCTTATCTACCTTCTCACCTTCTTCATGTTTGTCAAGTTTGGTGGTGTTTGACATGGGTGTGTCCATCAGCTTGGTTTTCTCCATCCCAAAGCACTTAAGTACTCACTTCTATACTTGACTTGGTTGATGAAGTTACCATCTTTAGTTTGCTTGATTTGAAAGTCGAAGAAGAACATGAGCTCACCCATCATACTCATTTCAAATTCTCTCTTCATGAAATCACTAAATTCTTTGCAAAGATAAAGGTTAACTCCGCCAAAAATGATATCATCAACATATATTTGAATGATAAGAATATGTTAGAAGTGTGCTTCAGAAATAAGGTAGAATCTACTTTGCCCACGATATACCCATGATCTAACAAAAAGTTCTTTAATTTCTCAAACCAAGCTCGAGGTACTTGTTTGTGTCCACAAAGAGATTTTTGCAACAAATAAACATGGTTAGGTAAACTATCATGTTCAAAGCCAGGAGGTTGTGCAACATACACTTCCTCCTCAATTGTACCATTCAAAAATGCACTTTTAACATCCATTTGATAAAGAAGAAAGTTTTTATAACCTGCAAAAGAAAATAACATACGAATGGAATCAAGTCTATCTACAGGTGCATGTGTTTCATCAAAATATATACCTTCCCTTTGATTATAGCCTTGAGACACTAACCTTTCTTTGTTCTTTACAACTTTGCCACTCTCATCAGGCTTGTTGCGGTAAACCCACTTGGTATCAATGATCTTTCTATCACTTGGTCTTGGCACTTGGGTCCATACTTTGTTCTTTTCAAATTTCTCTAACTCTTCTTGCATAGCTAGGATCCACTCATCATCCCCAAGAGCTTACTTGACATTCTTTGACTCAAGTTGTGAGATGAAGGCATTGTTGGCTTGTTCTTTGTTGAATGCAACCTGCGTCTTCACTCTTTCAAATGGATCGCCTAAAATCAACTCCTTTGGATGATTCTTTGCAAATCAGGGAGCTAGATCCTTCTTCTCTTCATCTTTCTCTTCTTCTTGAGTGACCACCTCTTTTCCCTTTTGGGTGATGTTGAGCTCTTTTAGAATTGGAATCACTTCACCTGCAACATCATCATTTGGAACAATATCTTTGGGAATAGAGGGGTTAGTCTCCATAAACTTAACATTTATAGATTCTTCTAACTTTAGCAAGATCAATATTAAACACTCTATAAGCCTTGCTAGTAGTGATATAGCCAAGAAAGAAAGCCTTGTAAGATTTCAGATCAAACTTGTGGAGAGAATCTTTCATATTCAAAACAAAACAAGGACATCTAAAAACATGGAAATACTCGATAGAAGGCTTCCTACCATGTCATAGCTCATAGGGGGTTTTCTTCAAAGAAGGATGTGTAAAAACCCAGTTTTGCATAAAATATAAGGTACTGACGGCTTCAGCCCAAAACTTCTTTGGAGTTTCATACTCTAAAAGCATGGTCCTAGCCATCTCTTGTAAAGACATATTATTCCTCTCTACAACCCCATTTTTTTGAGGTGTTCGAGGTGAAGAAAAGTTATGTGCATAACCAGATTCTTGATAGAAATGTTTAAAAAGATCATTTTCAAATTCTTCCCCATGATCACTACGGATGGAAACGATGCGGCAAGAGGCTTCATTATCAACTCATTTACAAAAGATCGAGAAAACATCAAATGTATCACTTTTGGAAATGAGAAAGAAGGTCCAAGTATATCTAGAGAAATCATTGACAATAACAAGGAAATACTTGGAACCACAAAACGATTGAGTTCTCATTGGTCCAAATACATCAATGTTAAGAAGTTCAAGAGCTCTCTTGGTACCAAGGACTCATTTGGATTTGAAGGAGGACTTGGTTTGCTTTTCTTGGGTACAAGGTTGGAATTCCTCATCCTTTTTAAAATCCTATTTGGAAAGTCCCTTGACCAAGTCCTTTTTGCTCAACTTCTTATCCTGATGCATATTTACATGACCAAGTTAACGATGCCAAAGAGAAATATTATTTGAATTGACTACTAGGCATCTACCAACAACATGCTTAATAGAGTCAATAATAATGACATAAATATTACCACTTCTATTTCCCTTATATATAACTTGATAGGTGAGAGAATCTAGAATCAGGCATTTAAAGGAAGTAAATAACACAAGGTAACCATTATCACATAATTGACTAACACTAATTAAATTGTGATGCAGGCCATTCACAAAAAGAACATTATTGATACACAAGGATTCACCTACATCACCCTCACCTTTGACTTTACCTTTCTTGTTGTTCCCATAAGTAACCGAACCTCCTTTCTTTTTGGTGAAGTTGTTGAAATGGCTTATATAACTTGTCATATGCTTAATGCAGACACTATCAACAATCCATCTTCCTTTTTCCTATAAGAAAGGAGAGTGTCGATTCCCAACTCAAACTTTGGGATCTGGAGTTAGCTTGGGGACCCATTTCATCTTTGGGTTGGTTCCCTTAGGCTTGTAGGGAGAATATGCAGAGTAATGATCATCACACTTGCAATAAGAACAAACCATAGGATTTTTAGTGTCAGAAGACTCTCCAACAAATAAGGAGGTCTCCTTACTCTTTTTATTACCTTTGTCTTTGTTCTTGACCTTTGATGCTCCCCCTTCAAATCCAAAACCACTAGTACCACTTTGTTTGGTAGAATGGTCAAGGATTTCATTTAGGGAGTTTTTCCCTTTGAGGAACTTCTGTAGAGAGGCCCTAAGTCTATGGTTATCATCATTTAGAGATATGATTGTAGAAGACAAACTAGCAATATCATCTCTAGCATGAACAAGGTCAGCCTCTAGGCAGAGGGCTTTAGTCAAAAGAATCTTTCTCAAGAGAAATAGGAGCAATATCGTTACTATGAAAGATTGGCCTAGAAGATAAAATCATTAACTTTACCAAGCAACCTAGCATTTTCATATTTGAGCACTTGAATTTACTTAAGGTAAACATCTCTTTCATCCTTATGAGAATCTACAAGAAGCTTAAGTTCAAAATTTTCTATTTTAAGAGTTTCAAGCTGTTTTAGGCACTTTTGGTTATCTTCCTTAAGAGTTTCAATGTTATTAAGATAGACACCATTCTCTACCTCAACTCCACTGTATTACAGCTCAAGATCAAGATATTGGCCATTGGCCTTGCAAGTTATCAATGCTCTCAAGATGAGTTTTCTCATTAAGCTCAAGAATTTCAAGTTTAGCATACAAATCATCAATAATTTTTCCTAACCTTTTTCTTTTAGATTTACACTTAGCCAAATAAGAATGGGTAGAAACAAGAATATCAATAATAGCTTCCTTAGATAACTCATGCAATACTACCTCAATTACCTCACCAATTTCTTCACTAGTAGAGGCCATGAGTGCAAGGTGGCACTCTTTATTTTCTTTGAAACTTGAGCTACTTGAGGATGAAGCTTCCCAAGCTGCATGAACTGCATTTTGTGTCTTTTCTCCTTCTTGTCCTTCCTCTTGTACTTACTCTCCTTCTTGTACTCTTCCTCCTTCTTTGAGCTTCCCTTGTGGTGTGACTTTCTTGACTTGGGACATTCACTCTTGTAGTGTCCCTTTTGTCCATACTTGTAGCATCTAGGAGTAGAGGAGGAGACTTGCTTTCCCTTGAAGTGTTTACCCTTGATGTAGTTGGCTTCATGCTCACTAGGGCCATCATCTTCACTAGAGGAGGAAAGAAAAGTCCGATAAGCAAGTTTTTGTTGAAGGATGACCACCTCCACTTGTTCTTTGAAAGCACTATCTCTGATCTTCTTGACTTCCTTCTCTTCTTTCTTGGCTTCTTCTTCTTGCTTGTCAAGCCTTGGCTCATGAGCTTGAAGGTTTCTAATGATCTCTTTAGTTAGGATGTCACCAAGGCTCCTCATTTCTTCAATGGAGGTCACCTTTGACTCCCATTTCTTTGGTAGAGTCCTCAAGATCTTGGAGTTGAATACACCTTAATCCAAAATGTTTCCCAAAGTAGCTAGCCCATTGATGTTGACATTGAGTCTTGAGTACATCTCTACAATCCCTTCTTTCTTTCCCATATTGAAGTTCTCTAGAAGGTTGTTCAACATGTAGGTCTTAGCCTCCTTGACTTACTTTGTGCCCTCATAAGTGATGCACAATTAGTCCCGAATCTCATTGGTGGTGTCCCAAGATGAGATGTGGTTGAACTCTGTTGGGGTAAGGGCTGCATAGAGGATGTTTATGGCTTTGGCATTGAGTTGGGCTTCTTTTAGTGCAACTTCACTCCATGTTGCAACAACTTAGGTTGGCTCCATGTATGGTGTGACCATCACCTTCCACATATCAAAGTTCATGCCTTGAATGTAAAACTGCATATGCCTCTTCCAATAGAGGAAGTCAGTGTCATCAAAGACCGAAGGATGCATGGAGAAGCCTCCCTCTAGGTCGAGTGAACCAAGTAGGTTGTCTCCCATCTTCTTGTCTCGTGGGAGATTGTTGGAGAAGATCCTTGGCTCTGATACCACTTGTTGGATCTAGGGGTCTACAGGGGGGTGAATAGAGCTTCAAAAAATCTCACAACATAGATTAAACCTTCAAATTATATCAATCAAAACCAATAGGTTAAATACAATTTGAAGTCCTAACTAACAATCATAGCAATAATGAGAGAAAATGAAACAAGCACTTGGACATGGTCATTTAGAGTGGTTCCACTCTCCAAACTAGGAGAGAGTCAATCCACTACCTAGAGAGGTCAACCTCTAGGACTTTGCAAGTGCTTTCCTCTACATATTCACCAATAAGAGTATAGGGACCCACTCTTTTGATCATCATATATACCAACCATTAGAGATAATCCCAAAACCTAAACCCAAATTATGAAATAAAACAATGAATTCTCAACAAAGGTGATTAAACAATATACAAAAAACACTGATAAATTTTTCCTTTTTCATTCTTCACAAATTCATAAATCAATGTCACATCAAGGACATCACATTTAGATATCACAAATGCTATTCAAATCCATTAAAACCAGAATCAAATCTTGTTCTCATATGCTATTTAGTTTACATCAGATACATGATTATTGATGAACAAACTTAGTCTACAACCCATCCCAAGAAAGAGAGAGTACATGGACATTCTAATCTATCTAGATTATGTTATTTATATATTCTTTATCACGACCTCTCCGCTGGATAGAATTATACCTAAAAACATTTGAAACAACCTCATGAGACTCATATAGAGCCCCAGTGAGTGGATACCTCCCACTCAAGCTAGGTACATCCATCAATATCAAATTAAGTATAATAAACTTAAAAGAAACATACATATATTAAAAATTCTAGCAGATAGTTCTATCATAAGTCAAATCTATCTTATAATGGTAATCTAATCTAACAGATACGGTAATCACTTGAACCAATTATAACTTTGAAACATCTTTTAGAGCATGTCTATGAACAAATCAGCAGATACTTCTTAGTTCAAATTAAGAACCTTGTTGCATGAGAAATAAGTCAAGTTCTAAGCATTTTGTATCAATACATAACAATAACATTAACTTTGTGACACTCCACCAGCCGGACCAGGAACACATGTTGCAGTCCTGAAGCTAAAGTACACATAATACATATCTACAAAACAATACTATCAAATACCAAGCAATCAAACTCATATTCAGAATGGATATAAATCCCAACATTTATAACTTGTCAGCATGACAGATCTTAATATGAAATAGAAAATGTACATAGCAACATGATTACTTTCCACAACATGAAGCTTAATCAACAATTAAAAATCAACAACTAGCAGTACAAGGAATGCAATAATCATTCAAGCCATGTTCTACATGACTTATCATCTTTTATTCATTTACCCTGAAACTACTTCGCTTGTACCTCACCAAGTAGAAGTCACCATGCCTGATTCTCGTGTCAACAAATCACCGTCACTATCTTAGGGTTTAGTCGGCCACCCTAAGATATCAACAATAGACCTTGGCCACCTCATGGGGTCCTAATGAGGCTCACGTCCTCATCTCGGGTACACGAGATAGGAACCAACAAAGCAGTATATCACATATCACAGTATTTCACATGTTTTTCATTTCAAATTTCACATATTTCATTTCATTAGAGTCAATTCCATCTAGACATAGACTTTCACAGTAAGGATTTAGGGCTAGAGCCACTCCAGATGACTCACCCCTAAATCCTAGTGGTCTAACCTTTAAGATCACAATCCACAATCCTTCTCATAATTCATCGATTACTACAAGGGGATCCGTTATTTTTCCCCAGTGTGGTACTCGGGGGAAACTCACGGTGTTTAGGGCACCTAACTAGACGTTCCATCATTTCACTTATTATTAATCACTTTTACTCATCTTAAAATAATTCAAAACCTCATATATCATATATGTGTATTCTCGTGTAACTAGAATAACATGAAGCAGATTAAGTTTATCAATAAGGACAATGATCAAAGCAAGAAGCACAATAAATCTGTAGATTGCAACACTTATGATTATTTTTATCTTATACATCATCTCACATCAATCATCAATAGTGGTCTTCCTGCCCGAGACATAATCTTATTGTCCAACATTTACCCCATCAGGGTTTTATCATCATCAGTGGGCTTTCAACCCTAGACATAATCTCATTATGCAATATTTACCCTTATCAGGGTTTCTCAATGTAAGGAGTGCATATTAAATTCAATTTCAACATAAATCTTATCAGTTCATTGTATAACACAGTTCTGAACAAATATTAATAGAGGAATTAGAACTAGCGACAGTAAAAGCATATAGATATCATGCATCATTCCTCATACTCAGAATAGATTTATCATATGACTTATGCTTGTTCCATCCAATATGAATAGGTGCCAATAAATTTCATGCATATACATGCATAACAGACTTAGTTCTCTTCCTCTTTTATTTCACATTCTTCATATGGGGTTACTAATCAACACATGTTGATTATCATTTTAATTCCATCAAAATAATTCATTCTCATAGTACAAGTATTCTATCAAACAATCACAATACAAGAACACATTCTTGTAAATCAATTCAAATGCTTGAACCTCATCTTTTAATTGAATTAAACTACAATTATGTACATTCCTTAATCCCTCATTTGAGATTGTTGTTCATTAGAACCATCTAGCTCAACATTTTAGGGTTAGAGTTTTTTTCTTAAATTTGTCTACTAATTCTCAACTTTTTCCTTCAATTCATATTCGATAATCTCAACTTCTCTCATGTCATGTTCATTAAATTACTGGAACCAATCATTTTTAACTCACTTGATATACAATACTTCTCTTTTCATTGATATCCATCAAACTCTAGTTTTAGTATGTTTCATTCAATTTGGCTTAAGCCACATGTAATTAAAACAAAGGATTAAAGACTTCATCATAATAACTTCATTAGTTTCATCTTTAACTTGCCATCACCATCAATACTTTTTTTTCTTCATATCATTTCTTATATATAGATAAGTGTACAATGTTATTGACTTCTAATGTCATTCCCATAATCAACAATGATCATTCTTTATTATACTAAAACAAATGCATTATACTTAGATGATATTACTAAGACTCATCATATTCAAATGAAATATTAATACTTTCAACTTCAGCATTTGATCACATTTACAACATCATATACAAGTTCTAGCTTTATGATTCATAATCGTATTAATAATAAACTTTTAGGGTTTTCAAGAAGTCATTCCTTAGTTCAACATATCATAAGAATCATATCATTCAGTAATCCAATCATGACTCAAGGGTTCATTAGGGTTATTCTCAAACATGGAAACCCTAGTTTCCATTTTCACACATTTCATTCATCAATCATAAGTTTACATTGATTAATTGACTCATTTGATTCACTTCCTCAACGCAAATCCTAATCAGGATATGTGGTCATTCAATTCCATTAACATTCCACAATACACTTGTATAATAAAATCTAGTACAATTTAAATATGATTTTATGCATGTCAATTCAATTCCAAGCGTATCGGCCATTGGGCTGATTTTTAGGAAAAAATCACATGAAATAGCATAGTCATCTATCCATAAGATTACCCATGGATCCTCAATCAATATATCAGGAATTAATCAAGTTCCAATCAATGAGAAATAATCAAAATTAGTAGAATTGGATCCCCGAATATCTTTCCCAAATCAAATCCAGTCGCATACATATACAAACAAGGTTTCTGATTGTTTTAGCCGGATAGAATTAAGCTTTCAACATGAATACAAAGCTTAAGAGGGATAAAACACTCACCTCAGGTGCCAAGCACCTTAAATTCGTAGGTCAAACTCTGAATTTTTGGAAACCCAATCAAACTCTAGCAAATGAATCCAATTCTTTCTCCTCTCAACTCGAAAACCCTAGAAATGGGGATTAGAAGAGAAAGAGTGAGAAAAGGGGGAGATTTGATGTGATTTTGAATTAAATCGGAGTAGGGATGGAATCTTGACATGGAGAGAAGATTCACTATGAAATGCTATGCAAAGAAGCTAAACTTACTTGATTTCATCATCTCTTGGATAGAGAAACCCTAGGTCAACATCTCCACCACTTTCTCTTCTCAAAACCCTAGTTGTCCTCTCTCTCAAGAATTTCATTTCTTTGATAGGAATGATGAGTTATGAGAGCTCCTTGTGTGTTAGGTTATTCATATAGATGAATTGAGGTGCTTAGAATAATTGCAAATAAGACCTTCATTATATTTTTATTTTGCTCAGACGGGTTGGTCGGCTTTGTTATAAACTTGACCGAAACCACACTTTTCAGAACTCAAAAATTGTCCAAAAATTATTAAACTTTAACCCAATGTCTAAAATTGAGTTTACAATAACCAGTAAAAATTTTATATCATTTGGAGTTATCAATAAATAAATAAAAGTCAAATACTACACTATTATATTATATTTCAGTCTGCAGCATGATCGGCCGAGTTTGTCCTTCACAAAACTCGATCGACACCCCTCTTTGTAGAGATCAAACATCATTCAAAAATATGAAAATTAATATAATTTATATAATGGAGTTTACCAACTACATTTAAATTTGAGATCAATTGGATATACCAATAAAAAGATAAAATTTGATTACCACACTTCTATATCAATCTGAAAATATGGTCGGTCGAGTTTGAAACTCGATCGATAAACAAGTCAGAACATTCTTACAAAATTCTAATATTTTTCTACAGTGTTCACATTTCAGATATACAAATCATATCTAAATTTGAATTAAATCATAATTACACATAAAATACTAAAAATTATTTAATGAGACATTATACTCATCAAATTTTGTATTCATATGTCATCAAAACCCTAATTTGGGCCGATTAGGGTTTCCAAATCTTAACCCTAATTATGTGGATCAATGTATGATTAAACGTTCTCATGATATTTAAAACATCAAAACTTAACCACCATCACTAATCAAGCTTTAAACAATGATCAACTTAGTTAAGAATGCAATCATCCAAGTAAACCCTAGTTAGATGACTAATTTGAAAATGGGTCATTACAAATTCTCCCCTCATTTTAGGATATCATCTCAAAATCTAAGAAAATATACAGAATAATATCATATCATCTAATCATTCACCTCTCTGGACATCAAATTATAAAGACTTTCATTTTATCTTTCTTTCATATGACATTTTTTTTGCATTTAATGGATATTTCATCCCTTGTCATCATTATATCTCTCCTTGAGTATTACAAACAATTACTTCAAAGATATTAGTAATACATCATTTATCAAGATATGATTCATATCACCTTTCTGATCCTTTTAAAATTTTGATTGTGTATCTCATGGATAAGATTATGACTCATTCACGTATTATCATCCACATTCATCAATTTCCTTTATGAAGAAAATCATCTGGTGTGCATCTTAGTTCATAGGTTTTTCTCACAATTTCAGATTTCATACTCAAATTCAAACTCATTAGAGGTTGTCTTCATAAACCATTATGCTTTCATATTTCTTATATGAAATTTCATGTTTTCCATAGGTTCCATATTGAATTATAAAATCCTTTTCTCTTTCACCATTTTATCACCATTCCTTTTTTATACATCTTATTATACTACCAAACTATGTTCATCTGGATACTTGGTCAGGGCATCCAGAAGAAGTACAGTCGGCAATTCCATACTAGCTTAGCTCAATACCCAAATACTTGACCAGAGTATCTGGATACTAAATTCACTCAGTATGCACATCATTCAGGTTATATTCAACATCCACATTATCATTTAGTCCTAGACCCTATTGTCCCTACAGACTCATCTAACCTAGGCTCTGATACCACGTTTGTCGGGACCCACTCTTTTGATCAGCATATATACCAACCATTAGAGATAATCCCAAAACCTAAACCCAAATTATGAAATAAAACAACGAATTCTTGACAAAGGTGATTAAACAGTATACAAAAAACACTGATAATTTTTCCTTTTTATTTATTCACAAATTCATTAATCAATGTCACATCAAGGAAATCACATTTAGATATCACAAATATTATTCAACTCCATTAAAACCAGAATCAAATCTTGTTCTCATATGATGTTCAGTATACATCAGATACATGTACATTGATGAACAAACTTAGTCTACAACCCATCCCGGGAAAGAGAGAGTACAAGGTCATTCTAATCTATCTAGATTATGCGATTTATATCTTATTTATCATGACCTCCCCTCTAGATAATATTATACCTAAAAGAATTTGAAACAACCTCATGAGTCTCATATAGAGCCCCATTGAGTGGATACCTCCCACTCAAGCTAGGTACATGCATCAACATCAAATTAAGTATAATAAACTTAAAGGAAACATGCAGATATTAAAAAGTCTAGTAGATAGTTCTATCATAAGTCAAATCTATCTTACAATGGTAATCTAATCCAACAGATACAGTAATCACTTGAACCAATTATAACTTTGAAACATCTTTTATAAGAGCATGCCTATGAACAAATCAGCAGATACTTCATAGTTCAAATTAAGAACCTTGTTGCATGAGAAATAAGTCAACTTCTAAGCATTTTGCATCAATACATAACAATAACATTAAATATGTAACACTCCACCAGCCAGACCAGGAACACATTCTGCAGTCCTGAAGCTGAAGTACACATAATACATATCTACCAAACAATACTATCAAATACCAAGCAATCCAACTCATATTCAGAATGGATATAAATCCTAAAATTTATAACTTGTCAGCATGAAGGATCATAATATGAAATATAAAATGTCCATAGCAACATGATTACTTTCCACAACATGAAGCTTAATCAACAATTATAAATCAACAACTAGAAGTACAAGGAATACAATAATCATTCAAATCATATTCTACATGGCTTATCATCTTTTATTCATTTTCCCTGAAACTACTTGGCTTGTACCTCACCAAGTAGAAGTCGCCACGCCTGATTCTCGTGTCAACGACTCACCGTAACTATCTTAGGGTTTATCCAGCCACTCTAAGATATCAACAACAGACCTTGGCCACCTCAGGGTTGCCTAAATAGGCTCGCGTCTTCATCTCAGGTACACGAGATAGGAGCCAGCAAAGCAGTATATCACATATCACAATATTTCACATTTCACATATTTCATTTCATCAGAGTCAATTCCATCTAGACATAGACTTTCACAGTAAGGATTTAGGGCCAGATCCACTCCATATGACTCACTCCTAAATCCTGGTGGTCTAACCTTTAAGGTCTCAATCCACACTCTAGGAATCCTTCTCATAATTCATCGATTACTATAAGGAGATCCATTTTGTTTCCCAGTATGGTCCTCGGGGGAACTCACGGTGTTCAGGGCACCTAACTAGCTATTCCATCATTTCACTTATTATTAATCTCTTTTACTCATCTTAAAAGAATTCAAAACATCATATATCATATCTGTGTATTCTCACGTAACTAGAATAACATGAAGCAGATTAAGTTTATCAATAAGGACATTGACCAAAGCAAGAAGCGCAATAAATCTATAGATTGCAACTCTTATGATTTTTACATCTTCTACATCATCTCACAGCAATCATCAATAGTGGGCTTTCTACCCGAGACATAATCTTATTGTCCATCATTTACCCCATCAGGGTTTTATCATCATCAGTGGGCTTTCAGCCCTAGACATAATCTCATTATGAAATATTTACCCTTATCAGGGTTTCTCAATGTCAGGAGTGCATATTAAATTCAATTTCAACATAAATCTTATCAGTTCATTATATATCATAGTTCTAAACAAATATTAGTAGAGGCATTAGAACTAGCAATACTAAAAGCAAATATATATCATGCATCATTCCTCATACTCAAAATAGATTTATCATACGACATATGCTTGTTCCATCCAATCTGAATAGATGCCAATAAATTCCATGCATACACGTGCATAAAAGACTTAGTTCTCTTCTTCTTTTATTTCACATTCTTCATATGGGGTTACTAATAAACACATGTTGATTATCATTTGAATTCCATCAAAATAGTTCATTCTCATAGTACAAGTATTCTATCAAACAATCACAATACAAGAACACATTCTTGTAAATCAATTCAAATGCTTGAACCTCATCTTTTAATTGAATTAAAATACAATTATGTACATTCCTTAATCCCCCATTTGAGATTGTTTTTCATTAGAACCATCTAGCTCAAAATTTTAGGGTTAGAGTTTGTTTCTTAAATTTGTCTACTAATTCTCATCTTTTTCCTTCAATTCATATTCATTAATCTCAACTTCTCTCATGTCATGTTCATTAAATTACTGGAACCGATCATTTTTAACTCACTTGATATACAATACTTCTCTTTTCATTGATATCCATCAAAGTATAGTTTTAGTATGTTTCATTCAATTTGGCTTAAGCCACATGTAATTAAAACAAAGGATTAAATACTTCATCATAATAACTTCACTAGTTTCATCTTTAACTTACCATCACCATCAATACATTTTTTCTTCATATCATTTCTTATATATAGATAAGTGTACAATGTTATTGACTTCTAATGTCATTCCCATAATCAACAACAATCATTCTTTATTATACTAAAACAAATGCATTAGACTTAGATGATATTAGTAAGACTCATCATATTCAATTGAAGTATTAATACTTTCAACTTTAGCATTTCATCACATTTACAAGATCATATACAAGTTCTAGATTTATCACTCATAATCATATTAATAATAAACTTTTAGGGTTTTCAAGAAGTCATTCCTTAGTTCAACATATCATAAGAATCATATCATTTAGTAATCTAATCATGACTCAATGGTTCATTAGGGTTATTCACAAACTTGGAAACCCTAGTTTCCATTTTCACACATTTCATTCATCAATCATAAGTTTACATTGATTAATTGACTCATTTGATTCACTTCCTCAACACAAATCCTAATCAGGATATGTGGTCATTCAATTCCATTAACATTACACAATACACTTGTATAATACAATCTAGTACAATTTAAATATGATTTTATGCATGTCAATTCAATTCCAAGCATATCGGCCATTGGGCTGATTTTTAGGCAAAATTCACATGAAATAGCATAGTCATCTACCCATAAGATTATCCATGGATCCTCAATCAATATATCAGGAACTAATCAAGTTCCAATCAATGAGAAATAATCAAAATCAGTAGAATTGGATCCCCGAATATCTTTCCCAAATCAAATCCAATCACATACATATACAAACAAGGTTTCTGATTATTTTAGCCGGATAGAATTAGGCTTTCAACATGAATACAAAGCTTAGTACGGAGAAAAACACTCACCTTAGGTGCCAAGCACCTTAAACTCATAGGTCAAACTCTGAATTTTTAGAAACCCAATCAACCTCTAGCAAATGAATCCAATTCTTTCTCCTCTCAACTCGGAATCCCTAGAAATGGGGATTAGAAGAGAAAGAGTGACAAAAAGGGGAGATTTTATGTGATTCGAATCTAATCAGAGGAGGGACCAAATTTTGACATGTGAGAGAATATTCACTTTGAAATGCTATGCAAAGAAGATAAACTTACTTGATTTCATCATATCTTGGATAGAGAAACCCTAGGTCAACATCTCCACCACTTTCTCTTCTCAAAACCCTAGCTCTCCTCTCTCTCAAGAATTTCATTTCTTTGACAGGAATGACGAGTTATGAGATCTCCTTGTTTGTTAGGTTAGTCATATATATGAATTTAGGTGCTTAGAACAATTCTGTATTCATATGTCATCAAAATCCTAATTTGGGCCAGTTAGGGTTTCCAAATCTTAACCCTAATTATGGGATCAAAGTATGATTAAACCTTCTCATTTTATTTAAAACATCAAAACTTAACTACCATCACTAATTAAGCTTTAAACAATGATCAACTTAGTTAAGCATACAATCATCCAAGTAAATCCTAATTAGATGACTAATTTGAAAATGGGTCATTACAAATAGTTACAACACAAGACCCACCAAAGGACTTACCTATCCAATACAAAGAGTCTTTAACCTTACCAAGGACTTACCCACTTTGCAAGATTCTTCCACTTCTTCTTAGGACTTATCTACTCTTGCACAAGTCTTCAGACTTCAAGGAATTACCCACTCTTCTTGGATCTTTAGCCTTCTCCTTCACCTGGAGAAGATCTTCTTCACCTCTTCTTCAACCTTGAAGAAGAACAGTAGATCCACCTTCACTTAGAGTATCTTGCTTCACCTTTTCTTCTTTGAGGAAAGGGGTAGGGAAGATGGAATGGAATGAGATATTTACTAGAAAAGGAAGTAGCTCTCTTACAACTGGCCTAACTCACTCATAATCATGAAATGCTATGTAAATGAGAGAGAGAAAGGGGCTCAAGGAGTTGCAACACACTCAACTATAGCAAGGACTTAGAATAGCATAAATGAGAAAACTTGGAATGATCTCCAAGAGGTCCTATTTATAGTTGGGGGTGTTCCCTTGAGTGTGGGATCACTTAAGGGAGAAATATAGCCATTTTGCAAGTTGCAACAGATCTAGTCTCACGCAAAACATCTCACAAATGGTTATAATCACTTTTTTGCATTTTTTGTACAGTACATTCAGTTGAGTTCTAATAAAGGTAACTCGACCAATCCACTATATGACAAAGCCAATTTTCAAACTATCGGTCGAGTTTGTTCTGGGAAACTTGACCGATGAGCTAAAATTAGTTTTGCTCAATGAGTCAGTCAGACAAGTTCTGTGAGTGTGCAACTCGATTGATTGGTCTGTTCTCGACCGATTGGGCTCTTTAGAAAATCCATCACTGGATCGGTCAAGTTGCTACCTCGACTGATGAATAGCCTATGAAAATTTTTTTAAGTTGACATTTGAGTGATTAAACTTTGGAATAAGTGTCCCTAATTTTTTCTCATCTTACTTACAAGTCATATCATCAATACAAGTGATTATAAAAACCATCTAAGGTCATTTGGAGTGATTTCCCAAAATACGCACTTGCATTGCTTTTGACTTGAACTTGAACAAGATAGGGCTTGTGTAATTCGATCCTTTTCATGTAACTAAAGCCTAAAATCAATCTTGAACAAACATATTACATACATAGGAATGGAATAGCTAAGTCATTATCAAAATATGGGCAATGTATAACTCTTAAGTCAACAGAATCAAGCCCGACTTGAGCTTTCCCTTGTTAGGAAGAGGCCACAGGACCCTCTAGGCTTCCCTAGATGAAGCCCTAGAGCTTGAAGATCGTCCTAGGAGATCCTACAATAAGGAAGTTTCTCAAAATAACAACCAATATCAACCTCCCAACAACCATGCAATGAAGATAAAGGCACCTGAAATAGAAGTTGAATGACCCCAATGCTCGACTTGCAGAAGAGATTGTGCAGGCCCTTATAGGCAGGGCACCTAAGCATGCTACTACTATGAATAACTAGGGCATATCAACTCAAATTTCCCAAAGATCTTGAAGAAGGAACAAAACCAAAACAAGGATTAGAATCTACCTCCTAAAAGACAAGCTAGAGTTTTTGCCATGGTAGGTGAGAGTGAAGATGATAAGACTGAGTAAAGTTTAGTAGTGTAATACCTTTTCTTTTCAAAACTTTTGTTGCATGCAAATGTTTAGAACCATGGATTCACATGATTATATTAGTATGTTGAATTTTTTGCTCTAAGGATATGGAAAATTCTAAGGTGGTAGCTTAATGAAATTTTGAGGACGAAATTTGTTTTAAGGTGGGTAGAATTGCCACATCCCAATTTCCAAAGTCAATTTAAACTAAGTATGAAGTTTTTTTATAAATAATAATTATTGAGTGGTTTTAGTGTAAAAAGACCAATAATGGTTGTCCTTATATGAAAATGGGATAAGAAAACCTAAAACAAGACTCAGTTTCATATTTCACACTCAATTGTGCATTATATGTATCGATTAACTTATGTTGAACCTCCTTTCTTTTCTCTCTCCTCCAAGATGCCAATAAATCTCAAAAATAGGATAAAGAGATTATCATGTGACTCTTTAATGAATGAATAATGTATAACTCAAAATTGTGACTCAAGGATTATATAATAGGAGCCTTTTCAAATTATATTGCCTTTAAATGCATTAATATTAAGATTAATAGACAATATAGGAATTATGGACCATAATGTGTACAAACATGAAATCTAATGGTATATGAACATTCTAGACCCTCCAACTAGTATATGGTTCAAATTCGATATTATTTGGACCATGTTCGACCCTCTAAATGAATTAAACAAGTTTGAATATACTTTGACTATGGTTTTATTTTGATTTCATTAATGCAATGCATTTACCCTATAGTCTACGATTAATTCACCTGTCACACATTACTCAACTTAAATTATCTCTTATGTGCACCATCCAATGGCTTAGATTCATTTCTCTCACGATCTAATGGTCATCCTATTGTCCCCTACCTCCCGCTTTGTACGCGATACAGAGTAGTTTTAGTGCCTTCAATTCTCAGCTCCGTTCTTCTTCATTACTCCACCATTTGATGAGATTCCTTTGCCATTCGGTCTATCTCTCTCCATGGTTTCCATCAATCCATAAATAACCACTTCTCATGGCCTATTAGTGAAATGCTCAATTAGGCTTCTCTCCCCCTTCCCTACAGCACATTGTAGAGGGTGCTATGATCCATTTCTTTCTTATATAAGGCAATGCAGAGCACCGCCAGGATGCAGACACTCCTCATCTTCTCTCAATTTCACCACCATATCTCCAACTCACCCAAACCTACTTGTGCCTCAACCGTAGCGATGAAGACCACACCCCGTCCCTCTACGATGCCTCCAAAAAATTAAGGCCTAGGTGAGCATCTAGGAACCCCCTACTTTCTTTTTTGATCTCCCTCTTTCTTTATGGACACCTCAACCATTGGGTCCCATAGCCAGACCCTGACGCCTCCAGTGATGACCTTCTCTTAGACCACAAGGGTCCTTTCACAATCGGGTACATTGCTTTTAACTCAAGGGTTGGTCACATTTTTGTTCGGCTAGCTTCCTTTGTCCGTGGTGAGGTCCTTACTTAGCTTGGTTCTTTGATTCAGCCTTGGCCATGGCCGGAGTAGTTCTCAAGCTCCAGTACTTTCTTGGGTTATATAGTGGGTGATCTGGTGATCTGGGTTCGTCTTAAAGTAAGGAAATCACCTGAGGTCTCATCCTACCAGGGACCATCTTCCCCCTCGAGTTATGGCTGGAGGTAGCACCTCCATAGAGGGCGCTTGCACCATGATTGAAGGAGAAGGAACAAACCAGGTTATGAATTGACCCTAGAGTCCCCATGATGTTAGTCAAATGATTTTATTCACAAGGTCAATAAGGGTAGTCCAGTTCTATTTTTTTTTGTGAATTATGATAAATAAGTCAAAATGACAAGATTGCCCCCTTCTATTTGATTATATGTAACGTGTGCCTAACGTACTTTAGCACTTCCACATTTTATTTACATCTGATTAATAATTGATTCAAATCGATGTCACTATATGGCTTCATAGATTCTAATTGGTCCATTTTATAATATTCATAGTAAATTATAGGATGCTTAGAAAAATGAAAATAAATATTCACTGGAAAGGGTTTTTCAAAAGGAATTCGATTTTATGGTTTTCAAGTCCTGACTTTCCTTTCCATTTTGATGTTTTATTAGAAACCCTAATTTTAATTATGAAACTCTAATAATGTATCACATATGATTAAGGTGATCTAATTCAATCTAGTTTTACTAAGTTAATGTTTTTTATCAATGACCCTAACCCTAATGCACCCAAACCCTAGTTCACCTTAATTCAACTTAAGATCAATACAAGGTATTGATTAATGATGTTTATGGCCAAGGTTTAAAGCCCAATCAAGATAAGAGGAATTTTGACCTAGTGTTGACTCAAGGATCAAGAGAGACCATCTTAGACTCAAGTTCACTCTAGGTAAGTGGGCCATGCATATTGGGTACAAGTAGTTGTTGGTTGACTGAATGTTTATTTATGATTATGCACATTACTTGAATTCATGAATTATGAATGTCTTTCCCAGAATACATCATGTATTTTTATCATTGTTTGGTTGATTGTTTATTATGGTCTATGGTAGAACACTAATTAAGATTATGATTAAGATTTAATGAATCATGTTTAAGAAGGAGAAACCCTATTATGATTTAAGAGGGAGAAATCCCATCATGGAAATAAGAGGGAGCAATCCCATCATTTCAAGACGAAGACCATAAAAAGTTAATGTTTAAGTTAAGACCTAAGTTAATGATGAAGATTAAGGAATTGGCTAAGGTTTTATATGTGTCTCATTTATGGACCTAAAAGGGTTGTTATGGGCTTTCCTAGCAATCATGGGCTCCTATGGGGAGTTAAGAGAGGTGGCATATATCTACTTTTCCAATTCGTCATGTTTAAAGTTATCCAACGAATGCTTAAGATAACCCCTTTTCAACTTATGTCAAATTATTTCATGTCAAGTTTAGAAATACCAAGTTATTATTTTTCTATCTTATAATGTGCCAAATACCGCTTACTAACGTGTTGTTTGTTTTGCATGGTTGGGGATGTGATGTATGCAGGACATGGAACAAGTGAAGGATAGGAAGAACAATCAAGGATTAGTAGAACTTCAAACTTAGCCTGGTGGGGTGCCATTTACCAAGTCGATCCAGAGTTTCAAAATATTTTCCAATATGTTTAATTATGATACCAAGTATATTAGATCTTATAGATGCATGTGATTTAGTTTCTTTTATGCCAAGAACCATGTATGAATCAGTTTTTATTCAATGCAAATTGTTTTCATTTACTTTAATTGACAATTATAGCATCTTGTGGCACCCTTTAGTGATATCCATGTGATGTGAAAATATGGGTGTTACAGTGGTGCTAGTGCCAACCAATGATGTGGCTCCACTTTGCCAATATTTAAGGTATGACTGTTTATTTTGTTTAATTTATAGTAATTGCTAGGAGTGTCCAAAAATATCAAGATTATATATCAGATGATAGGGGAAATGAGAGGAATACAAATAAAATATATGTGATATATAATTAAGTTGATTTTTCCAAAAGTAGGGTAATTAATGTGTTTAATTGAAGATTAACAAATGGATGCGTTAAGTTGAATATTGAAGTGATTAAATTGTTAAAAACCTTTCCTTTATGTTACTATATAACAATGTTGAACATAATGTATATTTAACATGTTTATGAACAAAATGACGGTAATTAGAGTCTTAATGAACCATCATGTATATGAAGATTTAGGGATAAAGATCATATATTGCTATGTTGTTAATGAGCATATTTGATCTAGGTGTTCATGATGCAATAATACGGTAGATTTGATAATAATGACAACATCTAATATGCATTAGGGTTCTTAAGTCATTAAAGTGAGAATCATGGGAATTAGGATTTTAAGGCATAACCCTAATGGTAACTTGATTCCACAGAAACCTAAACCCTAGATTAGGGCCAAATATGGTTTTATCTATTTAAAGTGATGGTGACAATTTAGGATTTACTTACTTGAATATTTGAATGCTTGATTTTCTTGTTTGGACAATATGCGTGAAGTGTAGTTATATGATAATCTGTTTGGCTTGCCATTAAGGTACGTGGTTACGATTATGACTACTCAGAATATAGTTTGTTGATGCTTTTCGAATGATTTTTTAGGACTAATTTGGTGAGTAAACTACTAATCGTTTACTTAATTCATGTTCAACTGTAATACCAATAAGAGTATCACATAAGTAAATGATAATATTCTAAACCCTAGGCTGACGTATATCAAGGGGTGATGCACACAAGCCCTATAGGGGACAGTGATCATGCCCAAGATAATATACCAAATAAGAGTTAGAACATGTAAAGAATATGACAATTTTAAGTACAATACCTGATGCTTGTATGTGATTATCTTAGTTGCACACATTACGGTTGCAAACCAAGTACACAAATAACTTGTTATACTGATTCACTTTTGTTTGTCTGCATTTTAGGTACATGATAATTATGAAGATGTCAACAAGTGATAAACTGTATGGAAATTAACTAAAAGCATTAAAGATAAGTTACATGAGGATTAAATAGCTAGCTACTTCTTCTCAAGAGGTATTAGTTTCATGAGGAATGCCATTTTACAATTTGTAAAGAATATTTGTAAATTGATGAAATTATTTTTTGTTATGTATTATTCGCTAAGTCTAGATCCTTGGGAATATAGGTAATGGATCTCAACTTGAAGGTCTTTGCTTGATTGGGGGACGTTGATAGTGAGGTCATTATGGTCAATCTCTATGATTTCAGAACCATTTTATACTTATATTCCATTATAAGACATACAATAAGACCTTCGTTTTGTAGGGCAAGGATACCTAGCCTTCCTTTTTAATGATCAAAAGGAGCCAATAAACCTTACAAGGTCTTACCTATCCTTAAAGTAAGAGCCTTCAACCTCTACCAAGCCTTACCCACTTTTGCAATGAATTGGGCACCTTCACCAGGTAGCTCCCCTCCTACAATAAGTCATCTGCCTTGAAGGAATTACCCACTCTTCTCAAGAATCTTCATCCTTTACCTTATCCTTCACCAAGGAGATGCTTTAACCAATTTTCCTTGAAGAAAGGGATTGGGAAAGGGAGGATTTGAGAGCTTCACAAGGATTACAATGAAGTATCTCTCACCTATCTCACTCAGATTGACATTTTGATTAGTAAGCAAGATAGAGAAAGGGGCTCTTAGTAGACAAATCCACTCAACTATAGCTAGGAGCATAAGAAGCAAACTTGGAATTAAGCCCAAGGGTCCATATTTATAGTTGGGATGTCCACTAGCAAGTATAAGTATTTGGGAATGGATTCTCATCATTTGGAGTGTCACAACAGATCTATTTTTGAAGTTTGCAAAACTCCAATGGCTATAAACAATTTTCTTGCACTTTCCGTACAGTGTGATCGGTCGAGTTTCAATAAAGCAAACTCGACCGATAGAAGTATGCTACAAAGCAATTTTAAAGTGTCAGTCGATTTTATCCTAGATGAAACTCGGTCGATGGCTTAAATTTGATTTGCTGAGTGCAGAGTGTTGGTCGTTTTTATCCTAAGGAAATTTAGTCGACCCTGGTAGTTCCCAAAATTTATCAAGGGTGTCGGTCGAGTTTCTCAAAGATGAAACTTGTCCCAAAAAAACCTTGTAATGAATTTTATAAATTGTCGTTAGAGTGTTTAAACATTCATTTTAATTTATCTTGATTTTTTCTCATCATAATTACAAGTCATAGTATCAATACAAATGATTACAAAAATTGTCCTAATGATTTTAGGGGGTTTTCCACAAAAGTGTGTTTGCGTTGACTTTGGCTTGTATTCAGTTGAGCTAAGGCTTGATTGGATTGATTCTTTTCATGTTCCTAATACCTAAAATCAAATATCACATAGACATATTAGATACATATGAATGGAATGGTTAAGTAATCATCAAAATATGGATGATGTATAATTGTTAGGTCAACATTCTACCCCTTTTTGAAGATGACAACCCATTCCTTAACATATTGAAAAAGACTTGTAATTTTAACTTTTACCTTGTGAATTGTAAGGGGATACATGAATGAACAATAGCAACTGCTTCCCCTCACTTCATGCTTACATTTGCCTACATGGTTAGTTTCTCCAAAAAGCATAGCCAAAGAACATATATACTATTGAGTCCTCTTACATAGTCACATGATATTTTATGGAATTAACAAGAAAGGATCACAAGTCAATATGTACTATGCTCATTTCTCCCTATTTGTTATATCAAAAAGGTAGAGAGGTAGAAGAGATAAAACACATGTCTTATCCAAGTCACAAATGACACAAGAAACCACCCCCATATGAAAGCACCAACTAACAAACTAGAGAGAACAAACATATTAGAGTCACAATCAAAATATGGAAGCACATACCCATAACTCATGAGATATAACCAAGAATATAGTTTTGGTACATATAATCATATTACAACAAAAGATATGTCCTTTCTGGATGAAAACTACAAAACAAATGAAGAAAAGTAATGATATATGAAAATAGTAAACCTCAAACATAGTGCCCAAATGTTCAGTACATGAATGTATACAAATATATATAGATGATCACTTTATGGACTAAGAGCTAAACATAAAGGGAATCTATCTCAAGGGCCTCATTCATCATTGGGATGGTAGTCTTCATCACCATTAGAAGGTGCATCAGGGGAAACAGGTGTGTCCTCACCACCATCTCGATCATCATCAGATCCATAATCACCATCCTCATCATCATCCTCATCCTAGTCACCATAATCAACATCATCATCCTCAACATCATCATTACCCATATTTGTGTCCTCCTCTAGAATGAAAGAGTGAGGACCAGGCCATCTGTGGTTTTTCTCTTCCCAAGAGATGCCACACTCACACAATGCCTTAACCTGCTCATAATTGGGTATAGAAGCCCAATCAGAGTCAGCAAAAATGGCAACATAAGGGCCAATAGGAAGTGGAAGAGGCTGAGAGGCAATAGGGGTAGGTACACCATCAGAGGTAGAGGATACAACAGAAGTAGCAGACTGGTAAGACTGATGGAACTAACTATATATGCATAAGAGGCATAGTTAATAGTTGGGTATGGAAGGTAGGTGGGGTAAGGATGGGTGCATGACAAGTTCATATTTGACATTATCTAAACATGATCCTAATATAGGTGCTCCTGGACCTGAAGGTTGTATGTCTGTTGGGCATCATGTAGCCCATCAGGGTTTCATTAGACACTAAAAGAAAGGCATGGTTAGGTCTAGGAGGAGGTGGAGGAGACTGGGTGGAGGTTGAAGCACCAGGGGTAGAAGAGGAGGGGTGAAAGGATTTCTTGACCATGGTGTCACTGATATAAACTCATTTTTTACTAACTTTGCATTCGAGGTCTTTTAAAGGGACCGACTAGTGTGATCTTGAAAGACACCACAAATCAGGTTAGGGTAGGGTAGGTGGGAGTCTCTATTATTCTTCTCTGTGTCAAAGCAAGTCATGTGGTGGAGAATGCATCTTATCTAATAGACACGAATATTTTTTAGAAGACAATACATAATCACAGCTGAGTTTCCTATAATATTTGTTTGATTTTTTTTGTATGGATGTTATAGTTAACTAGGAAAACAACCAAGTGTTTCTTAATATCCATATAAGAAGATGGAATGATGGATTTATTCATATATGGGATGTCACACTTCTTAAGAGTTTTGTGGATATCATAAAGAGATAACTCGGGGTCAAATATCTTGTATAAGGCTTCAGGGTCAAGGAGGTCTTGGTAGGTACGATAGTGAGTCATCCAACTAGGTAAGAATAAAGATAGATAATTATTCAAAGATTGCTCAGAGATAGTAAACTTGACTCCCCCTATCATGGATGATGAAACAACTTGGGTGTTGGGAGGAGGCACTAAGGTGGTATAGCTCCATGTTAGATTTTCATAGAGCTCATGCACTGCCTTTTTGCATCAGATATATTTGTTATAGATCTAGCATTCATATCAAAGAGTGTCAATACATTGGTTAGAAAAGATTCTTAACCTCTTTCAATAGCTCATTTCTTGGAATCAAATAAGGGAAAAAAAGGATAAGGTTTCATGGGCAATATCTTCCTATACTGATTTATTGCTTGATTGGAGAAAAAGGAGGTACCATCATATGAGGTATGCCTAATGGTTTTAGAAAATGAAGGTACACTTGAAGGACCTTTTTTTCACCTATTGGATACCATGGAAAGGAAATCAGATGAAGATGGTGGCAAAAAAGGAAAAGAACACAAGCAGTAGGCTGTCCAAGCTAGGTAAGAGGTAGGTGAAGGTCCAAACAGGGTTGGATAGAGCTAGGACGGGGGATTGGTTGACCTAGGGTTCAAGGATAAAAGGATGGGATGACTAATCGTTTGAGTTTTATCTAGATCAGAGGGAGAAAATCGATTGACAATCTATATATATTCCTATACAACGACGTTGTTGGTCAACTTTTAGATTTGATAAACTCGGCCAACAATGCTGTGTGTCCAGTCCTTGGGTCTATTGTATTGGTAAGGTATGACCGTAGAGACAATCATATGATGAATTACATGGCATAATTACCTAAAAGGATTTGATTAATATACAAAGGCAAACTTCCAATTCATGTATTTCACTCAGTTATGAGATAATGAGGAGATAGAGTGAATGTCTATAGAATGAAAATACTCAATGATGTATGTCTTCAAGTACGTGACTCGAAGGATGAAATCATACAAATGTTAAGAGTGTGTACATTCTTATTATGTCCCTAGTTGGTTGTTACTATGGAAGGTATATAGACACCAGTAACACATAAGACTAGAGTGTGGGTTGGTTGATGAAAAAATCTCATTTGTCATGATATGGCAATATCAAACCAAGCACACATATGCATATTAGAGAACAGTGTATCGGACAGACCTACTTTGAGAGTGACACATGGTTGTAGTGGTCACAGTCATCTCTCATAGTGAAGGTGGTGATTGTGATTCTTAAACCAATCACTGCACTCGTCACATGTCGTTGAGTATGTTTTGACATCATCAAACGCAGTCCTGAAGCATGGGTTGTTATAACGGTGATGATTAGGTAACTTTGACACATGGGGATAGACTCTGAGTGATATATATGGGGTTTTTCCCTCCTACTGGAGTATGATATCCTGGCCACTTGATAAGCAAGACTGAGAAACGCATGTGCATGCACATGTGAATCAATATATGCTATTGAGGTCACATTATCTCAGACAGTCTGCTCTTGGTTCAAGGAACATGGATTGAATGTTGACAGGATGACCATCCATGCCTCGAGTTCATCTTGGATATCAGAGATAAAGGAATTATACAATCACTAAAACACCTTACACATATTGTAGGCTGAGGTTGTTCTCCAACTTTCCATTCACTTGGGTAGCACTAATGTGCGACTAGGTAGCACTTCGTGCTTGTGATGTCATGAGCTAGTTATGGACACTCACTGCCAACATGATATGGGACCTATAGGTTCACACACATGGGAACTCATATAGAAGAGAAGTTTGACCTTAAATGACAATTGGATTGATTACTAAAGTGTTTAGGTATTCAATTCACACAATAGATCAAATGATTAGCTAAGCTGGTCTGCCAAACGACCACCTCACTGAGTAAGACGGTTGTTTGGGAAGCCAGACAGACATCTCAAGTGTTGAGATGGTCATTTGGGTTGTCAGTCTAATGAAGGATCGATTCGCCCAAATTGAGAAGTAAACCGAATGGTTCAATATGATTGAGCTGACCGACTCGACTCAGGTTCACTAGACAGCCATTTGGGTGAATGATATGGGCATCTTGCATGTGTGAGATGGCTTAGTTGGGCCGAATGAAGGTTCGAGATGTTTCTAGAATAGTTCCTATTGTACTTTACTTGGGGTGCAAGCAAATTAATATGTGATATTAATTGGAATTGAAGTTTCCAAATTCGTATCCAACTGGGAAACAACCATATGACTATTTGGCAGTGTGAGACGATCGTATTGCACACCAGATGACTATATAGGTGTTCTAGATGACCATTTGGCATCTCACAGGTTGTGAAAGTTCAAGTTATTTTGGTCCCTTCTACTCCCACGCAATCCCGTACAGATTGAGAACCCTGGCCCAAACCCCACCTATAAAAGGAGGGGTATTGGGGGCTTCCTAAGACACAACATAGAAAAGTGAGAACCAGTTCCTTTGACAACTGTTGTCCTCTTTGATTGTGGTAACCAGGAGAGCCCAAGAAAGTCCTACCCGATAGGGAGGGATAGCTACTGGAGAGAAACAACTGGTGATCGTTGTTGGTGGGAGAGCAAGTTGGTGACTAGTACACCCAAGCCTCTAGAGCTTGGTATGAGAAATTAAAAACTTTTTTCAAGACAATGGTTATGTCATGGAAAAGTATATTCTACCCTCTTTATCAAATACACTTCTAGCAACTTTTTGATCATTCTAATATGTTTATGATATCATATTTGGCGGAACTGATCTTGCTCTTTGTAAGGAGTTTAGTTATCTTATGCAAAGTGAATTTGAGATGAACATGATGGGTGATCTTAATTTCTTCTTTAGGTTCCAAATTAAACAAAAATAGGAAGGAAACTTCATCAACTAACACAAGTATACAAGTGAACTCTTGAAGCACTTTGGGATAGAGAATCCCAAATCGATGGACAATCCCATGTAAAACACCGCTAAACTTGATAAAGATGAAGAAGATGAGAAAGTAGATGAGAATCTTTATAGAGGTATCATTGGTAGCTTGTTGTATTTAACTACCTATAGATATGATGTTTTGTTAAGTGTTGGCTTGTGTGCTAGATTTCAATCAAGCCCTTATAGAGGCTAAGAGTATTCTAAGGTACCTAGATAAAACCCAAAATTTTGGACTATGGTATCCCAAGTGAAGGGACTTTACTCTTACTACTTATAGTGATGTGGATTATACCGGGAGCTGAATTGATAGAAAGTGCACAAGTGGAACTTGCTTCCTCCTAGGACCGTTCTTCGTTTCTTGGTTCTCTAAGAAACAAAGCATAATGGAGGGGGGGGACAACTCTTTCATATCCATTCCTGGGGAACAATAGGAGTTCTAGTTGGTCCGTGTGGACTATTATAGAGGTAGGAGTCCTTTGGCTAATGGTTGGAGAGCATAGTCAATCTATAGTCCATGGCGAGACCACAAGAGTCGTTGTAGAGGTTGCATAGATAGATGTTCGTGGTGAAGACCAGGAGGATGCACAACCACCGTCCAAGAGCAACTAGTCAGTAGTTGTAAAGAAGTGACTTTTGTCATTGACTTTCACTAGGACTAGGTATAACTCGCTAAAATCATCCTTTGTATTCCATAGTAGTTGATGTGATTTTATTGTTATGGGAATACAGATAGATAAAATTGTGTTTTAGTTGCTATACTCTGAGCATGTATTTCCCAACATGTTGTTGGTTGAGTTTCCTAGAGCAAACACAGCGGACAAGAAAGCATGTCTAAATATATGAAATTTAATTCTTGGCTACTAGAGTGCTATTTTAAATTATTTTTATAGCCTATCATGAAATTTTAACATATTAAGGCACTTTCCACTCATCATTGGCTACTATTTTGTGGTAAAACAAGTGTTTGTGAAAAATAGCCAAAAACAAGCAAATTAAGACATTAAAACTAGGCATATGTACCACTAACAAGCATAAGGTGAGAAATATATGAGAAAAAACATATAGGTATGATAAAATCTGGCTAGCAGGCATACTTTTATCATCAAGATCAATAATAAGAAATTTTGATCTAATGAAAGTAAATTGTTCTCTAGCTAGAGGCTTTGTGAAAATTTCCTCAAGTTGGTTTTCTGTGTCCACATGAGTGATATAGATATCTTTCTTGGCAATGTGGTCATGAAGGAAGTGATGGTGGACCTCTATATGTTTATCTCTACTATGCAAAATAGTATTGTAAGAAAGATTTATTGCACTAGTATTATCACAAAAGATAGAAGCATCATAATGAATATTAAAGTCTTGGAGCATTTGCTTCATCCATAGGACTTGGGAAAAAACTCCCAAGTGTAGTGTGCTCTGCCAGAGACTGTTCTTCCCTTCGTGAGAGGGTTGAGCTTAAGGCGACACCGATCTCGAAGTTGAGTTACTCACGGAGGTTAATTTCCAAGCCCCCCTTGAATATATTTATCTGGGTTTCATGGCCATTTTCTTGTCTACAAGATCCATATGTACTCATGACTTGTAGGTCGGAGGACTGTACTGTACGAATTACTAGTTGAAAGTCACTTTAATTTTGTGGCTTCTTTTGTACCTACACATGCTTTTATCTAACAAAGAACAAATCCCAAATACAGTTCTGTAGCATAAACTTGTGGGCTCGAAAAGCTAATTATCTACTAATCTACTGATTATAAGATGTATATGGTTTTTGATACGTATCTGTGTTGTATCTTTCTTAAAATCATGCGATCAAAACTATTGGAACTGCAAAAATATATTGAGTCCAACAAGAACTTTTCACATCAAATAAACATAGTTAGGAAGCTTGTCATGTTCAAAGTTGGGAGGTTTATCCACATAGACTTCCTCCTCTATTCTACCATTTAGAAATACATGTTTAACATACATTTGGTATAGTGAGAAATGTTTATAGCTAGAAAAGGCAAGTAACATTCTAATATATTCAAGTCTAGCAAGAGGATCATGAGTTTCATCAAAGTCAATACCTTCTTGTTGATTGTAGCCTTGAGAAACTAACCTTGCTTTATTTCTTACCATTTTGCTGCTTTCAGCTAACTTGTTGTGGTAGACCCACTTGGTGCCAATGATCTTCCTATAATTTGGTCTTGGCACTAAGGTCCACACTTTGTTCTTGACAAACTTCACTAGCTCCTCTTGTGTAGCTAGAGTCCATTCATTAAGAGCTTTTTTGACATTCTTTGGCTCAAGTTGTGAGATGAAAGCTTTTTCGGCTTGTTCTTTGTTGAATGCAGCCCACGTCTTCACCTTTTCAAAAGGATTGAAAATTATGGGATCTTTATTATTATCTTTAGCAAATCGGGGAGTTGGATCCTTCTTTTCTTCTTTTTTCTCTTATTCATCTACTACCACCTATTTTCTCTTGTCACTGATGTTGAGCTCTTTTAATCTAGGAATCACCTCATTCATCATCATTCACAATATTCTTTGAAATAAAGGAGTTAGTTTCAACAAAGTTAACATTGATAGATTCTTCAACTTTAGACAATTCAAAGTTAAAACACTCTATATTCTCTACCAGTAGTGCTGCTGTAACGATCGGGCTCACTACCCTAGGCTCTAGTAGAGTTTCAGGAATGATGATTGGCCCCACAGACCACCACTAGCCTTAAGTGCATGCTTTTTCCTCACTCACGTGCAAGCTGGGGTCAACTTCCTAACTGGTCACCCATCCTAGTGCTACTCCAAGCTGAGCACGCTTAACTATGCAGTTCTTTAGTGATGGGCTCCCAGAAAAGGAGGTGCACCTTGGTGATATGGGTAGTTCAATCATTTCTTTTAAGATCATTTTATCTGAGGCCTCAAATCATGGGATGTTACAATCTCCCCCACTTAGACTCTTGACGTCCTCGTCAAGGCTCAACTATATGGCCTCTAAATCATTCCCCATTTTAATGTAGTCTCAATATGGCCATGTACACCCAACTCCCTATCACGACTACCAGCGCAAGGGTGGCTCCATCACCACGGATAGCCCTTTCTAACAGGTCTGGACCACACAACTCAAAGACTGGCATGCCACAGGCCTATGTGGGCCCCACCTACTAGAGGGGATTTGGCTCTGATAGCATTTGTAACAATCAGGCTCCACCTAGTAGAGGGGATTTGGCGCTGATACCATTTGTAATAATCGAGCCCACTGCCCTAGGCTCTAGTAGAGTTTTAGGAATGATGACTGCCCCCACATACCACCACTAGCCTTAACTGCATGCTTTTTCCTCACTCACACGCAAGTCAGGGTTAACTTCCTGACTAGTCACCCATCCTAGTACTACTCCAAGCTGAGCACACTTAACTATGAAATTCTTTAGTGATGGGCTCCCAGAAAAGGAGGTGCACCTTGGTGATATGGGTAGTCCAATCATTCCTTTTAAGATCATTTTATCCAAGGCCTCAAATCCTGGGATGTTAGGGATAAGGGTTACAAACCCTAATTCCATCATGTCATGATTTCTAAGATTACAACCTTTAGTTATGGATATTGGGTGAAACCCTATTCATCATCTTAAGCATACTAGATTATCTGTGATACCTAGATCATATTACTAGCATTAAGATTATAGTAAGATGTCCACATTGGTTTCAAAACCCTAAATATACACTAAGTGTACCATGATCACCAAACCCATCATATTTTTACATCATGAATACTTATATCAGATTATGTGCATTAGCTTAGCAAGTTATGATCTTTAAACTCTAAATCATCATATGCATGTTAATTCACATTAGAAACCCTAACTAGTATCACGCTAGTCATAAACATGTCAAATTACCATGGAGTTCCACATTATCAGATAACATATCAAATCAGCAAGATTTGTTGATTTATGTATCATAATTACCAAAACTATGGTCTCTATACATTAATCGTCAATTTTATGCTATATTGGTAGTCCCAGCATTCGACTTGGGCCACCTTCCCATCCAGAGCTTGGTGCCATGTTGGTCTTCCCTCCTGGGCTTGACCTTCTGTGATCTTCCCCTTCAAGGGCTTGATCCTAAACATCTGTACTATGGACTTGGACCACCTTCCCTTTCTGGGCTAGCCTTGGTGTCGTACTGGTCTTCCCAATCCTAGGCTTGACCATTTCATGACCTTCCCTTCTTGGGCTTGGTCGTCCACTCAGGCCAACTTCCCTTCCTAGGCTTGGTGCCATACTAGTCTTCCCAATCCTGGGCTTGACCACTTGTGTCACTCAGAGATGGCATACTTGGGTTCAAAGAACGTAAGTGCTTTCATCATTTTATCTTTAATCCTCCACCCTTCAAGTGGCAGTTAAGGTTACTTCAATAATTAAATATGTTTATTCAACTTACCTTTTAAGGGAATGTCCTTCCTTAGGGAACCCTCTTGGCTCTTAGGAGGGAGTTAGGATCTCTAGCCCCAGCCTAACCCTAAGATCTAGGGTTTTGCCTCCCTCATAGGTCATCTTACCACTCATGGGTTGACCCACCCCAGATTGGCACACTAACCCTAAAGGTTTCATATTTTTTTTATCTTTATGCATAAATTTTATCATTATAATTTCTTAACCCATGTTTGCTCAATCTCTAGGCTACGCCCTCATGGGTTCTGTCCATTCAATGAACTTGGGACACCTTCCCTTCTAGGGGATTGGTGCCTACATCGGCCTTCCTCTCCAAGGGCTTGGCCATCATCACCAAACTTATAGAGACAGCGTGAGGGGTTTGAGCAAGTTATATTTAGATTTTCATCTTTGTGTGTGTGTGTGTATATATATATATATATAGTTACTCTTTTGATCTCATAGTTACTCTTGTGTACCATATAGTTACTCTTTTATATGGTCGGGTAGCAAAAAATTAGGCTACCCACATGGGTATTAAATATGAGCCCATATATATATATATATACATATATATATATGGGCTCATATTTAATACCCACGTGGGTAGCCTAATTTTTCGCTACCCGCCCATATAAAAGAGTAACTATATGGTACACAAGAGTAACTATGAGATCAAAAGGGTAACTATGTGGTACACAAAAGTAACTCTAAGACCAAAAAAGTAACTGCGCAGAAAATATTCAGTCAGTAAATATATGGACGGGTTTTTTTTTGGGGGGGGGGCAAATGATATTATTTTTAGATGAATTTTTTTGGGGAGCTAGATAAAATGATCCTCTACAATTTTGAAAAAAAAAATAAAAAAAATATCAGGAAGGGTACGCGGGTAGCTACCCGCGCGGGTATTAAATAAATCTCATATATATATACATATATATATATATGTATATATATGGTTCTTATATTTCTTAAGACCTCTTACATAAGTTCCATGCTCCTCATGAAAAACAATCATGGGAGACTGGGTCACCCAAACCCATCCCTTTATCTTTCTTATTCCTAACTTCAAGTTTCATATGGGTGGAGCAACAAAGCATTTAATCAACATTATCTCAAACACGCATACTACATATGTGTCACATTGTATTCACATTACATTAATCAGATCCAGATGTGATCCTAAACTAGGGTTTAAGGTTGTCTCATGTTTGGACTAGGGATAAGGGTTACAAACCCTAATTCCATCATGTCATGATTTCTAATATTACAACCTTTAGATATGCATATTGGGTGAAACCCTATTCATCATATTAAGCATATTAGATTATATGTGGTACCTAGATCATATTACTAGCATTAAGATCATAGTAAGATGCCCACATTGGTTTCAAAACCCTAAATATACGCTAAGTGTACCATGATCACCAAATCTATCATATTTTTACATCATGAATGCTTATGTCAGATTATGTGCATTGGCTTAGCAAGTTATGATCTTTAAACTCTAAATCATCATATGCATGTTAATTCACATTATAAACCCTAAATAGCATCATGTTAGTCATAAACATGTCATATTACCATGGAGTTCCACATTATCAGATAACATATCAAATTAGCAGGATTTACTGATTTACACATCATGATTACCAAGACTATGGTCTCAATACATTAATCACCACTTTAATGTGTATTGCACCATAGTTATAATATGGATCATATTTAGGTCTCAAACATATTTTATTTGTATTGTATTTGTTCTCCTAATCAATTTTCATATATAAATGTATTGATCCGAGCATCCTAGTAATTTCTATGATTTTTGCAAGAAAAACATTATATGACCAATAGAGAGATGACACGTCAACACTTACTTGTTCTCCATCTTCTTTTAATTGAGTCAGCCAGGTTGGCAAAAAGACACTCCTACCCCTACTTCTTGTGTGTGCACATAGAGGGTATAGGAGTCATTAGACTCTAACCCACCCCCTTCCTCATGAAGGGAATGTTCCGCTTCTGGCGTGGCTATTGTGCGGTCCCTTCGTCGACGCTGCCCATTGTGCCCCACTATCTAGAGGCCATGGTGCCATCCTCCATAGTCATTACCTACGTCTGAGATCTAGCCATGCCTTCTGTCATCAACATTGTCCTCTCATACTCCCTCCCATTACTTCAACATTCTAGGGAGACACCCCCGATGGGGTTAGGCTGAAGGTGGTGCCTAGGGTCCTCGTCACTGCCCAGGGTCCACACGGCCAAACGTATCCCTCCTTCAGACTTTGCCATCCAATAAGATGTGGCATTCATGCCATAAGGAGAACTTCGTGTGATGATCGTGTGCATGCTACCAGGTCTAAAACCCAGGTCTTAGCACCCACCCGCGGTGGCCAAGACAACATTGCCAAACTTCCCTTGTCTTTGCATGTATGTTGCCACTTCTGCACAAATGCAGTGCATCCTATGTGGTGCTTCTAACTATACCCTCCCTGCTTCTTATCTCGCGGAGGCCATGGGTTTCGACTAGTTGTGTTGTCGCTCCTCATGCATTGTTGTCAGGATCACCGACTGACGATGGTAGCAGTCCCTTGGAGCCCTAGAAGCATCTATCATCCTACTGTTTCCTCCTTGTTGTCATGCTAAAGATGCACCTGTCCTCTCCAACTCTGCTGGCCTACGGTCGTCATCCATCCATCTCCAAGTCTATTTGTGGAGGACAAGTCCTCCTGCGACCTTCTTCACGTCAATGCTATGGGTTGTTACTTTGCATGATGTGAGGAACTCCCACAACCCTTTGTTATATAGGGTTAAAGGGACCTTCTAGAGTTTATTAGGGAGAATCCTGGTGAAGTGGGAGAGAGGGTTTTGACTTCCGTTTCCTTCTTTTCTCTTCCATAAGCTGCAAGACATGTATATAGGAAAGTAATACTTGTGTTCCTTTCTATAAAATCTTTTATTATATAGCTTTCATTATCATGAGAAGGGAACCTCCACCTTCTCATGAGACTTGGAAACATTGAATAAAAAGGGAAATAATAACATTTTTCCAAATTGTATCCGGTCATTTTACTTATCTAAAACACCATGTCTTTTATTTTTCCTTTGGAACTTGGTACTTATTTCATTTATCATAAAAAAAGCCATTACTATAGATTCATTTTATTTATTTAACTTGTGACACATGCACACGTACCACAAAGGTAAACAAAGTTACTATCATTCTACCAATGATTCAATTTTACCAAAATTGAGAATATAACAGATATGTAGTATGAGTGTTTCAGATAATGTTGATTGAATGTTTTGTTGCTTAATGTTTGGATGCACTCTTCAGGTACATGAGTTATTCAGCATGGTTTCTGTAATGGAATAAGGTGTGTGGTTATTCTTATGAATACATGTACCGATTTATGAGTTTGTCAAGGTTTCTCGATTAGAGTGATCGCATGATAACTTCTTGCTTGTTTACTTACTTCATGCAAATTATAAATTCCCTATGATTATAACACAAGGTAAATAATGACATTTTGATAAAGAGGTGAAAGGGGACTTAATGCCTGCACGGAGGGCGATCGACGAACCCCAAGCTTCAGAGGGGGACGATAACCTCGCCCGCCAACCCATGGGCAGGTGAGAGTCGCTGAAACAAAGCATCATTGGGAAGTTGTGACCAAGGTCCTGATAGGAGATGTCAACACTAGAATCTCACAGGAGGAGATCACCATAAAAAATGATACCTCAAGATGATGTGGACACCAATGCCAGTCTATGGAAGAACACCCTCACAGGGTACATCATAGGGTTTCGACCATATATTGCTACCCTACAAGATCATCTGCTTCGGACTTGGAAACCAGAGCGGGAGATGGAAGTGATGGGTAGAGCCAGCGGCTGTTTCACCATCAAGTTTCATAACGAGACTGATATGAACATGACCCTAGAAGGAGGTCCTTGGTATATCAAAGGAAAGCCAATTATACTCAAAACCTGGGAGAAAGGGGAACCATTAGAATAGGAGAAGCTTGCTTCCATTCTAGTGTGGCTCAAGATCCAGAATCTCCCCCTTGAATTATGGAGTGAAAATATGATCATGAGAATTGCTTTGTTCCTAGGAAAGCCACAGTGTCTCGATAGGCAAATAAAAGCAAAGGCCTACATCGACTTCACCAGGGTAAATGTCCTAATGTCAGTGCAATCCTCATTCCCAACGACGGCCAAATTGTGAACTGATAAAGGAACATATTACACTGTCATGGTGGAGTATGAATGGGTGCCAAAAAAATGTCCTCACTATGGGACCTTCGGGCATGATAAGGCCATGTGCAAACCTCAACCCCAACCGGTACTGGAGAAGACTCCTACGGTAGGTAATGGAGCACAACAACCAAACAAGGAACCTCCTCAAGCTATTCGATAGAATGTTATCGAGGCAACAACCGTGGATGAAGCTCAGAACACAACCACTGCCCCTGAGCCACCAATTGCAGAGGAACCTTAGCACTCTGCAACCATTTCCCCTGAGCCAACTGTGGAGGATCTTCAGAACTCTGCTACGGCATGTGGTAATCTGGAGATCAACCCAAATGAAGAGGGATTTGTCAACCCCAAGAAGACATCCAGCCCTCATCAAATAAGAAGCCAAAGCAATTTGAAATCAAAGAAAAAGAAGAATAATTCGAACAGATACAAGAAGCTAGAAAATGAAAAAGATATGGCAGTGATGGGTGACAATACAGCTCATCCACATGCCAATGGTTGATCAGCCCACCTTAATAGCTTGGAATGTCAGAGGCTTATCACAGGTCGATAAGCAAGACATGGTCCGAGATGAATTAGGGAGAGCAAAGTTTGACATTGCTTTCCTCTTGGAAGTCAAAATCAAAAGAAGGAACATCGTTAGAATGATGAGAAAACACTGGCCTAATGCAAATTGGCTAGAAAATTCTCTGAGCTCTACCAAAACTAGAATCCTCATTATCTGGGAGGATATGAACTACAAGATTACACCCATCTATCAATCAAAGCAAGCCCTACACTGTAGAATAGAATATGACAGTAGATGCTTTGAATGTACTTCTGTGGATGCTGAGAATGAAGACAGTAAAAGAGTCCCTCATTAGGATGATTTACGTATTCTTAAGACCCATCTCCAGGCTCCTTGGTTTATAGTAGGAGATTTTAATGTTGTTAGGGCCTCAAATGAAAGAAGGGGGAGATCACTACCTTTGGCAAGACCTATGATTGAATTCAATCAAGCTATAGTTGATGTTGACGTGGTGGAATTACCAGCTAAAGGGCCTTATTTCACATGGAACAACCAGTAAGAAGGGAACAATAATACCCAAAGCCGAATCAATAGAACTCTCTACCAACTACAAATTCTGACTAACTATCCTAATATATTATTGGAGATTATGCATACGATCTATAGTGATCACTACATTCAAGTAGTGCACCTAAAGGAGGAACACAAAAATCTAAAATATCCAACAAGATACTTCAATGTTTGGGCTACAAGAGAAGGTTTTAAAAAGACTATTTCTGATGCTTGGACGATTAAGCAAATCGGTAACCTGATGTTTAGGTTATACCAGAAATTGAAGACAACTATAAGAAAATTACAAACTTGGAACTGGGAATCAGTTGGTGACTTGAAAAACTCGGCAAAGAACCTTGAGAAGGAGGCTCTTGTAGTGCAAGCCAACTCTGATGTTGATCTAGATAATTACCTTCTGTGGGATATTGCAAAGAAAAAAAAAGCCTTACTTGCTAGAGCAGCTAAAGAGTCTATAATTAGACAAAAGTCGAGAATCATGTGGTTGAAACAAGGAGATAGCAACACAAGATTTTTCTATGCTTCTCTCAAGACAAGAAGATGTAGAAACCAAATCAAAGTCTTGAATATGGGTGGCACCCAGATCAATAATGAAGAGGAAATCAGAGAATGTTTCAAGAAACATTATGAGTACATCTTTAAACCTAATACTAAGGCTAGAACAAGCAAGCACAACTGGTATGGTGTCAATACTCTATCTGATGACCAGATTAGCAATATGTGCAAGAGTGTCACGGATGAGGAGATCTTTGATATTCTCAAAAATTACAATGAGGACAAATCACCTGGGCCAAATGGGCTTAGTGCACACTTCTTTAAGACCACATGGGAGATAGTAGGCAAAGACATCTACACAATAATTAAAGATTTTTTCATCAAAGGAAGAATGCTTCGAGAACTCAACAAAACATTCATCACCCTTATTCCCAAGGTTAAACAACTAGAGAATATCAGGGAGTGGAGACATATATCTTTGTGCAACTTTATCTATAAAGTGATCACCAAGATTATGGTGAATAGGATCAAAGACATCATGCCCACACTAATTAGCAACAACCAGAGTGCTTTTGTGAAAGGAATATCCATCATAGATGCAAATCTACTTGCAAATGAATTGATCCATGACTTTGATAAGCCTTATGTAAAAGAGAAAATATGCCTCAAGGCAGACTTAAGCAAAGCTTATGATACTATAAATCGAGAATGTATTCTGGATATAATGAAAGCTATGAGATTACCTTCTTACTGGCTTAGTTGGGTCTGAGAATGTATGAACACAGCTTCGTTTCAAGTCTTAGTGAATGGTGTGCCATCACAATTGTTCCAAGCATACCAGGGTATTAGACAAGGGGACCCCTTGGCCCCTTAACTTTTTGTTATTGGAATGCAAGGCTTAACATCTATTCTAGATGAAGTAGTAAGCAAAAATCAGTTCACTCTGCTGCAAGCAGGGGGAATGGAGGTCTCACACATTCTGTTTGTTAATGACCTATTAATATTCTCTAAGGGCTCCTCGGTGGACATCGAAGGTATCCAAAAAAGCCTTGAGCTATTCTCTGATGTCTTTGGCTTAAAGCTAAATCCGACTAAGAGCCATTTTTTTACAAGCAAGGTTGTTCCTAGCAGCGTGATGTCTGCTCTGAACATTGACAGAACAAACTTTCCAAGAGATATCTTGGCCTACCTTTATTCATAGGTCATCTGACGAAGAGCATGTGCAACCCGCTGATTGATAAACTTAAAAACAAGCTTGATTTTTGGAAAACCAAGCTTCTCTCCATGGTTGGGAGAGTAGAATTGATAGTCTCCACTCTATCATCCTATCACTTATTCTGGATAGGTGCTTTCCCTTTGCCAAGAATCACCATGGAGGAGATCGAGAGAATATTTAGAACGTTTCTTTGGGGAGATATTGAAGAATCGAAACACTTCCACACTGTCAATTGGGAAGATATATGTAGACCTAAGCCTGAGGGTGGTCTAGGCATCCGAAAAGTTGAAAATTGGGAAAAGGCAGAGATGATGAAGATTATCTAGAACATCGCCAACAACAAGAACTCTCTCTAGCTAAGGTGGGTGCATGTGTCTACATTAAAAAAGGACACTATATGGACATGTCGTGCTCTGCTATATCATAGTTGGATGTGGAGGTCTATAATCAAATATAGAGATACCCTCATCTCAAGTGTGCAAATCAAAGTGGGAGATGGATTGAAAACCTCACTTTAGGTTGAACCTTGGGTTGATGGGAAGTTCTTAAAGGATTGTATTGGTCCCAATCTATATCTACACAGTGGCCTAACTATGGACAAGAAACTCACTACCATTATTCATAATGGGAAGTGGGAGATTCCTAATGTTAGGGGTTGCTGCTATCTGCGCTAACATTGGGATAGCTGGAGGAGACGATGAAGTCAACTTCATAGAAGTAGATCCATTCACTTTAAAAGTTGCATGGAATGCTAGCAGGACTCAAGGTCGAGTCATGCTATGGGCAAAATGGATTTGGAAATCCAAGGCTCCACAGAGGTTCAACTTTCATTGCTGGAAACTTCTGGAAACAAAGCTTGTTATTGATGAATTTTTGAAGTTGAGAGGCTTTTAAATGGCATCTAGATGCTTCTTGTGTTTGGAAAGTAGGGAGGACAACCAGCACCTCTTTTGGCTGTGTTGTTTTGCTCGAGAAATCTGGGAGAGAGCACAACCAGAAATCCACTCCATTCCAACCTGAAGGGATGATGTTTTGCCAATGAAAGGAGATAAAGAAAAGCTATTTATGAAGACAGTCCTATACCATATTTGGCAAGCTCGAAACAAAGAAATTTTTGAAGATATAAACTCAACTACAATTGTAGTCTGGAATAGAATAAAGCAAGATTTCAAAAGCCTGTATAGATAGGTTTTTTCTTATTTTTGTTATCTTTTCTGATTGAGATGTTTGACATCTCCCCACTTGTATAGCTTTTTTTTAGGAAATATAGAGAGCACCACGCTTAATGATCAAAAAAATAATGACATTTTGAGCCCTAGGTTAGACTGATCTAAAGGGTAATGCACATGAGCCCAGGAGGGACAGTGATTACACTTTAGGTAGTAGACCAAATTTGGGTTACAATATGAAAGAAATTTTATGTTCTTATGTGCAAGTAAAAGATGTTTCATTATATGTATACTTGTGACTATTGGATGAACCCACGTACCAGTATAGAAATATATTGACCGGGTATTTCTTTGTTGGTGTTTTAGGTACCTGTTATACTTGATTTGTGGACATTAGGTTACTAATGAAAGATGTTGAAGACACTAAAGTTATTCATGAAGGTTTAGACATAGTCGTATATCATCACACATGTACAAGTTAATTCTTTCTAAAATTTATGTAACTCCTCAAAGGAGATTTTTATGCAAACATGTAAATATTTGTTCATTAATGGAATTTTTTACTATTTTGTATTATTTGTTGAATTTGATCTTGGAATTTATGAGTAATGATCTACGACTTTAAGGTCTTTTGGACACTCAAAAGTGTGGGTCGTTACAGCTATAGCCAAGAAAGAAAGCCTTATAGGATTTTGCATCAAACTTTTCGAGAGAATCCTTGGTGTTTAAAACAAAACAAGGACAACCAAAGACATGAAAGAAATCGATAGAGGGCTTTCTACCACTCCATAAATCATAGGGGTTTTCTTAAATGAAGGATGTATGAAAATCCAGTTTTCCACAAAACATGAGGTACTAACGGCTTTGGCCGAAATGTTCTTTGGAGTATCATACTCTAGAAGCATGGTCCTAGCCATTTCCTATAAAGACATATTCTTTATCTCTACAACCCCATTTTGTTGAGGTGTACGAGGGGGGAAAGTTGTGTGAATAACCATATTCTTCACAAAACCTTTCAAACATATCATTTTCAAATTCTCCCCCATGATCACTATGGATAAAGATGATTTTTCAAGAGGCTTCATTTTCAACTCTTTTGCAAAAAGTAGAAAAAACATCAAGAATATCACTTTTAGAAACTAAAAAGAAGGTCCAAGTAAAGTGAGAAATATCATCAAAAAACACAAGGCAATACTTGATACCATGAAGTGATTGAGTTCTCATTTATCCAAATAGATCAATGTGAAGAAGTACAAGAGCTCTTTTGGTAATAAGGACTCCTTTGGATTTAAATGAAGATTTGGTTTGCTTTCCATGTGTACAAGGTTGACATTCCTCATCCTTCTCAAAGTCCAATTTGGGAAGGCCTTTGACCAATTCCTTTTTTCTCAACTTCTTCAATTGATGCATATGTATGTGACCAAGCCTACGGTGCCACAAAGATATATCACTTTTATCAACAACAAGGCATTTACTAAGAATGTTCTTAAGATAATCAAGGAAAATAACATAAAGATTTCCATTTCTAATTTCCTTATATATGTCATTTTAAGAGAGGGAATCTAGAAACTATGGGATCTAGAAAGGAGGGTTAAATAGAGATTAAACACTTAAACAAGATTCATTAGAACATCAAATTACTTCAAGAGATAATATTAAAAAAATCAAATTTGGTGTGAAACTAAACATACATAGCAAGGATCAGATATATTGAATGAGATCAATAACAAGCTATGTATAGTGGTTCCAAACTCAAAACTAGGAGAATCTGCATCCATTACCTAGAGAGGTAGATCCTTGGGACTTTGCAACCATTGCATACTTAGATTACATTATAAGAAATACAATAAGACATTCCTTTTATAGGGAAAGGATATCTAGCCTTCCTTTTTAAGGACCAAAAGGGGTCAATAAACCTTACAAGGTCTTACCTATCCTATGAAAAAGAGTCTTCAACCTCTACAAGGGCTTACCCACTTTTCCAAGGAGTTGGACACCTTCACCAATGAGCTCCCCTCTTACAACAAGTATTCTACCTTGAAGGAATTACCCACTCTTCTCAAGGATCCTCAACTATCACCTTCTCCTTCACGAATGAGATGCTTTCACCAAGTTTTCTTGAAAAAAGGGATTGGGGAAAGAGAAGATTGAGAGCTTCACAAGGATTACAATAAAGTATCTCTCTCACAAATGCCTATCTCACTCATATTGATGTTTTGATTAGTAAGAAAGAGAGAGGAAGGGGCTCTATGTGGACAAAAACACTTTATAGCTAGGAGCAAGGTAGGAAAACTTGGAATGAAGTTCAAGGGCCTCTATTTATAGTTAGGGTGTCCACTAGATAATAGAGACATTGAGTAATGTATATGTTTGGGATGTTGCAATAGACATATTTTTGATATTTGCAACACTCTAATGATTAGAAACATTCGTTCTACACATTTTTTACAGTGAAATCGGTCGAGTTTCAATAAAGATAACACGACGATAGCACTATGTGACAAGCTAATTTTGAATTGTTTGTCGAATTTATACTAGACAAAACTTGAGTGGTGGCTTAAAAATCACTTTGTCTGTACAGGGTGTTAGTCAAGTTGTCACCAGGACAAATTCGGTTGAACTTGGAAGTTTGCAAGACCCATCCTATGCGTCGATCGAGTTTCTGAGAGGGGAACTCAACCGAGAAGGGTGCATGTGATGCATTTTTCATTTAAGTGCTTAAACATTCATTTTAAGTGCTCGTGGTTTTTTCTCATCTTAATTACAAGTCATATTATCAATACAAATGATTACACAAATTGTCCTAAGGGTTTTAGGGAATTTTCCACAAAAGTACATTTTCATTGACTTTGGCTTGTATTTGGTCAAGCTTGGGCTTGATTGAATTGATCATTTTCATGTACCTAACACTTGAAATCAAATATCACATAGACATATTAGATACATATGAATTAGTTGGTTAAGTCATCATCAAAATATGGTCAATGTATAACTATTAGGTCAACATTCTCCCCCTATTTGAAGATGACAAACCATTCCTCAACATATTAAAGGACTTAGAATTTAAATTTTTACCTTGTGAAATGTAGAGGGATACATGAATGAATAATATCAATTCCCCCCCCAATTCATGCTTACCTTTTCCTATATGGTTAGTTTCTCCAAAAAGCATAACCAAAGCACATATATACTATTTTGTCATCTTACATAGTCACATGATACGTCAGAGAATTAACTAGAAAAGGATTACAATTCAATATGTACTAAGCTCACTTCTCCCTCTTCATCATATCAAAAAGATAGGGGTAGAAGAGATAAAACACAGGTCTTATCCAAAGGCACAAACTACACAAGCAACCACCATATGCAAGCACCAACCAGAAGCAAGCAGAGAGAACAAACATAGTAGAGTCATAATCAAAATATGGAAGCACATATCTAGAACTCACGAGATATAAACAAACATAGAGTTAGGGTACAAAAATCAGATTACAAAAAAAAGTCTTCTCTAGATGAAAACTACAAAATAGAGAAACACAATGAGATATGAAAATAGTAAGCCTCGTATACATTACCCAAATGTTCAATACATCAAAGTATATAAAAATATATAAATATGAGCACCATCTAGACTAAGAACTAAACATCTAGGGTATCTTGGTAAAGGTCATCTTCGCCATCTAGTTGGTAGTCATGATCATCATCAGAAGGTGCATCTGTGGCAGCAAGTGTAGCCTCACCACCATTTCCATAATCATCAGAGCCATCATCGCCATCTTCACCATCATCCTCATCATCACCAGCATCATCCTCAACATTCTCAATAGCCATATTTGTGTCATCCTCAAGAATGAAAGAGTGAGGACCAGGACATCTGCAATTTTGCTCTTCCTAGGAGACACCACACTCTTGTAATGTCTTAGCTTGTTCATAATTGGGTATAGAAGCCCAACTAAAATCAGCAAGCAGGGCACTCGAAGGGATAATAGGAAGGGAAAACAACTGAGAGGTGGAAGCAGGGATAGGTCCACTATCAGAGTAGGGGGTACAAAAGAAGCAGTAGGTTGATAGTTTGGGAAGAACTGACTATATGCATAGGAAGCATATTCAGCAGTAGGGTAGGGCTGGTAGGTGGGGTATGGATGGGTGCAGGACAAGTTAATGTTTGACATTACTTGAACTATATCCTAGTGTAAGCACTTCTGGACCTTGAGGTTGTATTCCCATTGGTGCATCATGTAGCCCATGGGGCTTCATTTGGCACCAAGAATAAGGCATAGTCAGGTCTAGAGGAGGTGGAGGATCCTGGCTGGAGGTTGAAGCACCAGATGTGGGCATGGAGGTGGGATGAAAAGACTTTTTGACATTGGTTTAACTGATGTAAACACCTTCCCTACTTGCTTTGTAACCAAGTTTGTGGAAAAGGGATTCACGAGTGTGGTGAAGAAACAAATTACAAATCAAGTTTGGATAAGGTGGGTGGGTTCCATGGGCTTTCTTCCTCGAGTCAAAACACATCATATGACGGAGAATGTAATGGGCCCATTTGACTTTGACATCACAAAGGGGTACATTTGCATAGTAGTTTTTCTGTAATATCCATTTGGTTTTTCTTTGGATGGATATTATAGTTGACTATAAGTGCAATGAGGTGAGTCTTGATGTCAAGAGAGGAAGAAGGAAGAATCATTTTCTTACTATAGGGGACCTCATATTTCTTTAGGAACTTATGGATTCCAGGTAGAGTGAGTTTGGGTTCAAAACCTTGGTACAACTTCTTAGGGTCAAGAAGATCAAGATATTGGCGATAGGTGGTCATATATGTATACGAAGTAGACGAACCATTGAAGTAAGTGTTCAAGGAATCTTCAGATATGGAAAACTTAGTGCACGCAACCATGAATGTAAGGATCACTTGAGTGTTAGGGGGTGGCACAAGAGAACTGTAGTTCCATGTAGGATTTTCATATAATTTGTGGACAATTTTTGTGATAGAAAGAGAGTTAGAGTATCACAATCCCTCTACACAAAGTGTGCCAAAGTGTTGCTCATTGAACACCGCAGCAACCTCAGTCATCAACTCATTTTGAGATTTAAGAAAAGTGCAAAAAGGAAAAGGATTTCTAGGAAGAAGCTCCTTATACCTATTTAGGGATTGAGAGGAGATGAAAGAAGTTCCATTTAAATAAATAACCCTAGAATAAGTGGAGGATGAGGGAACTCTAGCTGGGTTGGTTCTTTTTCATTGATTGGAAGTCATGGAGATGAAAAGTGAGGGAATGGTGCCAAGACTAGGAAGAAGGACAGGAGGTGTAAGCCGTCCAAGCTACTGGGTCAAGGTAGGAAAGGTTAGGGTAGGTGATCCAGATGAATTGAGGTTTATATATTTTTCACCCAACAATGTTTTTGGATGAATTGAGGTTTGGGAAAATCGATCGACACTATTGTGTGTTCAGTCCTTGTCCTATTTTCGGTTGAGCTTCCCCCAGGACAAACTCAGTCGATGGGTCAGTTTGTCTTAAAGATAAGAATTTTAATTCTAGGTCACTAGAGTTCTATATAAATTTTTTTTTATATCATTTCATGTAATTTGAACATATTAAAGCACATTCCACTCATCATTGGCTACTAATTTGTGGCAAAATAAGTGTTTGCAAAAAATAGCCAAAAAAGCAAAATAAGGCATTACAACTAGGCATATGTACCACTAACAAGTATGAGATGAGCAATATATGAGAAAGAACATATAGGTATGAGAACATCTAGATAGAAGGAATATCAATATCATCAAGAAAAGTAATTAGCAATTTTTATCTAATAAAGGTAAATTTATCTCTAGCTAGAGGTTTGGTAAAAACGTCTGCAGGTTGATTTACATGTCCACATGTGTGATATAGATATTCTTTTTAGCAATGTCGTCCCAAAGGAAGTGATGGTAAACCTCTATACGTTTATCCCTACTATGCAACATAGGATTGCAAGAAAGATTGATTGCACTAGTATTATCACAATAGATAGGAGAAGCAACATAATGAACATTAAAGTCTTGGAGCATTTTCTTCATCCATAAGACTTGGGCACAACAACTTCCAGCTACAATGTATTCAGCCTCAGTAGTTGAATGAGCCTGAATGCCTTGTTTCTTAGAGAATCAAGAAATTAAGCATGGTCCTAGGAGAAAGTAAGTGTCACTTGTGTACTTTCTATCAATTAAGCACCCTACATAATCCACATCACTATAAACATCAAGAGTAAATTCCCTTGACTTGGAATATCATAGACCAAAGTTTTAGGTTTTGACTAGGTACCTTAGAATTCTCTTAACAGTTATAAGATGGGATTTTCTAAGGGTTAATTGAAATCTAGCACACAAGATAACACTATATATAGTATCAGGTCTAGAGGTAGTTAAATATAATAAGCTACCAATCATACCTCTATAGAGTTTCTCATCTACCTTCTCACCTTCCTCATTTCTATCAAGTTTGGCATTGTTTGACATGGGGTGTCCATCATCTTGGTGTTCTCCATCCCAAAGTGCTTCAAGAGTTCACTTTTATACTTTCCTTGGTTGATGGAGTTTCCTTCCTTTGTTTTCTTGATTTGGAATCCGAGGAAGAAAGTAATCTCCCTCGTCATACTCATCTCGAACTCACTCTTCATAAGAGAATTAAACTCCTTGCATAGATCAACATCAGTTCTACCAAATATGATATCATCAACATATGTTTAGATGATCAAAAAGTTTCTAGAAGTGTGTTTGATGAAGAGGGTAGAATCAACTTTTCCCATGACATAGTCATTGTCTAGCAAAAAGTTCTTTAATTTCTCATACCAAGCTCTAGGGGCTTGTTTGAGTCCATAGAGAGCTTTTTGCAACAAATAAACATGGTTTGGAAGCTCGTCATGTTCAAATTTAGGAGATTGAGACACATAGACTTCCTCCTCTATTTACCATTTAAAAACACACTTTTAGAATCCATTTGGTATAGCAAGAAATTTTTATAGCTAGCAGAGGCAAGTAACATTCTACTATATTCAAGTCTGGCAACAAGAGCATAAGTTTCATCAAAAATTAATACCTTCCTATTGATTGTAGCCTTGAGCAATTAACCTTGATTTGTTTGTTACCACTTTGTCATTTTCAGCTAGCTTGTTGCGGTAGACCCACATGGTGCCAATGATCTTCCTATTATTTGATCTTGGCATTGAGGTCCACACTTTGTTCTTCTTGAACCACTCTAGATCCTTTTGCATATCTAGGATCAATTCATCATCTTTAAGAGCTTCTTTTACATTCCTTGGCTCAAATTGAGAGATGAAGGTGGTGTTGGCATGTTCTTTTTTGAAGGCAGTTCGCGTCTTCACCCTTTCAAAAGTATTGCCTATTATGAGCTCTTTAGGATGATCTTTAGAAAATCTGGAATATGGATCCTTCTTTGCTTCTTATTTCTCTTTGTAATCTACTACTACCTCTTTTCCTTTGTCAGTGATGCTGAGCTCTTCTAATCTAGGAATCACTTCATCTACAATATCATCATTTACAATATTCTTTGAAATAGAGGGGTTCGTTGTAACAAATTTAACAATGATAGATTCTTCAACTTTAGACAATTCAATGTTTAACAATATATGCTTTACTAGTAGTGTTATAGCCAAGAAAGAAAGCCTTGCATGATTTCACATCAAACTTGTCAAGAGAATCCTTAGTGTTTAAAACAAAACAAGGACAACCGAAAACATGGAAGAAATGGATAGAGGACTCTCTACCACTCCATAACTCATAGGGGGTTTTCTTTAAGGAAGGATAAGTGAAAAGTCAATTTTGCACAAAACATAAGGTGTTAATGGATTCGGCCCAAAACTTCTTGGGAGTATAATACTCTAGAAGCATGGTTCTAGTCATTTCCTATAGCAACCTATTCTTTATCTCTACAACCCCATTGTGTTTATATGTATGAGGAGAAGAGAAGTTGTGAAAATATCCAGATTCTTCACAAAAACTTTCAAAAATATTGTAACATCCCAGGATTTGAAGCCTTAGATAAAATGATCTTAAAAGGAATGATTGGACTACCCATATCACCAAGGTGCACCTCCTTTTTAGGGAGCCCACCACTAAATCACTATGTGGTTAAGCATGCTCAGCCTAGAGTAGAATTAGGATGGGTGACCGGTCGGGAAGTTAATCCCGGCTTGCATGTGAGTGAGGACAAAGTACACATTTAAGGTTAGTCTTGGTTTGTGGGGCCAGGTGTCATTCCTAAAACTACCAGAGCCTTGGGTAGTGGGCCCAGAAGTACAAATGGTATCAGAGACATAACCTGTTATGACCCACCCTGTGATTAACTAATAAGTACCTCGATTAGTGCTAAGAACCCTGTTAAACAATATGGTTAATCAAGATAAGCTACGTCGTGAATCAATAGTTGAGATTTACTCTTATGAGGTAATTAATGATGATATCAATGTTGATTATTAAGTTCATTAAGTTGAATCAGGTAATCACAGATGCAATTTGAGCTTTTATCCAGTGAAATAGTCTAATCAATATGATTTCATGCCTTGAGTAGGTAGAGGAGTTCGTGCTTGAAATGATGCAAAAGAAATTATCTAAATCGGACCCCCGAGGCCATAGTTATGGCATTTTTGAGAATATTGGACTTGAGATGCAATTTCTCCAATTTTGTTTTTCACCCCTTTAAGAGGGTCGGCTACCCCTCTTTTCCTTTACCTCTTACCCGATAAAAAAAAAAAACAGGACCCGTCTTCTTCAGGCTGAGCGGCGCCCATCGCCCGATCATTCGCGGCTAGGGCAGAGGAGGGGGAGGCCGACTGGGCTTGGTAGCTTGACCCGACCAGCTCTTCACCTCCGCCCATCCTTCCTCCTTCCTCCTTTCTCGCCCAAAGCTACCTCAACCAACAGTAGTAGCGACGCCCAGCCATGCTTGAGCGACGCCCAGGTCGCCCGATTAGCTTGCAGCGGAGGAGAAACGGCGGCCGGTTTTGGATCCTTTAGCTTCGATTCACCAGCGCCCAACATTCCCCGACCATCTCTTCTTCTTCTTCATTCATTTTCTCCTCTCCTCCACCTCATCAGTATCCCACTCGATTGGGCGGCGCCCTAAACTACACATGCTCTTGCGCCTGATTTGCAGCAGCATGGGAACCGTGGGCAGAGAGATTTGGGGTCCCAAAGGTTGGTTGAATAGGTCGACCACCTCCCCTTCCTTCTTCCTTTTTTTTTTACCAGCCCCAGCCACGCCTGCCTAGCAGCCCAGCCACCATGCAACTTGGCTTACGGCCAGCTTGCAGCAGCAAGCTGCTGCATACGGCAGCAACCAGGGAGGCTTTTGGGCACACAGCAGCAGCGGTTTGCTATTTGGAGCTCGAATTGGAAGCTTAGTCAGATTCGCAGCAGGTTCAGCCACCAATTGGGCTCATTTCCGTCAACCTGTGCTTGAACGGAAGTTGTTGTGTGCAATAGAACAGCAATAGAACAGTAAACGAGTAAATTCAAGGTTGAAGACAACCGAATCTTGCCCGGAATCAGGCCCTGGACGCACCTCCGGACGAATCCGGATAGTCCAAATCACTGTGAGTAGGATTTCATTCATTTATCATTAAATAACTCAGGCGTTGAATATTTTCTGTTTTTGTGCGCAAATTACGCTGATAACAGGCGTTATCAGGCGTAGGGCGGCGTTTGGCGTCGCCCGACTTTTTATTTCATAAATTGCTTCTAGACGATGTTATATGATTAAATTTAGCAATTGATCAGTGTGGATTGAACCGGTAGATTTATATGGTGCATTGGAACCTAAATTGCTTATTTGAATGTTGAAATTAGAAATTCATGTCTAAAAATGGTATGAATTAGGTATGAACCCAGACAATAAGGATTTCTGATAAATTATCAGATGTACGATTTTAAAATTGATATGAATAAATAAAAATATGCAATAAAACCCTAATTGCATATATCTTTTGACGTTAATATGTGTAAATTGATATTTACATGAAATGGCACATTTCTCTGAATTATTACCAGAAATTCTCAAGTATTGTTATTAAATTGTGTTGTGATAGGTAATTAACTTTTAATTGAGTTAAGTGATGCACAAACCAGGATTAGGGTTAATGTGCACGTTTTTCGAGAATTTTAGATAATTGATAATTGTTGAGTATGATTCTCAAATGTGAAGTAAATTTCTTTAATTTGTGCAATAAGATGTTCAATTGCGTAAATTCGCAATGTATGTGCCAAATTGAAATAAGTTGGGTTATTTATGCATTTCTAAATTGTCTGAATGCATGGTATGAGAATTTCTCAGAAATTACAATGATTTGAAATATATTGTTCTGCCGGTTTAGAATGACAGTGTATTGTGATCTGATATAAAATCAGTAAATGTGAATTTCCTGTTTAAATGGTTATATGTTAGTCAGTTAATAGACTTAGGTGCCCCAACACCGTAGAACCCCATTGCGCGGTCTGTACCTTTGGGGTGAAACGATCGATCTAGCCTTGTGCCTAGATGGTCGGGCTCGTGTTCAACAATAATCCGTGCGTGTGTCACGGTGGCACGAGGGCAGACAGACAGTGTCCAACAACAACACGTGCTTGTGTCACGGTGGCACTGGAGAAAAATGGGGGTTATTTAACATTAATCCGTGCTTGTGTCACGGTGGTAACCCAGACCCTCCGACTGTGCACTACAGGGTGGGAGGAGTCCAGAGCACTCGGAGTTAGTGCAGACAGGCCCTTGTGCGCCTGGGGCCCTTGTGCGCCCGAGTCCTGTGCAGACCAGGATGGACAGTCAGACTTAGCATTTCCCGGGTGTGTCGCTAAGTCTTGTACGGTGGGATCGTAGTTCACTACAGATCTTCATATGCAGAGTGCGCTGCATATGTTTGGGGCATAACTAAAATGTAATCATATAGGATCACAGTAAATTTAATATGTTAAGAGTTTAGAACTTCTGTGCTAGTTCTCATTAATTGCTTTATTATTCAAGATATGTAGTTTCTGATATTTTATGCTTTACAGTTATGCGATATTTGTTGTTGTATAGAAATGTGATTATTATCTGTAAAATCTGCTATGTCATTAGAACTGCTCTGTATAATATTGTTCTTATGCTTAATCTCAATTTAATAAACTTGACGAGTTGTTTAGTGATAGTTAAATGAAATGTTATTCACTGAGCGAGTAGGCTCACCCCTCTACTCAAACATTTTTAGGTCAGCGACAGTTCCAGGAATCAGAAGGATCTTTTCATCCCAACGTTTAATCAGCAGAAGGTTTGTAGCTAGTCTAGTTAGAGGTCTCTTAGTCATTTCCCCTCGGTCCTTGGGACATGGTGTGGGTGAGAGAGAGTATGTATGGCGAATGTGGAAAAGATGTAAATTAACTGTTATGTTTTACTTTCTGTTAAACAATGTTACATGTTGTAAACTCTGCTTATGTTCTCTAGCCTGTTTAATTGAAATGCTTCCGCAATAGTTATTTATGTTTTAGTTTACAGCAATAATCCGGATATCATTACGAGGTTTTAAAAAGAAAAAGTTTTCAGTGATTTGTTTATGTGATAATTTCTTTGTCGCGCCCTAATCTCGTGGGTTGTGGTTAGTGTGAGATCGGGGTGTGACATCTTTTGGTATCAGAGCATAGGTTGAGTATATGAATACTCTAAGTCAAGGTCAGGGGACGACAAGAGACCAATAGGATTAGGACTTAGGTGTCTTCCTTCTAACTGTAATTTTATAACAGGAAATGTTCTGTTATAGTATTGCAGATGGCAGGAAGAGGACGTGGTCACGAGAATCAAGTTGAGAGTTTAAGCTGAGTTATCAGAGATCATTAGGATCAAAAGATAGAGTTATAATTAAGATGGATAAGAAATGATGTGTCTTTAGCTCTGGAAGGTCTGAGTGTTTAGATACCCTGGCCAGGTGTTTGAGTACTTAGATTGACCAGTATCAAGCTACTCTGTCTATTCTTCTCTGAATATCCTGGCCAGGTATGCAGAGGAAGGATAGGCTAGAGGGAAACCCTAGAAATCTTTGGGTTATGAGATAAGAAATTTATGCAGGAGTAAGATTAAACATAGAATGTGATATAACTCTTGCTTTATATTGCTTATTTGATTGAAGATCATTAGAAATGCTCTTATATGCATGAATTTAGATTTTCAGTTTGTACAATAAATATGATTGTTTTATATTGTTGTGTCATGAAGTGATTTATTTAGTGTTTGTATTCTTTGTATTAAAGTAGACCCGAAATTTTAATTAAATGAGTTTGTCCTGAGTGGATATTCATTCCACATGTTTAAGATTAATAGGGGTAGATTAATCCCGAGTAGCTCTTGGCTTCAGGACTACAGGTTCGGCCTGGTTCGGCTGGCAGGATGCGTTACTGGGATCTAATGACTTCTATTAATAGTATAATAAGAGTAGACTCTGTATAATTTAGACCCACATCATAGTGATAATGTACATACGTTAAGATGTTGAAATGTAAGAGAAAGACTAGAACAACTAAGAAGTAGTTGGAATTGATATCGAAGGCCCAACGTTGAAACCTCATATGAGCAATCCTTAATTGGAAATAAAGGAACATGATACAAGGTTCAGATTCAACTCAATGATTAGTATTATATGAACTCTGAATATGAGAATATGGAAAAGAAATGAGAAAAGTATGTAATGGCTAGGACGTAAGAATCGACCATGGAATGGATCATGTAATAGAGTAAAATACGTTTATGTATTTCAAAGCAAATAGAAAATAGAAGAAAAGAGTTAAGTATACACTAAGTATATAGAAACAAAGAGCCTTATGTAAATCATAAGACCAGGACAAGAAATTTAGTTGAATCAAAAGAAATGTTAGAAATGATGACTTTGATTAAGGAACGAGAATTATAAGACATAATTGAGAGTATGGAATGCATATCTTTATTATAAAGTTAAATACATTCATACATACTACCTTTGGATTCTAAGTCTCTATAGACTAATAAATTAGTTTTTAAAATAAAGAACAAACACATAACTTAGAAAATGAATGCATGATATAAGAATTTCTTAGTATTTACAATTATTTTAAGTACACTGTTCTGACAGTTCTAGAATGATATCATATTGTGATTTGAACTGCAATCAAATGAATGAGGTAACTGAAACCCTAAGGATAGGGTGTTGCCATGTAATAAGTGAATGAGGTAATCAAAACCCTAAGGATAGGGTGTTCAATGAATCAAGTATTTTGATATCAAATTCTCAGTATAAGATGTGTGATGCTTAACAGTTCAATTGCACGATTTTAGTGTATAAAGTGCCAAATTGACATGCATTCTATTTATTTGAGAATTCCAGTCTGCCTGCATGCATATTGATATTGATTTCTCAGTAAATTACAAGTGGACATGTAATTGGATTATTTAAGAATTTGAAATCTGCATGCATGCTTATTATGTTGAATCTCTTGATATTTGCAATACCTTAATATATGGCTTGTCCAGTTTGAAATGATATTCATGTTACGTTATAAGCTTCCATTAAATTCAAGAGATATCATGGAAATACCAAAGTCCAGAACAAATAAGAGAAAGGAAATTCCAGTGATAAGATAAGGAAGAATTTAGTAAAACTTATGAGATCTAAAGTTTGAATTTCAAACTAAGGGAACATAGTCACATCACAATAACGCTATGTTATTGATAAAGAAGAAACCCTAGAATGTTTAGAGTTGTAGTAGTTAAAGGGATATCAATAGTGATTTGACCTTGAGTACTTGCATCCCTATAAAATAAGATCATGAGATTTGTTCTATGAGAAGTAAACTGGCACTGATAGTGATCCAGGGTTTTAATGTAGCCAATTTTAAAGGTAGATAAACAATATGAAAATGACTTGGAGAAAAGAGTAAGATATAAATTTGAAATGTAACAATAAGTAAGTAGCATAGAATGAGGAGTATTACCTGATACATGTTTTGGAGATATCTGTTGTAGTTCATGCTCTTATGACACAGCGTCACTATCTTTATGATGTGACGATAGACTGTCACCCTGGGAAGGCGAATGTGGTAGCTGATGCCTTAAGCTGGAAGTCTAGTTTTGTAGCTGATGCATTCTCTATGGCATGTTTCAAGAGAGACCTGCTAATAGAGATGCAGAAGTTGAACTTAGACTTAGGGGTGACAGAGCAGAGTGGTTGACTTGCACAGATGCAAGTTAAGCCTACTTTTTATGATCAAATCAAGGAACTTCAGCATAATGATAGTGAGTTACGGCAGATCATACATGACATGATAAAGGGAAAAAGACCAGAGTTCAAGTTTTCAGATGATGTTGTGTTGTATTAGCATGACAAGTTGCATGTACCTCGAGATAATGATTTGAAAGAATAGATTCTTGAGGAAGCACATGCATCAATGTATGCTATACATCCAGGTGACACTAAGATGTACATGAATCTCAAGGAGTTGTACTGGTGGCCTGGTATGAAGAGGATGTAGTTGAGTATGTGGCTAGGTGCAGTATGTGTCAGCAGGTTAAGGCTGAGCACCAGAAACCTACAGCTACCTTGCAATCTTTTCCTATACCAGAATGGAAACGGGAACATATCACAATGGATTTTTTTTTTGTGATAGGGTTACCCAGGACACCTAAAGGTTATGACTCGATATGAATGATTGTGGATAGACTAATTAAGTCTGCTCATTTTCTTCATATTAAGTCAACCTTTGATGTTCTGAAGTTGGCTAAGATATACATGGATGAAATAGTTAGGTTCCCTGGTATTCCGGTTTCAACTATATCAGATAGAGATCCTAAGTTCACATCCAGGTTGTGAAATTAGTTCCATCGAACTTTTGGCCCAAAGTTGAGGTGCAGTACAACCTTTCACCCGCTGACTGATGGTCAATTTGAGAGGACCATTCAGACTTTTGAGGACATGCTGAGAGCATGTGTCTTGCGTTTCAGTAGAAGTTGGAAAGAACACTTAAGCCTTATAGAGTTTGTATACAACAATAGTCACCATTCCAGTCTGGGTATGGCTTAGTATAAAGCTCTGTATGGTAGAAAGTGTAGATCACCCATATGTTGGTATGAGGTTGGTGAAAAGCAGATTCTTGGACCCGAGATAGTAGATTTGACCACTGAAAAGATTACTGTGATAAAAAAAAACAGTTAAAAGTTGCACAGGACAGGCAGAAGAGTTATGTTGAGATGAAACGTTGACCTCTTAGAGTTTGAGGTTGGTGATGAAGTGTATCTGGAAAGTTTCACCATGAAAAGGAGTGCTGAGGTGTGGTAAAAGAGGTAAACTGACTTCTAGATCCATGGGCCATATCCTGTTGTTGAAAGGAATGGACATGTAGCCTATAAGTTGGAATTGCCATCTGAGTTGTCTAATTTACATGACGTGTTTCATGTATCGATCTTGAAGACGTGTCCCATGTGTCCCATGTAGAAGGACCAATTCAGATAGTTGATCGAAGGATCAAGAAACTCAAGAATCGTGAGATACCATTAGTGAAAGTTCTGTGGAAGAATCATAACCTAGAGGAAGCCACGTGGAGCTTGAGTCAGATATGCGTAACAAGTCTCCTTTTCTTTTCTAGGAATTTCGGGACGAAATTCTTATAAGGGAGGGAGACTGTTATGACCCACCCTGTGATTAACTAATAAGTACCTCGATTAGTGCTAAGAACCCTGTTAAACAATATGGTTAATCAAGATAAGCTACGTCGTGAATCAATAGTTGAGATTTACTCTTATGAGGTAATTAATGATGATATCAATGTTGATTATTAAGTTCATTAAGTTGAATCAGGTAATCACAGATGCAATTTGAGCTTTTATCCAGTGAAATAGTCTAATCAGTATGATTTCATGCCTTGAGTAGGTAGAGGAGTTCGTGCTTGAAATGATGCAAAAGAAATTATCTAAATCGGACCCCCGAGGCCATAGTTATGGCATTTTTGAGAATATTGGACTTGAGATGCAATTTCTCCAATTTTGTTTTTCACCCCTTTAAGAGGGTCGGCTACCCCTCTTTTCCTTTACCTCTTACCCGATAAAAAAAAAAAAACAGGACCCGTCTTCTTCAGGCTGAGCGGCGCCCATCGCCCGATCATTCGCGGCTAGGGCAGAGGAGGGGGGGGCCGACTGGGCTTGGTAGCTTGACCCGACCAGCTCTTCACCTCCGCCCATCCTTCCTCCTTCCTCCTTTCTCGCCCAAAGCTACCTCAACCAACAGTAGTAGCGACGCCCAGCCATGCTTGAGCGACGCCCAGGTCGCCCGATTAGCTTGCAGCGGAGGAGAAACGGCGGCCGGTTTTGGATCCTTTAGCTTCGATTCACCAGCGCCCAACATTCCCCGACCATCTCTTCTTCTTCTTCATTCATTTTCTCCTCTCCTCCACCTCATCAGTATCCCACTCGATTGGGCGGCGCCCTAAACTACACATGCTCTTGCGCCTGATTTGCAGCAGCATGGGAACCGTGGGCAGAGAGATTTGGGGTCCCAAAGGTTGGTTGAATAGGTCGACCACCTCCCCTTCCTTCTTCCTTTTTTTTTTACCAGCCCCAGCCACGCCTGCCTAGCAGCCCAGCCACCATGCAACTTGGCTTACGGCCAGCTTGCAGCAGCAAGCTGCTGCATACGGCAGCAACCAGGGAGGCTTTTGGGCACACAGCAGCAGCGGTTTGCTATTTGGAGCTCGAATTGGAAGCTTAGTCAGATTCGCAGCAGGTTCAGCCACCAATTGGGCTCATTTCCGTCAACCTGTGCTTGAACGGAAGTTGTTGTGTGCAATAGAACAGCAATAGAACAGTAAACGAGTAAATTCAAGGTTGAAGACAACCGAATCTTGCCCGGAATCAGGCCCTGGACGCACCTCCGGACGAATCCGGATAGTCCAAATCACTGTGAGTAGGATTTCATTCATTTATCATTAAATAACTCAGGCGTTGAATATTTTCTGTTTTTGTGCGCAAATTACGCTGATAACAGGCGTTATCAGGCGTAGGGCGGCGTTTGGCGTCGCCCGACTTTTTATTTCATAAATTGCTTCTAGACGATGTTATATGATTAAATTTAGCAATTGATCAGTGTGGATTGAACCGGTAGATTTATATGGTGCATTGGAACCTAAATTGCTTATTTGAATGTTGAAATTAGAAATTCATGTCTAAAAATGGTATGAATTAGGTATGAACCCAGACAATAAGGATTTCTGATAAATTATCAGATGTACGATTTTAAAATTGATATGAATAAATAAAAATATGCAATAAAACCCTAATTGCATATATCTTTTGACGTTAATATGTGTAAATTGATATTTACATGAAATGGCACATTTCTCTGAATTATTACCAGAAATTCTCAAGTATTGTTATTAAATTGTGTTGTGATAGGTAATTAACTTTTAATTGAGTTAAGTGATGCACAAACCAGGATTAGGGTTAATGTGCACGTTTTTCGAGAATTTTAGATAATTGATAATTGTTGAGTATGATTCTCAAATGTGAAGTAAATTTCTTTAATTTGTGCAATAAGATGTTCAATTGCGTAAATTCGCAATGTATGTGCCAAATTGAAATAAGTTGGGTTATTTATGCATTTCTAAATTGTCTGAATGCATGGTATGAGAATTTCTCAGAAATTACAATGATTTGAAATATATTGTTCTGCCGGTTTAGAATGACAGTGTATTGTGATCTGATATAAAATCAATAAATGTGAATTTCCTGTTTAAATGGTTATATGTTAGTCAGTTAATAGACTTAGGTGCCCCAACACCGTAGAACCCCATTGCGCGGTCTGTACCTTTGGGGTGAAACGATCGATCTAGCCTTGTGCCTAGATGGTCGGGCTCGTGTTCAACAATAATCCGTGCGTGTGTCACGGTGGCACGAGGGCAGACAGACAGTGTCCAACAACAACACGTGCTTGTGTCACGGTGGCACTGGAGAAAAATGGGGGTTATTTAACATTAATCCGTGCTTGTGTCACGGTGGTAACCCAGACCCTCCGACTGTGCACTACAGGGTGGGAGGAGTCCAGAGCACTCGGAGTTAGTGCAGACAGGCCCTTGTGCGCCTGGGGCCCTTGTGCGCCCGAGTCCTGTGCAGACCAGGATGGACAGTCAGACTTAGCATTTCCCGGGTGTGTCGCTAAGTCTTGTACGGTGGGATCGTAGTTCACTACAGATCTTCATATGCAGAGTGCGCTGCATATGTTTGGGGCATAACTAAAATGTAATCATATAGGATCACAGTAAATTTAATATGTTAAGAGTTTAGAACTTCTGTGCTAGTTCTCATTAATTGCTTTATTATTCAAGATATGTAGTTTCTGATATTTTATGCTTTACAGTTATGCGATATTTGTTGTTGTATAGAAATGTGATTATTATCTGTAAAATCTGCTATGTCATTAGAACTGCTCTGTATAATATTGTTCTTATGCTTAATCTCAATTTAATAAACTTGACGAGTTGTTTAGTGATAGTTAAATGAAATGTTATTCACTGAGCGAGTAGGCTCACCCCTCTACTCAAACATTTTTAGGTCAGCGACAGTTCCAGGAATCAGAAGGATCTTTTCATCCCAACGTTTAATCAGCAGAAGGTTTGTAGCTAGTCTAGTTAGAGGTCTCTTAGTCATTTCCCCTCGGTCCTTGGGACATGGTGTGGGTGAGAGAGAGTATGTATGGCGAATGTGGAAAAGATGTAAATTAACTGTTATGTTTTACTTTCTGTTAAACAATGTTACATGTTGTAAACTCTGCTTATGTTCTCTAGCCTGTTTAATTGAAATGCTTCCGCAATAGTTATTTATGTTTTAGTTTACAGCAATAATCCGGATATCATTACGAGGTTTTAAAAAGAAAAAGTTTTCAGTGATTTGTTTATGTGATAATTTCTTTGTCGCGCCCTAATCTCGTGGGTTGTGGTTAGTGTGAGATCGGGGTGTGACATAACCCCTCTAGTAGGTGGGGCCCATATGGGCATGTGGCATGCCAGTCTTGAGTCATGCGGTCTAGCCATGTTGGAAAGGATTATTGATAGTGATGTAGTCACTCTTGCGATGGTATTCCATGATCAGGAATTGAGTGTCCATGAGCCATTCTGGTTCTGCACTAAAATGGGGAAATATTATGAGGCCATATAGTTGTGTCTTGACGAGGATGTTAAGAGTGTAAGTGGGTGACATTGTAATGTCCTAGGATTTGAGGACTCATATAAAATGATCTTAAAAGGGATTGATCTTAAAAGTGCATTTGCATTGACTTTGTCTTGTATTTGATCAAGTTAGGGCTTGATTGAATTGATCCTTTTCATGTACCTAATACCTGAAATCAATCCCAAATATACATATGAATGGATGGTTTAGTCATCATCAAAATATGGACTATGTATAACTATTAGGCCTACAGGATAAAGCATTCAATAGAAGCAAATAACAAAATATATCCATTATCACATAATTGACTAACACTAATAATATTGTGATGTAGGCCATCCACAAGAAGAACATTCTTGATGTACAGTGAATCACTGGCATCACCCTAACCTATAACTTTACATTTGTTGCTATCACCAAAAATCATCAATCCTCCTTTCTTCTTTATGAAATTGTTGAAGTGGCTCATCCCACCTGTCATGTGTTTGGAGCAACCTTTGTCAACAATTCATTTTCCTTTTAGCTATAAAAAACAAAGATGTCGGTGCTCAGTTCAAACCTTGGGATCTAGAGTTAGCTTGGGGGCCTATTTCATCTTTCAATTGGTCCCCTTCTCTTTGTAAGGACAATAAGTATAATAATGATCATCACTCTTGCAATGTGCACAAACCATAGGGTTCTTAGAGTTGGATGACTCTCCATGGAAAATAGGGACCAACTCTTTGTAAGCACAATAAGTATAATAATGATCATCACTCTTGCAATGTGCACAAACCATAGGGTTCTTATGGTTGGATGACTCTCCATGGAAAATAGGAGGCCCCTTGCTCTTTTTGTTGCCCTTGCCCTTGCTTTTGGGAGATCCCTCATATCCAAAACCACTTGTACCAATTTGTTTGGTAGAGTGACCTAGGACTTCATTGAGGGACTTTTTCCCTTTGAGGGACTTTTGCAAAAAAGCCTTAATCTTGTTATTATCATCACTAAGAGTAGTGACAGTAGACGAAAGAGTAGCTAATTCATCTTCAACATGAAATAGTTGGCCTCTAATCAGAGGGATTTAATATGATGAGAATCTATATCAAGAGTTATAATAGATAATTCTTTACTAGGCAATAAAGGTCTAGAAGAAAGATCATTGATTTTAGCAAGCAGTCTATAACTTTTAGTTCTAAGCATAGTAAGCTCATCAAGATAGATTCTCTTTTCATCCTTAATACCATCACAGGAATGTATAAGATCGTTAAACTTGGCAACAAGTGTATCATTTTAAGTTCTAATCAAAACAAGCTTATTAAGGTGAGTTTGGTTCTCATCTTTAAAACTATTCATGTTCTTAAGATAAATACCATTCTCTACCTCAGTGGCATTGTATTATAACTCAAGTTCAATAAATTGACCTTGCCATGAATCTATATTATTGATGTGTGTTGTTTCATGCACCAAAACTAGGTGGTTAATCCTATAGTTTATCCTTTTTAAACAAAAAAACAATCAATTAAGGTAATTTATTAGTATATAAAGGGCCGATCCACAGAAAATGTTTTAAAATTGAATTTCTACTCAAATACTTTTGAACAAAGATTGCAAAAATTAAAGATCTAGGTTTGATGGTTTTATTACACTAGAACAAAGAATTTTTGAAGTTGCAAATAAATAAAATTTACACGAAGAAAAATTTAAGAAAAGATTTATGCTAAATATAAGAAAAAGAAGAATTATTATGAAGGCATAATTCAAATTTCAAGAATGTAAAGGAGGCGATTGAAAGCAACAGTTGAAGAAACGGATTGAATCAGAAGAAAGAGATACTGAGGCTATGAGTTCTACCACCACGGTTGGCGTGAAAAAAGATTGATAGAATCTATATAATAAAACAAAATAGAAGAGGGCATGTCAAAACATTCATAAATGTGTGTACAAAAGACAAGCTCTTTAAGAACCCATTGATCATGGTGTTCACAATTCCTAGCTCGATTATCCCAAAAAGGATCTTTCTATAGTCACATCTAGATCCTTATGTATTTGGTTTGGTTATTTAGAATCTTGAGTTCTTCAACCACATCCCCCAAGACTAACGTATGATAAAAATGAGAGATAAAATTGTTAACCTGGTGATTATCCATGCAAAAAATTGTCTACCAGATAGAATCATATAGGAAATTGAGCTATGTTACAACATAGTCATGGGGCTAATCCCCCCTCCTCGATATGTGGAACTACTCGCTAGCCATTACAAAAGAATAAGAAGCAAAGGAAGGAAGGAAGAAATACATAGACTAGATAAAGAAGATTCCTCAAGCAAATCTTGTTAGTGATAATTAAATGGTTTTCTCCCTTAAATCCCTGCTCTGAAGGAAGAACGAGAAAAGAAAATAAAGAACTAGAATCTGAAGATGAAACACTAATCTTTATTGAAGAAGAAAAGATTGCACATGCAAGAATTGAAAGGACAATGCTTAGAATAAAAATTACAAGTACAAAAACTTAAATCCCCTTCTTTTTGGAGTTCTCCCTCCTTTTATAGGGAGAAAGGAGGAAAAAAATCTATGAGGAATGACTTGTTTCATCTCCAAGTCACATGGGTCAAACTTTGACTTCTTTTGTTGCTTTTTCATTGGAATTTGACCATTCTTCTCTTGTATTTTTTTTTCTTTGATAAAAGTATATGGAATTTGCCAAATTTTCTAGTTAAAGTAGAAAACTCGATCATGTGACTATCTTTGATGCAGAATTCTTCAATAGTGACTTCGAACAGATTTCTCTTCAGTGAAAGGCTAAAAAATAGTCTAATTAATATGATTTTCTTTTAGGAATTTCAATTTCCTTTCTAAAGAGTATTTGTACACCCAATTTGGATTTTGGACACAAAAGTTATGGCATTTTAGTGTCAGGTATAAATGATCTTTAGGACTATTAGAAATTATACAATTATATTCTAAGAGTATTTAATCATTGGAGTGATTTGGCCATTTTCCTAAAAATCTAAGAAAATTTAATTAAAACTCCAATTAAATAGATAAAATCTAAACTAGAATAATTAATTCTAAAACTAAAAAAAGAATCAACAGAACAATCCTAAAGAGATTTCTAACAAATGTAAATAAATAGATAAATATATATTTATCAAAATACCCCAAACTTGAATGTTTGTATGTCCTCAAGAAAATAAAATCACAAATAACTCCAATTGATACTAGCAACATTTCTATCCTCACCCTCATGGCCATCACTTTGATCCTTACCTCCTTATTTGGCCAAACAACCCAATCTCCTAGAACCACATAACACAAATTTTATATTCTCTACCAAAACATAGTTCATATCGTATTTTAAATCAAGACTTTCTAGGAAATAGAATTCTTCTTACTTCTTCTTTGACACTCCCATTTTTATCTTTCTATTTGTGAGTTTTTATAGAGGAACATGATGAAGGAGGTGCAGAAGAAGATGATCCCTCCTCTATTCGACTCAGGACTTATTTCTTTGTGGAATGTAGTTACATCGAACACATTTTTTGTGTCCTCTTTGGCATCTTTTGATGGTATGCCGCTATTATATATTAGGGGTATGAAGGAATCTGAGATGGGAAGCATACCACCCTAGACTTGAATTTTTTCAAAAGTGATTCTTTACTTTTTCTTTGAGGGAGGAGGGGGGAGGTTGTTTCTTTGCTTATAAACTTTTACTTTTTTTTATTTTTTTCATGGAGTGTCATTGCATCAAATATATTCTTCATGTCAAAACATTACAGGATATTTGTGACAAGTCAATTCATAGTTGAAAATAGAGAAAATTCATGTTTGGTTCTTATCGATTCCATGCAACTTGCCAACATTTCTAAGGAGTGACACTAGTTTTGGGGTGCTAAGTGACATGGTGTTTTTCATCATGGAAATTTGTAAAAAAAATTGCAAAGAATATTTACTACATTAGGCTGTACAAATATACAATTATATTCATCATGGCCGACTAGATAAAGACCATTTCTAAAACTAGATAATCATAAGAAAAACAATTTCAGAAAGAAACTACATGCAAAATAAGGAGACAAAAACATAATGTTGAAAAAGGAAGATAGGGGGTGGAATAGGTATGTACCACCCACCTCCACCCCAGACATAGAACTGTGTTCATCCCTAGTAAAACTTAAATCAATAATTGAGGGGGAAATGTGTACAGAACACCAGGGGGGTTGGTAGCTCGAAGTATGTCTAGCTGAATGAAATGTTGATGAGGGCTGGAAACTTACAAAAGTGAGCTTCATAATATACCTAGTGGATGGGTGGTTGTGGAAGCTCAAAGGGGATTTATGGTTGGTTAAAATTATGTTTCTTGTCACCTCACAGTTCCTCCATTAGGATCCACATGTCATCCTTCATTAGCGGAGGATGCGCTGATGATGTGTGTGGATCAAGGATTTAATAATGTTCATTGGTTGTCTTCGGGGTTAATACCTCCCCAAATACCCAAGGTGGATCATATTTTCTGAAGGGGAAGGTGGCATTAGATTAATACACTATGTGTAGTATTGGTAGTGGTAGATTAAGTGGAGGGTCCAGCTTGGGTTTCTTTTTGTGACCTAGGTCTACATGTAACTGACATGGTGTCAACGTCGGAGGAACTTTCTTATCAGCTTGGTGTATCTTTGTATGTGTATGTGTGTCCTCTTCATCTAACACTTCATCAATATGAAGGCTAAGGTAGGCATCGATGTCGTTTACTATGTTGAAGGGGATATCTTATTCCTACATAGAACATGTACCCAATCAAATAGGCTCAGAATGGGTCACCTCATTGTATAATGGTGGAATGTAAGGTTCTTGCATCGGTGGAATCACCTCATCTAGTTAAATTAGATGTGGAACAACAAGTATTTGAGGTTGAGCATATTTCTCTTGATGAGGAACCCTTTTAAAAGAATCCATCAGTGCATCATGGGGAATTAATGGTACATTGGCCACAATAGGCCCAACCAAGCTTGGATGATTATTGTAAACATCTAAATTTGGGCCTACAACCAAGAAGGGTTGTTGATCTTTAGATTTTTAAGACATTCTTTGATCCCACCAGTCTTTAACCTTTTTGTTAAAAGACTCTTAATTCATGAAGTTATCCACATAGGGCCCCATCCATTCATTTTCTGACTTATATGGATATTCGGGGGGGCATACAGTCGATGCCCTAGCTAAATGAAGTCCTTCACTTGTGGCATTCTTAATTCCCTTAGAACACATGTCCATCTCCTGATCAAGGTTATTGGCATCTCTACTACTTCACCTTGGACTTCTTCTAAGGGTGGCAGTTCATTATCCAGAAAGGTTTAACAGAAGCATATTGCTCATTAACAACAACTAGATTAACATCCACAATGGGAGTGATTGGAGGAGATTCAGATACTGGAGTTGGTTCTACTGGATTGAAGATGATATAATCATCATCATCATCATCGATTAGAATCATCCTTGGTTTCTCCACATTTCTTAGGGAGTTTTCTAATTGACTCTCAAAGACGTGACTGGAAGAGAGAGTCATGCCATCAAACATTCCTATTGTGCCTCCAATATTTTTCTAGTAGCTACTCCATCAAGTAATATCTCTCAGAAGGACTCTATCGCCTAATCTCTATTTGTAGGGTAGTACTATGCATGATAAGAATATATGCCATAATTTCCATAATAATACTGACATTGACTTGTGTAGCATGGTTCCTCATTATAATTTTCATAATTTTGTGGGTTGTAATTTTTATTATATCCACCATGGTAGGAAGATTTGATATTACACGATGCCACCATAAAGTGAGGAGAAATATTTGGACAATTTTATGATGTATGGTTGTAATAACCACACAATTGACATTGTGAACCATAATGTGTTGACCACTCCATTTGAAAAGATCCTTTTTTAAGGAAAAATTATAAAAAGGGATCTAAGATAGAAAGAAAAATTTAAACTAAAAAGAATTTCAAAAAATATGAAAAGAACTGACACAAATTAAATATTTACACAAAAATAAAAATTACAGAAATAATTCTAAGAAATTATGAAACAAAAAATTAGAAAAATAAAGTAGAAAGTAGTGCCACCAGAATCAAAACTCGGTAGAAGTAGTAGCACTTTCGGAATGGTACTCAGAAGGCAGAAGAAGAAAAAAATTGTTCAAAAAGATGTGGGGTTCGAAAACAGTTTGTTGTCCCCGGCAACGATGCCATTTTGATATGTGTCATTTTGTGCACCAAAAACTAGGTGGTTAATGATATATTTTATTATTTTTTAAATGGAAAAACAACCAATTAGGATAATTCATTAGTATAGAAAAGGTCAACTCATAGACAATGTTTTTAAGATTGAATTTCTACCCATACACTTTTAAGCAAAGATTGTAGAAATTAAAGATCTAGAGTTTGATGGTTTGATTACATTAGAACAAGGAATTTAAAGTTGGAAATATATGAAAGTTAAACTAAGAACAATTCAAGAAAAGAATTATGCTAAACAAGAGTAAATAAGAATCATTCTAAAGGAAAAATTAAAATTGCAAGAATGTAAACAAGGCGATTTAAAACAATGGTTGAAGAAACAAATTGAATCAGAAGAAAGAGATATCAAGGCTATGGATTTTACCACCACGGTATGTGTAAAACAAGATCGATAGAATATATATGATAAAACATGATATAAGAGGGCATGTAAAAATATTCATAAATGTGTCTAAAAAAGACAAGCTCCTTGTGAACCCATTGGTCCTGGCGTTCACAATTCCTAGCATGATCATCTCAATAAGGATCTTTCTACGATCACATTCAGATCATTATGTATTTGGTTGGGTCATTATGAGTCTTGGGTTTCGTGGTCACATCCCCCAAGACTAATGTATGATAAAAATAAGAGATCGCATTAAACTGGCAATTATCCCAGTCAAATACCATCTACCGAATAGAATCATATAGGAAATCGATCTATGATACAACATGTACATGGAGATGCTCCCCATGCCTCAATATGAGGAATTACTCGCTAGCCATTACAAAAGAAGAAGGAGAAGCAAAGGAAGGAAGGAAGAAATCCATAGACTAGATAAAGAAGAATCTTTAATGGGATCTTGCTAGTGATAATTAAATGGCTTCTCTCTTAAATCCCTACTCTATAGGAAGAATGAGAAGAGAAAATAAAGAACTAGAATTTGAAGATGAAACACTAATCTTTATTGAAGAAGAAAAGAGTGCACATGCAAGAATTGAAAGGATAATTCTCAAAATAAAAATTATAAGTACAAAAATTTGAATCCCCTTCTTGGTGGAGTCCCCCCTCCTTTTATAGGGAGAAAGGAGGGACAAAAACCAAGAGGGGTGTCTTGCTTCATCTCTAAGTCACATGGGTCAAACTTTGACTACTTTCATGGCTTTCTCATTTTGGAATTTGACTAGTCTTTTCTTGCATTTTTCATTTGATAAAAGAATTTATGGAATTTGGCAACTTTTCTAGTCAAAGTAATGAATTAATTGTTTGCCCACAATTGAGGGATTTCTTAAGTTGTCTCCTCTTTAATAATTGACCATGTGACTTTTCCTAATGTAGAATTCCACCATAGCAACTTTGAGCTGATTTTTCTCCAATCAAATGCTCAAAAAGGGTCCAATTAATAAGATTTTATTTTAGGAAATTAATTTTTTTCCAACGAGTATTTTTACACCCAATTTGGAGCTCAGACGTAAAAGTTATGACACTTTTGGTGTCGGGTATACATGAATTTCAGGACTGTTGGAAATTGTGCAATTACATTCCAAGAGTATTTAATCATTAGAGTGATTAGGCCATTTTCCTTAAAAAATCCAAGCAAATATATTTAAAACTCCAATTAAAGAGAGAAAATCTAAACTATTATAATTAATTCTAAAAGTAAGAAAATAATCAACAGAACAATCCCAAAGAGATATCTAAAAGATGTAAATAAATAGGTAAATACACATTTATCAACTATTAAGATGAACTTTCCCATTTTTCTCAAGAAAAATAATTTTAGCATAAAAGTCATCAACAATTTTACCTAATATCTTCTTCTTGGATTTGCATTTGGAATAAGAAGAATGAAAACATTAATCATGTCAATGAGGGTTTCTTTAGATAGTTCATTTAAACTTACCTCACATATGTCATCACAAGTTGAGGACATGAGAGCAAGGTGACATTCTCCCTCATTGGAGATGGAATCACTTAAAAAATACTCCTCCCATGCTACATGGGTTGCATCCTTGCTTCCTCTTTCCTTCTTGTCCTTCCTCTTGAACTTGCTATCCTTCTTGTACTCCTCCTTCTTAGAGTTGCTCTTGTGGTGGGACTTCTTTGCCTTGGGACAATCATTCTTATAGTGTTCTTTTTTGGCTACACTCATAGAATCTTGGAGTAGAGGAGGAAAAGGCCTTTTCTTTTAAGTGCTTCCCCTTAGAGTAGTTAGCTTCATGATCACTAGGGGATTCATCTTCACTTGAGGAAGGAGGAGTAGTCAGGCAAGCTAGTTGTTGCTTAAGAACAATGGCCTCCACTTGAGCTTTGTGTAACCCAAACTTGAGGAAATAATATGATATTTTATTTTGAACCCCTATTACTAATTTGGTTTTCACTAGTATGTTCAATTATAAAATTTTATCCAAAAAAACATATTTATTTAAGGCTTTAATGTGAGAAATAGGAGTAATACGCTAATTCAAGGTTGGTCGTACAAAGTTGTCAAATTGAGGGATCTAAGTTTAAAATAAATCTTCTAGATTTTTCCCATGGATTGTTATGGGTAATAGAGAGTATCATACAAGTTTTGGGTATTTAATGATAAAGGAACAAATAAATATGCCAAAATTTTATTTATGCATCAAATTAAGTTTTGATAGATTTAGAATTGTCAAAATAAAAAGTAATGTAAAAAACATATTACTTGTCCCTTAATTAGTTAACATACCAAATTTGGGCTTAATTGGACTTTAAATGCACCCTCAATTGGTTAAAGAAAGTTTTAAATGAATAATGCATCAAAATAATAAGGTTTCCTAATCTAAATCAGCCACATTAAATATTTATCTTTTTCTATCTTGGTGTGCGCTTGATCGGGATGTCAGATCGGGATCCACTGGCTCACAACTTGTCTCCTACGTTGGGTAAGAGACAATCACAGATAAATAGTGTGCAAGCAAAAGGGGGTATGTTCTTTTAGGTTTTTCTCCCCCATCCCTCAACAAGGTTTCTTAAAACAAGTCCAATTATATTTTTAATCAAAATTTGAATCTTTCTAGCCCTAAATATAATTCTAGCTTGGGAGTATCAGAGTGTTGCCCAATTGTCCTGCCAAAGCTTCTCAGAGCTTTGACCCCAAATGACCTAATTATGTATACCATAAATCCTAACCCCATCTTTGTTTCAGCCGCACCTCATGGAATCTTTTACTTGCAACAATTTTAACCCTAGGTGTCAACTTTTCCACCATGGAGTTCATTCATTGTTCCTTTACTTTGGCGGTTTTCATTGGCTCTCTGGTTTGTTGAACTCCAATCGTTGTGGGTCGGGCCTTCTTTGACACTTTTTTATTGTCTCCATTACCAATTTATGCATGACAAAATTTCCCCTCTTTTCCCTATTGCAACCTACTTCCCTTGGCATTCATGGCTCGTGGCCATGTTGTCATAAGGGAATGCTCGTGTTTTCGATTTTACCCCTTCGAGAAATATGTATTTGATCCTCATCTATAGGTCTTTTTGTCCTTTCAACGTAGTTGATGCAAGATTTGTCAGTTACATTTGTGACAACCCTCAATCTAAGTTTTGGAGCAATATTACATGTCCAATTTAGTCAATTTTTCCTAATTCAATCAGTAAATAATATAAATCTATAAAATTCATAACTTTTTATTGGAAGTATCAAAAATTACAAAAATTTATATTTTAGAATCGTGAAAATTTTCTCTATCTTTTGGCATGGTTTGCATCACCTAATTCCAAAGTTTTAAAGACTGGATTTTTAGTATTTTGATCTCTCTTAAACTTATATTAATAATTAATGGGAACATTATAATTAACAAAATTGAGATTTTGAGTCAGGATATTAATAAGTAACCTTGAACCCAATGTTAAGTTAATAACGGGTCAACCTAGGGTTTTGTCAAAGTATTTGAATTTATAGGGTTTCATCTTATTTAGCATAAATTGAACCCTAATTAATGTAAAAAATACTATATGTAGGTTTGAGGTGACTTTAGCCTTGGAAGGGTACAACTGATATTTGATTTAACACTCAAGTCAAGGTATGTGCATCTACTCTGTTTAAATTGGATATAATATTATCACTAAATAACCTTTTCCCGTATGAGGCATTTATTATATTGTGAGTGTTCATATCATCTTATGATGGGTGTCTTCCTTATGAATATTTCCCTGATTTGTTAACCTTGATATGTGAAAGTCATTTTGATGGTATTTTGACCCAATCTTATTAGATATTTGGGCCATATGACCCCACTTGATGACAACAATTATTCCTTAATCTTTTGCATGAAAATAATTAGACCTTGTACTTGTCTTCCCTATTAGCATGTGTGATTGACTAGTCATAACTAGAAGTAATGACACCATGTTTAAGGCATTTAGGTTTTATTCCTCCTACCAATGCACTGAGGTGATAGTCCTCCTACAACTTATTATTTTAGGCACTGAGGTTTTAGTCCTCCTACCAATACGCTGAGGTTTTAGTCCTCTTGTGCTATTATATATTGTTTGGAACTTATGTTTTAGTCCTCCTATCCTTAGTATTTTATACATAGATCCTCATCCTACTTTTTCTAGTATATGCTAGTCAGTTTTGTATCACCATGCAACTATTTATTTTTTAATGTACAAGTATATGACAAGACTCCTTTAATATCATATACTTGTTAATAAATGTCTCATCTTTAGGGCATGTTAAAACTTTTGATAAACTCTTCTCTTTTATATATCTTCTTATTGACAACCCTTTATTGAACTCTTCTAATGCATGCCTAATATTTTATTCTGCACATACTCAAATTGTTTTGACATCCTTCCTTTTTATTTTCCTCTTCATGGGTGTTATTTTTCAACCCACCTAGACGTACTAAGCTTGAGGGTCAGGGAGGAGATGACTTTGCTTAGGACCAAGTTCAAGGAGGAGTTTCAAGATGGGAAGGTTTTGCACCACAATATGATCCTGATAATTAGATTCATAATTTAGATTTTTATCTATATGGCTCAATGTTAAGTTGAACAATGAAATTTATGTAATAGTTAGCTTTCTATGTTCCTTTGCTACAAACTATGTTTTTGTACTCATCTATTTGAGAACAAGATATTGCACCCCTTTTATCTGGAAATATGTGTATTCTTGGGGTTTTATGCAAATGATTTTCTTGAATAAAGTAAGGAGTGATCACCTAATGGGTACCACTCCTTACAAGATGGTATCAGAGCATAATTGTGCTCATCAATGTAACTATTTCAAAACTTCATCCTTGGAGCCCTTTTCCCTTATAAGCTATGTCTGTATTTCAGGAAGACTAAATCGTTTCATGATAATGACACAATGCCTCAGTTTGGTGTTTCAGACGGATTCTCCACACCAGAGAACCCTCATTTTAGTAAGGATCCCCCTCCTAGGAACAACCCTAACTCAGTTCATGGGGTTGGTGACACCCACGCCTCTGGTTTGACTAGTCTCACCCCTAAATAGGAGTTAGTTTTCCTGTGACAGTTTCTCACCATGGTTATGGTGTGAAAGATGAACACCACTATTCTGTCTAATAAGACAAAGGCGTACATGCAGATTGAATTCATGAAAAATGCAACCATCCTACTTCAAGGGTGAAGGAAACTGGAGATGGTCAATAAGGCCGATGACTGGGTCTTAGCCATAGAGTAGTCTTTTGATGGTATGGCATGCCCTCCGCACTAGAAGGTCAGGTATTCCTCTTATGTGTTGGATGCATCAGCATGGGTTTGGTGAAATAGAATTTCCCAGACTCATGACATATCTTCCTTGATCTAGGAGCAATTTTTTGTTTTATTCCATGAGAAGTATATTTGTGCTACAACCCTAAAGATGAAACAAGCTGAGTTATGTAGTCTAAAACAAAAATCTCTTTTTGTCTCTGCATATGTTCAAAGGTTTCTTTTACTTGAATGATACAATGATGGATTGATTGAGTTTCGTATGGATAATATTTTATTGTAAGGACGCAACTACCACGTGGGTCATGATCTTATCCCTCAGCTTCCTCTTACTTTTTCATAGATGGTTGATAAGACCTTTGTGATAAAGTGGTTTTTCTATACTTCTTTATTCTTGTTCTTTTATAATATCTTAACTCCAAAAACCTAATTACATAAAGTGATACATTCACCAATCAAGTTGTGAATTTTGAGCTCAAACTTTCCCAACATCTAAAGATCACTAATGTGGAGCTATATTTCTAATTTCATGTCAATCAGATATTCCTAGATCTCTCTACAATTTTTCAAAGTTTTTCCAAAGTTTTCATTTAATTCAATCACATCTATATGTAACCCTATGATTCTTGATTAACGCATGGGTATTTTACCATGTCACGCGGGGATTAGGTCAGCAATCCATGGATCGCCCCCTCTGAGCCTTTTGCGATCGTCTGATGGAGTGGCCCTGAATCTAGCTTGGATTGGATGGCGGGGAAGTCGTCCCCAACCTCTGATCGACCTGGGAGAACTTGGCTATAGCCACAAGTGCAAACCCCAGACCACTACTCCCCACTCTGACCCACGTCGTGAGAAACTGACTGAGGCAATGCCTCCCCCTCACCACCACAAATGCGACTAGCCCTCACATGACCCTTGAAGATCACTGGAACTGCCTCTACGACCACCCCAGCGTGCACCCCTCTCCAAGCTCGACCAACTCAAATTGGGCATCTACAAACTACTCTTTCTTGTGTGTATATAACACTTCCAAAAGCATCGTTGAGGCTCCTTTGCTTCGCCTGATCCTCCAATTGGTCCGAATATAACTTCGATAGCTCCACCCTCTAGCCAGCACCTCTAATCGGCTCCTCCATGGAGTAAGAGATGGACGAGCTCCCACTTCCCCTCCTCACTGTGATTTGATCCTTCCTCTAGCTTCGTGGTGCCACAAGCCACCTCAGTGGCACCTCAAGAGACCTCGACGCCACCTGCAACTCTCTCGCCATGTCTCCTGCACTGTGTGTAGCTAGCTCCTAGCTTTCCCTCTACGGCACGCTGCTCCAAGGGGAGCCATGACGTAGAACCTTGCTTCCTTGACCTGGACCACAATTGTGAAGGAGAATCTGACCCCATCCGCACATGAGGAGCCCCCTGTTGTCATCTCAAGCTTGCTGGAGTTGAGGTAGAGCAAGCTCGACTTACAGAGACCAAGGGAGAGTGGGACCCACCGAATCCGCGTGGACCAAAGGCTCTGTCACCTCATTCTGATCTCTCTTTTATGTGTGGCCACGCAAATTGGATATGACCATTGGAACTGAGCATCCAACGGCCCGTCTTTATTCCCTTCTTATTTATTAATCTGTGATTTTCAATATTTGCCAGTAAATACCATAATCTTGGAAAATTCACTATAAATAGTAGGAGTGTCATAAAAATATGATTCAGCACTCCTTTTTTATCAAAAAATATGAGGATCATGATTATGATATCAGTTAACCCTAAATATGACTCCTATATGTACTCATACTCAATATGATTATATCTCATTTAATTATTAGAAAATACTCGAGCTAGACTAAATCACCAAAATCATGTGATTATCCTCTTTTTGTGCCTAGATAATATGGGATGTTCATTTCCAATTTATGTGACTCAATTATTTGCAAAATTCGAATTATTACTATTTTTCCCTATTTGGCTTACCAAAAATGATTATAATTATCCATCGTGACCTAAAGACCACCAATTTGATCTAGAAGTCCTACTCTAACATGACACTATTAATTATGGACTCAAATCTATACTCCATGACTCATACTCTATTCTCATGACTCTAACTAAGAAAACATCCTTTTATACTCTTTTCGAACTAAATGGTGATTTTTCCAATATAGCTAATTAGTACCAAACCTCTTATAATTTTAGGAAGACAAAGGTACCAGTGAGGAGCATCTCTGGACTCCCCACTTCTGAGTAGAAGGTACACCATTACCTCCCACTTGGGCCATTATGTTTTATGCTTGTAATATATGTGTAGTAAAGTATTTTAGCATGTAATAATGGATGAATTGAATGTTCTTAAATAATATGTTGCTTGATTTTCCTTACTTATTTCTATGAACACCTAAACATAATTTATCTATTCCATTATATCTAAGCATTTCAACTTTTTGGTAGTCAAGTGCTGGTAAATAAAGTACAACTCTTTGATAGTCAAGTACTTGAAAGTGGTCCAACTCTATGGTAGTCTGATCACATTATGGAATGATTCAACTATTTGGTAGTGAATCATGAGTCCTTAAATGCATTCAACCTTCGGCCATCAATGCATGGATTATATGATGGAAAATGTGCCTAAAATTCATATCTCTTTTGTAGATAAACATCCTTATTCGAGTATATAAATGTTGTTTTAGTATACTTTTGCAAATTTCAATTTTTATACATTTTCCAAGATTCTTGTGTTACTCTTTTTCCAAGTTTAAATTAGAGGTATAATTAAAGACACATAGGTGTACTCAGTACAATATATTTATATATTGTACTGACGTGTACCAATTTCAAATGCTTTATAGGTACCTTTTGCTTATGATGATGATGATGATGATGATGCAAATCAATATGCTGGCTCAACAAAATCAAATCTTTCATGGGGATGCTAAAGTTAAATGGGACTCTTTTTCTTCTGCAAGTAGTTCTTTCATGTATTAAGTTTTTCTTCTGTAGAACTCCTATGCCTTCGGGCCCCTATGTAATTAACATTTAGTTTATTTAAAGAAGCTTTGTTATTTGGTGCATGTATATACTTGTGTGTTTGATCCACTCAGGGACGGGAAACTTTAACCCTTTTGTACACCTTATTTTTGGCGCCTAAGGTGTAGATTGGGGTTAGGTTGTTAACCCAAGATAGATGGTATCATTGCAGGCACATAGGTCAATATATGTGCATCAAATACTTAGTAACCTTATTTAGACCTGAGGTAACCCATATTTAACTATGTTGTCGAGGTGTCTAGAAGAATAATTGTGGAAGGTTGTGGCATAAAATCCTTAATTCATCTTCATAGTGGTTAGGGTTCCCCGTTGTAAGTAATCTGCCTGGCTAATTCAACTATTGTTAAAGTGGGCACTCGTACCTTAGAGAAATCTATCTTCTCATATTTTCTCAATTAAGGACTACCCCAGCCACCCATTTAGTAAATGATACACACTAGTCTTCTCATCTACTTTCTCTCTCTTGACCATGATCAATGAAGTACTCTCTATTATGTGGGTAGATTAGGAGAATTGGGAACAACTAAAAGACATGAAGAATTGGAAAACATATCTTTATAATTGATAAAACTTTGTTGTTTGCAATATGATCTACCTCAATTAATCAAGTAAATCATCTTTTGATTTAAAAACTTGCAGATGCCTCCAAAAACTAGATCCAAGAGAAAGAGAACAAATGATGATTCTGGTGATGAATCTAACTCAAACCCTAATAATTCCATGGCTACATGTGAATGGGAGGAACAAAAGAAGGTGATGTTGGAATGCATGCATGCCCTAGCCCTAAAGGAAACCAATAATATTGCATCATCATCGAGAACCAATCTTGAAACTACCATTAGTGATTTCCTCAAATTCAAACCTGAAGCCTTTCATGGAGAAGACTTAGTTGAAGTCCTAGATAAAGTTGATGCATGGATCCTATCTATTGAAAATGCCTTTAGAGCCCTTAAATGTGATGAGGAAGATAAGGTCACTTTTGCAATGTACCAGCATAGTGGGTACGTGAAGTTGTGGTGGGAAAATTATTACCATACATGAGAACTCCCAGATGCCCCTATAATTTGGGAGGCGTTTCAGGTGATTTTCACTACTCGGTTCATTCCTATATATGCAAGAAAGGATAACATGAAGTAGTTCAATAACCTCATCCAAGGAATCTTATCTGTTGCTGACTATGTTAGGGCCTTTAGACTCCTAGAGCATCATGCTCGTCACCTTGATGAAGATGAAAAGATTGAACACTTCATTGATGGCCTTAAGCAAGAACTAAAAGTCTACCTTTGCACCTCCACCTACACTACCTTTAAAGTTGTCATCAATAGTGCCCTTACCCAAGAAAGAACCTTAGGGAAGAATAAGGCACCAAGTTTGGGATACCTAAGCCTAACTGATGCATCCATCACCAAGGATAAGGGGAAGGGGAAGGATAAGAAAAACATCATAGCCATGTCATGGTAAGAGGAGGAGGAAATCACCATAGAGGTCAATCTTACAGAGGAGGACCAAATAGGAGAGGATGAGGCCGAGGTGGGCCACACTAAGGACCACCAGTAGAAAAAAACTAATGCAAGATCTGTGGAGGTTTCCATTGGGGAAAATGCAATTTTGAGAGGCCAATCTATTTCTATTGCAAGAAAGAAGGGAATATGAAATTCAATTGCCCAAATCTGGTTCAAGGGGCACCTCAGAACCATCCTACCCCATTACCCCAGCCTAGAGCTCCACCTATCCAACCAGTTGCTCTCATAGCTCAGGCTCAGCCAGAACATCATTAGGGCCACATTTTTGCAATTGATGCAGAGGAATCTAAGGCCAATGACAACCACCTGATTGAAGGTAATAATGTTAATAATTTCTCTATATATATGAAAACCCCTCTAAACCATGTTCTCTTATAAAAATCCTAATGTATGTATGATATGTCTCCAAGATCATCCTTTTGTGACCCTATTCAATTCAGGATCAACGCATACCTTCATCTCCAAAAATCTTTCTTCCATGATCAAATTAGATATAAAAGATCTAGGTTATATCTTGGATGTAACAACTCCCAATGGAAAAATATATACCTCTCTTCAAAAAACTGAAATCTTACCTTTTTCTTATGGTGGTCATCAATTTCATTTTGATTTCATGCTCCTTGATATGGAAGATTTTTACCTAATTTTGGGGATGGACATGCTTTTTGCCAACTATGCCATGCTTGATTGTTGAGCCAAGAAAGTAATCATTTCTGCACCTAATTCTAAACCTCTGATAATACCCGGGAGAAAGGAATAAACCAAAATATGATTATCTCTTCTCTTAAATCCAAAACCTTGATAGACAAAGGATGTAGAGCCTATCTTGTAGTTGTGTCAGTGTTTGATTCTAAGGTGAGACATTTAGAGAGCTTGGATGTGGTAAGAGATTACCTAGATGTATTTATCAAGGAGCTTCTAGGGCTGCCTCTAGTATGTGAGATTGAGTTCTCAATTGAGTTAGCATCAGGCACTGCACCAGTCTCAAAGAAACCTTATAGAATGGCACCTACTGAGCTTGCAGAGTTCAAGAAACAATTAGGAAAACTTCGTGATAGAGGCTTCATCTGTACTAGTACATCTCCCTGGGGTGCTCCTATCCTTTTTGTTAAAAAGCAAATTGGGTTAATGTGAATGTGTATTGATTATCGCATGATCAACCAAGACACCATCAAAAATAAATATCCCCTCCAAAGAATTGATGACCTATTTGACTAGCTTCGTACTGCCACTGTGTTCTCCAAGATTGACCTTAGATCAGGCTATCATCAATTACGAGTGAAGGATTGTGATATTATAAAAATAGCTTTCAGAACTAGATATGGACATTATGAGTTCGCGGTGATGCCTTTTGGGTTGACCAATGCTCCTGGAGTATATATGAATCTGATGAATACTATCTTCCAGCCTTTTCTTGACACCTTTTTATGGTCTTCATTGATGGCATTCTTATATATTCAAAGTCTGTTGATCAATATCGTGAGCATCTCCAGAAATTACTTGATGTGTTGAGAGCCCAGAAATTGTATACTAAATTATCCAAATGTGAGTTCTGGATTGACCAAGTCATGTTTCTTGGCCATGTCATTTTAGGTTGGAAAATTTATGTTGACCCTGCCAAAGTCTTAGCCATCCTTGATTGGAAAGCTCCTAATAATGCCTCTAAAATTTGTAGCTTCCTTCGTCTAGCAGGCTATTATCGTCGTTTCATCCTTACTTTTAGTAAAATAGCCCTACCCATGACCAAACTTACCAAAAAAGATGCCAAATTGATTTGGACTCCTGAATGTGATTCTAGCTTCCAAGAATTGAAATCCTATTTGAATTCTACTCCTATCTTGACCTTACCTTCTGGTAATTATGGCATTGTAATATTTTTTATGCTTCTAAAATGGGTTTGGTTTGTGTCCTAATGCAAGACGGTAAAGTTGTTGCTTATGCCTCTAGAAAATTGAAACCTAATGAGGTCAATTACCCAACTCACAATTTGGAATTAGCTGACATTTCTATGCTCTCAAAATCTAGAGACATTATCTGTATGGTGCTACTTATGATATATTCACGGATCACAAAAGTCTAAAATATCTCTTGACTCAGAAGGATCTCAATCTTAGATAAAGAAGATGGTTGGAATATCTTAAAGACTATGATTTCACTATTTCTTATCACCCAAGCATGGCCAATGTTGTAGTTGATGCTCTTAGTTGTAAGAAATCAATGTGTGCATCTATCCTTACTTCTAAACCAATGAGTTTGGAACCTTCAACGTCTGAGTCACCTCAAGCAGAAGATGGCACTATTATTCTGAAAAATATCAATATTATTCCTGGTCTTCTTTTTGAACTTTTGACATCTCAAAAGAACAGCTCTAGCTTGGAGGAGATGGCAACTCTTTTGGCTAAACCCAAACACATCTATCTGTTGGTATGGATGGTGGACTAAGGTACAAGCATCGGATGTGGGTACTTATGGAGTTGGAGATTAAGAAGCATATTTTGTAAGAGGCACATGGGTCTAAGTATTCTATCCATCCTGGATCCACTAAGATGTACAAGGATTTGCAGAGACACTTTTGGTAGAGAGGTATGAAGAATGATATAGCAGAGTTTGTCTATAAGTGCCTCACATGTCAGTACATTAAGGCCGAACACCAATGGCCAGGAAGTTTATTGCAACCTTTACCAACTCCTAAATAAAATGGGAAAACTTCACCATGGATTTTGTGGTGGGATTACCTAGGACCAGGAAGGGACATGATGTGATATGGGTCATAGTAGATCGTCTGACCAAGTCTGCACATTTCTTACCTATGCGGACTACGGCCAAAGTTCCTGAGCTTACTAAGTTGTACATCAAGGAGATCGTACAGATGCATGGAATGCCAGTATCTATTGTTTCATATCGGGATCCAAAGTTCACATCACATTTATGGAAGTAGGTACAGGATGAGTTGGGTACACAGTTGAATTTCAGCACAACATATCATCCCCAAATAGATGGTCAGTCTAAGCATACTATCCAAATCTTAGAGGATCTTCTTAGAGCATGTGTTCTAGATTGGGGGGTTCTTGGGATTACCACCTTCCATTAGTAGAATTTGCATACAATAATAGCTACCAATCCGGTATTTATATGCCACCCAATGAAGCTCTCTATGGTAGGTCATGTAGATCCCCTCTCCATTGGGATGAAGTTAGAGAAAGAAAGATGTTAAACTCCGAGGAGTTGCAACTCCATGCTGATAAGGTGTCTTTGATCAAGAAAAGGTTGAAGCATGCCAAGGATCGTCAGAAATCATATGCAGATGCACACAGGTCATACAGGTAGTTCAAGGTAGGTGATTATGCTTTCTTGAAGATCAGACCCATCTGTGCTATAGCCAAGAACAAAGGGAAACTTAGTCCAATATATGTGGGCCCCTTTGAGGTTCTGGAGTGCACTGGTGAATTTTCTTATCAGCTTGCTCTTCCTCCACAATACAGTATGATGCACAATGTTTTTCATGTATCCAATCTGAATCATTATGTGAAGGATGATAGCCATGTGTTGAATCACGATCCTTTTGATTTGTGGGAGAATCTCTCTTATCTGGAGCATCCTACAAAGATTTTTGATTCCAAAGTCAAAGAACTTAAGAACAAGCAGATCCAGATGGTGAAGGTGTAATGGAACCATTATGGTGCAGAAGATGCAACATGGGAACTACAAGCAGATATGGAACAATGTTTTCATCATCTCTTTCATCCAGATAAATTTTGAGGACAAAATTTCTTTTAAGGTGAGTAGGATGTGATAAAGTGGTTTTTCTATACTTATTTATTCTTGTTCTTTTATAATATCTTAACTCTAACAACCTAATTTCATAAAGTGATACATTGAATGAATTTTGAGCTCAAACTTTCCCAACATCAAAGGACCACTAATGTGGAGCTACGACTCAAATTTCATGTCAATCAGATGTTCCTAGCTCTCTCTATGATTTTTCAAAGTGTTTACAAAGTTTTCCTTTAATTAAATCGCATCTATATGTAACCTTGTGATTCCTGATTAACGCATGGGTATTTTACCCTATCATGTGGGGCTTAGGTCAGCGATCTATGGATCGCTCCCTCTGATCCTCTTGCGATCATCTGATGGAGTGGCCCCAGATTCAGCTTGGATTGGATGGCGAGGAAGTCATCCCCAACCTCCAATCGACCTGGGAGAATGTGGCTACAGCCACGAGTGCAAACCCCCGACCACTACTCCCCACTTTGACCCACCTTGTGAGAAATTGACCAAGGCAATGCCTCCACCTCGCCACCATAAGTGTGACTAGCCCTCACATGAGCCCTAAAGATCACTAGAACCGCCTCCACAACCACCCCAACGACCACCCCTCTCCAAGATCGCCCAACTCAAATTGGGCATATACAAACTACTCTTTCTCGCACCTATATAACATTTCCAAAAGCATCATCGAGGATCCTTTGCTTTTCCCTATCCTCCAATTGGTCTGAACAGATCCTCGATAGCTCCACCCTCTAGCCAACACCTCTGATCGGCTCTGCCATGGAGTAAGTGATGGATGAGCTCCCTCTTCCCCTCCTCACTGTGAATTGATCCTTCCTCTAGCTTTGTGGTGCCTCAAGCCACCTCAACGGAACCTCAAGAGACCTCAATGCCACCTACAACTCTCTCTCCCTGTCTCCTCCGCCGCAAGTAGCTAGCTCCTAGCTTTCCCTCAGTTGTGCACTGCTCTAAGGGGAGCCATGACCCCGAACCTTGCCGCCCTGACCCAGACCACCCTCGCAAAGGAGAATCCAACCCCTGACACACACAAGGAGTCTCCTGCTACTATCTCAAGCTCACCGGAGTTGACGGCATAGCAAGCTCGACTTGCAGAGACCAAGGGAGAGTGTGACCCACTAAATCTATGTGGACCAATAAGGCTCTGCCACCTCAGTCTGACCTCTCTTTTATTTGCGGTCGTGCAACTTGGCTCTGACCGTTGGATCTAAGTAGACCTGTCAAATGGGTGGGTGGGTTGGGTTTGGGTTGGGTCATTTCGGGTGCGGGTCTGGCGGGTGTGGGTCAAAAAGATACACTTCTAAATGGGCGGAAGAAAATCACACCCAAACCCGACCCATCGGGTTGGCCGCGGATGCCCATATAAAATGTGTACAATCAACAATAAGTTATCAGTTGCTTTCTTTAACACTAAAAACAACATTTGAAATAGCTTGTAACTATTGTTTTTGTGTCAAATATAGTGCAAAAGAATCAACCAACTACTATGTTTGACGTCAAACTATTCGATTAGTTTTTTATATATGTTTATGCAAACTTAATGGAAAAGTAGTAGCTAATTGTATGTTGATATAAATCAGGAAAATTGATGTAGTTTTCATAGATAAATATCACAAGAAAATATACATAATTTTGTCATGTAACACTAGACATTCCTAATATTACAAGTACTTATTATTTCCTATTACAAACATAAAATAAAGATAATACAATTGTTGTTGGTAAAGGTAAATAATTAACTTGTACAAAAGAAGCAACATTTTTAATAGGTGTATGTGTATATTATGTATATAAATATATTTTCTTCAATTAACATGGGTCACCCGTGGGTTCTAGTAGATCACCTGTAAAACCCGCTAAATAAATGGGTGGGTATGGGTTTGGGTGATTTTCAACGGGTGGCAAAAGCGGGTGGCAAATTTTGCCACCCAAATCCAACTTAAATGGGTCGACCCATGAGCGCCCATAGATTTTGACCCAGTTTGACAGGTCTAGATCTAAGCATCCAAATACCCGTCTTTATTCCCTTTTCTTTAATTAATCTGTGATTTTCAATATTTTCCAATAAATACCTTAATCTTGGAAATTTTACTATAAATAGTAGGATTGTCAGAAAAATACAAACCAGTACTCCTTTTTTATCAAAAACATATGAGGATCGTGATCAAGATATCATTTAACCCTAAATCTGACTCGTATAAGTACTGATACTCAATTATGATTCTATCTTGTTTAATTATTTAGAAAATACTCGAGCCTGACTAAATCACCAAAATCATGTGATTATCTTCTTTTTGTTCCTAGAAAATTATGGGTCATTTATTTTTAATTTATGTGACTCAATTATCAGCAAAGTCAAATTATTACTCTTTTTTCCCTATTTGGCTTACCAAAAATGATTATAATTATCCATCATGACCTAAATACCACCAATTTGATCTAGAAGTCCTACTCTGACATGACACTATCAATTATGGACTCAACTCCATACTCAGTGACTCATACTCTACTCTCATGACTCTAACTAAGAAAAGGGCCTTTTATACTATTTTAGAACTAAATGGTGATTTTTCCAATATAGCTAATTAGTACCAAACCTCTTATAATTTTAGGAAGACAAAGGTACCAGTAAGGAGCATATCTGGACTCCCCACTTCTAAGTAGAAGATACGCCATTACCTCCCACTTGGCCCATTATGTTTTATGCTTGTAATATATGGGTAGTAAAGTATTTTAGCAAGTAATAATGGATATATTTGAATGTTCTTAAATAATATTTTGCTTGATTTTCCTTACTTAGTTCTATGAACACCTGAACATAATTTATTTGTTCCATTATATCTAAGCACCTCTACTCATTGTTAGTCAAGTGTTGGTAAATAAAGTACTTCAACTCTTTGGTAGTCAAGTACTTGAAAGTGATCCAACTCTATGGTGGTATGATCACATTATGGAATTATCCAATCCTTTGGTAGTCGATCATGAGGCCTTAAATGCATTCAACCTTCGGCAGTCAATGCATGGATGATACAATGGAAAATGTGCCTAAAATGTGTTTCTCTTTTGTAAATAAACATTCTTGCTCAAGTATATAAATGATGTTATATTATACTTTTGCAAAGTTTCTAGTTTTATACTTTTGCCAGGATTCTTGTGTTACTCTTTTGCTAAGTTTAAATGAGAGGTATAACTAAATACACATAGGCGTACTCAGTATAATATATTTATATATTGTGCTGCCATGTACCAATTTCAAATGCTTTATAGGTACATTTTGCTTATGATGATGATGATGATGATGATTATGATGATGATGATGATGCAACTCAATATGTTGGCTCAAAAAAATCATATCTTTCACGGGGATGCTAAAGTTAAATGGGACTCTTAGTTTAAGTTATTTTTCTTTTGCAAGTAGTTCTCTCATGTATTAAGTTTTTCTTTTGTAGAACTCCTATGCCTTCGGGCCCATATGTAATTAACATTTGGTTTATTTATGGAAGCTTTGTTATTTGGTGCATGTATATACTTGTGTGTTTGATCCACTCAGGGACGGTCGACGTTAACCCTTTTGTACACCTTATTTTTGGCACCTAAGTTGTAGATTGGGGTTAGGTTGTTAACCCGTGATAGCCTTAGTCATTGAGTCTTATCTAGGATATCAAGCTTCAGAGGATGGTAACAATAGCAACAAGAGAAAATATTTGGGTGACAAGTAGAGTTACACTAGGTGTTTAGGATGTTACCGTCATCATCCCCATGGAAAATAAAACTTGGGAGATTCTTCTGTTTGGAGAAATGATAAACCCTTAAGTAGCCACCATTGTGGTTTAGATGGGCATATTAGGCTGTAAATCCTACAAATGTATAGAGTACCACCCCCTATTCATCCACCAGTGCAACAACAACAACCACCAAGCTCCATGGAATCATCCCAACAATCAAGGAAGACCCCCTATTGATAGGCGTGCAGGTAATTTTTTTCTATGGATGTTGTGGGTGTCGAAGATGTTCATGCATCACATGAAGGTAATGTTGGCTAAATTGGACATTATTATAATCCCTTTGTTTTGATGATGACAAACATTTCATTCTTGTGGATCTAACGTGCTACTTGAGTGTTGCAGGAATTAGGTGGATGACAAACTACTTCGAAGATCTATATGCTCAAATGGCTTTAATTCATGATTGTAATCAAATGTAAAAACTTGTACAACATATATAATGTACAAGTACTTAGACATCATGTAAATCAAGTGTTAGATCTTCCCTAGCCAATCACAACACTTATATAGGTCATCTCCTAAAATAGTGTCACAACTGCACACTCATACACACACTTGGTACTTAGTTTAAAACATTAAAACAGGGTTAATCTTGGTCGACAATATTCTTGACCTAGACACTTTCGGTCGACAAACTCTTCGACCGAGAATGACCCTGGTAGCCATTAGACACAGCAGACAAGTTAGTTGGAACTTGGATCATGACGTTATACACACTTGCTCCAGACAGTCCCTCGGTCGACAAGTCCTCGACCGAGAAGGACTCTCAGTCGACAAATCTTCGACTGAGAATGTCTCTGTCTACAGTTTTTAGGATTAATTAACTAGTTGTTGTTAAAGCAACTAATGGATACCTAACGGCTAGTTAAGCACTAAGAACCCCCTAGAAAGTGTCTAGAACGTACTTAATCATCCATAGGCCATTCCTATAAATAGGACAAGCCATAGGACACCCAAAGTACACTTGTGTAATACTTGAGCTTTCATACTTGCAATTGGCAATCTGTTTTGAGAAACTGAGCAACACTAGTACTTGCTACTCTTTTCCCTTGCTCCAAATTCGTGTCCTATAGGATAGCATCTCCTATCCACTAAACCTACACTTCCATACTCATTGGTTAGGAGATCAATACGCTTGATATAGGAAATCAAGCCTTGTGCTTCAAGTGGTAATTGTAATTTCTATTTCCTTTCTTGTTCTTTCTTATTGCTTGTACTCTCCTTGCTACTCCTAAGGTTGGAGGCTGCAGATTGGAGAGAGTTTGATCTTCTTGGTGAAGAAGGAGATCTTTGGACTACTTCTAGAAGGTTGTCTCAACGGGAAGCTACTTCAAAAGGAAGGCTACTTCAAGGGGGAGCTTGAAGTTACTTCAAGGAAGGCTGCTTCAAGGTTGGTGAGACTACTTCAAGGTGAAGGTTGTCCAAAGGGTGTTGAAAGTGTTGTAATTTTATGTAATATCTTTGCGAGGTAATAAAATTAAATACTTTCAAAATCATGGGTGGGTAAGCAACCGGGTAGTGGATTGACTGCCTTAGTATTTGCTAAGGTTGGAACCACTCTAAACACCTTGTCTCCTTCTTATTATTTCAATTGTGGTTGTTTGAGTTAAATTATTTTAGAATATCCATAAAACCCTATTCACCCCTCCCCTTCTAATGGTTTTTTTTTCAGGTAACATGCATCTATATTCTTTTCCTATACCAGTACCTTTATCACAAACTAGTTTTTGATTGTTCACCTTAGTATATAGAAGGAAACTGTCATCTATAAAGAACACATAAAGATTAGCACATTTAGTGCGTTCTCAAGGGTTATCACTAGAGCATAGGTTTTTCTAGAATCTGATAGGTTTTAGATACCACCTTGAACCTGAATAAAATAAAATAGTTAGTTGAGATGTTATGGTAGGTGACTTGGCTTCATATTTATTTTGACACCATATTTCATATTTTCATCGCAAATTTTTCAATGAATATATATATATATATATATAGAGAGAGAGATGATATATATAATTACCTTATGAATACAAAAGAAAAGTTTAAAATCATATCGATGTTTTCAAAAACCAAGTCACCACCATGTAGCTATTTGGATGAATTGAGACAAACCTTTTACCTATTAAATCAACGGATACCCTTGACCAAGGAAAGATCTATGATGGGTAAGTGGCTTGGGACATAGTTGTAATACCTCATGCTATCCATCTAGATTGACTAGTTAGGTTTTTAAATCTCCTTGTTCTAGGTGGAGTCCCAAACCTTTAATATAGAAGAAAATAGAAAACTAGTTAAGAATGTTTGGACCTAAAACACATTAGCTAATTCTTGAGTTATTTCTCAAACCAATGGCACCAAGATATTACTACATCCTTCCCAGGGTACTAGAGTAGAGACATATTTGAAAATACACATCATTGTAAATAAAAAAACTATATTCATGATATAGAAATATTTTGTGGACTCTTAACTTAGGTTGTTTGGATTTTTGGGATGAAATCCGTTTTAAGGGGTGGATTGTTGTACAGAACCCAAACTTGAGGAAATAATATGATCATTTATTTTTACCTCTCTTACTGATTTGGTTTGTATTATGATGTTCAATTATAAGAGTTTAGCCAAAAAATATTTATTTAAGGCTTTTATGAGAGAAATAGAAGTAATATGCTAATTCAAGGTTGGTTATACAAGTTTATCAAATTGAGAGATCTAAGTTCAATATAAATTTTCTAAATTTTTTTGTGGATAGGTGTGTTTAATAGAGAGTGTCATGCAAAATTTGATTATTTAATGAAAAGGAACAGATAAATATGCCAAAAATTTATTTAGGCATCAAGTTAAGTTTTGATGGGTTTAGAATTGTCAAACACAAAAAGTAATGGAAAATTCGGATTACTCACTCCTCAATTAGTTAACCTGCTAAATTTGAGCTTAGTTGGACTTTAAATGCACCCTCAGTTGGTTCAAGAAAGATTTAAATAATTAATGCATCAAAAGTACAAGGTTTCCTAATGTAAATTGGCCACATCAAATCTTTGTGTTTTCTGTCTTGGCATGCACTTGATCGGGTTGTCAAATCATTATCATGTGGCTCGCAACTTGTCTCCTACCTCAGGTAGGAGACATGTGCAGATGAACAATGCGTGGTCAATTAAAAGGGGGTCCGATTTTTTGGGTTTTTCTCCCTCGTCCGTCAACAAATTTCTCGATACAAGTCCCATTAGATTCAAAATCCAAATCATAATCTTTCTAGCCTTAAATCTAATCCTAACTTGGAGTATCAAAGTTTTTCCCAATTGTCCTCCCAAAGCCTCTCGAAGCTTTGACCCCGGATGACCTAACTCTATATACTATAAATACCTAACCCCATCTTTGTTCCTGCCGCACCTCATGGAATATTTTACTTGCATCAATTTTAACCCTAGGTGTCTCCTTTTCCTCCATAGAGTTTGTTCAATGTTCATTTACTTTGGTGGCTTCCATTGGTTCTCTTGTTCATTCAACTTTAATCATTGTGGAGGTAAGATTGGTTGGGCCTTCTTCTACACTTTTTGATTGTCTCGATTACCAATTCGTTCATGACAAAATCTCCCCTCTTTTCCTTACCATGACCTACTTTCTACTAGAAGTCATGGCTCGTGGTCATGTTGTCATAAGGGAAGGAGATACCCTCTTGCTCGAGTTTCTAATTTTACCCCTCTGACCAATGTGTGTTTGATCCTCATCTATAGGTATTTTTGTACTTTCGCCATAGTTGATGCAAGATTTATTTATTATATTTGTGACAAAGCACATTCTATGTTTTGGAGTAGTAGTCAATTTTTCCTAATTAAATCATTAAATGATACAAATTATTAAAATTCATAACTTTTACTGGAAGGTCCAAAAGTTACAAAAAAATATTTTAGATTCATGAGAATTTTCTCCATCTTTTGGCATGGTTTGCATCACCTCATTCCAAAGTTTTAAGGATTGGATTTTTATGGTTTTGATCTCTCTTAAACTCATATTAATAATTAATGGAGAAATTATAATTAACAAAATTGAGATTTTGAGTCAGATATTAATAAGTAACCCTCACCCAATGTTAGGTTGATAACACAGGTCAACCTAGGGTTTTACTGAAGGATTTGGATTTCTACGGTTTCATGTTGTTTAGCATAAATTGAACCATGATTGATGTACAAAATACTATATGTAGGTTTGAGGTGACTTCAGTCTTGGAAGGGTAGAATTGATATCTGATTTAATACTCATGTCAAGGTATGTGCATCTAATCTATTTAAATTGGCATAATATAATGACTAAATAACCTTTTCCCATATGAGGCATTGATTAAATTGTGAATGCTCATATCATCTTATGATGGATGTCTTCCTTATGAATATTTCCCTAATTTGTCAACATTGATATGTGAAAGCCACTTTGATGGTATTCTGACCTAATCTTATTAGCCACTTGGGTCTTATGACCCCGCCTGATGAAAACTATTATTCCTTAATCTTTTGCATGGAAATAATTATACCTTGTTCTTTCCTGTCCTATATGCATGTGTGATTGGTTAGTCATAACTAGAAGTAGTGACACCTTGTTTAAGGCATTGAGGTTTTAGTCCTCCTGCCAATGCATTGAGGTGATAGTCCTCCTACAATTTATTATTTTAAGCACTGAGGTTTTTGTCCTCCTACCAATGCACTGAGGTTTTAGTCCTCCTGTGTTATTATATGTAGTTTGAAAGTGAGGTTTTAGTCATCCTGTCCTTTATATGATATACATGGATTCTCACCCTGTTTATTTTAGTATATGCTAGTCAGTTTTGTATCACCGTGCAACTATTTATTTTGTGATGTACAAGTATATCGAAAGACTCCTTTAAATTATCATATCCTTGTTAATAAATGCCTCATCTTTTTTAAATGTTAAAACTCTTAACAAACTCTTATCTTTTAGATAACTTCCTATTGACAACCCTTCTATTCAACTCTTTTGATGCATGCCCCATATTTTACTCTGCACATACTCATTTTTTTTTGACATCCCTCCTTTTTGTTTTCCTTTTCCTAGGTGTAATTTTTCGACCCACCCACAGGTAGTACAGCCTGAAGCTCGAGGAGGAGAGGACTTTTCTTGGGACCAGTGTTCAGGAAATCGGTCTGTGCAGCCGCATATGTGGCCGCTTAAGCGGTTCGGACAGGGGACCGCACCGCATATGCCAAAGCGGACCAATAATCGGTCCAGGACCGATTATGCGGCCGATTACCCGCTTATGCGGCCGCTTAATCACCACTTTTCCAAACACACATACATGGAATTGAAGAAATGAAATTTATATGATATTTTTGTTGTTTCTAATTAAATATTTATATGATATTGCTTCTCCCTTTCTTCTAATTAATCATTCTATGTTGTCCTTGTATGTAATTGTTCAATGTGATATATAATTCTATATGACTGATATATAAATATACATAGATATATTAATTTATTAAAAAAATCCAAAACCGCATATACTCCTGCATATACTCCCGCATACCGCATATACTCTATTCAGTGCCCCGTCTGCCCGTACACCGAATAGCGCTTTTCTGAACACTGCTTGGGACCAAGTTCAAAGATGAGTTTTGAGATGGGTAGGTATCTCACCACAATGTGATCCTGATAATTAGATTATTCATTTAGACTTTCACCTATATGGCTCAATGTAAAGTTGAACAATGATTTATGTAATAGTTAGCTTTTTATTTTCAATTGCCATAAACTATTTTTTTACTCATCTACTTGAGAAAAAGATATTGCACCCCTTTTATTTGGTCAGATGTGTATTCTTGGGGTTATATGCAAATTATTTTCCTGAATTAAGTAAGGAGAGGTCCCCTACAGGGTCCCACTCCTTACACTTTGAATGCATTGCCCTTGATATTCTTTGACTCTTTCTCTTCTTCCTTCTACTCTTCTTCTTGCTTGTCAAGTCTAGGCTAATAGGCTTGAATAATTCTAATGAGCTCTTTGGTAGCAATGTCACCAAGGCTTCTTATTTCTTCAATAGAGGTCCCCTTGGATTTCTATCTCTTAGGAAGAGATATAAGGATCTTGGAGTTGATGATGCCTTCATCCATAGGGTGGCCCAAAAATCAAAGTCCATTGATGATGGTGTTGAGTCTAAAGTACATCTCTGTCTCTCTCTCTCTTTCTTACCCATCTCGAAGTTCTCAAGGGGACATTTGAGTGTGTAGATTTTGGACTCTTCAACTTGCTTGGTCCCTTCATATGTGATAAATAGTTTGTTCCATATCACATGGGTTGTGTCCCAACAAGAGATCTGATTGAATTCAGGAGTGAAGGCTTTATAAATGATGTTTATCACCTTTGCATTCAGTTGTTCCATCTTCAATGTAACTTCAACCCAAGTACCTACATCTCCTACCAACACCTTATAGGGAAAAATGACCACTTTCCACATGTTGTAGCTCATCCCTTTCAAGTTAAACTGCAACCGCCTCTTCCAATAGAAGAATTTTGTGTCGTCGAATATTGAAGGTCTCACGAATAATCCACCGTCTAGTTTGAGAGAACCCAGAAGGTCGTCAACCATCTTCTCGTATCATGGGAGATCTTTTTGGAGAAGATTGTGGCTATGATACCACTTGTTGTATCAATGGGATACAGAAGGGGGTTTAGTAGAGCTTAAACAATTAAACAAGATTCATTAGACCTTCAAATTACTTCAAGACATTATATTTCAAATATGGAATTTGACGTGAAACTAAACATACATAGCAAGTATGACAGAGATTGAATGAGATCAAGAACAATCTATGTAGAGTGGTTCCAAACTCCAAACTAGGAGAATGTACATCCACTACCTAAAGGGGTCAAGCCCTAGGATTTTGCAACCATTGCATACTTATATTCCATTATAAGACATACAATAACACCTTCCTTTTACAGGGCAAGGATACCTAGCCTTCCTTTTTAAGGACTAAGAGGAGCAATAAACCTTACAAGGTCTTACCTATCCCTTTGAGAAAGAGTCTTAAACCACTACAAGGGATTACCCACTTTTACAAGGAGTTGGAAACCTTCACCAAGGATCCCCCCTCTTCCAACAAGTATTCTGCCTTGAAGGAATTACCCACTCTTCTCAAAGATCTTCAGCGTTCACCTTCTCCTTCACTAAGGAGATGTTTTACCAACTCTGCTTGAAGAAAGGGATTGGGGAAAGAGAAGATTGAGAGATTCACAAGTATTACAATGAAATATCTCTCTCAAAAATACCTATCTCACTCATATTGACATTTTGATTAGTATGAAAGATAGAGAAAGGAGCTCTATGTGGACAAGAACACTCAGCTAAATCTAGGATCAATGTAGGCAAACTTGGAATGAAGTCCAAGGGCTTCTATTTATAGTTGGGGTATCCACTAGCCAATTGAAACAGTTAGGAATGAATTATATCTGTCTGGGGTGTTGAATCAGATATTTGCATTTTGCAACACTCCAACAATAATAAATACTTTTTCTACACATTCTGAATAATTCAATCAATTGAGTTTCAATAAAGGTAACTCAACAGATAGAACTATCCAATAAACTGATTTTGAGTTGTTGGTCGAGTTTATCTGGGATTAAACTCAACAAATGGCTTAAAATCACTTTGTCTGTGCATGGTGTCGGTTAAGTTGTCACCAGGACAAACTTGGCCAAACCTGGCAATTTCCAAGACCCATCCTAGGCATCGGTCGAGTTTCTGAGAGGGAAACTCGACCGAAAAGGATGCATGTGATGCAATTTGGAAATTGTCATTTAAGTGCTTAAACATTCATTTTAAGTGCTCCTAGTTTTTTCTCATCTTAATTACAAGTCATAGTATCAAAAAAATGATTAAAAAAGTAAGATATTTAGGGTGTTCTCCACAAAAGTACATTTGCATTTACTTTGGCTTGTATTTGATCAAGATAGGGCTTGAATGAGTTGATCCTTTTCATGTACCTAATACCTGAAATCAATCTCAAATAGACGTATTAGATACATATGAATGGTGTTAAGTCATCATCAAAATATGTACAATGTATAATTGTTAGGTCAATAAAAGCAAGCATTCAATAGAAGTAAATTACACAAGATATCCATTATCACATAATTGACTAACACTAATAATATTGTGATGTAGGCCATGCACAAGAAGAACATTCTTAATGCATAGTGAATCACCCACATCACCCTGACCTACAACTTTACCCTTTTTGTTATCACCAAAAGTCACTAATCTTCCTTTCATCTTTGCGAAATTGTTGAAGTGGCTCATCTCACATGTCATGTGCTTGGAGCAACCACTATAAACAATCCATTTTCCTTTTACTTACAAGAAAGAAATATTTCAGTGTCCAATTCAAACCTTGGGATCCGGAGTTAGTTGGGGACCCATTTCATATTTGGGTTGGTCCCCTTCTCTTTGTAAGGATAATAAGTAGAATAATGACCATCACTCTTGCAATGCACACAAACCGTAGGGTTCTTAGAGTCGAATGACTCTCCATGGAAAATAGGAAGTTACTTACTCTTTTTCTTACCCTTGCCCTTGCTTTTGGGAGCTCCCTCATATGCCAAACCACTTTTACCGTTTTGTTTGGTAGAATGATCTAGAACTTCATTGAGGGATTTTTTCCCTTTGAGAAACTTTTGTAAGGAGGCTCTAAGCTTGTAGTTATCATCACTAAGAGTAATAAAGATAGAAGAAAGGCTAGATAGATCATCTTGAGCACAAAGTAAGTCAGCCTCCAAATAGAGGGCTTTAGCCAAGTAAGAATCTCTCTCAAGAGTTATACTAGCTACTTCATAACTAGGCAATACATGTCTAGAAGAAAGATCATTGACTTTAGCAAGCAATCTAGCATTTTAAGATCCAAGCATAGTAAGCTCATTAAGATAGATTCTACTTTCATCCTTAATATCATCACAAGCATGTCTAATATCATTAAACTTGGCAACAATCTTATCATTTTTAGTTCTAATCAAAACAAGCTCATTATGGCAAGTTTGGGTTTATCTGTAGGACTATGGATGTTCTTAATATAAATACCATTCTCTACCTCAACTCCATTGTATTGCAACTCAAGTTACACTAGCTACTTCATAACTAGGCAATACAGGTCTAGAAGAAAGATCGTTGACTTTAGCAAGCAATCTAGCATTTTTAGATCCAACCATAGTAAGCTCATCAATATATATTCTATTTTCATCCTTAATATCATCACAAGCATGTCTAATATCATTAAACTTGGCAACAAGCTTATCATTTTTAGTTCTAATCAAAACAAGCTCATTATGGAAAGTTTGGTTTTATCTGTAGGACTATGGATGTTCTTAAGACAAAATATCATTCTCTACCTCAACTCCATTGTATTGCAACTCAAGTTCAAGAAATTGACCTTGCAACGAATCTATAATACCAAGATGGACTTTTTCATTTTGCTCAAGGAAATAAATTTTAGCATACAAGTCATTAATAGTTTTTCCTAACCTTTTCTTCTCGAATTTGCATTTATAATAAGAAGAATGGGAAACATTTAGCATTTCAGTTATGGCTTCTTTAGATAATTCATTCAAGCTTACCTCACTTACCTCACATATGTCTTCACTAGTTGATGCCATGAGAGCAAGGTGGCATTCTCCCTCATTGGAGCTAGAATCACTAGAAGAAGACTCCTCCCATGTGGCATGGGTTGCATCATTGCTTCTTCTTTCCTTCTTGTAATCCTCCTTCTTCTTGGAGTTGCTCTTGTAGTGGGACTTCTTTGCCTTGGTTCAATCATTCTTGTAGTGTCCCTTTTGGCCACACTCATAGCACCTTGGAGTAGAGTAGGAGGGATTTCCTTTAGAGTGATTCCCCTTGGAGTAGTGAGCTTCATGATCACTATGGGCTTCATCTTCGCTTGAGGAGGGAGTATCCCTGCAAGGAAGTTGTTGTTTAAGAACAATGGCCTCCACTTGAGATTTGAAGGCATTTTCCTTCATCCTTTTTTACTCCTTCTCTTCAAGCTTTCCTCTTCTTCTTGCTTGTCAAGTCTAGCTCATTGGCTTGAAGATTCCCAATGAGCTCTTTGGTAGCAATCTCACCAAGGCTTCTAGTTTCTTTAATGGAGGTCACCTTAGACTGTCACCTCTTAGTAAGAGACCTAAGGATTTTGGAGTTTATGGTTCCTTGATCCATGGGTTGGCTCAAAGAATCAAATCCTTTACAATGGTGTTGAGTCTTGAGCACATCTCAGTCACTCTCTCTTTCTTTCCCATCTTGAGGTTCTCAAGAAGACCCTTGAGCATGTAGACCTTGGACTCCTTTACTTGCTTGGTCCCTTCATAAGTGATGTAAAGTTTGTTCCATATCTCATAGGTGGTGTATCAAGAGGAGATCTGGTTGAATTTAGAAGGAATGAGGGATGCATACATGATGCTAATAGCCTTTTGCATTCAGATGGGCCTTCTTCAATGTAGCTTCATCCCAAGTAGTTATATCTCCTATTGAATCCTTATAGGGAAGGATGACCACTTTCTACATGTCGTAGTTCATCCCTTGTAAATAGAACTGCATCCTTCGCTTCCAATAGAGGAAGTTTGTGATGTCTATGATTGGAGGTCTCATGGAGAATCCACCCTCCAAGTTGAGAGAACGTAGAAGGTTGTCGCCCATCTTCTCATTTTTTTTTGAAGATTTTTTCAAAGAATAATGTGGCTCTTATACCACTTGTTGGATCAATAAGCTCTGAAAGGGGGTGAATAGAGATTAAACACTTAAACAAGATTTGGTATACCTTAAAATTACATCAGGGGATAAGATTTACAAATATGAGATTTGTCTGCAACTAAACATACATAACAAGATACTGAATGAGATCAAGAACACGCTATGTGTAGTGGTTCCAAACTCCAAACTAGGAGAGTGTACATCCACTACCTAGAGAGGACAACTTCTAGGATTTTTCAACCATTGCATACTTATATTCCATTATAAGACATATAATAAGACCTTCATTTTATGGGACAATGATACCCAGCCTTTCTCTTTAGAGATCAAAAGGGGCCAGTAAAACTTACAAGGTCTTACCTGTCCTTTGAGAAAGAGTCTTGAAACTCTATAATACTTTTGCAACAAGCTGGACACCTTCACCAAGGAGCTCCCCCCTTGCAACAATTCTTCCACCTTGAAGGAATTACCCACTCTTCTCAAGGATCTTTATCCTTCACCTTCTCCTTCACCAAGAAGATGCTTTCACCAACTTTTCTTGAAGAAAGGGATTGGGAAAGGGAGGATTTGAGATCTTCACAAGGATTAATATGAAGTATATCTCCCACAAATATCTAGCTACAAGCACCACTTCATTATCAACAAGATTGTACACATGCATTAGATTCTCATCATTAACCCTAACTAGCTTCATTTTATAGTTTTGACCAAATTAGGTTCAAGGTTTCAAATAATTACATTAGATGATCTACCAATTTTGACATCATCATGAATGTGTGGTTCAAGTCTCAAGTAATTATGTACCATTCATTCTATATGGATATTACATGATTCAAGTTAATTATGTACATAACAAGGTCATAAGAAACTCAATAGTGCAAAAAGGGTCATAGCTTGTCATGTCAAGATGTCTAAGCATATTAGGTGATTTGGATCAGCAAGGTATGGACATAAAGAGCATAATCAAACATAGGTGGATGTCACCAAGGGTCAAGGCATCAAAGTCCTACATTGATACCAACATATCCACATACATTTAATCATCAACATAGTTCATGCATGCCCTCAAGGTTCAACGTGAGACAAAGGTAGGACATCCACATCCAAGATATCATGAGGGATAGAGTAATGATATTTTTGAGAGAGGGGAACAAGGGAAAAGGATCCACATAAGCATTAAGGTACAAGATCCAAAATTTCAATCATATAGGTCACATTAAGCAAACTAGGGTTCAACCACCATAAGAGAGGAGGGTGGCTTATAGGCATTAGTGTCCCCAAACATCCTAATATTACTAATTTGAAAGAACTAAAAGAGTTGGATACTAAGTTTGATCACACTCATCATTGATTCTAGGTGTAACCAGACATTCACATAATTGGTACACATTCATGTATTAGATATCAAATGAATCAACCATAGAAAGGAGGATATTAGGGATAGATATTAAAGTTAATGAGAGGCATGTATTACTAATTTGAGGTTTATTAGGCATTAGTACATCATTAAGTAGTAGGTTATAAAATTAGGGCAAGCTATAACATTAAAGTCTTAACACTACTCATATATGTACAATTAGAGTCATGTATGGGCAATAGGAGTGATTAAGACTCTTGTTTAGTTCAAACATTCACAATAGTTACTAATTTTGTGATTAGGAGGGTGAAAATGCATCAATGTTTCAAATGTCATCATAAACGTGCATTATAAGGAAACAAGTATAGTCAAAGATCCTACTTTTATCAAATTAGGGAAAACGAGAGGGTCTTAAGGTCTGAGACCATTCCCAAATTATAGGCATCGTTGAGGTGATCAAAATGACATATTGGATTGCATATTTTGGCCAAGGGGTTAGGGAGATGTTGGTTTTTGAAATTTTGTATAAAAACTATAAGGATAAGAGGGCGTTATTTCATAAAATCATGTTGCTGATCTGGGCCACCGATATTTGATCCACTGGTTGTGCCACCCGCCCTCAAGCTCATTTGTGAGTGGGGCCCTTGGTGACTTAGATGGTGGATATTCACTAGCATCACCTCTCCTGGCGTCCCTAGGTCATTGGCGGCCCGATCCAACTGCCATGTTGCGGTGTAGTACCGCTCGCTATCGCCGCAGTGCGTGGCTCCTACGCCCCAATCAGCTGCGCAACCACTGCTTGGTTGCGGTGGTGGGTTTCCATTGCTTCTCACTAGAGAAAGACAAAAGGGAAGTATGGGAGTGATCTATTCAGGAAACGTAGCTGCCCAAACTCGACGTGGAGGCACGAGTTTAGATCTGGGGCCTCAGAATCGGTCGGCATCACCTAGAGTGTAAATGCCTAAATTGTTGTCTGTAGCAGCCGCCATGGAACCAATAGGAGAAGGAAGCATGGGGGAGGTGAAATTAGGATGTGAAATAGAAGAAAAAATGGGGAAAGAGAGACAGGGTGTTGTGTCGAGGTCGTTGGTGGTTTTATTTGGGCAAAAGGGGGATGAGGAAGGCGCCGATTGGAGGACGCAATAATGGAGCAGTGCTCCTAGCACCGGCTATGTGTACGGATCTAGGAGATGACTCCTACACTGTTGGATTGTGATCCTACGCTCATGTCTAGTCCCAGTAAAGATGAGTAGTGCATGGGTCACGTGCTATTTGAGCCCACTAAATTCAAAATCATGCAAAAATAAATAAGAATGGAGTAAAATTTGACCCTAACTTGAAAGGCTATAACTTGGTCTACAAATCTCCAATTAAGGCAATTTTTGTGTCATTGGAAAGATAACTGAGATCTCTACAACATGAAATTCATTAAAGAGCATTATATTCATATTTTATAGATTCAAATATATCTTGTAAGATGGTCATCATTAACTTATGAAACTTAGGTAAAAAAAGTGCAAACTGTGTCGCACATGGTGAAAATTGATCATAAAAGTGACCAAATTGGAGCATCATCACATTCAAACTATAGAACTTACATTATATTGAATAAGAGGCCACTTGAAGAGAGAGAAAGAGTACAACATACGAGAGAGAAAATTCAATTCATCACATCCTTCTCTCCTTGAAAGAAATTTCATCCTCAAAATTTGTCTGAGACCATAGTCGAAGTCAAAGTTTATGTTCATCATATTTAAGCAAATGAAACTAGGGTTTAAGGAATCCCTCATCATGGGTTATGCACATAGTTTTCTACCCTAAAAGACGTATATATCCTAAAAATACATGTTACTTGGTGGTTTATATTTCAGCATGTTACTACATCACCTTGACATTAGGGTTTTATGACCCTTATCCCCACTACATTAGGATATTTCTCATGTATTCATACAAGGACAAGGTGCATTCTAAAAATATATTTTTTCACTTATCAAATGTACATGTTCATCATCATGGCTTTTCCAACGAGATTGTCATTGAATTTGTATTTCATCGCTATACTAGATTCATGCATGTTTTAGTTTTCCCCAAGTTCTACTGACACCAATCAGTTATGTTCATTCATTCTTTTTTTGGTTTGGAATTAAGCAATTTGTTCATCGTGTTTAATCAATTTATGACCCCAAGAGCATCATCATATCAAGTTCATCATTTCAAACTTACATCTTTCATGTATAGTACGACTTCATATTAGGTCTAGCTTATGAGAGTGACTTATCGTGCATATATTGAGTTTTTTACATAAGCGAGATTATTTGAGGAACAAAATTATCATTGATGTCGAGGTTTCATAGTCATCACTTGTATTTCAAAGTACCTCTACAAGCTCAAGTCACTCGATCTATGACCTACCTATGTCCAACAAGACACAATAACCACAACCATCTACTCATAAGAAACCTTTACCCAACATACCAAATGAGAGCAACCACTAGATTCGTGTACATCAAACCACTAACCTGCGTACGAGGTTCATCATGGATATCACACATCATGTACATCGTCTGAGGGTCTTGGGACATCTCCCTCACCTATATAGCAAGCGTCAGCTTTCAATTGCCTCATTCTCTAGGGTTAGATATTTTCATAGGAAATCTAGGTTTATTTTCAAGGGAACCACACACTAGGTGACTCAATTCTTTTACTTAGAATTATTCTATCTAGGGACTCTTCATCGTGCATATTTTTTAACATTTCACATATTTTGGAGTTTAGGTACTTTGACCTTCTCCCATGGTGGGTCGACTCATATCAAGAGGTCACCCTTTTTGTATGTCCCATGCTAGGGGTCCTCCTTTGTAAAGATATTGAGGCTTGTGTTGGTCTCAAACCATATATCACATATCACATCTCAACGCGTACAATGCTAGGCACAAGCAAGCATGCCAACCCACTAGTTATGTTTAGCACATCAACTGAGTCATATGTACCATACATGGTGCTAGGTCTAGCTAGAGTTGCATGGTCGAACTCTTCTAATATCATCAAACATAACTCGAATCATCTTAAAACATCTCATAACACCACATCATCATCATCATGTTTGTCGTCATCATCATCATCATCATCATCTTAGGTCATCTAGGATACTTACTAGCCTAACATGTATCATGGCTCTAGACAACTCTGGAGACTACATCTAGCATCAAAACATTCTCATCTAGACTTGATGTTACATCTCTTTATCTTAGGTTACATGGATACTCACTGCCTTTCTGACTGTGGTAAAAAAATTCATATGTACATATACTAATACTTGAAATAGTTTTCTCCAACGTTAAAATGGGAGATGGAAACCACCCTACTCCATTCGAATAAAACTAAAAGAAAAATGAATTACCACACTCATTAGGAAATCTATAACCACGACACCTAGAGAACAAGAAAGAACATGGTGTACACATGTGTAGCTACCCTAAGCACATGCCCGGAACATATGTCTAGGGTGGTAACTAGAACTCCCTTTTCTCACCCTCCTGAACCTATAGCCCATACTACATGACAGAAGGAGGAAAAAAGAAAGGTTCTAGGGATTACACAAGCCTACACCTAGTTCTAGAACATCTAGGTTCTAACCTAGAGTCTAAGTCAACTTAGTGCACAAAGGACATCTTATTAGGTTTCTAGGATTGAGATGTAAGGTTGTGTTTAGTTTGTGTTTCTTGTTAGCAATGTTGGTGTAGTTATTGTTCATGCTCTGATACCATCTGTCATAGAACCTTTTATTACCTGAATCCTAACTCCAATGGCTACATAGTCATTGGAGATAGGACCTAGGTATCCATTCCTAGCATGGTATTAACAAAGCATGAATGTGAAAGTGTAAATCTTAGCATACATGATCACATAACAAGATAAAATCACCAATCATAATCTTGACATTCAACAAGTATCATTAAGCAACATTCTTTTATTACAAGATTTCAATTACAATTTGAGAGTCAAATATACACAAGTCTACTCATGTACAATAGGGATCTTACAACAAGAACACCTGACATAGTTCACCAATCCCATCAACTTCTAGCCATCTCTGAACCTATAAAATATGTGAAACAAGTCAGGTCAAACACATGAGGTGCCCAGTGTAGGGCTAAAAGATATATATACATAAGCTTTGCATTTATAATTTAAAAAGATATGCAGAAGTAACAAACAAGAATAAACAAGTTAAGTATTTAAAAAAGCAAGATCCCATATTTTGTGTCATTTTACTCCAATTATACCATCAATATCATGTATAATAAGGGCTTTGATCAACTTCTCATTAGAAGGATCTGTAAGGGTGCTCAAGATTAGATAACCCTTTTATATGTGAGGGACCTCAATAACCAAAGTCATTTAGCAAAATCATGTTTCAACATTTTTATAATTGAGTTCTATATTATGTGTGCAAGTTATAAAACAATGAGACAAGACAAGCATCAAGTACAACTAGAATACCACATGGCAATATTTGATCAAGTAAACAAGTATACATATGGATCACATTTCAAGCAAGAAATACATATTCATATAATTATTAAAGTCCATACCTGATTCAGACATTCTTAACTTACTTATCCTTGACCATCTAGCCATAAGCAATACTCGATTATCAACAATATTGTATCCATGCATTAGATTGTCATCAATAACCCTAACTAGCTTCATTTTAGGGTTTTTGCCAACTTAGGTTCAAGGTTGCTTATAAGTACATTAGATGATCTATTATTGATTTTGAGGTCATCATGAAGGTGTGGTTCAAGTCTCAAGTCATTTTGGCGTACCATTCATTCTATATGGACATTACCTGATTCAGCTCAGTTACGTACATAACTAGGTCATAAGAAACTCAATAGGGCAAGAAGGGTCGTAGCTTGTCATGTCAATATGTCAAATCATATTAGGTGATTTGGATCAGCAAGGTATGGACATAAAGAGCATAATAAAACATAGGTGGATGTCTCCAAGGGTTAAGGCATCAAAGTTCAACATTGTAACCAGCATGTCCACATACATTCAATCATCAACATAGTTCATGCATGCCATCAAGGTTCAACATGAGACTAAGGTAAGACATCTACATCCAAGATATCATGAGGGATACAGTAATCATTTGTTTTAGATAGGGGAACAAGGTAAAAGGATCCACATAAGCATTAAGGTACAAGACCCATAATTCCAATCATATAGGTCACATTAAGCAAACTAGGGTTTCAACCACCATAAGAGAGGAGGGTGGATCATAGGCATTAGTATTCCCAAACATCCTAATATCACTGATCTAAAGGAACTAAAAGAGTTAGATTCATAAGTTTGATGACACTCGTCATTGGTTCAAATTGTAACTAGACATTCACATAATTGGGACACATTCATGTATTAGATGTCAAATGAATCAAACATAGCAAGTAGGATATTAAGGATAGATATTAAAGTCAAGGAGAGACATTTATTACTAATTTGAGGTTGATTAGGCATTATTACATCATTAAGTAGCAAGATTATCAAATTAGGGAAAGCTACAACATTAAAGTCTCAACACTGCTCATATATGTACAATTAGAGTCATGGGCAATAGGAGTGATTAAGACTCTCATTTAGTTCAAATATGCATAATATTTATTAATTTTTTGATTAGTATGGTGAAAGTTCATCAAATGATTCAAACTTCATCATAAGAATGCATTATAAGGAAACAAGTATAGTCAAAGATCATATTTACATCAAATTAGGTAAAGGAGAGGGTCTTAGGGTTTGAGACCATTTCCAAATTTTAGGCCTCATCGATTTGATCAAAATGACATACTTGATTTTTGGGAGATATTTATTTTTGAAGCTTTATATAGAAACTATAGGGATTATATGTGTTACTTGATAAAATCATGTTGGTGATATGGGCCAATGATATCTGATCTGTCAGCTGTGCCACCCGCCCTCAAGATCGCTCATGAGTGGGGCCCTTGGCCATGTAGATGGTGGTTGTTCGCCAACATCACCTCACCTGGCGTCCTCAGGTTGTTGGTGGATCCATCAAACCACCATGCTACGGTATAGTGCCGCTCGCCATCGCCACAGTGTGTGGCTTCTGCCCCCCAATCGGGCACGCGGCCACTGCTTGGTTGTGGCGGCGGGTTTCCATTGCTGCTCATCAGAGCAAGCCAAAAGGGAAGGATGGGGGCAATCTCATCAAGAAATGTATCCGCCCAGACTTGATGTGGTAGAGCGAGTTTAGATCAGGCCTCAGAATCGGTCGGCGGCGCCTAGAGCGTAAATGTCTAAACTACTATTTGTACCAGCCGCCATGGAACAACTAGGAGAAGGAAGCATGGGGGAGGGGAAATTAGGGTGTAAAGAGAAGAAAATTTGGGGAAAGAGAGAGGGTGTCACACCAAGGTTTTTGGTGATTTTATTTGGGCAAAAAGGGGATGAGGAAGGCGCCAATTGGAAGACATGATAGTGGAACAGCACTCCTTGCGCCGTATGTGTATAAGAATAGGAGATGACTCCTACACCATTGGTTCGTGATCCCACGCTCGTGTCTGGTCCCAGTAAAGATGAGTGGTGCATGGGTCACGTGCTATTTGGGCCCATTAAACACAAAATAGTGCAAAAAATAATAAGAATCAAGTGAAATTTGAGCCAAACTTGAAAGGCCATAATTTGGTCTACAAATCTCCGATTAAGGTGATTTTTGTGTTGTTGGAAAGATAATTGAGATCTATACAACATGAAATTCATTAAAGAGTAATATATTTGTATTGTATAGATTCAATATATCTTATAAGATGGTGATCATTAACTCATGAAACTTAGGCAAAAGAAGTGCAAACTAATGTCACACATGGTGAAAATTGATCATCAAAGTGACCAAATTGGAGAATCATCACATTCAAGTGCATCATCACATTCAAACTATAGAATTTACATGAATTGAGTAAGAGACCACTTGAAGAGAGAGAAAATTCAAGTCATTACAGTTGATTTTGTTGTCCTTGGATGTGTGACTTACACTCATCTAAGTGGGTTCAAATTTTGTATGTGGCCTATTATTATTGTAACCATAAAGATTCATGGATTATATTTTGCAAAAACATAGTCTACATAACAAAACTCATTGGGGTGTACGGCTTGATCTGTACACTGTGTGTATTCTTACTTATGTATATATATACACATATATATGTATTAAAGTGTGGGAAAACAACCATTTTCCCAAGGTGTACACCATTACTGTGAATTCACATATGTCTTTCATCCTTTTGAATTCCTCCTCCAATTCAATGTGGACCTCATCGTCCACCGTCCTCGGCTCTAGGAAGGCGACATCCTTCTCTTTCCCATCTGATGGCTTCGTCAGAACCTGCGCCCACGTGACTTTGTGTTACGCCGCAACTTCTTCCTTCTTCTCCCCACCTAGGCTAGGGTTTTTGTATCCTGTAGCAGCCTAATGTTTCTTGGCTAGTGGGTGGGTTAGAGTTCGGGGGTGGGTGGGTTTGTGAGTGGAAGGTGGACGTCAGAGGGGGGAACCCCCCGA